>CM039678.1:491943313-492543313 GCA_022496015.1 Hordeum marinum
TAAGCACGTGACACAATGCTTCTTCATAACCGACCCGACCAATCCCAGCCGTGTTGTCGCGAGGAGAGGCAAAAGGAGCATCGTCGGAATGGATGGAGTCACCAACGAGGAAGACTACAACCAATACGGCAACCCAATGAGGGAAGATGATCATGACGATGAAGCATACGTGGAAAGAAGAATCAATACTACATTACCTAAGAAAGATCATACTCCATGGTTCCGGAAAAGTCATAAGGAGGGGCTCAATTATTCGGCAACGAACAAGAAAGGGAAGAAGCTCAATGTGAAACGTCGTCGACGCAGCTGAGAAACCATCATTTATAGATATGTATCTATTTTGTGTACGCACTTAAGTAATCGTTATCGGTCAACTGATATATATGTTACCACCACATGCATGGTTCTGGTGATATTCACGCAGTGTGGGAGGGAGACGTCGTCATAAATAGAAAGGCAGAAATCAATACAAAAGAAATACAAAAGGGAGAAAGCAATACAGAAAAACAAAAACAAAAGGGAGAAAGCAATACAAAGAAAAAGAAAAGTAAACAGAAAACAAAAGGAAAATAATAAAAAGAAAATAAAACATATCAGTAGCGCTGGATTATGAACCAGCGCTATAGCTAATGTAGTTATAGCGCTGGATCCTAACACAGTGCTACTACTATGTGTAATTTAGATTTAAAAAAACTAAAAATTAAAACATTTAGCAGTAGCACTGGATTACCACCCAGCGCTATAGCTACTTTAGCTATAGCATTGGATCCTAACCCAGCGCTACTACTATTTTGAGTTACCCACCGCTTGGGCTCAAATTTTTCCAAGTCTCATCCCTCCACTCTCCCACCTCTCCCCCTCCTCTCTACTGTCGCGCGCCGCTGTTGCCCCTGCCCGCCATCGTCGCCCCTACCCGCCGCTCCGACCTCCTCCTCATCCACGCCGGCGCCCGAGCCCTCCCTCGACCTCACCATTGCCGCGTGGGCCCGCCCTCGACCTCGCCATTGCCGCCCTCTCCCTTGCCCTCTACCTTGCCGCCGACGCCCCCACCCTCAACCTCACCGCCGCCCCGTAAGCCTCTCCCTCTCCTCTCCCCCGCCCTCCTCTCTTGCTCTCTCTTTGCTCTCTGCTCTCTCTCTCTCTCTTAGCTAATATGAACCCTAGCTAGGAGTTGGATGTATGAACCCTAGGGTAGTAGCAAATTTTTAGGATTTTTTTAGGGCAGTAGCAAATTTGTTTAATTAGGGTAATAGAAAATTTGTTTAGGGTCGTAGGAAATTTAGTTTAGGGCAGTAGCAAATTTAGCAATGTTGGTTGAATGTCAAAGAATGTCTAAGTGGCCTATGTTTTGCCGAAATGTTGATTCATTTCCGTTCCGGCAAATTTCAGACGCTCCATATGTCCACTTTTTACAAAGGTCATGCCGAAAATTTTCGTGCTTTTCAGCATGACTTGTGCTAGAAACTAGGACATATGGAGTGCTCGGGATTTCCCGGAAGGGGAATGAATCAACATTCCGACCAAATATAGGCCCCTTTTTTCTCTTCATTATATCTTTTATTTACAATTGTTGAATAGGAAACATGTCTAGCCACGCCTCAGCTGGGGGTTCTTCTCGCCTCGAAGAAGACCCAATCGAGGTAGCAAATCACTATTTCGATTACCTGGACGAACACCAGAGGGGGGGTGCATGGTGGCGGCAGTGGCACCAACCCCGACACCGGCACTGGCACCGGCATCGACACCACCCCCGAGACCGGCAATGATGATGTCATAGTCGGTAAAGCACCGAAGTATAAGACACGAAAACCAAACGAGCTCGGCATCAGACAAATTGTGGTCACGGAGATGCACCCCAAGAAATTAGAGCCAATGGCGCTAGAGGAAGCACGCTCGTGCTGGGGCAATCAACTAGGAAGTGTGAAGATGATGACTTGATGCTGCCTGATTTGCCGGAGCCAGAACGTCCTAAGGCGGAATGCAAAAAGTCTCTCTTCATGCGATCCTCACAGGAGACGCCTCTAGATGCCGCCTCTACCCAGCAAGAACAACGCGAGGGCCATCCACTGTTTAGCCCGACAACATTGGGGGTGATGGTTAGGGAAGTTATGACGGCCGGCTCACTACCGCCACCCACCAAGAAGCAAAGGACGAGACCGGACAGGAAAGTCCCTAAAGGCGCCAGAGCTGCTTCAAGCAGTCAGCCACCTCTAAAGCCCCGAGTGGTAGACAGAATAGCTTCCGAAGGTGCGAAGTGTTTCCATGTCGCCGGTGACCCGATCCTACCTGCGAAAGCGCTAGAGCACATACTGAATAATGATCTAGGGAGACTCCATGAAGATGTGCTGGCCAGAGAGAAAAGCCTTCTCATCTTGGGAAAACTAGGATACCCGCTTTACGCGGCTCAGGTGCCGGGTGGGAAGTTGTACGTCGAGGGATGGCCCGCGGATAATTTCATCCCGCGATTTGACTACATCTATGACATGTTCCACATGACCAAGATGGATTTCCAGTTCATCCGCATGTATGCGCTGTATCTCAACTACATCATCAGGATCGAGAACATAATATATATTTGCGTCACGGACCCATACCATATGCACGAGAGCTTCTTAGATGTCTGCAAAGAGCATCGTGACTATGCGAGCAAGTACATCGGCGGCTTCATGGTCACTAATAAGGACAAGGAAACGATTCTCCTGCCTTATCATCCCACGTAAGTCATCCGCGCATATTCTTTCGTAAGTGTTAATCATTCCTTTGCAAGCATGGAGGCTAATTTGAGGTGTACTTAATTTGCGCAGCGGTGGGGGGGCATCCTCATCGTTCTGTACCCAGAATATGTTGGAAATATGCCCTAGAGGCAATAATAAAATGGTTATTATTGTATTTCCTAGTTCATGATAATTGTCTATTATTCATGCTACAATTGTGTTAACCAGAAACCGTAATACATGTGTGAATACATAGACCATCGCATGTCCCTAGTGAGCCTCTAGTTGGCTAGCTCGTTGATCAATAGATGGTCACGGTTTCATGACCATGGACATTGGATGTCGTTGATAACGGGATCACATCATTAGGAGAATGATGTGATGGACAAGACCCAATCCTAAGCATAGCACTAGATCGTGTAGTTCATTTGCTAAAGCTTTTCAATGTCAAGTATCGTTTCCTTAGACCATGAGATTGTGCAACTCCCGGATACCGTAGGAATGCTTTGGGTGTGCCAAACGTCACAACGTAACTGGGTGGCTATAAAGGTGCACTACGGGTATCTCCGAAAGTATCTGTTGGGTTGGCATGAATCGAGACTGGGATTTGTCACTCCGTGTGACGGAGAGGTATCTCTGGGCCCACTCGGTAAGACATCATCATAATGAGCTCAATGTGACTAAGGAGTTAGTCACGGGATGATGTATTACGGAACGAGTAAAGAGACTTGCCGGTAACGAGATTGAACAAGGTATGGGGATACCGACGATCGAATCTCGGGCAAGTATCATACCGATAGACAAAGGGAATTGTATACGGGATTGATTGAATCCTTGACATCGTGGTTCATCCGATGAGATCATCGTGGAGTACGTGGGAGCCAACATGGGTATCCAGATCCCGCTGTTGGTTATTGACCGGAGAGGTGTCTCGGTCATGTCTACGTGTCTCCCGAACCCGTAGGGTCTACACACTTAAGGTTCGATGACGCTAGGGTTATAGGGAAAAGGTATACGTGATTACCGAAGGTTGTTCGGAGTCCCGGATGATATCCCGGACGTCACGAGGAGCTCCGGAATGGTCCGGAGGTAAAGATTGATATATAGGAAGTCCAGTTTTGGTCACCGGAAAGTTTTCGGGCTCATCGGTAGTGTACCGGGAGTGCCGGGAGGGTGCCGGATAACCCCCGGGAGGGGTGTGACGACCAAAGGACCACATGGGCTGTTAGATAAAGTGTGCCAGCCCTTATTGGGCTGGGCAAGACTTTTGCTAAAGGCCCATGCGGCTGGAGATAAGGAGATAAGGCAAAAAGGATTTAAAAGGAGGAGATCCACCTCCCTTGTGGGAGGTGGACTCTCCCTTTAATTCGGCCGGCCATCTCCTCTTTGGAGTAGAGGCCAAGCCAGCCCTCCACGTCCCTCCTCCTATATATACTTGAGGTTTTGGATGTTTTGAGACAAGATTTGATCTCTCTCTCTCACGGCGAAGCCCTACCTCTCTTCTTCCTCCTCCGCAGCGCTTAGGCGAAGCCCTGTCGGAATACCTTGCTACTCCACCACCACCACGCCGTCGTGCTGCTGTTGGAGCCCTTCCCCAACCTCTCCTTCCTCCTTGCTGGATCAAGGTGTTGGAGACGTCACCGGGCTGCACGTGTGTTGAACGCGGAGGTGCCGTCCGTTCGGCACTTGATCGGATCTACCGCGATCTGAATCGCTGCGAGTACGACTCCATCAACCGCGTTCTTGTAACGCTTCCGCTTAGCGATCTTCAAAGGTATGAAGATGCAATCTCTCCCCTCTCGTTGCTGGTTTCTCCATAGATAGATCTTGGTGAACGTAGAAATTTTTTGATTTACTACTACGTCTCCCAACAGTGGCATCATGAGCTAGGTCTATGCGTAGAATCTATGCACGAGTAGAACACAAAGCAGTTGTGGGCGTCGAGTTTGTTAATTTGCTTGCCGCTACTAGTCTTATCTTGATTCGGCGGTATTGTGGGATGAAGCGGCCCGGACCAACTTTACACGTACGCTTACGTGAGACCGGTTCCACCGCCTGACATGCACTAGATGCATAAGGTGGCTAGCGGGTGTCTGTCTCTCCTACCTTAGTCGGATCGGATTCGATGAAAAGGGTCCTTATGAAGGGTAAATAGCAATTGGCAAATCACGTTGTGGTGTTGACGTAGGTAAGAAACGTTCTTGCTAGTAACCTATAACAGCCACGTAAAAACTTGCAACTACAAATTAGAGGACGTCTAACTTGTTTTTGCAGCATGTGCCTTGTGATGTGATATGGCCAAAGGATGTGATGTGATGCATTGTGATGTATGAATTGATCATGTTCTTGTAATAGGATTCACGACTTGCATGTCGATGATTATGACAACCGGCAGGAGCCATAGGAGTTGTCTTATTTATTGTATGACTTGCGTGTCAATCATAAACGCCATGTAATTACTTTACTTTATTGCTAAGCGTTAGCCATAGTAGTAGAAGTAATAGTTGGCGAGACAACTTCATGAAGACACAATGATGGAGATCATGATGATGGAGATCATGGTGTCGTGCCGGTGACAGTGATGATCATGGTGCCCCGAAGATGGAGATCATAGGAGCAAAATGATATTGGCCATATCATGTCACTATATTGATTGCATGTGATGTTTATCATGTTTACATCTTATTTGCATAGAACGACGGTAGTAAATAAGATGATCTCTCAATAAAATTTCAAGAAAGGTGTTCACCCTAACTGTGCACCGTTGCTAAGGATCGTCGTTCCGAAGCACCACGTGATGATCGGGTGTGATAGGTTCTAACGTTCGCATACAACGGGTGTAAGCCAGATTTACACATGCGAAACACTTAGGTTGACTTGACGAGCCTAGCATGTACAGACATGGCCTCGGAACACGGAAGACCGAAAGGTCGAACATGAGTCGTATAGAAGATACGATCAACATAGAGATGTTCACCATGGATGACTAGTCCGTCTCACGTGATGATCGGACACGGGCTAGTTGACATGGATCATGTATCACTTGGAAGACTAGAGAGATGTCTATCTAAGTGGGAGTTCATTAATAATTTGATTAAATGAACTTAATTATCATGAACTTAGTCTAAAAATGTCCTTGCAAATTATGTCGTAGATAGCTCGCGCTGTAGCTCCCCAGTTTTATTGATACAATCCTAGAGAAAAGTAAGTTGAAAGTTGATGGTAGCAATAATGCGGACTGGGTCCGTGATCTGAGGATTGTCCTCATTGCTGCACAGAAAGCTTATGTTTTTGATGTACCGCTAACTGCATCACTCCCTCAAGCGTTGTCTGTAGATGTTGTGAACATATGACAGGCACTTTTTGATGACTACGTGATAGTTCAGTGCGTCATGCATTACGGCTTAGAATTGAGGCTTCAAAATGTTTTGAACGTCACAGAACATATGAGATGTTCTAGGAGCTGAGATTGTGATCTCAAGCTCGTGCCTATGTTGAGAGGTATGCGACCTCCAACAAGATTCTTTGCCTGCAAGATAAAGGAGAATAGCTTAATCGGTGAGCGTGTTCTCAGATTGTCTGGGTGCTACAATCACTTGAATCAAGTGGGAGTTAATCTTCCAGATGAGATAGTGATTAATGCAGTTCTCCAAGTCACTGCCACCAAGCTACTAGAGCTTCGTGATGAACTATAACATGCCAGGGATGGATAAGATGATCCCTGAGTTGTTCGTGATGTTTGACACCACGAAGGTAGAAATCAATAAGGAGCATCAAGTGTTGATGGTTAAGTGAAAACCACTAGTTTCAAAAGGGGCAAGGGCAAGAAGGGAAAAACTTCAGGAATGGCAAGCCAGTTGTTGCTCTAGTGAAGAAACCCAAGGTTGAGCCCGAACCCGAGACTAAGTGCTTCTGTTATGAGGAGAATGTTCGCTGAAGCGGAAAAACCCTAGATGATTGGTAGATAAGAAGGCTGGTAATGTCAATGGAAGTATATTTGATATACGTGTTAGTGATGTGTACCTTGCTGGTACTCCTAGTAGCACCTGGGTATTAGATACCGGTTCGGTTGCTAAGTGTTAGCAACTCGAAATAAAAGCTACGGAGTAAATGGAGACTAGCTAGGTGAAAGGTGACGATGTGTGTTGGAAGTATTTCCAAGATTGATGTGATCACCATCGCACGCTCTCTCTACCTTCAGGATTTGTGATAAACCTAAATAAATGTTATTTGGTGTTTGCGTTGAGCATAAACGTGATTAGGTCATGATTAGTGCGATACGGTTATTCATATAAGTTAGAGAATAATGGTTATTCTGTTTACATGGATAATGCCTTCAATGGTCATGCACCCACTCGAAATGGTTTATCGAATCATGATCGTAGTAGTACACATATTCATAACATTGGTACCAAAAGATACAAAGTTAATAATGATAGTACCACATGCTTGTGGCACTTCCACGTAATGTCATATTGGTATAAATCGCATGAAGAAACTCCATGATGATGGATGTTTTTTGACTCACTCGATTTCGAATCGGTTGAGACATGCGAGCCATGCCTCTTGGGCAAGATGACTGAGACCCCGTCATCCAATATGATGGAGCGGGCAAGTGGCTTATTGGAATTAATACATGTTGATGTATGTGGTCCAATGAGTGTTGAAACACACAGTGGATATCGTTGTTTTTCTTTACCTTCACTGATGATTTGAGTAAATATGGGGATATTTACTTAATGAAACACGAATCTGAAATGTTTGAAAGGTTCAAGGAGTTTCAGAGTGAAGTTAAAGATCATCGTGACAAGAAGATAAATGTCTATGATATGATCATGGAGGTGAATATCTAAGTTACGAGTTTGGTATGCAATTTTAGACAATGTGGAAATTGTTTCACAGCTCACGCCTCCTGGAACACCATAGTGTGATGGTGTGTTCAAACGTCGTAGTCGTGCTCTATTGGATATAGTGAGTACTATGATGTCTCTTATCGTTTTACCACTATCGTTATGGGGTTATGCATTAAAGACAAATCCATTCACTTTAACAGGGCACCATCTAAGTCTGTTGAGATGACACCGTGAGAATTATGGTTTGACAGAAGCCTAAGCTGTCATTTCTTAATGTTTGGGGCTGCGACGCTTATGTGAAAATGGGTTTTTCACCTAGCGAGCTCGAACTCAAAGCAGACAAATGCATCTTCATAGAATACCCTAATGAGACATTGGGTATACCTTCTATCTCAGATCCAAGCGCAAAAGGTGTTTGTTGCTAAGAACGGGTCCTTTTTGAGAAAGAGTTTCTCTCGAAAGAATTGAGTGGGAGGAAGATAGAACTTGATAAGGTTGTTGAACCTTTGTTTCAACCAGAGAATAGCGCAACACAGAAAGATGTTTCTGTAGAGCCTACTTAGTTGAAAAGTAAGTTAATGATGATGATCATGAAGCTTCGGATCAAGTCACTATCGAACCTCGTAGGTCGACAAGGACGCGTACTGCTCCTGAGTAGTACGACAACCCTGTCTTGGAAATCATGTTGTTGGACAACGATGAACCTACGAACTATGGAGAAGCAATGGTGGGCCCGGATTCCAACAAATGGCTAGGAGCCATGAAATCCGAGAAAGGATCCATGTATGAAAACCAAGTATGGACTTTGGTAGACTTGCCTGTTGAATGGCGGGTCATTGAGTACAAATGGACCTTTGAGATAAACATAGACGCTAATGGTGAAATGTCACCGTTTATAAAGCTCGACTTGTCGCAAAGAAGTTTCCGCCAAGTTCAAGGAGTTGACTGCAATGAGATTGTCTCATCTGTAGCGATGCTAAAAGTCTATTAAAATTTTGTTAGCGGTTGCTGCATTTTTCGATTATGAAATCTGGCAGATGGATGACAAAACAAGGTTTCCGTAATGGTTTTTTTTGAGGAAGAGTTGTATGTGATACAACCAGAAGGTTTTGTCAGTCCTAAGGATGCTAATAATATGCAAACTCCAGCGATCCTTCTATGGACTGGAGCAAGAATCTCGGAGTTGGAATATATGCTTTGATGAGGTGATCAAAGTGTTTAAGTTTATACAAAGTTTATGAGAAACTTGTATTTGCAAGAAAGTGAGTGGGAGCACTATGGAATTTCTTATAAGAATATGTAGTTGACATATTATTGATCGGAAATGATGTAGAATTTCTGGAAGAGCATGAAGGGTTGTTTGAAAAGTTTTTTTTTCAAAGGAAGACCCAGATAAAGCTACTATTTTATTGAGTATCAAGATCTATAGGGATAGATCAATTCGCTTGATAAGTTTTTCGACGAAGACATACCTTGACAAGTTTTTGAAGGAGTTCAAAATAGATGGGTCAAAGAAGGAGTTCTTGACTGTATTGTAAGGTGTGAAATTGAGTAAGACTCAATACCCGACCACGGCAGAAGATAAAGAAAAGATGAGTGTCATCTCCTATGCTTTAGCCATAGGCTCTATATAGTATGCCATGCTGTGTACCGCACCTGTGTGTGCCTTGCCATGAGTCTGTCAAGGGGTACAAGAGTAATCCAAGAGTGGATCACTGGACAGCGGTCAAAGTTAGCCTTAGTAACTTGAGAACTAAGGAAATATTTCTCGATTATGGAGGTGATAAAGAGTTCATCGTAAAGTGTTACGATGATGCAAGCTTTAAAACCAATCTGGATGACTCTTAGTAGAAATCCAGCTACGTATAGTGGAGCAGCCATTTGGAATAGCTCCAAGTGGAGCATGGGAGTAGTATCTACAAATATGACATGGAAAGTTTGCAAGGTACACACGGATCTGAATGTCGCAGACCCGCTGACTAAAAACCTCTTTCACGAGCAGAACATGAACAAACCCCAGAACTTATTGGGTGTTAATCACATGATGATATGATCACATGGTGATGTAAGTGTTAATCACATGGTGATGTAAGTGTTAATCACATGGTGATGTGAACTAGATTATTGACTCTAGTGCAAGTGGGAGACTGTTGGAAATATGCCCTAGAGGCAATAATAAAATGGTTATTATTGTATTTCCTAGTTCATGATAATTGTCTATTATTCATGCTACAATTGTGTTAACCAGAAACCGTAATACATGTGTGAATACATAGACCATCGCATGTCCCTAGTGAGCCTCTAGTTGGCTAGCTCGTTGATCAATAGATGGTCACGGTTTCATGACCATGGACATTGGATGTCGTTGATAACGGGATCACATCATTAGGAGAATGATGTGATGGACAAGACCCAATCCTAAGCATAGCACTAGATCGTGTAGTTCATTTGCTAAAGCTTTTCAATGTCAAGTATCGTTTCCTTAGACCATGAGATTGTGCAACTCCCGGATACCGTAGGAATGCTTTGGGTGTGCCAAACGTCACAACGTAACTGGGTGGCTATAAAGGTGCACTACGGGTATCTCCGAAAGTATCTGTTGGGTTGGCATGAATCGAGACTGGGATTTGTCACTCCGTGTGACGGAGAGGTATCTCTGGGCCCACTCGGTAAGACATCATCATAATGAGCTCAATGTGACTAAGGAGTTAGTCACGGGATGATGTATTACGGAACGAGTAAAGAGACTTGCCGGTAACGAGATTGAACAAGGTATGGGGATACCGACGATCGAATCTCGGGCAAGTATCATACCGATAGACAAAGGGAATTGTATACGGGATTGATTGAATCCTTGACATCGTGGTTCATCCGATGAGATCATCGTGGAGTACGTGGGAGCCAACATGGGTATCCAGATCCCGCTGTTGGTTATTGACCGGAGAGGTGTCTCGGTCATGTCTACGTGTCTCCCGAACCCGTAGGGTCTACACACTTAAGGTTCGATGACGCTAGGGTTATAGGGAAAAGGTATACGTGATTACCGAAGGTTGTTCGGAGTCCCGGATGAGATCCCGGACGTCACGAGGAGCTCCGGAATGGTCCGGAGGTAAAGATTGATATATAGGAAGTCCAGTTTTGGTCACCGGAAAGTTTTCGGGCTCATCGGTAGTGTACCGGGAGTGCCGGGAGGGTGCCGGATAACCCCCGGGAGGGGTGTGACGACCAAAGGACCACATGGGCTGTTAGATAAAGTGTGCCAGCCCTTATTGGGCTGGGCAAGACTTTTGCTAAAGGCCCATGCGGCTGGAGATAAGGAGATAAGGCAAAAAGGATTTAAAAGGAGGAGATCCACCTCCCTTGTGGGAGGTGGACTCTCCCTTTAATTCGGCCGGCCATCTCCTCTTTGGAGTAGAGGCCAAGCCAGCCCTCCACGTCCCTCCTCCTATATATACTTGAGGTTTTGGATGTTTTGAGACAAGATTTGATCTCTCTCTCTCACGGCGAAGCCCTACCTCTCTTCTTCCTCCTCCGCAGCGCTTAGGCGAAGCCCTGTCGGAATACCTTGCTACTCCACCACCACCACGCCGTCGTGCTGCTGTTGGAGCCCTTCCCCAACCTCTCCTTCCTCCTTGCTGGATCAAGGTGTTGGAGACGTCACCGGGCTGCACGTGTGTTGAACGCGGAGGTGCCGTCCGTTCGGCACTTGATCGGATCTACCGCGATCTGAATCGCTGCGAGTACGACTCCATCAACCGCGTTCTTGTAACGCTTCCGCTTAGCGATCTTCAAAGGTATGAAGATGCAATCTCTCCCCTCTCGTTGCTGGTTTCTCCATAGATAGATCTTGGTGAACGTAGAAATTTTTTGATTTACTACTACGTCTCCCAACAGAATACTCCCATGCTATATACTTGGACACATCAAAGAACATCAAGAAAAAGGATTACAAGCACATAAAGAGTGTTCTCGATAGTGCCCTGTTAACCTTCAGCCTGTTTGGTGGATATATCAAGGTGAAAAGGTACAGGAAGAATGGGTTTGTTTTCAGCCATAAGACTGACTTCTGCTGCATCCAGCAACCGCACACCAGTAAGGCTGATGGATTCTACCTCATGCATCACCTGCTCGAGTTCAGAAGGGATAATAAATGCCTTCGCATGTCAGCTACTACCAATGATGTCGAGATTGTCAACTAGGCCACAAGCATAGGAAAGACACCAGATCATCGAATCTGAGCTGAGTTTTATCACGTACAGTGTGAACTTGCCCAAGTGATCATGAAATAGGTCCTCAAACCAACAGGGATGTTCTACCATGGGCCAATCACGCAAGATGATGTCCGAGCACTGCTAATCGCTCAGCGTCTGGACCTGAAGCCTTTCAAGAATCTCGGGTGCTTCCTTCCTGACTATGAAGATTGGACCGATGACATAGAGGACTGATTGTCGTTGACAATATATGTGTCACTAGCGTCTAGACGAAACTATGTGATGTAATTAAACCGTGGTCCTGAACTAGCATAGATCGCTCTAGTTAATTAGTTTGGGTATTAGGAACCTCATCATTTATGTTTATTATAGGTTGCTTGTATTTTGCTAATTATGCCTCTTTGTTTTCTTAAGTACATTATGTTGCATATTATTGTCCAGTTCATCAACTAACGATGCAGGTACATAGATCAGAGATGGCGAAGGACTACTATGCCGTGTTCGTTGGGAGGGTTCCAGGAGTCTACAACCACTGGCCAGACGCTCAGGCCTAGGTGGAGAAGTACCCGGGTGCTAGCCACAGAGGGTTTGACAGCAGAGCCAAAGAGGAAAGTAGTTACTTGAGGTGGACGCTCCGGCAAGAGCGGGGGCGGAACCGCCGGTGCCTCAAATACTACATAGTCGCGGTCTTGCTCATGATGATCGCTCTTCTCTTCTACATCATGGTTTAGATAGAGATGATGAAACTTGTGTGTGTTCCATGACCATGCAGTTGCACTTATTCGAGACATGACATGACTTCTGTATCGCTATTTTCGAGATGTGATGGTATTTGTGTTGAATGATGATGATGATGATGGTATGACGAGATTACTGTATGTGTATGATATGATGAGAATATTGTATGTTTATTGCGATATGATGAAAATACTGTATAGAGCATGTACAAATACATCACAAATACATAGAGAGGGGGTATGAATCTGTGAAAATAGAAATAGTAGCAGCAGCGCTGGAAGGCATCTAGCAGCAGCGCTTGCCTTTATGTAGCGCTACAGATAGTTATCAGTATCGCTGGCCAGCGCAGCGCTATTGCTAACCATACTTAGCAGTAGCGTTGGACCAACCAGCGCTACTGCTACAATTTAGTTGTAGCGCGTTAGCAGTAGCGATGGACCCAGCGCTACTGCTATAGGTATTTCAAGCGCTACTAGTAGGCTTTCTTCTAGTAGTGTGTTGGTCGACCTGATTGAGCAGCTCCGGAACTTTGGTTCTTTTTTATCTTGCACCCTAGAAATCCCTGTCTCGTGACACCGAGACTAGCAACGGCGACGTTTGTGGATGTCGTCCCCTCCTTGGAGGTGCTTCTTTGGGCTCGATCTGAGTCCCTCCCTCGTGATCAAGGGAAACCCTTGGTCCGAGGTCTGGACTAGGCGGCGGCGACGTCATTCCTGCTTGGAGGCGCCGTCTTGTTGCTCGAGGAGTCCCGATGGCATGACTCAAGTTGGTGCCGGCTACTACTCTGGGCATGGGCCTTTGGGGCGTAATGTACACCATCGTCGTCACTCTCTCGACGACATCGTCCTGAGGTCCACCATGTCCGTGTTGTCCACTTGCCGACTTCTTCTTGGCATAATGGGCGGGGATACGTTGATCTGTGTATGTCCTCGAGTCTTGGTCTTGTTGCAGAGGTCTTCGAGGTTGGTTGTGATGGGGCTTGGTTGCTATGTGGCTTGCATCATTGCCTTTGGTATGAGGTTGGCCTAGGTGAAGCATGTGTTGTAGTTCGCGTGATGGACGTGTTGGATGGACGTGGATGCTAGTTCTTGTGATTGACGTGGTAATGACCAGAAGACGTTGTAACCGGCTTCTTTGCCTTTTTTTTTAAAACAGTACAGACGCAAGCGTTTAATACACGCGTATACATTCACCTCATGAACGCACACACGCACACCGTATCCCTATGAGCATCTCTGGGAGATTGAGCCGACATATAATCTTGAAATTTACGAAGTAGCCGTAGGCATCTCATCATCGACGGGAACGTTTCCTCCCACTGAATGTGCATCGCCGGAAATCCTGAAATAAATCTAGAAATAAATGCGAGCACCAGGATTTGAACCCCCATGGACTGGGATACCACAGTCAGCGGCGAATCTAAGGGGGGTGCTTCATATATATATATATATATATATATATATATATATATAATACTATTCAAACCAGCCTTATATCAAAAATTTGACCTTTTTTGAAGTAAGAAAACTCAGACTTAATGCATTTTTCTTCACACTGTTAGCTTTGAGTCTCCCTTCGTTTTCTTTCTAGATTCGCCGCTGACCACGGTCCCTCTAACCATCCAACCACTGAGGATAATATCACTTCTTTAATACATGATATCGTATGCTTATGCGTATTTCATGAAGAAAAAAAGTAACTCGATTTTGTAGGCAAATATAGTAACTCGAATGAATAAGATTATATGCGACGGTTGTTGGGCCAGGCCCAATGAGGCCCGGGGGAGGGGGGGGGGGCTAGTTTCCGTAAAAGGCGGGAAACAGGAATCGCGCGGGAAGCGCATCGACTGCCCTGCTCTGGTTCCATCTCCGGGTCGGAGCGGAACTAAACATGGAAATCCATGTCCGATTACAGCTTAGGACGATGAGACGAATTCGATGTCAGACAGAAGCACGTCGCCGTCGCACACCATATAATCCCACCCCGCCGATCAATCCAATCCCTCCTCAAACACAGCTAGCTAGGAAACCATGGCCCTCACGAAAGCGAGAAAAGTAGTCAAGAGATCAACTTCCGCCACGGCCGACGCCGGAGCCGGAGCCGGCAGACCCATGTCCATGGCCCCTCCGCCCGGGCCACCGCCGCTGCCTCCCGGGGTCTACTTCGACCCGACGCACGCGGAGAGCATGGCGTTCCTCAACCGGTGGATCGCCGGCGACGACAAGATGCCCGACGCGCGGGGGTTCATCTTCCACGCCGACATGTACGCCGACGACCCCTACGCGCTGCAGCATCTGCATCCGCCGGCCAGCGCCCGAGAGGGCAAGAACACCTGGTGGTTCCTCGGCGAGTCCAAGTTCCAGAGCCCGTTCAGCACCACCAATAACAAGCGCGCCGACCGCGCCGTCCGGACCGGCGGCTTCTGGCGGGTGGAGCAGACCAAGAAGAGGCTGACCCGAGAGGGCGGGGTTCTGAACGGCTTCGGGTTCCACTCCAAGAAGATCAAGACGGAGTGGCTCATGCAGGAGTTCACCAGCGACATGGACAGGGGCGTCGGCAGGAAGGGCGTGCCCGCGCTCCACAAGCTCTACGTCACGCCGCACCAGCACGCCACCGATGCCGACCGGACGGATGTCTACGAGGAGGACGGCGTGACGGTGAGGAAAAAGAAGCCTGTCCCGGCAGATTATTTCGCCGCCGCCGCCGCGCTGCTGCCGCCGGGGAGTGCCCGTGGTCTCCGGCGAGAGCACGTTGAGCCGCCGCAGGCGTCGCAGCTGCCGCCTTCGCCCCCGCCTCTTTCTCACTACAACGACGACGGCCAAGCCTTCATGGATGACATAATGTCGTCGGTGGGTCTTCTTCATCACGACAGCAAGAAGGGGCAGAACTCCATGGGGGCACCAATGCCAATGCCAGCGAACGTTCTTGGTCAGTACCAGCAGCAGAATGATGAGGACGCTCCTGAAGATAATCTCGGCATTCCAATGGACGAGTTCATGAAGATGCTTGACAAGCCAGCAGAGATGACGGTCGAGGGGGGAGAACCGGCGTGGGACTCTTTGCCGGATATCGTTGAACATGATGAGTTCGTGAAATTCAACAAGGGTGCTTAGATTACAGTTCCACTTAGACTGAGAGATCCAAGTTCCACTTAAACTGACAGATCAATTGAACTGCTAGAGACGATATATTGTTTGGTTAATTTGGTTTGGGGGATTAATTTGTGTGGGGTTCTTGTCTACGCTAGTAGTAGTTCTCCCTGTACTGTCTACTGTGTTTGTATTACTGTTATCATGTTATGTGATTGGCTTCAACTTTCAGGACTGTTTATATTTGACAATTGCATGGAAAGAAATGTTTGATTTAGTAGGTTGTTTTCAAATTCCTGTCCCGGTAATTTTACTTGATTCGATCATCCGAAAATGGCATGGGTGTAGTAGAAGATTTGCACGACAGGCATGAAGTTTGAACATAGTTATAACCGAAAACTCTTTCATAATTTCACTCCTAAAAATGGGATAACCCAAATAAAAAACTGTTAAATAGGTAGTTTGCGCCAGTAATGTCAAAGTAAGGGGTAAAAACTGGATTTCACTCTTGAAAATATCTCCACCAAAATCTCTGTGCCTTAAGATCTATATAAACAAGGTTGGAACTCCCGACTAATGCATCGTGTGTGCGCGCGCGCGCGTAGGATATGTATGTCCTGAAGAAAGAACGTCAAAAGTAGACCAACGAGACAATCATGGAGGGATCGACTTCATGATCTCAAGCAAATGATAGCTCAAATGTGGAAGAGCCAAAACTCTTGCCATGAGAACATTATATATCTATGAGAAGGATCAATCTCTCGCGAGTTCCACATCGCCTTGCATCAACAGAAAAGTTCAATAGTCCATATTTCACGAGCTCTCACATTCATGTTTACTTTTATTTGCACTTCCGTTTCTCACTAGCAGTGTCATACCGCCTATCTAAAACATAAAAATGCTTGTGGTCCGTACAACAACAACAGCAAAGCCTTGTGGTCCGTAGCAATAAATAAATGAATGAATGAAGTTTACAGAACTTCACAGAACACGATCAAATGGTTTCAGCGACGCCACTCGTTTAAACAAAAATGAGAACGCCTCAAATTGTATTTCAGTACATAAGTCAATGCCACGACTATTACATTCAGAATCGGCGGGTGTCGATACATGGAATGACGTACCTAACTTTTTAAACTCTATCTATGGTGACCGACGATATACCAGCAAGTAATGAAGCCTGAGTGTTGCTCAAAAAAGAGAGGTCAATTTCATGACTGTTACATCATGTACACTACTATATTCACACAAGATCCGATCAGCTGTCTCGCGTTACGCCAGATGATGAATCACCTAAGGACAGCTTGTTTGGAGAGTCGATGGTAACAGTGACTTGTTCTTCCCTGCTGAGGCGCAAGGCTTCAGCAGAGAAGCTACCACCCGGCTGGTTCCTCTGCCCATTGGCCTCCGTGAACAGCCTCCCAACTTCGAAAATGTCAACCCTAGCTTGAGCTTCCACCCGATAAGTGGTTGCGGCGTAGCAATAGTTGTCCATATAGTTAATGGCTGCAGGTAAACAGGGAAGCGTCCGTGTCATCATCAATCAGAAGATATAACTAAAAAATGTACGAGTAGACCTATAGGTTTATTTTTCCAACAATTAGCTGTTTGATGGATGGAGATGCACACAACCTGAGGACTGACCAAGTGACTCCAGGTCCATGTGTGATGGCAGCAGCATTCCTGGAGGTACGATGTTATTTTGGTTCTCCGCCTTCAAAGTTCCTTCTAGTAAGATGCCGATGTAATTACGCTGGAGTAGATCCTGTGGTGACGAGAAGCCACGCCTCGTGCATTGTCATTCTCTCGAACACGCGTGGGATCAAGATCTTAGCAATGACTGCAGCGCTTTCCTGCAATTTCCATGTACCAATGATTAAGGAGTGGCGGATTAGATTCTTTCACTATGCTCTCTAAAACAATATATAGACTGCTTCACATAAGAAAAATTAATTGTCACATCCGGCACTGGAGAAGGATCATGTCATGTGGCCACATGTAAAAACAGTAATCGATATGGATGAAAGCCCAAAGTTGTGTAGGCTCATACCAAAGCGGAGGACCCTGCTACAAGCGAATTTTGGCCGCAAGAGTGTTGCATAGCTATATAAATCATTTGAGACAAGGGCACATGACAAGGTTATTAGGGGCTATTTCGCCTTCAATAGTCAAGGGAAACCAGAAAATCAAAGTATTAAGTTGTGATACTAGTAGAATTGTATAAATATGGGTTTTCATCAGTGAGTTAGTGTACCTGTCCTATTTTGCCTTTACTGAACTAGTCCAGAGAAACTAGAAATTTCACCTTTAGAATACGAATTGTGACCAACCAACTATTTTGCCTTTGCTGAACTAGTGCAGCGAAATTAGAAATTTCACCTTTAGAATACAAATTGTGACCAAACAACTAGAACCTCTAGAAATCCTAATATTCCATTCCATAGTTAAATCACCACCAGAATTATTATTCATAAGAGTTAGATTATTTCTATGTGTGGACGATAACACATGGTTGGGAATTGACCGAGTGACGGTGTTGGATTGCCACTTTACAACCAGACAATTTTTTATAACTTAGTATATCATCGCGTTGAATATTCTCTAGCTGTTTCATGCAGTGTTATCTGACTCTTATAAATTAGCAATATCTAGTGTTTTAGTTTTTGGTTGGAGGGCAGAAACATAAGAAGTAAAGCAACCTCAGTACGTCTGTTTCTCTTGTGAATTTCCGGAGGGAAGAAACAGCTGGGTTCCTCTTTTTAGTAAATTTCAAAATTTTGAACCCTTTCAAATTTGGGACTGGGCTACGAACAAGAAACAATTCTACCAAGACTGGGTTTAATAAAAAAAGGCGCCACTCATCTGCAAGATTCAGGTTCCTCGGCTGGTAGCCAGCAGTTTTGCGACCATTCAGTAAAACAAAAAAACATCTGCTTCTATCCCCTCGTAGAGTTCAGAAAGGAACAAAATAAATGAACTAATCGCACAGTTACAGTTGATGTACAAGAAACAGTGAATTAAATAACAGTATCATTAAAGCACACCTGCCACAGAAAAGCCTCAATAGAAGGATTGGACCGACGCAATTGATCTATCTTTTCAGCTTCAATGAATAAACAACACACAAGAGAATCTGTAATCATGTCACAGATATAAGACTTTCCAGTTAGCACCTCGTATAGACCTAAAGTGCTTCCATGTGAGAAAATTGGGTACAAAGAATGCCTGCTGCTTAGCCTCTGACTTCTCCACTGTCAAAAAAAGAGGGCAACTTAAGTGGGCGGCAAAATGGCTCCAGAGAGCACATGCTCCCAGGTTGAAAATTAAATTCGCCAAAAATGTTTTACAAATTCAAAAATAAATTAATGGCAACTGAAGGTATATGCTCCAACACAAAACAGTTCACTTTACAATGGTCTTCAAGCAGAAACATACCTTTACTGCTCCAATCGAAACAATCCATATACCAGTTGACCTTGAGCCTTCCATATAAAGGGCTGTGCCATGCCCTTTTACCTTCTCTTTTGTATTGCTTAACAAAGGAGCACGCACAGCAGCAGGCAGCATGCCGACTAAAGGATGAGTGTCTAAAAGCTCGCTAACTCTTGGCATTTTCACTAATTGTGGATTCCTCTTAAGCTTCTTCAGGTCTGTCTGACAAGTGATTAACTTACATGAATAAGCAAATTTGTTGCGACTTCTGAACTGAAACCACTATGGTGATCAATTTTTCCATAGGAACAACAAAAGACAAGTCAAACACTCCACTACCTGCCAGGCATCATCCAGATGTACCATTTCTTTTTCTTCCAGCAACCCAGTCTTCCATAGGTTTTGAACATTCTCGCTCAAGTGTGTCAATACCGCATATGTTACTTGTCGAGTCTTTAGCACACGAAGAAGCTGAAAATGTGTAGACAGTTTCAGAATCTAGGCAACAATGAACTCCCAGATTCACCAATGGGAGATTCCCTTGTTTATTTATATAGTGAGTTTTTTCATTACTACTGCAGAGTTGTTGTATGATAATGAAATGAAGTATTCAGAAGTTAAAAACTAGTGCCTGACTGGAATGTAGAGAGTTTTGTAGCAATTTCACATGAATTTTGCAGGAAACAAAGCAGTTCTGCAAAAAAAAAAAATCCATTCCACACTCCGAAGCTAAGCATTTACAACCACTCACCCTAGCGATGCCATACAAGCACATGGAAAGTTTCTAAAGATCAGACTAGTGTCCCAGTTCAGTTGAGATGATGTGCTTTCTCTAGTTTTGCAAAGGATAACTGTTTATTGAGCGAACTGTCAAGATATTGTGCTGGAGGCTGAATGTCCATAATAGTTAAGTGAACTGATAAAAGCACATTGTAAGCACAAACCTGAGGGAATGTACAGCGAACCTCTTCCAAAAACTTCCTAGCTTCCTCGCCCACAGCATTACTTTCATCAATTATAATTTTTGCAATCTCACTGTCACCTGATGAAAGAAGTATAAAAATACTGAAAACTGGTAAATTAATTAGGATCATATATTCAAGTTGAACTCCACGTACTAAGCAAACGGGGTCAGAGGAGAAAATATAAGGATTTAAAATTGTCGAGAAAGATGATTTTAGACAGGCTTTACATAGTTCAACCTTATAATAAGATAAAATGGTTTGAGCCATGCGTCCGTCTGCACCATACCGTAGCTGATTGATTCTACAGGAGATATACTGTCTCTGACAAGTAACAGTTTACTACTTTCTGTTCTCACTTATGAACTACAATGACGGACACCTACACATAACACCGGTCATATGCACCACGTGTTGTGACCGAACGTTCATGTACTAAATTCTGGAATTGGTAGCACAAAGAAATGGTAAATAACAAGCACAGAAAAATATTTAGAAGTTCTTGAAGATTTTACCAAGAAAATCATGTAGTTGTCTCCTTGCAATTCTATGAGCACGAAGAAATGCAGCACAGATGTAACAACCTGACTCCAATCTTTGTACTGTGAAGTATGTGATGAGACTTTGTGGTAACATGCTTACAGAAAGGAACCTATAGTAAGTTGGGAAATGGACATTGGACTGCAAACTGTTCCAATCACATAACGGTCGGCTAGAAACAAGATCCATAGCTTCATCAACTGATCGCATCAAAACATTTGCTGTAGCTTGAGTTATCCGTCCCTCTTCAAGCATTGCCCAGTAACTGCCTTGCACACCTGAAAATAATATTTACAAAAAGAAAACAAATCTGCATTTAGTATGGAACTGAACATCTCCATAAAATACAGAGACAAGAGAGAATTATGGACGAAATATCAAGTCAACAATTTAAGGGCAACAACACAAAAGCAAACAAAAGGATGTCATCATGGTATGTACTGGGTGGGGGGGAGGGGGGGGGTACCATTCAAAAGACGCACTCGGGTATCCCTTAAATTCATGGTATGTACGTGATCATGATTGTCATCATGTGGATGTGCATGTTCATCTTCCAAGTTGCTCAAGCCTGTGATATATTTCTTAACTGTAACCCAGTCAGCAGGACCAAGCTCTTCATCATCTTTGAGATCACCAAAAGCTTCTAATGTCTTGTTTAGAATTTCATTTCTGGTATAATCCAACATGCGGAGCTGCAGCAGTAATCAGATTAGAATTTTTATGCGAAACCTGAACAGAACATTACTATACTACATATATATTCATCAATCACATGTGGAACAAAAAAATACTGCTATTTCTGGAAGCAAAATAAAACCTACTCACCTCGGAGTTGCTGGATGAAGAGGTTTAACTAAAAAATAGTAACCAAGGCTCAGAACACCTTTTGGACTTACAAATAGGTTTAACCGAAAGAGAAATTAATTCATTTTTTGGCATGGTTATGTAAGATGCTAATCCATCAACCCTGAACTGATAGGCACAGAAATATAATATTTGTAACATATCAAACTATATAAGCTTCCAATTCACTAATTAATCTAAGGGAAATGAAAAAGGAGTTATAGTTCAAAAGATTTCATATTAGCACACGGAAAAGCAAATTCTTGAATTCCAAGGTTAAAAAAATACAGATGAAACTTGTAATTTGTAAAGCTAACCTTTGTTTCTGACAAGTTGTCCATACCAAGTGCGTGCAACAAAAATTGTGTGGTAGAACCATTCAATATCAGTGTCAGAAACACGATGCCACCAGTCAAGAACACAAACTGCAAAAAGATAGATAAAATAAGCCTTGCTCAAATTAAATCTTCAGATTTGTATTTTGTCAGGAAAAACTAACCTACCATTGTTCCGACTTCTGGTTTCAGAAAAGGCTGGGCTGTATCACTAGCACGCTGGTAAAAAGTAACACATTAACACCTCAAATTATTATTGGAGACTACTTTTTTGAAGAAAAAAAAGTAGACTAATATAGTGACAATGAGAGATAAATGAGATGGTCAAGTGGTGCATAAATATAACTTACTTTAACAGACAGTGCTAGTGATAGGGAAACATCACCTCGCAGCCCAGACCAAACAATAATTATGGCTTCTTTGAAGTCCAAACCATACCCAAAGTAGCGCAACAAAAGATACAGAGCACCGACAACTACAGCCCGTGCCATTTGTACATAGAAATAGAGCAGAAGAAGAAACCCCCATGAAGTGCCTGGAAGAGCAACAGACAAACAGAATTTATACACCACACAAGTAGGTTTACTGAATTCCCCGATGATTGCTTTTAAGCAGTTCAAAATATGATCAAACTGCAATTCTACTTACTAATATGATGCATTTTTTTCAAGGTCAAGAAAAGATAAAAGCAATGACAGCGAACACTAATTGTGCTGCCCCAAAGATGGGTAATTAAAACAACATATCTCAGCAGAACTATTGGCTAACTGAGATACCGAGGGTTTATCCACATGATCCGTCATTTGCAATTGCGGCATTCATAATTCAGCTGATGAACCCTGGTAAAATCAACAAGCAGGACAAAGAAGTGTGTTATAAGAGGACTTAGCACAATGACTATGTCAACAACTCGCTACCATGATGTATAAATAAAGCACACACTGAACCAACATAGGCATGAAAGATGCCGCATGTTGAAAACTACGAACAACATGCTTTTATTTATAATAAACCAAGGAAAGGTTTAGTTTGTAATGAACAATGAGAATTTCAAATGAAGTAGACATGCTTCCATATTTGTTTTGCATGGAAAAAACAGTAGACAAAGACAAGTAAAGATATTACCATGCCTCTCAAAATGGACATTATGTCTTAGTACACCATCTGCAATAATAATCCCACTGGGGGCAACACACATGTAAGAGACATTACAATGATGTCAATATAAAGTTAACTATCAACCAAAGAAAAGCAGGCATAGTCTGGTTTAGGCATTTAGCTAGGGAAGAGAAGTAGAAGATATAAAGATATTGGAAGTTGGATAAATATTTACCTTAGTATGAAAATAAGTGTGTTTGCAATGTAAGCAACTATTTCCCTGAATACAGATAAAACAGCAGTAAGATACAAATAGGCATATCTCAGAAAATATGAGAACATAGATAAATACTCTGGAAGTTTTTGAATGAGTCATTAGTGTCCGCTCAGGTGGCAAAACATTTCTATCACGTGGACGGCTTGCTAGTTTGGCAGTAAGTAAAACTTGAGTGTAATTATTACTCTCACTTTGTTGCCAGTTACGGACTCTAAAATCCTGCTAAGGCTACTTCAAAACGATGATGATAATGATAATGTGCGGCTATTTAGAAGAACATTATTAAATCAGGTGTGTGTTTTTGCGAGGGGAAAAACAAAGGTAGGCAAGTAACTATATACTGGGCACCAACAACCTTGGCAACTGGTATCCTAATGTAAGGGCATACATTTAAAGCAAAATCTACTGAAAGTCCAGGTAATGCTGACAGAAAAGAAGCATGAGCAGCATTATGGAACTGACAGAGTATACGAGGAACAGTGAACAAGTAGCCTACCATGATCACCGTTGAGAAACTTGATCTTTGCTGATAATATAAAAATAATATGAAATGACATGTGTTGCTAGAAAATACCAGAAATCATGCAAACTTCGCCGATTGTCGCCCTTAAAAGTAGTTTTTGCATAAGCTGCATAGAACCTGCCAGACATGGCAAAGTCAATACTGGAGAAACAAGATTAAAGGATATGCCGATTGGATGTGAAGACAAATTTTACTAACATTTCCAAAGCCGTGACTGTCAAAATACCAGAGTACTTCAGTGCATCTTGCACCTGACATGAACAATATTAGCTAAAGAAAATAACCGCAAAAAGGAACTGGTGTCTTCTATATTAGAACTCATGGATGGACTTTTTTTAGAAGAAAACATGAAAAAAACAGTTTTTCCATGACTTTGTGGCAATATATCCATGTATGGAGGGCGATTTCGCAAGGTGCAGCTCTCGACCTCACCGGATCTCATGCTTTGGCATTGGACGTCTAACAGCCCATAAACCTCTAAGTCATGCTATAAGGCCCTCTTTCAGGGAACTGATTGAGAAGATTGGGCAATCCCATATACTTCAACATGGTACATGCAAATCTAGAACTTGCCTTAGATTAGCAGTAAACAACATCACGGCTCACGGGTAATTTGCAAAACGAGCTAGCACAGAACATAATTCCAGGGCTGGTACCAAGACTGCCAACTCATTCAATTTGTTGTTAACTATTTCAAGAAACTGAACAAATCACAGACTTCAAAAAGAAATCACGAGTATGAGAGCTTGAACATGTTCTTTATCTTTCGAATGAAAACATTGAAGCTCTATTCAAATTCTAGATATCTAAATCAGGTAGGTACTTCATTGCCATATGTATATATAGAAGTTAGCTCAGATTATAATAGCATCACAAGTAATATTGCAAAAGGAGACATGATTCCAAGACTGATGCTAAGACTCCTTTCATCTGTTGTGAGCTATTTCTATAACGAAAATGCTGCATCTACGGGTAGCTACGAACAGCTTACGTAAAAATCCAAAACAATTAACTCCCCCCCCCCCCCCACTCTGAATTTTCAGGGGGTGGGCCCCTTCCACCCAAATCTCCAATCACCAGTCCCCATGTGGCTCATTACGTTAATCACGTAATTATCATTATGTAGGTGTAGCATTACTCTTTCTATAAACTGAACTGATCATACCCTTTTGAAACTAAAAGCAGGAGTACGAGAGCTTGAATATGTACATTATCTTACAGTATAGAATGCAATGTAGCTGACAGCAAGAGTAAGAGTCATCTCTAAGATTGTATCGTTGAAAGTAAAGCCAAGCCATAGTAATGATATGATTGCAAATGCAAGGCCCAGAGCAACGCTGGTCAAAGAAGATACCAGTTAGTATTAGAAGCATGGTAGCCATATTTTGCAATTTGATTAAAAAAGAACATTCTACATACGCTCCAAGTGAAACTTCCGATAAGAACATCAATATAGACCCTGTATTGAAGCTTCTTCCGAGCACCATTTGTAAGAATAACTGATAGACAACAACAGAAACCCTGTAGAAAGTGTATGGCCATTTAGCGTGAATTGCAGTTCAAAAAAAAATTTATATTGTTGCATAATGCAATTTTACAACATCCAAAGTTATTTTCATTTAGCTTCCCAACAACTTAGCTATCCCACACATTAGTTGATGTATACGTTAACAAAAAGTATGTGCAGATACAGAGATCAGATGTTCAGGCCATAGTTAAGTAAATCCCGATTTTAACTTTCACAACCCCTTAGCTTGGAAAAGGAAAACAGCCTTTGATTTAGTACTGTTATGTGTGAAGTCTTCCCTCATTGAAGGAGGCACATATTAACTTGTACGCTATATTCTCCAGAGCCTTTGCCATAAACATGTGTGTCAGGGTCCCACAAATAGCTGTACTGCTAGAACTAATACTTTGAAGTTTAGTTTTAAGTAAAATACTAAGAGCATCTTTCCAACCAGAGAGCGGACCAGTCAAAACATTCGAAAAAAAGAAGAAGCCTGTAACCTATCTATTTGAGTCATAGGTTGTATCTTGCTTCTCATGATCGGAGTTGCTCCGACAAAACTGACATGAAAACAGAAAAAAAATGTTTAGACTGAAAAATGGCAATACCCATCGTTCATCAAGGATTCGCCCTCAATAATCGTACTGAGCTTTTTACTTGTTCCAAGCTCTTTTAAAACTGCAACCACAGCCACAGGATCAGTTGCACTAAGCAGACCACCAAGCAACAATGATGTTTTCCAGTTCCAATCATATGGAGAAGTAACCTACAGCAAAAGGAGTATCTAGTATCAAAGTATTAAAGCCAATCGTATATGTCTGTTTTAAACTTAGGTACACACCTTGAGAGCAACGCCAAGCAAAAATGTTGACATTAGCACCCCAGGGCCAGCAAGTAAGAGCATCTGCGCCATGCATTTCTACAAAATAAAAACATTTTAATATTTTAGTACACACATAGCAAAGACATATGCACCCTCAGTGCTAATATCACAACAGAAAATTGGCAGGGCAAGAGATCAACATAAGCACCAATACTAGAGTCTAGAGAAACCAAATATGATGTGCTAACAATAGTATTTTAACAGAGAAACAATAGGATGATTCCCAAATATGGTTTGAATTGAGGCCATGCTTGTATCAAACATGAGCTTATGTCACTAATTGGATGGAAAATTATTATGGACAATCAATGATATTAACTGAGCAGAGAATTAGCATGGCCTGTGAAGTTTTCTTGATGTTGGTTTGGTCGTTTCCTGTCCTAAAGAGCTGCCTTTTATACGAAGAATTGATGCTGCTCTCACTCTGGGAGAGATCGAAGGAAATGAACGGCCATGTGTTCAAACCACAGAGGAACTCGTCTTATCTGTGCTCATAATCATCCAGAGTAAAACTTCAGTTTGGAGCAAGGTATGAGCGGCAGGCCTGGGATGCCTGTCCTCCAGCCCTGCTGATGTATGGTGTTCCTTAGTTTTCTTCTCTAATCCCCCCCCCCCCCCCACACACACACACACATCTAGTTTGCTTTCTTTTTTACTAGTATTTACTGCTTGGCAAGAAACAACACTCGTCTTTTTAGTGTCGCTGTTTGAGAGAAGAAGGAAAAAAGCAGGTAGTGCTACCAACAATCATAATCAGAACTGAATAAAGATCACTCAGCTTTTAATTAACCCACTCAGATTTCATCGTAGATAGGCAGACATGAGAAGATACCTTTATCTGGTGTCCTTCCATTGAAAAGGCACTCTCAAACAAAAGGGCTGGAAGGAAAGCAGCCAGGAGAAGATCAGGATTTATGTTAGCCCCTGCAATTTTTGAAGCACAATCAGCAAGTGGTTAATTTAGGAGTTGACGAAACTAATTCTCAAGTACTGGGTTGTTCCAGTCTTCAAAATAATACATCCATGGTGAACTCACTCACAGATACGCATGCCAGCTCCAAGTTTGCCTAGACCGTCTTTTGTCCCGTACTCTGGATGTTGAACAGTATTTACAGACTGTCAGACTGAGTGTTGTGCGGTAAAGGAACGGAACCACAAATTACTCTCTTTCTAAGGAGAAACAGAAACTTATTATTCCCATTCAACCTGCTTTCTAAGGGGGGGGGGGGGGGCAGAAGTGAAGGAGGGGGGTAAACAGACCTAGTGACCCTAGGGCGACGCCGAGGACAAGGAGGGCGATGGTGTAGGGGATGCGCGTGCCGCGGAGGAGATGGCGGCAAGCGGCTCCTAGCACAAGGGACACGCCAGCGAAGAGCACAGCGTCGTCGGGCTCAGCAGCGGTCGCCATCGTCGGAGGGGAGGAAGCAGACTTGAGATACTGTCCGCACTGCTGCCTGAAGAAGTGTCGTATTCCTGGGAGCACAATCGCTCCGCGTCACTGCAAATTGGTCATAAGATAAAATGAACTTTTTACATGTGCAGGCATGAGGTTAATTTAGAACATACTGGATTGACAACAATTCAAGTACAAATTTGCCTCCAAAAAATACATGTGACAATGCTGCCACTTTTCTGAGCAATCGGCATCACATAATATTACAGATATACAAAAAGGCAATTTCATATTTATAGGAGTTCATGAAAATCATCCTTACACAACCCAGCCCCTGCATAATTCCAAAATGTAGACGGCTGAAGAAAGCTACGAATGTTATAGTTTCTCAGGATTTGACCATCTATTTTCAAGTAGTAGTCTGAGAAATTAAAAGAGAAATAGAAAGAGCGTCGCAATTCCACATAACAAATTGGACAACTAGGTCACATCTGTATACAAAAAATAACAAAAATGTCCCAACTCAAGATTTTAACAATGATATGCACTGAAGGGCTAGCCAAATATGTCCCAGTTAAGACTTCTTCATAGATTCCAAAATCCCGGTTTAGGACCCTTCTAGAAGATTCTGGTCCGTTTTTTTCCTTTTAAATGGTTTTCCTTTTGTTAAAAAATGTCCAGAAATTTTAAAAATTGTTCAAATATTTCAAAAACTCCGCCTATGTTGTCTCAACATAGCCGGTCCCAAGCCCGGGTAAAAGAGGAGGGTTGTGATAGGCTTGGCGAGCCAACGTGAAAACCCAGCCACTCTTATGGAGATGAAACCCAAAAGATTTTCGTTGGGGCGTAACCCTCTCAGCGACGCGCCACATCGGAACCCGGGTGTGGTGGAAAATGGGCAAGGGCCGGGCCATCACCCCCCAGGTGGCGCGCCGTATCATGATCTGGATACGGTCGCAAGTGAGCGAGGATCGGGTCGTCGCATCCTTAGTGGCGCGCTACATCGGCGCCCGGGTGTAGTGGAAAATGAGCGAGGGTCTTCGCATTTGACTCGACGAGTGCGAAGGGTAAGGAAGCTAGCCGAGCCTAGGAGGATTCGATTAGGTAGCTGGAACGTAGGGTCTCTGACAGGTAAGCTTCGGGAGGTAGTTGATACAGCGGTGAGGAGAGGCATTGGTATCCTTTGCGTCCAAGAGACCAAATGGAGGGGACAGAAGGCGAAGGAGGTGGAGGGTACCGGCTTCAAGCTGTGGTACATGGGGACGGTTGCAAACAGAAATGGAGTAGGCATCTTGATCAGCAAGAGCCTCAAGGATGGAGTGGTAGACGTCAAGAGACGTGGGGACCGGATTATCCTGGTCAAGCTGGTAGTTGGGGACTTAGTCCTCAACGTTATCAGCGCATATGCCCCACAAGTAGGCCACAATGAGAACACCAAGAGGGAGTTCTGGGAAGGCCTGGAGGACTTGGTTAGGAGTGTACCGATCGGCGAGAGGCTCTTCATAGGAGGAGACCTCAATGGCCACGTGGGCACATCTAACACATGTTTTGAAGGGGTGCATGGGGGATTTGGCTATGGCATCAGGAATCAAGAAGGAGAAGATGTCTTAAGCTTTGCGTTAGCCTATGACATGATCGTAGCTAACACCTTCTTTAAGAAGAGAGAATCACATCTAGTGACTTACAGTAGTGGGCAGCACTCTAGCCAGATTGATTTCATCCTCTTGAGAAGAGAAGACAGGCGTGCATGCCTAGACTGTAAGGTGATACCTGGAGAGAGTGTTGTCCCCCAGCATAAGCTTGTGGTTGCTGACCTCCGCTTTCGGATTCGTGTCCAGCGGGACAAGCGTGCCAAAGTCGCTAGAACGAAGTGGTGGAAGCTCAAGGGGGAGGTAGCTCAGGTGTTCAAGGAGAGGGTCATTAAGGAGGGGCCTTGGGAGGAAGGAGGTGATGCAGACAACATGTGGATGAAGATGGCGACTTGCATTCGTAAGGTGGCCTCAGAGGAGTTTGGAGTGTCCAGGGGAAGTAGAAGAGAAGCTAAAGATACCTAGTGGTGAAATGATGTTGTCCAGAAGGCAATCAAGGAGAAGAAAGATTGTTTCAGACGCCTATATCTGTATAGGAGTGCAGACAACATAGAGAAGTACCAGATGGCAAAGAAGGCCGCAAAGCGAGCTGTGAGTGAAGCAAGGGGTCGGGCGTATGAGGACCTCTACCAAAGGTTAGACACGAAGGAAGGCGAAATGGACATCTATAAGATGGCCAAGAGCCGAGAGAGGAAGACGAGGGATGTTGACCAAATCAAGTGCATCAAGGACGAAGCAGATCAACTCCTGGTGAAGAACGAGGAGATTAAGCATAGATGGCGGGAGTACTTTGACAAGTTGTTCAATGGGGAGAGTGAGAGCTCTACCATTGACCTGGATGACTCCTTTGATGATACTAGCAGGCGTTTTGTGAGGCGAATCCAGGAGTCGGAGGTCAATGAGGCTTTAAAGAGGATGAAAGGAGGCAAGGCGATGGGCCCCGATTGTATCCCCATTGAGGTGTGGAGAGGCCTCGGGGACATAGCGATAGTATGGCTAACCAAACTTTTCAACCTCATTTTTCGGGCAAACAAGATGCCAGAAGAATGGAGACGGAGTATATTAGTACCAATCTTCAAGAACAAGGGGAATGTTCAGAGTTGTACTAATTACCGTGGAATTAAGCTGATGAGCCATACAATGAAGCTATGGGAGAGAGTCATTGAGCACCGTGTAAGAAGAATGACAAGCGTGACCAAAAATCAGTTTGGTTTCATGCCTGGGAGATCGACCATGGAAGCCATTTTCTTGGTACGACAACTTATGGAGAGATATAGGGAGCAAAAGAAGGACCTGCATATGGTGTTCATTGACTTGGAGAAGGCCTATGATAAGATTCCGCGGAATGTTATGTGGTGGGCCTTGGAGAAACACAAAGACCCAACAAAGTACATTACCCTCATCAAGGACATGTATGATAATGTTGTGACAAGTGTTCGAACAAGTGATGGCGACACTAACGACTTCCCCATTAAGATAGGACTGCATCAAGGGTCAGCTTTGAGCCCTTATCTTTTTGCCTTGGTGATGGATGAGGTCACAAGGGATATACAAGGAGATATCCCATGGTGTATGCTCTTTGCGGACGATGTGGTGCTAGTCGATGAGAGCCGGACGGGGGTCAACAGGAAGTTGGAGTTATGGAGGCAAACCTTGGAATCGAAAGGTTTTAGACTTAGTAGGACTAAAACTGAGTACATGAGGTGCACTTTCAGTACTACTAGGAACGAGGAGGGGGAGGATGTTAGCCTTGATGGGCAAGTGGTGTCTCGGAAGGACACCTTTCGATATTTGGGATCAATGTTGCAGAAGGATGGGGATATCGATGAAGATGTGAACCATCGAATTAAAGCCGGATGGATGAAGTGGCGCCAAGCTTCTGGCATTCTTTGTGACAAGAGGGTGCCACAAAAGCTAAAAGGCAAGTTCTATAGGACGACAGTTCGACCCGCAATGTTGTATGGCGCTGAGTGTTGGCCGACTAAAAGGCGACATGTGCAACAGTTAGGTGTGGCAGAGATGCGCATGTTGAGATGGATGTGTGGCCACACAAGGAAGGGCCGCATCCAGAATGATGATATACGAGATAAAGTTGGGGTAGCGCCAATTGAAGAGAAGCTTGTCCAACATCGTCTGAGATGGTTTGGGCATATTCAGCGCAGGCCTCCAGAAGCCCCAGTGCACAGCGGACGGCTTAAGCATGCTGATAATGTCAAAAGAGGCCGGGGTAGACCGAACTTGACATGGGAAGAGTCCGTAAAGAGAGATCTGAAGGACTGGAGCATCACCAAAGAACTAGCCATGGACAGGGGTGCGTGGAAGCTTGCTATCCATGTGCCAGAACCATGAGTTGGTCGCGAGATCTTATGGGTTTCACCTCTAGCCTACCCCAACTTGTTTGGGACTAAAGGCTTTGTTGTTGTTGTTGTTCAAATATTTCAAAACTTGTTCACGTCTTAAATTGCAAAAAATGTTCAGATATTTAGAGAAATGTCAAAAAAAATCAAAAATGTTTAGTTTTCTCAAAAAATAATGTTAGCACTTTTCAATGAATGTTTGTGTTCTTCAAAAAAGATCTCTTTTAAAAATGTTTGCATTTTCAAAATAGTTCACTTTTTATTTTATTTTTACTTCCCCTGTTTTTCTTTAATACCGACCAAAAAAAACGCCAGGATTTTTTTTTGCTCTAGTTCCTTGCCACTGGGCCAGCCCAGTCGAGGCGGCTTGTGTGATTGACCGGTGAAGATAGGAGGTGTACCTACATGGGAGTCCATGTCCCTATCCCATTGGATGGTGAAGATAGGAGGTGCACCTACATGGGAGCCCAACTACAACTTTTCCTTTTCTAGTTGATTACAAAATGAGTCAATAAGCAATCAATAACATAAGAAAATATACACTATATGCGTGTCTTTACAAAATTATGCATAGCTTTTATGGTTTGACGAAGTTGTAAATATCTAATCTTACTTTCATTATTTTTTATAAAAGTAATCATAGTGATCATACATATCAATCTATATCAGTGGGCATATCAAGCCAAATACCACCCATGATCGGTCAATATATCGTCGATATCTGTGAGGAAGATATTTCTGTGAGGACATGCTAACCAATACCAATATGTCGGCCATATGGGCCTATATTTAGAAGCTTTGTGGCATGTCGAGTGTTATGATTATGGCAGCACTGTGACCGAGGCCCTCGTCTATTGATAGATATCCTTTGGAATGCACTGCACATGGCTTCTGCTCAGGCGTTGACAGGAGTGGCAAGTTCATTGTGTTCATCCAAAAGAACCCACCAGGAGAGAATAAGGGGGCAGAGACAGAAAAGCTATGCCAACAGCTGAGAAGGCGAGAATGCTGATGAATAAAGGTGGTTCTTCTGAAGAGAGTTGCTACAAAGAAAAATGTTGTTGGTCGATGAAAAACATGCAGCCTCACCAACTCAAAGCCTCTGAATCTCACAAACAATGTGAGTGTTCCAAGTGTCTTCGGATGAGTATTTTGCCTTTCATATTCTACTGGTTCTGTACTGAGTTGATTCAAAACACTATGTTATGCTCCGTTGCGCCATCCATCCCAGCTATGGCATACAGTCGGCTGAACAATTTTCAAGTAAACCCAGAAGAATAATATTCGACTGCAAACAAACAGGACTCCGTGGATGAATCAGCAACCATTGGTAGTACTAAACAATTCGAAGATGGACACAGTCTATCATAATCCATCAATATAGAATTATAAACACATAGGATGAATCAGTGAGTAACCAACCAGAAATTGGGGAATGGGCAGTGGAGAACTTACCTCAAATCGGGCTGGCCGATGCAGCTACACGCCTGCACACCGCCGGCCGCCGGGCAGGGTTGCTGCCCAGTGAGGTTTGGGCGGCGGGCACCAGCTGGCAGGGACGGGGTGGGCAAGGTGGCGGCCGGCGGGTGGTGCCGGGAGGGACGGGGTGGGCGAGGTGGCGGCCGGCGGGTGGTGCCGGCAGGGGCGGCTCCTGGGCGTCTGGCGGCGAGGCAGGCGAGATTGGGAGCGGAGGCAGTGGCACGCAGGCGCAGTGCGGCTGTCCGCCCGTTGTTTGTTGGGCTAGGGGATGGGGTCAGGACGAGTAGGCCAGTAGGCATTGTTTGTTGGGCTTTTCTTTTTTCCTCCGGCCCGTCTCTAATTTCCCAATGTATACAGGCATACAGGCAACTTGGAAGTTGGAAACCCTATGTGTTCAAAAGTTACAGTTGCAACCACGTGACACATGTAGTAAGCGATCTAAACTTTTAAAAAAAGTTACAGATGCAGATGGTATTACTTATGAATTCACATAAATCAACTACCATACAAGTGCATGACATGGTGTAAAGTTTCATCCGAAATGTGGCTATTCATTCCTGCAGCTATCATTCACACCTCGAACTTGCCAATCAAATTCCATAAAGTTTATAAGTGCAACCACAAAAATGGAGAAACAACTATTAAGATTGACACCAAAAAGTTCCCTAAAAAAAGATTGACACCAAAAAAAGCATGACAAAAGGATAAAGAATGTGATTGAGAGAGAAGAAGAGTTTTCCATACCGCCGAGAGATCTCCTCTCAAATTCTTTCCCTAACCCTAGATGACTAGCTAGGACAAACTCTCTCCTCCAAACTTCCCAGGCGGGTCTGTGGATTCACCTCCCCTCTATCTGTCGCTCTAGCGGTCGACGACGGGGAGGGGAATCCCGGTGCCTCCGCTCCGGTTAGTAGTTTAGGTTACATGCTTTTAGTCCTCGCAGGGACGGTGTTCGGATGGACGTCAGTGCTTCTTCTTCGAATTTGTTTTTCGGGCTTCAATCCTCCTCAAGTTTGTTTGACTAGACATAGTCAACGGAGCTCCAGCGTAGATTTCTGCGATCTCCTTTGGGTGGTGAGATTAGGGTTTCTTGTCATGTGACGTGATTTGGTGTCAGGCCTCCAAGGTGCTAGTCCTTAGGGGTACGTGTATAGAGACATTCTAACTGTCATCGACAAGGTCAAGCCGGCTCCGGTAGGGGAGAAACGACAAGAACGCATCAGTGACTCGTTCTTGCAGTAGTTGTGGTTGTTCAGTTGTCTTGAAATCTCGATGTAATGTTTATTATTATTTAGATGCTTTTATACTTTCTGTAAGATAGGGATTGCATGCATCGATCATTCTCATTGATGGCGCGCTAGGTGCAACTCATGTCTTGTCTCCCAAGTTATATACAAATTACAATGAACAACTGCTCCAGCAACTCCTGAAGCAGTTGTCGTATCCAGGAACAGTCTGCAACAACATTGGCCACAGCGCGATACTCTGTCTGGCACTCGAGCGGGACACTGTGGGTTTTCCTTTAGACGACCACGATATCAAGGAGGGCCCGTGGTAAACGCAGCAGCCATAGGTGGAGCGGCAGCCCGCCCAATACGCGTCAGAGTAGGCGATGAGGTCTGTGGCGGAGGAGGCTGTTAGGGTGAGACCCATGGCCATAGTGCCACGGATGTATCGAAGAATACGTCTCACCGATGCCAAGTGAGTGTCGCACGGAGAGTGCATGTGAAGGCACACCTGTCCGACAGCATACCATAGATCCGGCCGCGTGAGTGTGAGATACTGAGCACCGACAATGGACCTGTAGAAGGTGGCGTCAGACGTTGGCGATCCCTCGACAGCGCACACCTTGGCCTTCGTATCAATAGGCGTGGAAGCAGTCTTGCAGTTAAGCATGCCTGCTTGCTCCAGAACCTCATGGGCGTACTTCTGATGATGCAGAAAGAAACTGGTAGGGCGTTGAATGACCTCGATGCCGAGGAAGTAGTGCAGAGCCCCCAAGTCCTTAAGAGCAAACTCAACGTTGAGGTGAGCAGTGATCTGCTGGAGTAGCGCGGAGGAGGATGCTATCAGGATGATGTCATCGATGTAGAGTAGGAGGTATGCAGTACCGACAGCCTGACGATATATGAAGAGCGAGGCGTCAGAGCAAGTGGACCGAAACCCCATCTGCAGAATAAAGGCCGCCATGCGTTGGTACCACGCCCGAGGTGTCTGCTTCAATCCATAGAGTGACTTGAAGAGCAGACACACATGATCTGGGTGTGTTGCATTGACGAAACCGGTGGGTTGCTGGCAGGACACCTGCTCCTGAAGATGACCGTGGAGAAAGGCGTTGAGACAGCCAACTGGTGAACGGGCCAAGCACGGGAGACAACCAGCTGGAGAACACTGCGAATGGTACCCGGTTTGAGAACCGGGGCGAAAGTGTCGGTGAAGTCGACACCAGCGTGCTGTCAAAAGCCGCGGACCACCGAGCGCTCAAGAGAACCGTCAGGGCGAGTCTTGTGGCGGAACACCCACTTGCCAGCGATGACGTTGGCATGAGGCGGCGCGGAACAAGCTGCCATGTGTGGTTGCACTGAAGGGCGTCAAACTCCTCCTGCATCGCTGCAAGCCAGTTCGGACCACGAAGGCTGCACGAGCGAAGGATGAGAGCAGGGATGATGATGATGTCAAGGTAGCACACGCATATTCGTCGGAGGGGTAGCATGTGCTAGGCCGGAGCGTCCCGATGCGAGCCCGGGTCACCACCCTAGAAGGGGGCCCATAGGTGCCAGCCATGCCCGGGGGAACCGTCGTGGCGGCTAGAGAGCCGTTAGAGGTGGCGACTGAGGAGGCGGCGGAGCCCAAGACGTCCGAAGGGACCATTGGGGCAGGAGACGCCGCGCGCGATGACGAGGCTGGGGTGCGACCCGGTGATGGCAGCCGGGCAGAGGGTCGTGTAGAGGTGGTCTGCGACGGGTTCCTGTTCCACGAGAGGACGGCCTGATAGACCGTGGGTGGCTTGACTGGGGAAGGTACCTGCTGAAAAGGGAACACGATCTCGTCAAAGTACACGTGCCGCGAAGTATAGACACGGTGGGACACGAGATCATATCACTGGTAACCTTTGGTGTTAGGAGGATAGCCAAGGAAAATACAGGGAACAGACCAAGGCACGAGTTTATGAGGAGTGGTGGATGCTGTACTAGGATAACAGAGACACCCGAAGATGCGAAGGCCATCATAAGATGGAGACACACCAAAGAGAAGCTGATGAGGTGCGTAGTTCCAATGCGGACGACATGGGCGGATGTTGATGAGAAGGGTGGCGGTGGCGAGCGCGTCCGGCCAAAACTGGGGAGGCACGTTAGAGTGGAAGAGTAAGGTGCAAACACAGTCATTAAGAGTGCGGAGGATGCACTCGGTGTGACCGTTCTGTTGAGATGTGTAAGGACATGTGAGACGGAAGATAGTACCGTGGGTGGCAAGAAGGTGGCAAATGACAACGTTTTAAAACTCTTTTTCGTTATCAGTCTGGAGTGCTAGGATGGGATGACCAAATTGGGTGGTCACACATGAGTAAAAGGCAGTGAGCGTGGCCAGTGTGTCGTGTTGGGAGACGTAGTAGTAAATCAAAAAAATTCCTACGTGTTCACCAAGATCCATCTATGGAGAAACCAGCAACGAGTGGGGAGAGTGCATCTTCATACCTTTGAAGATTGCAAAGCGGAAGCGTTACTAGAACGTGGTTGGTGGAGTCGTACTCGCAGCGATTCAGATCGCGGTGGAATCTGATCTAAGCGCTGAAGAACGGCGCCTCCGCGTTCAACACACGTGTAGCCCGGTGATGTCTCCTGCACCTTGATCCAGCAAGGAGGAAGGAGAGGTTGAGGGAGAGCTCCGGTAGCACGACGACGTGGTGACGGTGGAGCTACGTGGTACTCCGGCAGGGCTTCGCCAAGCACTACGAAGGACGAGGAGGAGGAGGGGTAGGCCTGTGCCGAGAGAGGAAGAAACTCGTGTGTCTGGCAGCCCCCAAAACCCCACTATATATAGGAGGAGGAGGAGGAGGGGTGCGGCAGCTCCTAGGGTTCCCTCCCCAGGGCTGGCGGTTAACCCTAGATTGATCTAGGGCGGCGACCAAGAGAGGGGAGAGGGTGCTGCAGCCCTAGGTTGGGCCTAAGGCCCATCAGCGCCTAGGGTTTGCCCCCTCTCCTCCTTTGCTGCGCCTAGACCTTGGTGGGAGGCGCACCGGCCCACTCTTGGCTGGTCCCTTCCCACTCTCGGCCCACGCAGGCCTCTGGTGCCGATGGCCCCACACGATGGACCCCCGAAACCCTTCCGGTGGTCCCGGTACGTTACCGATGATGCCCAGAACACTTCCGGTAACCAAATTCTCACTTCCTATATATCATTCTTTACCTCCGGACCATTCCGGAACTCCTCGTGACATCCGGGATCTCATCAGGGACTCCGAACAACCTTCGGTAACCACGTACACTATTTCCATATAACCCTACACTACTAGGGAAAACCTTATAGGCAGGACACTATTAGTAGCGCTTGAAAAAGAAAACCGCTGCTACTAATTAGCAGTAGCGTTGGCTTCTGTCAGCGCTACAAGTGAAGACTTAGCAGTAGCGCTGGAAACAGAAAGAGCGCTACTGCTAAGCTAGACCCGACGAGCCACCGACACTATCGGTAGTAGCAGCGCTCGCCGCAAAAAAGCGCTACTGCTAAAATCTTAGCAGTAGCGCTGGAAACAAAAAGAGCGATACTGCTAAGCTGGACCCGACGAGCCCACCAACCCTATTTGTAGTAGCAGCGCTCACCGCAAAAAAGCGCTACTGCTATTTTGAGCTAACCCCGTGCGGGTCGGCTCAAAATTTCCTAAGTCCCCCACTACTCCCCCCTCTCCCCCTCTTCCCACTCTCCCCCACTCCTCTATGTCGCCACCATCGCCGTCGACCTCACCACCGCCACCCGAGGCCACCCTCGACCTCACTGCCGTCGCCGCCCTCTCCCTTGTCATCGCCGCTCCTCTCCCCGAGACCACCACCGCCGCTGCAACCCTCTCCCCTGCCGCCGTCGCTCCCCTCCCCGAGACCACCGCCGTTGTAAGCCTCTCCCATGTCCTCCTTTCTCTCTCTCTCTCCCATCACTCTCCCCCTTTCTCAGATTCATTCCTCCCCTCCCCTCTCCTCATGCATTGGCGCCGCCACCCAACACCTTTTCATCTCCTCTTGACCTCGCAGTCGGCGGCAATGCCCCTCGCTCCCTCCTTCACCGTCGTCGCTGCCCCACCCTCTCCTCCTCCCATCCCATCCCATCCCATTGCATCTTGGACACTCCCCTCCCCTCGAGCTGCGAGAAGGTCAGGCAGTGGCCATGGCGCCTGCTTGCAGATCCACCATGGGCTTATCTCCTCCCCATCTCCGGCTAGCGGTGCATGGGACCTAGTCCTTGAAGGGGCCCATCTCTGGCCGACAGCCACAATTTTTTTTGGTTTTTGAAATTAATAGTAGTAGCACGGGTCATGGCCACGCGCTACAAATAGTTAGTAGTAGCGTGTGTGGCACCAGCGCTACTACTAACACGTGTACTAGTAGCGCGGGATGAACCAGTGCTACTACTACCAGTTAGCTGTAGCGCGATAGTAGTAGCATGGACACCTGCGCTACTACTAGTCGTTTAACCAGCGCTACTACTAGGCTTTTTCCTAGTAGTGCTAGCGTCATCGAACCTTAAGTGTGTAGACCCTATGGGTTCAGGAGGCACGTAGACATGACCGAGACACCTCTCCGGTCAATAACCAACAACAGGATCTGGATACCCATGTTAGCTCCCACATGCTCCATGATGGTCTCATCGGATGAACCATGATGTCGGGGATTCAATCAATCCCATATACAATTCCCTTTGTCTACCGGTATGATACTTGCCCGAGATTCGATCATCGGTATCCCTATACCTTGTTCAATCTCGTTACCGGCAAGTCTCTTTACTCGTTCCGTAACACATCATCCCGTGGCTAACTCCTTAGTCACATTGAGCTCATTATGATGATGTCTTACCGAGTGGGCCCAGAGTACCTCTCCGTCACACGAAGTGACAAATCCCAGTCTCGATTCGTGCCAACCCAACAGACACTTTCGAAGATACCCGTAGTGTACCTTTATAGCCACCCAGTTACGTTGTGACGTTTGGCACACCCAAAGTATTCCTACGGTATCCGGGAGTTGCACAATCTCATGGTCTAAGGAAACGATACTTGACATTAGAAAAGCTTTAGCAGATGAATTACAAGATCTTGTGCTATGCTTAGGATTGGGTCTTGTCCATCACATCATTCTTCTAATGATGTGATCCCGTTATCAATGACGTCCAATGTGCATGGTCATGAAACCGTGACCATCTATTGATCAACGAGCTAGCCAACTATAGGCTCACTAGGGACATGTTGTGGTCTATGTATTCACACATGTATTATGGTTTCGGGTTAACACAATTATAGCATGAACAATAGACAATTATCATGAACAAGGAAATACAATAATAACCATTTTATTATTGCCTCTAGGGCATATTTCCAATAGTCTCCCACTTGCACTAGAGTCAATAATCTAGTTACATTGTGATGAATCGAACACCCATAGAGTTCTGGTGTTGATCATGTTTTGCTCGAGAGAGAGGTTTAGTCAACGGATCTGCGATATTCAGATCCGTATGTACTTTACAAATATCCATATCTCCTTCCTGAATGTAATCACGAATGGAGTTGAAGCGACGTTTGATGTGTCTTGTCTTCTTGTGAGACCTGGGCTCCTTGGGAAGGGTAATAGCTCCAGTGTTGTCACAAAATAGAGTCATCGGGCCCGACGCATTGGGAATCACTCCTAGGTCGGTGATGAACTCCTTCATCCAGACTCATTCCTTTGCTGCTTCCGAAGCAGCTATGTACTCCGCTTCACATGTAAATGCCGCCATGACGCTTTGCTTGCTGCTGCACCAACTTACTGTCCCTCCGTTCAAAACATACACATATCCGGTTTGTGACTTGGAGTCATCGGGATCTGTGTCGAAGCTAGCATCGACGTAACCCTTTACGACGAGCTCTTCGGCACCTCCATATACGAGAAACATGTCCTTGGTCCTTTTCAGGTACTTCAAGATATTCTTGACCGTTGTCTAGTGTTTCGCTCTGGGATCACTTTGGTACCTACCTACCATACTTATGGCAAGGTTCACATCAGGTCTGGTACACAGCATGGCATACATAATAGAGCCTATGGCTGAAGCATAGGGGATGACACTCATCTCTTCTCTATCCTTTGTCGTGGTCGGGCATTGAGTCGTACTAAATCTCACACCGTGTAACATAGGCAAGAACCCCTACTTGGACTGATCCATATTGAACTTCTTCAATATCTTGTCAAGGTATGTGCTTTGTGAAAGACCTATGAGGCGTCTCGACCTATCTCTATAGATCTTGATGCCTAATATGTAAGCAGCTTCTCCAAGGTCCTTCATTGAAAAACACTTATTCAAGTAGGCCTTTATGCTTTCCAAAAGTTCTATATTATTTCCCATCAACAATATGTCATCCACATATAATATGAGAAATGCTACAGAACTCCCACTCACTTTCTTGTAAATACATGGTTCTCCATAAACCTGTATAAACCCAAACACTTTAATCACCTCATTAAAGCGAATGTTCCAACTCCGATATGCTTGCACCGGCCCATAGATGGACCGCTGGAGCTTGCATACCTTGTTAGCATACTTAGGATCGACAAAACCTTCCGGCTGCATCATATACATTTCTTCCTTAAGGAAGCCATTAAGGAATGCCATTTTGACATCCATTTGCCAGATCTCATAATCATAAAATGCGGAAATTGCTAACATGCTTCGGACGGACTTCAGCATTGCTACGGGTGAGAATGTCTCATCGTAGTCAACTCCTTGAACTTGTTGATAACCTTAGCGACAAGCCGAGCCTTATAGACGGTCACATTACCATCCACGTCTGTCTTCTTCTTAAAGATCCATTCATTTTCTATGGCTCGCTTATCATCATGCAAGTCCACCAAAGTCCATACTTTGTTCTCATACATGGATCCTATCTCGGATTTCATGGCTTCAAGCCATTTGTTGGAATCTGGGCCCGCCATCGCTTCTTCATAGTTCGAAGGTTCATCGTTGTCCAACAACATGATCTCCAGGACAGGGTTGACTTACCACTCTGGTGCGGAACGTGTCCTGGTGGACCTTCGAATAGTAACTTGATCTGAAGCTTCATGATCATCATCATTAACGTCCTCTCCAGCCGGTACAGGTTCCACCGAAACAACTTCTTGTGTTGCGCTACTCTCTGGTTCGAGTGGAGGTACAATTACCTCATCAAGTTCTATTTTCCTCCCACTTAATTCTTTCGAGAGAAACTCTTTCTCTAGAAAGGATCCATTCTTGGCAACAAAGACTTTGCCTTCGGATTTGAGGTAGAAGGTATACCCAATAGTTTCTTTGGGGTATCCTATGAAGACGCACTTTTCTGCTTTGGGTTCGAGCTTCTCAGGTTGAAGTTTCTTCACATAAACATCGCATCCCCAAACTTTCAGAAACGACAACTTAGGTTTCTTACCAAACCAGAATTCATACGGTGTTGTCTCAACGGACTTTGACGATGACCTATTTAAAGTGAGTGTGGCAGTCTCTAATGCATATCCCCAAAATGATGGTGGTAAGTCGGTAATAGACATCATAGATCGCACCATATCCAATAGAGTGCAATTTCGATGTTCAGACACACCATTTCGCTAAGGTGTGCCAGGCGGCGTGAGTTGTGAAACAATTCCACATTTCCTTAGGTGCGTGCGAAACTCGTGACTTAAATATCTCCGCCACGATCAGATCGTAGGCATTTTATTTTCCTGTCATGTTGATTATCTACCTCACTCTGAAATTCCTTGAACCTTTCAAAGGTTTTGGACTTTTGTTTCATTAAGTAGACATACCCATATCTGATCAAGTCATCAGTGAGGGTGAGAACATAACGGTAGCCACTGCGAGCCTCAACGCTCATTGGACCGCATACATCGGTATGTATTATCTCCAACAAGTCAGTTGCTCGCTCCATTGTTCCGGAGAACGGAGTCTTGGTCATCTTGCCCATGAGGCATGGTTCGCACGTGTCAAATGATTCAAAATCAAGAGACTCCAAAAGTCCATCAGCATGGAGTTTCTTCATGCATTTGACACCAATATGACCAAGGCGACAGTGCCACATGTAAGTGGGACTATCGTTATCAACCTTACATCTTTTGGTACTCACACTATGGACATGTGTAACATCACGTTCGAGATTCATCAAAAATAAACCATTGACCTGTGGGGCATGACCATAAAACATTTCTCTCATATAAATAGAACAACCATTATTCTCAGATTTAAATGAGTAGCCATCTCGCATCAAGCGAGATCCAGATACAATGTTCATGGTCAATGCTGGTACTAAATAACAATTATTAAGGTTTAAAACTAATCCCGAAGATAGATGTAGAGGTAGCATGCCGACGGCGATCACATCGACCTTGGAACCATTCCCGACGCGCATCGTCACCTCGTCCTTTTCCAGTCTCCGCTTACTCCGTAGCTCCTGCTTGGAGTTACAAATGTGAGCAACTGCACCGGTATCGAATACCCAGGAGCTACTACGAGCGCTGGTAAGGTACACATCAATAACAAGCATATCACATATACCTTTAACATTGCCAGCCTTCTTATATGCTAAGTACTTGGGGCAGTTCCGCTTCCAGTGACCGGTACCCTTGCAATAAAAGCACTCAGTCTCAGGCTTGGATCCATTCTTGTTCTTCTTCCCGGCAACTTGCTTACCTGGCGCGACAACTGCTTTGCCGTCCTTCTTGAAGTTCTTCTTACCCTTGCCTTTCTTGAAACTAGTGGTCTTATTCACCATCAACACTTGATGCTCCTTTTTGATCTCAACCTCTGCTGATTTCAGCATCGAGTACAACTCAGGAATGGACTTCTCCATGCCTTGCATGTTGTAGTTCATCACAAAGCTCTTGTAGCTAGGTGGAAGCGAGTGGAGGATTCTATTAATCACCGAGTCATCCAGAAGATTAACTCCTAGCTGAGTCAAGCGGTTGTGCAACCTAGACATTTTGAGTATGTGCTCACTGACAGAACTATTCTCATCCATCTTACAGCTGAAGAACTTGTCGGACACATCATATCTCTCGACCTGGGCATGAGCTTGGAAAACCAGTTTCAGCTCTTGGAACATCTCATATGCTCCGTGGTGCTCAAAACGCTTTTGGAGCCCCGGTTCTAAACTGTAAAGCATGCCACACTGAACCAGGGAGTAATCATCACATCGCGACTGCCAGGCGTTCATAACGTCCTAAGCCGCTGGGAAAATGGGTGCGTTACCTAGCGGTGCATCAAGGACATATAATCTTTTGGAAGCTATGAGGATGATCCTCAAGCCACGGACCCAGTCCGCATAGTTGCTTCCATCATCTTTCAGCTTGGTTTTCTCTAGGAACGCATTGAAGTTGAGGGCAACATTAGCGTTGGCCATTTGATCTACAATATGGATTGTAAATACAATTTTAGACTAAGTTCATGATAATTAAGTTCACATAATCAAATTATTTAATGAAATCCCACTTAGATAGAAATCTCTCTAGTCATCCAAGTGACACATGATCCATGTCAACTAGCCCATGTCCGATCATCACGTGAGACGGACTAGTCATCCATGGTGAACATCTCCATGTTGATCGTATCTTCTATACGACTCATGTTCGACCTTTCGGTCTTCCGTGTTTCGAGGCCATGTCTGTACATGCTAGGCTTGTCAAGTCAACCTAAGTGTATCGCGTGTGTAAATCTAGCTTACACCCGTTGTATGCGAACGTTAGAACCTATCACACCCGATCATCACGTGGTGCTTCGGAACAACGATCCTTAGCAACGGTGCACAGTTAGGGTGAACACATTTCTTGAAATTTTAGTGAGAGATCATCTTATTTAGCTACCGTCATTCTAAGCAAATAAGATGTAAACATGATAAACATCACATGCAATCAATATAGTGACATGATATGGCCAATATCATCTTGCTCCTTTGATCTCCATCTTCGGGGCACCATGACCATCAATGTCACCGGCACGACACCATGATATCCATCATCATGATCTCCATCATCGTGTCTTCATGAAGTTATCTTGCCAACTATTACTTCTACTACTATGGCTAACGATTAGCAATAAATTAAAGTAATTACATGGTGTTTATGATTGACACGCAGGTCATACAATAAATAAAGACAACTCCTATGGCTCCTGCCGGTTGTCATACTCATCGACATGCAAGTCGTGAATCCTATTACAAGAACATGATCAATCTCATACATCACAATGCATCACATCACATCCTTTGGCCATATCACATCACAAGGCATATGCTGCAAAAACAAGTTAGACGTCCTCTAATTTGTAGTTGCAAGTTTTTACGTGGCTGCTATAGGTTTCTAGCAAGAACGTTTCTTACCTACGCCAAAACCACAACGTGATATGCCAATTGTTATTTACCCTTCATAAGGACCCTTTTCATCGAATCCAATCCGACTAAGGTGGGAGAGACAGACACCCGCTAGCCACCTTATGCAACAAGTGCATGTCAGGCAGTGGAACCGGTCTCACGTAAGCGTACGTGTAAAGTTGGTCCGGGCCGCTTCATCCCACAATACCGCCGAATCAAGATAAGACTAGTAACAGTAAGCAAATTAACAAGATCGACGCCCACAACAACTTGTGTTCTACTCGTGCATAGATTCTATGCATAGACCTAGCTCATGATGCCACTGTTGAGAGACGTAGTAGCAAATCAAAAAAATTCCTACGTGTTCACCAAGATCCATCTATGGAGAAACCAGCAATGAGTGGGGAGAGTGCATCTTCATACCTTTGAAGATCACAAAGAGGAAGCGTTACTAGAACGCGGTTGGTGGAGTCGTACTCGCAGCGATTCAGATCGCGGTGAAATCCGATCTAAGTGCCGAACAACGGCGCCTCCGCGTTCAATACACGTGCAGCCCGGTGACGTCTCCTGTGCCTTGATCCAGCAAGGAGGAAGGAGAGGTTGAGGGAGAGCTCCGGCAGCACGACGGCGTGGTGATGGTGGAGCTGCGTGGTACTTCGGCAGCGCTTCGCCAAGCACTACGGAGGACGAGGAGGAGGAGGGGTAGGGCTGTGCCGAGAGAGGAAGAAACTCGTGTGTCTGGAAGCCCCCAAAACCCCACTATATATAGGAGGAGGAGGAGGAGGAGGGGTGCGGCTTCCACTAGGGTTCCCTCCCTAGGGCCGGCGGCCAACCCTAGATTGATCTAGGGCGGCGGCCAAGAGAGGGGAGAGGGGTGCGGCAGCCCTAGGGTGGGCCTAAGGCCCATCAGCGCCTAGGGTTTTCCCCCCTCTCCTCCTTTGCTGCGCTTGGTCCTTGGTGGGAGGCGCACCAGCCCACTCTCGGCTGCTCCCTTCCCACTCTCGGCCCACGCAGGCCTCTGGTGCCAGTGGCCCCACACGATGGACCCCCCGGGACCCTTCCGGTGGTCCCGGTACGTTACCGGTGATGCCCGAAACACTTCCGGTAACCAAATCCTCACTTCCTATATATCATTCTTTACCTCCGGACCATTTTGGAACTCCTCGTGACGTTCGGGATCTCATTCGGGTCTCCTAACACCCTTCGGGAACCACGTACGCTCTTTCCCTATAACCCTAGCATCATCAAACCTTAAGTGTGTAGACCCTACGGGTTCGGGAGGCACATAGACATGACCGAGACACCTCTCCGGTCAATAACCAACAACGGGATCTGGATACCCATGTTGTTGTTGGGGAACGTCGCATGGGAAACAAAAAAATTCCTACACACACGCAAACCTATCCATGGTGATGAGCATCTACGAGAGGGAGAGTGGATCTACGTTCCCTTGTAGATCGCCAAGCGGGAAGCGTTAAGAAACGCGGTTGGTGTAGTCGAACATCTTCGCGTTCCAAATCGCCGAGCGTCCCGCGATCTCATCACGATCCGTCCCACGATCCAATCACGATCCGTCCCGTGAACTCATCACGATCTGTCCCGCAATCTCATCACGAACCGTCTCGCGATCTCGATCACGGTCCTTCCGATCTAGCGCCGAACGGACGGCACCTCCGCGTTCAGCACATGTGCAGCTTGATGACGATCTCCACCGTCTTGATCCAGCAAGAGGAGGTGGAGAGGAGAGAGAGTTCACCGGCAGCGTGACGGCGCTCCGGTGATGGTGGTGGAGCAATTCCGGCAGGGCTTCGCCTAAGCGCTGCAGAAAACCGATCTAGAGGAGAAACTATGCACCGGTGGAACGGGTAGCACGTGGCCGGAAATTCTGTCCAAAAACCACCCAATCCACTAATATATATAGGAGGAGAGGAGAGGAGAGGCAGCCAAGGCCTTTGGTTCGGCCGAAATAGGAGGTGGGAGCAACACTACCGATGAGCCCGAAACTTTTCCGGAAACCAAACTGGGACTTCCTATATATGAATCTTTACCTCCGGACCATTCCGGAGCTCCTCGTGACGTCCGGGATCTCATCCGGGACTCCGAACAACCTTCGGTCACCACCATACATAACTCTACACTACCGAAACGTCACCGAACCTTAAGTGTGCAGACCCTGCGGGTTCGAGAACTATGTAGACATGACCGAGACACCTCTACAGTCAATAACCAATGGCGGGACCTGGACGTCCACATTGGTTCCTACATATTCTACGAAGATCTTTATCGGTCGAACCTCTATGTCAAGGATTCAGTTAATCCCGTATAACGTTCCCTTTGTTCTTCGGTATGTTACTTGCCCGAGATTCGATCGTCGGTATCTCCATACCTAGTTCAACCTCGTTACCGGCAAGTCTCTTTACTCGTTCCATAATACAAGATCCCGCAACTAACAATTAGTCACATTGCTTGCAAGGCTCATTGTGATGTTGTATTACCGAGTGGGCCCTGAGATACCTCTCCGTCACACGGAGTAACAAATCCCACTCTCGATCCATGCCAACTCAACAGACACCGTCGGAGATACCTGTAGAGCACCTTTATAGTCACCCAGTTACGTTGCGACATTTGGTACACGCAAGGCACTCCTCCGATATCCGTGAGTTGCATGATCTCATGGTCATAGGAACATATACTTGACATGCAAAAAACAGTAGCAATAAACTGACACGATCATATGCTATGTTTGTAGTTTGGGTCTTATCCATCACATCATTCTCCTAATGATGTGATCCCGTTATCAAATGACATCTCATGTCCATGCCTAGGAAACCTTAACCATCCTTTGATCAACGAGCTAGTCCATTAGAGGCATACTAGGGACATGGTTTTGTCTATGTATCCACACATGCATTTAAGTCTCCGATCAATACAATTATAGCATGGATAATATACGATTATCATGAACAAGGAAATATGATAATAACTAATTTATTATTGCCTCTAGGGAATATTTCCAACAGTCTCCCACTTGCACTAGAGTCAATCATCTAGTTCACATCACCATGTGATTCGCATTGTTATGAATCTAACACCCAATGAGTTCTGTGGCTCGATCATGCTTTGCATGTGAGAGAGGTCTTATAGTCAACGGGTCTGCGATATTCAGATCCGTGTGTACTTTGCAAATCCCTATGTCAAACCGTAAACACTGCTACCACACTCCACATGGTACTATTTCCAAATGGCTGCTCCACTATACGTATCCAGATTGCTACTACTAGTCATCCGGATAGGTGTTAAAGCTTGCATCGACGTAACTCTTTACGACGAACTCTTTATCACCTCCATAATCAAGAAACATTTCCTTAGTCCTCTGGTTACCAAGGATAATTCCGACCGCTGTCCAGTGATCCACTCCTGGACCACACTTGTACCCCTTGACAGACTCATGGCAAGGCACACACAGGTGCGGTACACAGCATGGCATACTATACAGAGCCTATGGCTAAGGCATAGGGGACGACGTTCGTCCTTTCTCTTCCTTCTGCCGTGGTCGAGCTTTGAGTCTCACTCAACTTCGCACCTTACAAATTAGGCGAGAACTCTTTCTCTGACTGATCCAGTTTGAACTCTTTCAAAATCTTTGTCAAGGTATGTACTCATTGAAAGTCTCATCAAGTCATCTTGATCTATCTCTATAGATCTTGATGCTCAACAATTTGGTAGCTTTTTCCAAGTCTTCCTTTGAAAATCACTTTCCAAACAACCATTTATGCCTTCCATAAATCCTACATTATTTCCGATCAACAATATGTCATCCACATATACTTATCAGAAATTCTATAGTGCTCCCACTCACTTTGTTGCAAATACAAGTTTCTCGTAAACTTTGTATAAACTCAAAAACTTTGATCAACTCATCAAAGCGTATATTCCAACTCCGAGATGCTTGCTTCAGTCCATGGAAGGATCACCGAAGCTTGCACACCTTTTAGCATCCTTAGGACTGACAAAACCTTCTGGTTGTATCACATACAACCTTTCCTCAAGTAAACCGTTAAGGAAACGATGTTTTGACATCCATCTGCCAGATTTCATAATTGAAAACACAACAACTGCTAACATAATTCCAACAGACTTTAGCACCACTACGAGTGAGAAAGTCTCATCATAGTCAACTCCTTGAACTTGTCACAAACATCTTTGCAACAAGTCGAGCTTTACAAATAGTGACATTCACCATCAGTGTCTGTCTTCATTTTAAAGATCCATTTGTACTCAACGACCTGCCGTCCAACGAGCAAGTCTACCAAAGTCTACATTTGGTTTTCATACATGGATCCTATCTCAGATTTCATGGCCTCCAACCATTTTTCGGAATCCAGGCCCATCATCGCTTCTCCATAGCTCGTAGGTTCATCGTTGTCCAACAACATGACCTCCAAGACAGAGTTGTCGTACCGCTCAGGAGCAGTACACATCCTTGTCGACCTACGAAGTTCGATAGTAACTTGATCCTGAAGCTTCATGATCATCATCATTAACTTCCTCTTCAACTAACGTAGGCTTCACAGAAACATCTTTCTGCGCTGCGCTACTCTCTGGTTGAACAAAGGTTTAATAACCTCATCAAGTTCTATCTTCCTCCCACTCAATTCTTTCGAGAGAAACTTTTTCTCGAGAAAGGACCCAGTTCTAGCAACAAACACTTTACACTCGGATCTGAGATAGAAGGCATACCCATCTGTTCTTAGGGTATTCTATGAAGATACATTTGTCCGCTTTGGGTTCTAGCTTATTATGTGAAAACATTTTCCACACAAGCATCGCAGCCCCAAACATTAAGAAATGACAGCTTAGGTTTCTGTCAAACCATAATTCACACGGTGTCATCTGAACGGATTTAGATGGTGCCCTATTTAAAGTGAATGTAGTTGTCTCTAATGCATAACCCCAAAATTATAGTAGTAAAAGGATAAGAGACATCATAGCACGCACCATATCCAATAGAGCATAACTATGATGTTCGGACACACCATCACACTATGGTGTTCCAGGTGGCGTTTAGTTGTGAAACAACTTTCACATTGTCTTAAGTTGTATGCCAAACTCGTGACTCAGATATTCACCTCCACGATCATATCGCAGTCATTTTTATCTTCTTGTCACGATGATCTTTAAACTTCACTCTGTATTTGCTTGAACCTTTCAAACAATTCAGACTTGTGTTTCATTAAGTAAATATACGCTATATCTACTCAAATCATCAGTGAAGGTAAGAAAACAACGATATCCACTGCACGCTACAAGACTCACTAGATTGCATACATCAACATGTATCATTTCCAATGAATCACTTGCCCGCTCCATCCAACGGGGTCCTTTAGTCATCTTGCCCAAGAGGCATGGTTCGCATGTCTCAACCGATTCGAAATCGAATGAGTCCAAATATCCATCAGCATGGAGTTTCTACATGCGCTTTATACCAATATGACATTTAGCGGCAGTGCCACAAGTATGTGGTACTATCATTATTCACTTTGTGTCTTTTGACATCAATGTTATGAACATGTGTAATACTACGATCAAGATTTCAACAAACCATTCTCACTGGGTGCATGACCATTGAAGGTATTATTCATGTAAACAGAATAACCATTATTCTCTAACTTAAATGAATAACCGTATTGCAATAAACATGATCTAATCATGTTCATGCTCAACGCAAAACACCAAATAACATTTATTTAGGTTCGTCACTAATCCTGAAGGTAGAGAGAGCGTGCGATGTTGATCACATCAACCTTGGAAACACTTCCAACACATATCGTCACCTCACCCTTAGCTAGTTCTCCGTTTATTCCGTAGCTTTTATTTCGAGATACTAACATTTAGCAACCGAACCGGTATCCAATACCCAGGTGCTACTAAGAGTACAAACAAGGTACACATCAATAACTCGTATATCAAATATACTTCTGTCGATGTTGCCAGCCTTCTTATCTACCAAGTATCTAGGGTTGTTCCGCTTCAGCGACCTCTCACCTCATAATAGAAGCACTTAGTCTCGGGTTTGAGTTCAACTTTGGGTTGCTTCACTGGAGCAGCAACTGACTTGCTATCCATGAAGTTTCCCTCCTTGCTCTTGCCCTTTTCGAAACTAGTGGTTTGCTTAACCATCAACACTTGACGCTCCTTTTTGATTTCTACCTTCGCGGTGTCAAACATCGCGAACAGCTCAGGGATCAATACTTCTATCCCTGGTGTATTATAGTTCATCACTAAGTTCTAGTAGCTTTAGTGACAGTGACTTGGAGAACTATATCAATCACTATCTTATCTGGAAGATCAACTCCCACTTGATTCAAGCGATTGTAGTACCCAGACAATCTGAGTACATGCTCAACGATTGAGCTATTCTCCTTCATCTTACAGGCAAAGAATCTTGTTGGAGATCTCATATCTCGCAACACAGGCACGAGCCTGAGATCACAATCTCTGCTCCTAGAACATCTCATATGTTCCGTGACGTTCAAAACGTTTCGGAGCCTCAATTCTAAGCCGTAATGCATGACGCACTAAACTATCAAGTAGTCATCGAAACGTGCCTGTTAGATGTTCACAACATCTACAGACGACGCTAGATGGGGTGGCGCACCGAGCGGTGCATTAAGGACATAAGCCTTCTGTGCAGCAATGAGGACAATCCTCAGATCACGGACCCAGTCCGCAATTTTGCTACCAACATCTTTCAATTCTATTTCTCTAGGAACATATAAAAATACAAGGGAGCTACAGTGCGAGCTAGTAATCTACAACATAATTTGCAAAGACACTTTGACTATGTTCATGATAATGAGTTCAATTAATCATATTACTTAAGAACTCCCACTCAAATTGACATCCCTCGGGTCATTCGAGTGATACATGATCCAAATTCACCAACTCAAGTCCGATCATCACGTGAGTTAAGGTGGTTGCAATGGTGAACATCATTATGTTGATCATATCTACTATATGACTCATGTTCGACCTTTCGGTCTTCTTGTGTTCTGAGGCCATGTCTGTACATGCTAGGCTCGTCAAGTTTAACCCGAGTGTTCTACGCGTGCAAATCTGGCTTGCACCCATTGTATGTGAACGTAGAGTCTATCACACCCGATCATCACGTGGTGTCTCAACATGACGAACTTTCGCAACGGTGCACACTCGGGGAGAACACAATTTATCTTGAAATTAAGTGAGGGATCACCTTATAATGCTACCGTCGTCCTAAGCAAAACAAGGTGCATAAAAAGGATTAACATCACATGCAAATCATAAGTGACATGATATGGCCATGAACTTGTGCTTTTGATCTCCATCTAGAAAGCACCGGCATGATCTCCATCGTCACCGGCATGATACCATGATCTCCATCATCTTGATCTCCATCAACGTGTCGCCATCGGGGTTGTCACGCCCTGCATGCTTCTACTACTATTGCTACCGTAGCGATAAAGTAAAGCATTACATAGCGCTTAATGATTGACACGAGGTCATACAATAATTAAAGACAACCCTATGGCTCCTGCCGGTTGCCGTATTCATCGACATGCAAGTCGTGATAATTTATACATCACATGATCATCTCATACATCACATATATCACATCATGTAATTGGCCATATCACATCACAACATACCCTGCAAGAACAAGTTAGACGTCCTCTAATTGTTGTTGCATATTTTACGTGGCTGCTACGGGTATCTAGCAAGAACGATTCTCACCTACGCATAAACCACAACAGTGATACACTAGTTTGCTTTTCAACCTTCTCAAGGACCGCCTTTGTCGAATCCGATCCAACTAAAGTGAGAGAAACTGTCACCCGCAAGCCATCTAGGCAACAAGTTGCGTCGAGGGAACCGGTCTCTCGTAAGCGTACGAGTAATGTTGGTCCGGGCCGCTTCATCTCACAATCCTGCTGAACCAAAATACGACCAAGGGAGGAAGCAATCTAAGCATCAACGCCCACAAACCTTTTGTGTTCTACTCGAGATCTCATCGAACCATCAACCTAGCTCATGATGCCACTGTTGGGGAACGTCGCATGGGAAACAAAATTTTTTTCCTATGCACACGCAAACCTATCCATGCTGATGAGCATCTACGAGAGGGAGAGTGGATCTACGTACCCTTGTAGATCGCTAAGCGGGAAGCGTTAAGAAACGCGGTTGGTGTAGTCGAACATCTTCGGGATCCAAATCGCCGAGCGTCCCGCGATCTCATCACGATCCGTACCACGATCCAATCACGATCTGTCCCGTGAACTCATCACGATCCGTCCCGCGATCTCATCATGAACCGTCTCGCGATCTTGATCACGGTCCTTCCGATCTAGCGCCGAACGGACGGCACCTCCGCGTTCAGCACACGTGCAGCTTGATGACGATCTCCACCGTCTTGATCCAGCAAGAGGATGTGGAGAGGAGAGAGAGTTCACCGGCAGCGTGACGGCGCTCCGGTGATGGTGGTGGAGCAATTCCGGCAGGGCTTCGCCTAAGCGCTGCAGAAAACCGATCTAGAGGAGAAACTATGCACCGGTGGAACGGGTAGCACGTGGCCGGAAATTCTGTCCAAAAACCACCCAATCCACTAGTATATATAGGAGGAGAGGAGAGGAGAGGCAGACAAGGCCTTTGGTTCGGCCGAAATAGGAGGTGGGAGCAATCCTACTTCACCTCCAATCCTAGTTGGAGTAGGATTGCCTCCTATTGGCTGATTTTCCACTTTTTCTTTAGGACTTTCTCTCCTGCGCCATGGGCCTTTGTGGCTGTTTTCCCAGACCACTAAGGGCTGGTTAATACTCTCCCACAGCCCATGGACCTCTTGGGGTCGAAGTACCCCTCCCGGAGGTCTCCCGGTACACTACCGGCACTCCCGGTACACTACCGATGAGCCCGAAACTTTTCCGGAAACCAAACGGGGACTTCCTATATATGAATCTTTACCTCCGGACCATTCCGGAGATCCTCGTGACGTCCGGGATCTCATCCGGGACTCTGAACAACCTTCGGTCACCACCATACATAACTCTACACTACCGAAACGTCACCGAACCTTAAGTGTGCAGACCCTGCGGGTTCGAGAACTATGTAGACATGACCGAGACACCTCTACAGTCAATAACCAATGGCGGGACCTGGACGTCCACATTGGTTCCTACATATTCTACGAAGATCTTTATCGGTCGAACCTCTATGTCAAGGATTCAGTTAATCCCGTATAACGTTCCCTTTGTTCTTCGGTATGTTACTTGCCCGAGATTCGATCGTCGGTATCTCCATACCTAGTTCAACCTCGTTACCGGCAAGTCTCTTTACTCGTTCCATAATACAAGATCCCGCAACTAACAATTAGTCACATTGCTTGCAAGGCTCATTGTGATGTTGTATTACCGAGTGGGCCCTGAGATACCTCTCCGTCACACGGAGTAACAAATCCCAGTCTCGATCCATGCCAACTCAACAGACACCATCGGAGATACCTGTAGAGCACCTTTATAGTCACCCAGTTACGTTGCGACGTTTGATACACACAAGGCACTCCTCCGATATCCGTGAGTTGCATGATCTCATGGTCATAGGAACATATACTTGACATGCAAAAAACAGTAGCAATAAACTGACACGATCATATGCTATGTTTGTAGTTTGGGTCTTATCCATCACATCATTCTCCTAATGATGTGATCCCGTTATCAAATGACATCTCATGTCCATGCCTAGGAAACCTTAACCATCCTTTGATCAATGAGCTAGTCCATTAGAGGCATACTAGGGACATGGTTTTGTCTATGTATCCACACATGCATTTAAGTCTCCGATCAATAAAATTATAGCATGGATAATAAACGATTATCATGAACAAGGAAATATGATAATAACTAATTTATTATTGCCTCTAGGGCATATTTCCAATAGTTGTCTCCCACATGCTCCATGATGATCTCATCGGATGAACCACGATGTCGGGGATTCAATCAATCCCGTATACAATTCCCTTTGTCTACCGGTATGATACTTGCCCGAGATTCGATCGTCGGTATCGCTATATCTTGTTCAATCTCGTTACCGGAAAGTCTCTTTACTCGTTCCGTAACACATCATCCCGTGGCTAACTCCTTAGTCACATTGAGCTCATTATGATGATGTCTTACCGAGTGGGCCCAGCGATACCTCTCCGTCACACGGAGTGACAAATCCCAGTCTCGATTCGTGCCAACCCAACAGACACTTTCGGAGATACCCGTATGTACCTTTATAGCCACCCAGTTACGTTGTGACGTTTGGCACACCCAAAGTATTCCTACGGTATCCGGGAGTTGCACAATCTCATGGTCTAAGGAAACGATACTTGACATTAGACAAGCTTTAGCAGAGGAACTACACGATCTTGTGCTATGCTTAGGATTGGGTCTTGTCCACCACATCATTCTCCTAATGATGTGATCCCGTTATCAATGACATCCAATGTCCATGGTCATGAAACCGTGACATCTATTGATCAACGAGCTAGCCAACTAGAGGCTCACTAGGGACATGTTGTGGTCTATGTATTCACACATGTATTACGGTTTCCGGTTAACACAATTATAGCATGAACAATAGACAATTATCATGAACAAGGAAATACAATAATAACCATTTTATTATTGCCTCTAGGGCATATTTCCAACATGTCGGACTTGCGAAGAAGAGGAAACGTCCACACATAGTGAGAAAAGTCATCTAAAATCACACAAATAATAGAGATAGCCTGTGTTGCTTGCAACCGGTGATGTCCAGACATCGCTATGAATTAACTGAAATAGAAAAGTAGCAATAGTGGTAGATTCACTAAAGGGTAGACGAATGTGTTTGCAAGACGGCAAGCCTCACAAGTGTGGTCATCAACCATATATATGAAAAGGAAAAACTCTGAAGAATATGATGCAAAAGGGTGGTGTTGGAATGGCCCAGGCGAGCATGACAAAGATCGACGCCAGCGGCAAGGGAGATAGGTTGGGTGGAGGTGGTGGTTGAGGGATGCACCGGGTAGAGATCCTCAGGGCTGTCACATCGGTGCAGCACCATCCGGGTACGGGCATCCTTCACAGAAAAACCAACAACGTCAAATTCAACAGTAAGAGGATTCTCACGAGCAAGACAACAAACAGAACAAAGATTCGTGACTAAGTCAAGAGAAACAAGAACATTAGACATGTTGATTGGTGTAGATGAAGAGGGAAACGAGGTATGATCTATATGGGTGATGGGTAAGGATGAACCATTACCAACGGTGATACGAGTAGGAGTATGAACTAGAGTGAAGGAGATGAGGTTATCGGGATGAGAGGTCATATGAGCAGTGGCACCCAAGTCCATGTACCAGTCACCACCGCCCCCATAGTTGCTTGGAGAGGGGCCGAGTGTAGTGCCGCCAGTAGGGCGGGATCCCACGGCGAATGCGCCTGCTGTGGAGGGTCCCGCCATAGGGGGTCCCTCCGTATGGAGGCGTTGGGGCAGCGGGATAGCCGCCAGCCATCTGCGGGGTGGGCAGGGTCGGGAGACCAGCAGGACCGGGCGCGACGAGGTAGGCCTCGTGACGCGGTGGAGTGTTGGAAATATGCCCTAGAGGCAATAATAAAATGGTTATAATTGTATTTCCTAGTTCATGATAATTGTCTATTATTCATGCTACAATTGTGTTAACCAGAAACCGTAATACATGTGTGAATACATAGACCATCGCATGTCCCTAGTGAGCCTCTAGTTGGCTAGCTTGTTGATCAATAGATGGTCACGGTTTCATGACCATGGACATTGGATGTCGTTGATAACGGGATCACATCATTAGGAGAATGATGTGATGGACAAGACCCAATCCTAAGCATAGCACAAGATCGTGTAGTTCGTATGCTAAAGCTTTTCAATGTCAAGTATCATTTCCTTAGACCATGAGATTGTGTAACTCCCGGATACCGTAGGAATGCTTTGGGTGTGCCAAACGTCACAACGTAACTGGGTGGCTATAAAGGTACGCTACGGGTATCTCCGAAAGTGTCTGTTGGGTTGACACGAATCAAGACTGGGATTTGTCACTCCGTGTGACGGAGAGGTATCTCTGGGCCCACTCGGTAAGACATCATCATAATGAGCTCAATGTGACTAAGGAGTTAGCCACGGGATGATGTGTTACGGAACGAGTAAAGAGACTTGCCGGTAACGAGATTGAACAAGGTATGGCGATACCGACGATCGAATCTCGGGCAAGTACCATACCGATAGACAAAGGGAATTGTATACGGGATTGATTGAATCCCTGACATCGTGGTTCATCCGATGAGATCATCGTGGAGTACGTGGGAGCCAACATGGGTATCCAGATCCCGCTGTTGGTTATTGGCCGGAGAGGTGTCTCGGTCATGTCTACGTGTCTCCCGAACCCGTAGGGTCTACACACTTAAGGTTCGATGACGCTAGGGTTATAGGGAAAAGGTATACGTGATTACCGAAGGTTGTTCGGAGTCCCGGATGAGATCCCGGACGTCACGAGGAGCTCCGGAATGGTCCGGAGGTAAAGATTGATATATAGGAAGTCCAGTTTTGGTCACCGGAAAGTTTTCGGGCTCATCGGTAGTGTACCGGGAGTGCCGGGAGGGTGCCGGAGGACCCCCGGGAGGGGTGTGACGACCAAAGGACCACATGGGCTGTTAGATAAAGTGTGCCAGCCCTTATTGGGCTGGGCAAGACTTTTGCTAAAGGCCCATGCGGCTGGAGATAAGGAGATAAGGCAAAAAGGATTTAAAAGGAGGAGATCCACCTCCCTTGTGGGAGGTGGACTCTCCCTTTAATTCAGCCGGCCATCTCCTCTTTGGAGTAGAGGCCAAGCCAGCCCTCCACGTCCCTCCTCCTATATATACTTGAGGTTTTGGATGTTTTGAGACAGGATTTGATCTCTCTCTCTCACGGCGAAGCCCTACCTCTCTTCTTCCTCCTCCGCAGCGCTTAGGCGAAGCCCTGTCGGAATACCTTGCTACTCCACCACCACCACGCCGTCGTGCTGCTGTTGGAGCCCTTCCCCAACCTCTCCTTCCTCCTTGCTGGATCAAGGTGTTGGAGACGTCACCGGGCTGCACGTGTGTTGAACGCGGAGGTGCCGTCCGTTCGGCACTTGATCGGATCTACCGCGATCTGAATCGCTGCGAGTACGACTCCATCAACCGCGTTCTTGTAACGCTTCCGCTTAGCGATCTTCAAAGGTATGAAGATGCAATCTCTCCCCTCTCGTTGCTGGTTTCTCCATAGATAGATCTTGGTGAACGTAGGAAAATTTTGATTTACTACTACGTCTCCCAACAGTGGCATCATGAGCTAGGTCTATGCGTAGAATCTATGCACGAGTAGAACACAAAGCAGTTGTGGGCGTCGAGTTTGTTAATTTGCTTGCCGCTACTAGTCTTATCTTGATTCGGCGGTATTGTGGGATGAAGCGGCCCGGACCAACTTTACACGTACGCTTACGTGAGACCGGTTCCACCGCCTGACATGCACTAGATGCATAAGGTGGCTAGCGGGTGTCTGTCTCTCCTACCTTAGTCGGATCGGATTCGATGAAAAGGGTCCTTATGAAGGGTAAATAGCAATTGGCAAATCACGTTGTGGTGTTGACGTAGGTAAGAAACGTTCTTGCTAGTAACCTATAGCAGCCACGTAAAAACTTGCAACTACAAATTAGAGGACGTCTAACTTGTTTTTGCAGCATGTGCCTTGTGATGTGATATGGCCAAAGGATGTGATGTGATGCATTGTGATGTATGAATTGATCATGTTCTTGTAATAGGATTCACGACTTGCATGTCGATGATTATGACAACCGGCAGGAGCCATAGGAGTTGTCTTATTTATTGTATGACCTGCGTGTCAATCATAAACGCCATGTAATTACTTTACTTTATTGCTAAGCGTTAGCCATAGTAGTAGAAGTAATAGTTGGCGAGACAACTTCATGAAGACACAATGATGGAGATCATGATGATGGAGATCATGGTGTCGTGCCGGTGACAGTGATGATCATGGTGCCCCGAAGATGGAGATCATAGGAGCAAAATGATATTGGCCATATCATGTCACTATATTGATTGCATGTGATGTTTATCATGTTTACATCTTATTTGCTTAGAACGACGGTAGTAAATAAGATGATCTCTCAATAAAATTTCAAGAGAAGTGTTCACCCTAACTGTGCACCGTTGCTAAGGATCGTTGTTCCGAAGCACCACGTGATGATCAGGTGTGATAGGTTCTAACGTTCGCATACAACGGGTGTAAGCCAGATTTACACACGCGAAACACTTAGGTTGACTTGACGAGCCTAGCATGTACAGACATGGCCTCGGAACACGGAAGACCGAAAGGTCGAACATGAGTCGTATAGAAGATACGATCAACATGAAGATGTTCACCATGGATGACTAGTCCGTCTCACGTGATGATCGGACACGGGCTAGTTGACATGGATCATGTATCACTTGGAAGACTAGAGAGATGTCTGTCTAAGTGGGAGTTCATTAATTTGATTAAATGAACTTAATTATCATGAACTTAGTCAAAAAAAAATGTCCTTGCAAATTATGTCGTAGATAGCTCGCGCTGTAGCTCCACAGTTTTATTGATACAATCCTAGAGAAAAGTAAGTTGAAAGTTGATGGTAGCAATAATGCGGACAGGGTCCGTGATCTGAGGATTGTCCTCATTGCTGCACAGAAAGCTTATGTTTTTGATGTACCGCTAACTGCACCACTCCCTCAAGTGTTGTCTGTAGATGTTGTGAACATATGACAGGCACTTTTTGGTGACTACGTGATAGTTCAATGCGTCATGCATTGCGGCTTAGAATTGAGGCTCCAAAACGTTTTGAACGTCACGGAACATATGAGATGTTCTAGGAGCTGAGATTGTGATCTCAGGCTCGTGCCTATGTTGAGAGGTATGAGACCTCCAACAAGATTCTTTGTCTGCAAGATAAAGGAGAATAGCTTAATCGGTGAGCGTGTGCTCAGATTGTCTGGGTGCTACAATCACTTGAATCAAGTGGGAGTTAATCTTCCAGATGAGATAGTGATTAATGCAGTTCTCCAAGTCACTGCCACCAAGCTACTAGAGCTTCGTGATGAACTATAACATGCCAGGGATGGATAAGATGATCCCTGAGTTGTTCGTGATGTTTGACACCACGAAGGTAGAAACCAAGAAGGAGCATCAAGTGTTGATGGTTAAGTTAAACCACTAGTTTCAAAAGGGGCAAGGGCAAGAAGGGAAAACTTCAGGAATGGCAAGCCAGTTGTTGCTCTAGTGAAGAAACCCAAGGTTGAGCCCGAACCCGAGACTAAGTGCTTCTGTTATGAGGAGAATGTTCGCTGAAGCGGAAAACCCCTAGATGCTTGGTAGATAAGAAGGCTGGTAATGTCAATGGAGGTATATTTGATATACGTGTTAGTGATGTGTACCTTGCTGGTACTCCTAGTAGCACCTGGGTATTGGATACCGGTTCGGTTGCTAAGTGTTAGCAACTCGAAATAAAAGCTACGGAGTAAATGGAGACTAGCTAGGTGAAAGGTGACGATGTGTGTTGGAAGTATTTCCAAGATTGATGTGATCACCATCGCACGCTCTCTCTACCTTCAGGATTTGTGATAAACCTAAATAAATGTTATTTGGTGTTTGCGTTGAGCATGAACGTGATTAGATCATGATTAGTGCGATACGGTTATTCATATAAGTTAGAGAATAATGGTTATTCTGTTTACATGGATAATGCCTTCAATGGTCATGCACCCACTCGGAATGGTTTATTGAATCATGATCGTAGTAGTACACATATTCATAACATTGGTACCAAAAGATATAAAGTTAATAATGATAGTACCACATACTTGTGGCACTGCCGCTAAATGTCATATTGGTATAAATCGCATGAAGAAACTCCATGATGATGGATTTTTGACTCACTCGATTTCGAATCGGTTGAGACATGCGAGCCATGCCTCTTGGGCAAGATGACTGAGACCCCGTCATCCAATATGATGGAGCGGGCAAGTGGCTTATTGGAAATAATACATGTTGATGTATGTGGTCCAATGAGTGTTGAAACACACAGTGGATATCGTTGTTTTTCTTTACCTTCACTGATGATTTGAGTAAATATGGGGATATTTACTTAATGAAACACGAATCTGAAATGTTTGAAAGGTTCAAGGAGTTTCAGAGTGAAGTTAAAGATCATCGTGACAAGAAGATAAATGTCTATGATATGATCATGGAGGTGAATATCTAAGTTACGAGTTTGGTATGCAATTTTAGACAATGTGGAAATTGTTTCACAGCTCACGCCTCCTGGAACACCATAGTGTGATGGTGTGTTCGAACGTCGTAGTCGTGCTCTATTGGATATAGTGAGTACTATGATGTCTCTTATCGTTTTACCACTATCATTATGGGGTTATGCATTAAAGACAAATCCATTCACTTTAATAGGGCACCATCTAAGTCTGTTGAGATGACACCGTGAGAATTATGGTTTGACAGAAGCCTAAGCTGTCATTTCTTAATGTTTGGGGCTGCGACGCTTATGTGAAAATGGGTTTTTCAGCTAGCGAGCTCGAACCCAAAGCAGACAAATGTATCTTCATAGAATACCTTAATGAGACAATGGGTATACCTTCTATTTCAGATCCAAGCGCAAAATGTGTTTGTTGCTAAGAATGGGTCCTTTCTTGAGAAAGAGTTTCTCTCGAAAGAATTGAGTGGGAGGAAGATAGAACTTGATAACATTGTTGAACCTTTGTTTCAACCAGAGAATAGCGCAACACAGAAAGATGTTTCTGTAGAGCCTACTCAGTTTAAAATGAAGTTAATGATGATGATCATGAAGCTTCGGATCAAGTCACTATTGAACCTCGTAGGTCGACAAGGACGCGTACTGCTCCTGAGTAGTACGACAACCCTGTCTTGGAAATCAGGTTGTTGGACAACGATGAACCTACGAACTATGGAGAAGCGATGGTGGGCCCGGATTCCAACAAATGGCTAGGAGCCATGAAATCCAAGAAAGGATCCATGTATGAAAACCAAGTATGGAATTTGGTAGACTTGCCTGTTGAATGGCGGGTCATTGAGTACAAATGGACCTTTGAGATAATCATAGACGCTAATGGTGAAATGTCACCGTTTATAAAGCTCGACTTGTCGCAAAGAAGTTTCCGCCAAGTTCAAGGAGTTGACTGCGATGAGATTGTCTCATCTGTAGCGATGCTAAAAGTCTATTAAAATTTTGTTAGCAGTTGCTGCATTTTTCGATTATGAAATCTGGCAGATGGATGACAAAACAAGGTTTCCGTAATGGTTTTTTTTTGAGGAAGAGTTGTATGTGATACAACCAGAAGGTTTTGTCAGTCCTAAGGATGCTAATAATATGCAAACTCCAGCGATCCTTCTATGGACTGGAGCAAGAATCTCGGAGTTGGAATATATGCTTTGATGAGGTGATCAAAGTGTTTAAGTTTATACAAAGTTTATGAGAAACTTGTATTTGCAAGAAAGTGAGTGGGAGCACTATGGAATTTCTTATAAGAATATGTAGTTGACATATTATTGATCGGAAATGATGTAGAATTTCTGGAAGAGCATGAAGGGTTGTTTGAAAAGTTTTTTTTTCAAAGGAAGACCCAGATAAAGCTACTATTTTATTGAGTATCAAGATCTATAGGGATAGATCAATTCGCTTGATAAGTTTTTTCAACGAAGACATACCTTGACAAGTTTTTGAAGGAGTTCAAAATAGATGGGTCAAAGAAGGAGTTCTTGACTGTATTGTAAGGTGTGAAATTGAGTAAGACTCAATACCCGACCACGGCAGAAGATAAAGAAAAGATGAGTGTCATCTCCTATGCTTTAGCCATAGGCTCTATATAGTATGCCATGCTGTGTACCGCACCTGTGTGTGCCTTGCCATGAGTTTGTCAAGGGGTACAAGAGTAATCCAAGAGTGGATCACTGGACAGTGGTCAAAGTTAGCCTTAGTAACTTGAGAACTAAGGAAATATTTCTCAATTATGGAGGTGATAAAGAGTTCATCGTAAAGTGTTACGATGATGCAAGCTTTAAAACCAATCTGGATGACTCTTAGTAGAAATCCAGCTACGTATAGTGGAGCAGCCATTTGGAATAGCTCCAAGTGGAGCATGGGAGTAGTATCTACAAATATGACATGGAAAGTTTGCAAGGTACACACGGATCTGAATGTCGCAGACCCGCTGACTAAAAACCTCTTTCACGAGCAGAACATGAACAAACCCCAGAACTTATTGGGTGTTAATCACATGATGATATGATCACATGGTGATGTAAGTGTTAATCACATGGTGATGTAAGTGTTAATCACATGGTGATGTGAACTAGATTATTGACTCTAGTGCAAGTGGGAGACTGTTGGAAATATGCCCTAGAGGCAATAATAAAATGGTTATAATTGTATTTCCTAGTTCATGATAATTGTCTATTATTCATGCTACAATTGTGTTAACCAGAAACCGTAATACATGTGTGAATACATAGACCATCGCATGTCCCTAGTGAGCCTCTAGTTGGCTAGCTTGTTGATCAATAGATGGTCACGGTTTCATGACCATGGACATTGGATGTCGTTGATAACGGGATCACATCATTAGGAGAATGATGTGATGGACAAGACCCAATCCTAAGCATAGCACAAGATCGTGTAGTTCGTATGCTAAAGCTTTTCAATGTCAAGTATCATTTCCTTAGACCATGAGATTGTGTAACTCCCGGATACCGTAGGAATGCTTTGGGTGTGCCAAACGTCACAACGTAACTGGGTGGCTATAAAGGTACGCTACGGGTATCTCCGAAAGTGTCTGTTGGGTTGACACGAATCAAGACTGGGATTTGTCACTCCGTGTGACGGAGAGGTATCTCTGGGCCCACTCGGTAAGACATCATCATAATGAGCTCAATGTGACTAAGGAGTTAGCCACGGGATGATGTGTTACGGAACGAGTAAAGAGACTTGCCGGTAACGAGATTGAACAAGGTATGGCGATACCGACGATCGAATCTCGGGCAAGTACCATACCGATAGACAAAGGGAATTGTATACGGGATTGATTGAATCCCTGACATCGTGGTTCATCCGATGAGATCATCGTGGAGTACGTGGGAGCCAACATGGGTATCCAGATCCCGCTGTTGGTTATTGGCCGGAGAGGTGTCTCGGTCATGTCTACGTGTCTCCCGAACCCGTAGGGTCTACACACTTAAGGTTCGATGACGCTAGGGTTATAGGGAAAAGGTATACGTGATTACCGAAGGTTGTTCGGAGTCCCGGATGAGATCCCGGACGTCACGAGGAGCTCCGGAATGGTCCGGAGGTAAAGATTGATATATAGGAAGTCCAGTTTTGGTCACCGGAAAGTTTTCGGGCTCATCGGTAGTGTACCGGGAGTGCCGGGAGGGTGCCGGAGGACCCCCGGGAGGGGTGTGACGACCAAAGGACCACATGGGCTGTTAGATAAAGTGTGCCAGCCCTTATTGGGCTGGGCAAGACTTTTGCTAAAGGCCCATGCGGCTGGAGATAAGGAGATAAGGCAAAAAGGATTTAAAAGGAGGAGATCCACCTCCCTTGTGGGAGGTGGACTCTCCCTTTAATTCAGCCGGCCATCTCCTCTTTGGAGTAGAGGCCAAGCCAGCCCTCCACGTCCCTCCTCCTATATATACTTGAGGTTTTGGATGTTTTGAGACAGGATTTGATCTCTCTCTCTCACGGCGAAGCCCTACCTCTCTTCTTCCTCCTCCGCAGCGCTTAGGCGAAGCCCTGTCGGAATACCTTGCTACTCCACCACCACCACGCCGTCGTGCTGCTGTTGGAGCCCTTCCCCAACCTCTCCTTCCTCCTTGCTGGATCAAGGTGTTGGAGACGTCACCGGGCTGCACGTGTGTTGAACGCGGAGGTGCCGTCCGTTCGGCACTTGATCGGATCTACCGCGATCTGAATCGCTGCGAGTACGACTCCATCAACCGCGTTCTTGTAACGCTTCCGCTTAGCGATCTTCAAAGGTATGAAGATGCAATCTCTCCCCTCTCGTTGCTGGTTTCTCCATAGATAGATCTTGGTGAACGTAGGAAAATTTTGATTTACTACTACGTCTCCCAACAGTGGCATCATGAGCTAGGTCTATGCGTAGAATCTATGCACGAGTAGAACACAAAGCAGTTGTGGGCGTCGAGTTTGTTAATTTGCTTGCCGCTACTAGTCTTATCTTGATTCGGCGGTATTGTGGGATGAAGCGGCCCGGACCAACTTTACACGTACGCTTACGTGAGACCGGTTCCACCGCCTGACATGCACTAGATGCATAAGGTGGCTAGCGGGTGTCTGTCTCTCCTACCTTAGTCGGATCGGATTCGATGAAAAGGGTCCTTATGAAGGGTAAATAGCAATTGGCAAATCACGTTGTGGTGTTGACGTAGGTAAGAAACGTTCTTGCTAGTAACCTATAGCAGCCACGTAAAAACTTGCAACTACAAATTAGAGGACGTCTAACTTGTTTTTGCAGCATGTGCCTTGTGATGTGATATGGCCAAAGGATGTGATGTGATGCATTGTGATGTATGAATTGATCATGTTCTTGTAATAGGATTCACGACTTGCATGTCGATGATTATGACAACCGGCAGGAGCCATAGGAGTTGTCTTATTTATTGTATGACCTGCGTGTCAATCATAAACGCCATGTAATTACTTTACTTTATTGCTAAGCGTTAGCCATAGTAGTAGAAGTAATAGTTGGCGAGACAACTTCATGAAGACACAATGATGGAGATCATGATGATGGAGATCATGGTGTCGTGCCGGTGACAGTGATGATCATGGTGCCCCGAAGATGGAGATCATAGGAGCAAAATGATATTGGCCATATCATGTCACTATATTGATTGCATGTGATGTTTATCATGTTTACATCTTATTTGCTTAGAACGACGGTAGTAAATAAGATGATCTCTCAATAAAATTTCAAGAGAAGTGTTCACCCTAACTGTGCACCGTTGCTAAGGATCGTTGTTCCGAAGCACCACGTGATGATCAGGTGTGATAGGTTCTAACGTTCGCATACAACGGGTGTAAGCCAGATTTACACACGCGAAACACTTAGGTTGACTTGACGAGCCTAGCATGTACAGACATGGCCTCGGAACACGGAAGACCGAAAGGTCGAACATGAGTCGTATAGAAGATACGATCAACATGAAGATGTTCACCATGGATGACTAGTCCGTCTCACGTGATGATCGGACACGGGCTAGTTGACATGGATCATGTATCACTTGGAAGACTAGAGAGATGTCTGTCTAAGTGGGAGTTCATTAATTTGATTAAATGAACTTAATTATCATGAACTTAGTCAAAAAAAAATGTCCTTGCAAATTATGTCGTAGATAGCTCGCGCTGTAGCTCCACAGTTTTATTGATACAATCCTAGAGAAAAGTAAGTTGAAAGTTGATGGTAGCAATAATGCGGACAGGGTCCGTGATCTGAGGATTGTCCTCATTGCTGCACAGAAAGCTTATGTTTTTGATGTACCGCTAACTGCACCACTCCCTCAAGTGTTGTCTGTAGATGTTGTGAACATATGACAGGCACTTTTTGGTGACTACGTGATAGTTCAATGCGTCATGCATTGCGGCTTAGAATTGAGGCTCCAAAACGTTTTGAACGTCACGGAACATATGAGATGTTCTAGGAGCTGAGATTGTGATCTCAGGCTCGTGCCTATGTTGAGAGGTATGAGACCTCCAACAAGATTCTTTGTCTGCAAGATAAAGGAGAATAGCTTAATCGGTGAGCGTGTGCTCAGATTGTCTGGGTGCTACAATCACTTGAATCAAGTGGGAGTTAATCTTCCAGATGAGATAGTGATTAATGCAGTTCTCCAAGTCACTGCCACCAAGCTACTAGAGCTTCGTGATGAACTATAACATGCCAGGGATGGATAAGATGATCCCTGAGTTGTTCGTGATGTTTGACACCACGAAGGTAGAAACCAAGAAGGAGCATCAAGTGTTGATGGTTAAGTTAAACCACTAGTTTCAAAAGGGGCAAGGGCAAGAAGGGAAAACTTCAGGAATGGCAAGCCAGTTGTTGCTCTAGTGAAGAAACCCAAGGTTGAGCCCGAACCCGAGACTAAGTGCTTCTGTTATGAGGAGAATGTTCGCTGAAGCGGAAAACCCCTAGATGCTTGGTAGATAAGAAGGCTGGTAATGTCAATGGAGGTATATTTGATATACGTGTTAGTGATGTGTACCTTGCTGGTACTCCTAGTAGCACCTGGGTATTGGATACCGGTTCGGTTGCTAAGTGTTAGCAACTCGAAATAAAAGCTACGGAGTAAATGGAGACTAGCTAGGTGAAAGGTGACGATGTGTGTTGGAAGTATTTCCAAGATTGATGTGATCACCATCGCACGCTCTCTCTACCTTCAGGATTTGTGATAAACCTAAATAAATGTTATTTGGTGTTTGCGTTGAGCATGAACGTGATTAGATCATGATTAGTGCGATACGGTTATTCATATAAGTTAGAGAATAATGGTTATTCTGTTTACATGGATAATGCCTTCAATGGTCATGCACCCACTCGGAATGGTTTATTGAATCATGATCGTAGTAGTACACATATTCATAACATTGGTACCAAAAGATATAAAGTTAATAATGATAGTACCACATACTTGTGGCACTGCCGCTAAATGTCATATTGGTATAAATCGCATGAAGAAACTCCATGATGATGGATTTTTGACTCACTCGATTTCGAATCGGTTGAGACATGCGAGCCATGCCTCTTGGGCAAGATGACTGAGACCCCGTCATCCAATATGATGGAGCGGGCAAGTGGCTTATTGGAAATAATACATGTTGATGTATGTGGTCCAATGAGTGTTGAAACACACAGTGGATATCGTTGTTTTTCTTTACCTTCACTGATGATTTGAGTAAATATGGGGATATTTACTTAATGAAACACGAATCTGAAATGTTTGAAAGGTTCAAGGAGTTTCAGAGTGAAGTTAAAGATCATCGTGACAAGAAGATAAATGTCTATGATATGATCATGGAGGTGAATATCTAAGTTACGAGTTTGGTATGCAATTTTAGACAATGTGGAAATTGTTTCACAGCTCACGCCTCCTGGAACACCATAGTGTGATGGTGTGTTCGAACGTCGTAGTCGTGCTCTATTGGATATAGTGAGTACTATGATGTCTCTTATCGTTTTACCACTATCATTATGGGGTTATGCATTAAAGACAAATCCATTCACTTTAATAGGGCACCATCTAAGTCTGTTGAGATGACACCGTGAGAATTATGGTTTGACAGAAGCCTAAGCTGTCATTTCTTAATGTTTGGGGCTGCGACGCTTATGTGAAAATGGGTTTTTCAGCTAGCGAGCTCGAACCCAAAGCAGACAAATGTATCTTCATAGAATACCTTAATGAGACAATGGGTATACCTTCTATTTCAGATCCAAGCGCAAAATGTGTTTGTTGCTAAGAATGGGTCCTTTCTTGAGAAAGAGTTTCTCTCGAAAGAATTGAGTGGGAGGAAGATAGAACTTGATAACATTGTTGAACCTTTGTTTCAACCAGAGAATAGCGCAACACAGAAAGATGTTTCTGTAGAGCCTACTCAGTTTAAAATGAAGTTAATGATGATGATCATGAAGCTTCGGATCAAGTCACTATTGAACCTCGTAGGTCGACAAGGACGCGTACTGCTCCTGAGTAGTACGACAACCCTGTCTTGGAAATCAGGTTGTTGGACAACGATGAACCTACGAACTATGGAGAAGCGATGGTGGGCCCGGATTCCAACAAATGGCTAGGAGCCATGAAATCCAAGAAAGGATCCATGTATGAAAACCAAGTATGGAATTTGGTAGACTTGCCTGTTGAATGGCGGGTCATTGAGTACAAATGGACCTTTGAGATAATCATAGACGCTAATGGTGAAATGTCACCGTTTATAAAGCTCGACTTGTCGCAAAGAAGTTTCCGCCAAGTTCAAGGAGTTGACTGCGATGAGATTGTCTCATCTGTAGCGATGCTAAAAGTCTATTAAAATTTTGTTAGCAGTTGCTGCATTTTTCGATTATGAAATCTGGCAGATGGATGACAAAACAAGGTTTCCGTAATGGTTTTTTTTTGAGGAAGAGTTGTATGTGATACAACCAGAAGGTTTTGTCAGTCCTAAGGATGCTAATAATATGCAAACTCCAGCGATCCTTCTATGGACTGGAGCAAGAATCTCGGAGTTGGAATATATGCTTTGATGAGGTGATCAAAGTGTTTAAGTTTATACAAAGTTTATGAGAAACTTGTATTTGCAAGAAAGTGAGTGGGAGCACTATGGAATTTCTTATAAGAATATGTAGTTGACATATTATTGATCGGAAATGATGTAGAATTTCTGGAAGAGCATGAAGGGTTGTTTGAAAAGTTTTTTTTTCAAAGGAAGACCCAGATAAAGCTACTATTTTATTGAGTATCAAGATCTATAGGGATAGATCAATTCGCTTGATAAGTTTTTTCAACGAAGACATACCTTGACAAGTTTTTGAAGGAGTTCAAAATAGATGGGTCAAAGAAGGAGTTCTTGACTGTATTGTAAGGTGTGAAATTGAGTAAGACTCAATACCCGACCACGGCAGAAGATAAAGAAAAGATGAGTGTCATCTCCTATGCTTTAGCCATAGGCTCTATATAGTATGCCATGCTGTGTACCGCACCTGTGTGTGCCTTGCCATGAGTTTGTCAAGGGGTACAAGAGTAATCCAAGAGTGGATCACTGGACAGTGGTCAAAGTTAGCCTTAGTAACTTGAGAACTAAGGAAATATTTCTCAATTATGGAGGTGATAAAGAGTTCATCGTAAAGTGTTACGATGATGCAAGCTTTAAAACCAATCTGGATGACTCTTAGTAGAAATCCAGCTACGTATAGTGGAGCAGCCATTTGGAATAGCTCCAAGTGGAGCATGGGAGTAGTATCTACAAATATGACATGGAAAGTTTGCAAGGTACACACGGATCTGAATGTCGCAGACCCGCTGACTAAAAACCTCTTTCACGAGCAGAACATGAACAAACCCCAGAACTTATTGGGTGTTAATCACATGATGATATGATCACATGGTGATGTAAGTGTTAATCACATGGTGATGTAAGTGTTAATCACATGGTGATGTGAACTAGATTATTGACTCTAGTGCAAGTGGGAGACTGTTGGAAATATGCCCTAGAGGCAATAATAAAATGGTTATAATTGTATTTCCTAGTTCATGATAATTGTCTATTATTCATGCTACAATTGTGTTAACCAGAAACCGTAATACATGTGTGAATACATAGACCATCGCATGTCCCTAGTGAGCCTCTAGTTGGCTAGCTTGTTGATCAATAGATGGTCACGGTTTCATGACCATGGACATTGGATGTCGTTGATAACGGGATCACATCATTAGGAGAATGATGTGATGGACAAGACCCAATCCTAAGCATAGCACAAGATCGTGTAGTTCGTATGCTAAAGCTTTTCAATGTCAAGTATCATTTCCTTAGACCATGAGATTGTGTAACTCCCGGATACCGTAGGAATGCTTTGGGTGTGCCAAACGTCACAACGTAACTGGGTGGCTATAAAGGTACGCTACGGGTATCTCCGAAAGTGTCTGTTGGGTTGACACGAATCAAGACTGGGATTTGTCACTCCGTGTGACGGAGAGGTATCTCTGGGCCCACTCGGTAAGACATCATCATAATGAGCTCAATGTGACTAAGGAGTTAGCCACGGGATGATGTGTTACGGAACGAGTAAAGAGACTTGCCGGTAACGAGATTGAACAAGGTATGGCGATACCGACGATCGAATCTCGGGCAAGTACCATACCGATAGACAAAGGGAATTGTATACGGGATTGATTGAATCCCTGACATCGTGGTTCATCCGATGAGATCATCGTGGAGTACGTGGGAGCCAACATGGGTATCCAGATCCCGCTGTTGGTTATTGGCCGGAGAGGTGTCTCGGTCATGTCTACGTGTCTCCCGAACCCGTAGGGTCTACACACTTAAGGTTCGATGACGCTAGGGTTATAGGGAAAAGGTATACGTGATTACCGAAGGTTGTTCGGAGTCCCGGATGAGATCCCGGACGTCACGAGGAGCTCCGGAATGGTCCGGAGGTAAAGATTGATATATAGGAAGTCCAGTTTTGGTCACCGGAAAGTTTTCGGGCTCATCGGTAGTGTACCGGGAGTGCCGGGAGGGTGCCGGAGGACCCCCGGGAGGGGTGTGACGACCAAAGGACCACATGGGCTGTTAGATAAAGTGTGCCAGCCCTTATTGGGCTGGGCAAGACTTTTGCTAAAGGCCCATGCGGCTGGAGATAAGGAGATAAGGCAAAAAGGATTTAAAAGGAGGAGATCCACCTCCCTTGTGGGAGGTGGACTCTCCCTTTAATTCAGCCGGCCATCTCCTCTTTGGAGTAGAGGCCAAGCCAGCCCTCCACGTCCCTCCTCCTATATATACTTGAGGTTTTGGATGTTTTGAGACAGGATTTGATCTCTCTCTCTCACGGCGAAGCCCTACCTCTCTTCTTCCTCCTCCGCAGCGCTTAGGCGAAGCCCTGTCGGAATACCTTGCTACTCCACCACCACCACGCCGTCGTGCTGCTGTTGGAGCCCTTCCCCAACCTCTCCTTCCTCCTTGCTGGATCAAGGTGTTGGAGACGTCACCGGGCTGCACGTGTGTTGAACGCGGAGGTGCCGTCCGTTCGGCACTTGATCGGATCTACCGCGATCTGAATCGCTGCGAGTACGACTCCATCAACCGCGTTCTTGTAACGCTTCCGCTTAGCGATCTTCAAAGGTATGAAGATGCAATCTCTCCCCTCTCGTTGCTGGTTTCTCCATAGATAGATCTTGGTGAACGTAGGAAAATTTTGATTTACTACTACGTCTCCCAACATGGAGGAGGTCCGAGGAGGCCCGACACAGGGGGCCTAGGCACCGACATCGAATAGGCGTGAACAACTCCAGTCCACCGGTTGCTGTTGCGGTTGCTTTGGACGTTCGTCGCCATGGCGGTTGTTGGGCCGGCCACTGCCGCCACCGCCACCGCCTTGCTACTGCGGCGGCGGCATGGGCGGCGCGGGCGCTGGGGGAAGAACCCAGGGAGTGCGGGAGGTGCCGAGGCCCAAGGCGCGGGAGGCGGAGCGCCGCGAGAGATACCCACGGCGAGGGCGGTGTGCTGAACCCGCCGCTAGACCTGCTTCATCCGTCGTTGCTCCAAGCGAAGGTAGGCGACGAACTTGGGAAACGAGGGATCTGACATCAAGGTGAGGTTGGAGGCAGCGTTGCCGAAGTCCTCGTTGAGGCCGGCGGTGAGCGTGCTGAGGAGGGTGTCATCATCGATCTTGGCGCCAATGTCGCGTAGTTCATCGGACAACGTCTTGAGATGGCAGCAGTAATCGTTAATGGACTGATCATCTTGATGACAGCCAAAGAACTCTTGCTGCAAGAGGACGCGATGCTGAAGCTTGTTGTCGGTGAAGAGGCCGTTGAGTTTGACCCATACGACGTGCGCATCATCGCCCTCGCCGATGACGGTGTGAAAGAGATCCTTGGAGATGGTTAGGAAGAACCACCAGATGAGGGTGGCATCGATGGTTGTCCACTCGGAGTCGTCCTTCATGTCGATGGAGTTGACGGAGCCATCGATGTGATCCAGGACGTTGTACTCGCGAAAGACGAGCAAGAAGTAGGTCTTCCATGCATAATATGAGGAGTCATGGGAATCGAGGGTGACGGGAACACGCCCATGGATGTCAAGGTTGCAGATGTCAGTGAGATCAGGGCTGGCAAAGGGGTTGGTGTTGCTGGATTGGGAGGAGTGAACCGACATGATGGCAGCGGCGCGACAGGAGGGAAGGTGCGGCGCGGCAATGGTGGCAGGTGCGGCTGCGTGAACGGTAGATGGCAGTGACAGGGTTTTAGGGTTTGAGCGGCAGCGGCGGCACGGGGCGGCGATGGCAGATGGGGCTTAAGACGAAATAGATTGTCCAGGAGGACAGTGAACAGATGGATATATAGATAGATGTTGCTTAGTAGATCAAGCTTCTTCGTCACTGTCGTGGTGGATGATGTCGTACTGGTTGTTGGGGAGGTTGGCCCTAGGGTCGTCGTCGTGGAAGACGTCGACCTGGACGTAGGCGTAGCCGTCCCGCTTGAAGTCGGCGAGGACCCTCTCATGGTGGGCGCGCTCGGCCTTGATGGCGACCATGGAGCGGAGCGTCTCGGGGAGGTTGGGCAGGGGAGGCCGAGGCTTCTTGTCCCACTCCAGCAGCCACTTGATGTAGCTGTTCCGATGGTCCATCTTCACCATCCTCTGCTCCTTGATCTCATACCCTTCATACGGGTTGAGCCTCAACCTCTCGGGGGATGCAACACCACCAGCAGGCGCCGCGTCCTTCTCCATCGAGAATTCGAGATCGATCGGGGTGGATCGTGTTGGCCGGGTGCTCTGCCGTGCCGTGCCGTGCCGTGCATATATAGTTATATACAGGTATTGAAAGGCTAGTTCCGTTCCAAACGGATTACTTAGCAGACGGACCATGGGCTTCTACCACAGCCCGAATTTAAGCAATTTGAAACGGATTCCTTAGCGGACGGCCCATGAGCTTCATGGCTCAGCGCTATTATTATGGTCAAGCAAAAGACTTGTTGAGGCACACAAATCTGAATATGTCCACACAAATGGGGATGATTCTTCGGGAGATGCTGAAGTTAGTATGAGCATAGTAGAGTATCCAGCATAGTTGAGAATCCATACCGCCCAAAAGTTAATGCTGCAGAGAAGGGGACACGGGAAAAGAAGAAGCGCGAGACTAAGAAACGGAAGAAACAAGCCTTTTGTTGCACTTCACAGCATTTCTAGTAGAACCCTTTATATGCCGCCGACCCGTAAAATAATCGATGGTTTATAGTTTTGCAGAAAAAAATGACCCGAATAAAAAACGCATTAGACCGCGACCCTTAAAAAATTTTACGGGGCACGGCAATTTCTTCCCCTTAACCCTTAGAAACGCGGGGCGGGAGGCCGACCCCAGGGTGACCCCTATCGATAGCGAGATTTGGCAGGACGGACATTCCGCGCGACAGTTCCCGCTCTGTCCTCTGTCCGCCGCCATTGTTCTTCCTTCGGCCGCTCCGAACCACCATCCCCGGCTCTGCAGCGCCGCCATGGATGCCTCCCGGCCATCGCCCGGCGTCGTGGAAGTCATGGACGCACCAACTCCCCAAGCAGTTACCGGTGGTGTCACGCTCGTCGCCGTTGAAGCCTCCACCGTCAATCCTCGCGACTGCCAGGGCAACATCATCGTCCAGAGCGGCGCTCCCGCAGCCGCCGTCGGGAAGGCATGCCCGCCCGCCGCCACCGTCATTGCGAATCCATCGTGAGCCATTCCCATCCGGCCGGTGAATATGTGCAAGGTGGCGGGGATGAAACGCAAGAAGACGGTCACAAAAGGTCCCGCGGGCACCGCACCACCACCTCCTTCAATCGCCACCGAAGAGCTCCCTCAAGGACGCGCATCTACGACGGTTCTTCGGTGCCCCCGAGGTGTTTGGCGGAATGGGTGCAAGATATGAGTCTTTGATTTTCTTGTAGTTGTTTTTATTTTTCGCCATTTCGATTGTACGTGACTTGTGGAGCAAAATTGTAGCCTCAACTTGCATGATTTGACTGCTGAGTTTGTGCATGTGTTGGACATCAACACCGTCGACATTGATCAATCCCCGATCGGTGATTACAGCTACAATGAGATGGATGATGGTGTGCACGGTCACGATGAGGAAGGAGATGATGTGGAGGAGATTGGGGAGGGGGTGTTCGACCAAGCGCAAGCAAAAGTGCGCCCGAGATCGAAGAACTACACACAATTGGAAGATCGAGTCTTGATCGAGGCTTGGAAAGTTGTGTCTCTTGATGCGTGCACTGACACTACCAAACCGCCAAGCGGTATTGGAAAAAGATAGAGGAGCAATTCTTCCGAATTATGGCAAAGTATCCCTCAAGGATGCCCCACGCCTATTGGTCACTCCAAGGTCGTTGGGATGTGATCAAGGCAATTTGTTGTCGTGGTTGCTCGGAGCAAGTCTGCAATGCACCTCCAAGTGGTACCGTTGAAGCCGATCATGTGAGTTTATTTTCACATCCCAAGTAGTGCAAAATGATTACGTGAGTGGTTGCGTGTGACACACTTTAACATTATTTTCATCTTGTAGGCAAAAGTTGCGCAAGAAAAATACAAGGACATGGAAGCTTCCAATGACAGGCCATTTATACTAGAGCGTTGTTGGGAATTGCTTGAAAAGTGCGACAAGTGGAAGTTGGATGATGATGATGAAGATGATGATGGCCCAAGAAACAAGAACAAGCCCGATGAAAACAAGAAGGCTAAGGAGAAGATCAAGAGGGAAGCGGAGGCATGCACAAGATATATCACATGGTAAAGTCCAATGAGGCATTGGTGATCGAGACATTGGAGGCAAAAAAGAAGTTCGCCGAGAAGAAGGCTCAAAAGAAGCAAGAGAAGTGTCAACTACTCAAGGAGGATACCATGCGCAAGGCCGCCATTGAGGAGATAAGATCCATGACCTAGGAGAACAAAGCCATGGCCAAGCTCCTTCAAGAGGAGAGCAATATCATGATGATGAATCAAAATGATATGGATGACTTCACCAAAGAATGTCATGACATAGCAAGGTTGGAGATCTTGAAGAGGAGGAGGCTAGCCGGAAGAGGCCATGCGGTGCGAAGGTTCGGTGAGCAAGGTGGTTCGGCAAGTGGTGGTGGCGGTGAAGATTTCATCTTGTGATGATGATGATGATGATGATGGATGAGTGATGATGGATGCGATGTCTTTTGGGTTGTGACGTGAAAACTATGTTTTAGTTTCGCCAAAATTGTGCTTGAATTCTCAGAATTTGTGTTTTATTTATCAAAATCGCAATCAATTGCTTTGTGTGGTTTTACGGTTTGAGGACCGAAATCGGCAACGCGCCGAACAGAGCTTGCAAACCCGAGCGGTAAAAGAGACGCTCGGGTTTGCGGGTTGTGTTCGGCCGCAACCAATTTTGGCCTTTAAACCGTGTTTTTTCCCCGGTCCTTATCCATGATTTAAGGGTCACGGCTTTAAGGGTTCTGCTAGAGATGTTCTTACATTGATGGTCTTGTGGCAGATGAATATGAAAATACGTGTATGAACTGGTGATGGTGCACCACAGGCTTCAAGCTAGCATTGGCCCTATAAATGGAGAGGACCTAAATTTCCTGGGTTAAACATTGCAGAGCAGGGGGTACCCAAGATGAAGACGAGTAAGTTCAAGAAATGGAAGAAGAAGAACCAGGAGCAATCCTCTTCTGCCTTGTTGGATGCCGGTGATGTGTCAACACAAATGTGGAAGCTGCATCCATAGTTGCTGATTTACTACGAGTCCCAGACCTCGAGAGGGTGCATAATATCCTAATGTAAACATGACCGGGCATTTGGTGGAGGAAACTAAAGTGAATAAAGACTACACCCAGAAATTTATGCTCAAGAAACAGGACAAAAATAAGAAAGATCAATCCCCTTATGTTGTAGTATTATTAAACCTGGTGATGTTGTGGCGGATAAATTGAAAATGGCTATATAGAAGTAGAAGGGGAAGGTCTCTCCGAAAACCTAGCCATCGAGGACTTGTTTTTACATGGAAAACAAAGAGACACTGAAATCAGTATGAGTCCCAGAAACGGAAAGTGACCAGATTGTCCCGAGGTAAACATAGCTAGAAGCCGGTGATGCTGCGAGGTGATATTTGTGCGGAGATGCCGCGATGGCCGTTGTTGCGATACGAATGAGTGATGGAGTTTCTGCTGTGATGGCCACCCGACGAAGCTTGGAGGTGATGCTGCAAAGGGAGTGGTGGAGCTGCTGCTGTGCCAAGGTACTGTAATGACGGGGATGTCGCTGCTGCAAAGCCGCTCGCTGACAGGCGCTGGGTGGATGTGGTGAGGCTGCTCACCCTCGGAGTGCCGATGTAGCGAGGCATGCTTCAATGGTCGTCACAGCGATGAATCTTCCACGACCACAGGGATGAGGCGTGTCGTGACATTGTTGACGGTCGTGGCCATGCTGCAAGGTGTGCTTTAGTTGTTGTGGCAATGCTCGACCACCACGACGATGACGACGGCCACAGCAATGCTTCCGCGACCATGGCAACCATGTGTGCTACGACGACGTCGATGGTCGTGGTCATACTATGAGGCGTGCTTCAGTTGTTGTGGCGATGCTTCAACGATCACCACGGCAATGATGATGGTCGCAGCAAAGCTTCCTCGACTACGGCAACGAGGCATGGCATGACAACGTTGATGGTCGTGACCATGGCATGCTTCATTGTGGTAATGCTTCAATGACTACCATGAGGACGACGGCCGCAGCAATGCTTCAACGACCACGACTACGAGGCATGCCGCGACCGCATCGATGATCGCCGCCATGCTGCAAGCTGCAAGGTGTGCTTCAATTGTTGGGCCAATGGGCCGTGTCATGAAGGTGTATACGGCAATGCTTCGACAACCACAGCGACTGGGTGTGTTGTCGCCACGAGGCGTGCTTCAATGGTCTTGGCAATGCTTTGACGACTAGTGACGAGGCATGTTGTGACGGCGTCTGACGACCGTGCCATGCAATGAGACGTGCTTCAATGGTCGTGGCGATGCTTCAACGACCACATCGACGTTGATGCAAGCTTCAACGACCATGCCAAGATTCGAAGACACGGCGATGAGTCATGTTGCAGCGCTTCGACAATGCTTTGACGACCATGGAGGCAAAGCGTGCTGTGACGTGGCTGACCATGCTGCAAGCACGACTGCAAGGGTAGGGAAATTGTTGCGATGCAGCTTGTCAAAGTGTGTGTTGATGGTGCGGAATGATCAGATGCTGTTCGCCGGAAGGGTGCCGATGCTGCGACCGGTCTCCGCCGTCCCTAGCAGATGCCGGTGCTGGAAGGGAAGAAATCGCCAGCGCTGTTGTGTTGTGGCTACAATAGCTAGTGGAGGGATCAGGGCGATGTCCTCTTGCGTCTGCCAAGTGCTACAATGGGCGTGCATAGATATGAGAAAGGACACGAGACTCGCTAGACGACTGATCTTTTCCTTAGATTAGCCGGCTGATGACTAGCAGCCGTCATGTCTAATTTTTTTGACTCAGCGCTAGTATCGAACAAAACAGACCTCCTGGAAATATTTGCAACACTCATTGGTTTTGAAGATGTTTTTTAAGGGACTGGCTATTTGCCAATTGACTGTATTCCCAAGTTTGGTCAGTCAATTGTTCTCCGCCCTCTCGTCATCAACTTGGAAGCCGCCATGCGCGCGGTGGCGGGGAAACTTGCGGTGGCTCGAGTACTCTCTCCGTACTCGATCGACCCAAGGGCGGTTGTCGGCGATCTTCGCGGCCCTTGGAAGCTGTGGGGCAATGCGGTGGCTCAGCGGGTCGAGAACAAGGACGGGCGCTTCGTCATCACATTCTCGGAGGAGGGTGACCTCAAGCACGTGCTTCGGGCTGGCCCGTGGCATTTCAGGAACAACGCCGTGCTGATCGTGGCGCTCGACGGGAAGACCAACCCCGTGAACGTGTGCCTGGACTCTTTTTTGGTCTGGGTACAAATCCATGGGTTGCCGGTGCCACTCAAGACTGAGGCCTTCGGCAGGGCTCTTGGTGATCAGCTGGGTGAGGTGAAGGCGGTGGCGCACCAAAACCACCAGATCATCGATGAGCATCTTTGGGTTCGGATCATTCACAAGGTGGATGAGCCGCTACGGATGTCCGTTGCCTTCATTCCCTTTGGCAGCTCGGAGGAAATCAGCTTCAATGTAAAATATGAAAAACTGCCAAACTTTTGCTTGTCCTGTGGTATTGTGGGGCACATGACGGCCAAGCACTGCAGTATTCCGGCTGAGCAACGCAAGGCGATCTACTCCTCCGACCTCAAGGCACCGGCCTCGAGTGGGTCGGTTCGGCGTCATTTGGACTTCTGGGGCCTGCCGGGGGCCTCGGAAGATGATGAGTTCGTGCAGAACGCGAGGCTACTGGACAAGGTGATCTCGGTGGTTGCCACGGCTGTCCAACAACTTTCAATGGCTTCTGCTCCAGTGCTGGCTACGGCTTGCCTTGGGGAGAAGGCTGGCTCGTTGGCTGCGTCGGACCCCGAGATGCATGTACTGGGATATTCCCTGGAGGGGAGGCCGGTGCTTGCTGGATCCGGCTCCAAGGAAGGGGTCATGGACAAGCTTCAGCAGGAGGCGTCCGTGCAGGCGGTCGGGGGCATCGTCGACTCCAACATAGATGCCTCTGGTTCGTCTGTGAGAGTTGCTCAACAGGGTCAGGGGGGCCTGGGCGGTGCGTGCAAGGGGGGCGGCCCTCGTGCAGCCGCTTCCTGCTGGTGGGGGCCGCGTCCAAGGGGAGGTTCCACTGAACTTGGCGGCTGCTCCTAGGGCGCAACTGATGGAGTCGCTGGGCGCGGCTACCCGGGAGAGCCAGGGCGTGGTGGAGCCTACCATTTCGGCTGGTGGTGGAGCTGTGGGACACCAGACTGTACCTGGGGTGATGCAGCAGGCTGGTGGTGGCTAGTCCGTTCATGCTGCGCTACCTGGGGATGGTCTGGAGGCGGACTCGGAGGCGAGAGCTACTGGTGGGCGGCGGCCAAGCATCGACACGCCAAGGGTAAGGAAACCATTTGGGGACGCTGGAAGCGTGTCCACAGGGAGGAGCATGCTATGGTGCAGTACGCCGGCGTCAAGCATGCCATGTTCGGGGTGCCCACTCCGCCTAATAGTGGGAGTGAATTGTCCAACCGCAAAACTGCCTTCGTCGACATCTTCGAAAACACAATGATGCCCAAGAAACGCGGTCCCGACGGCAGCCAGGAACTCATCTTCAACATGAACAATACTAGTTCTGAGAGTGTAAAATTTTCTGCTTGTAAAAGAGTGTGTGGTGAGAGAGTTGAGACTGTAGTTGGGGTAGATGGCATAGTCACTCATGTAACAAAGGAAGTAGATGGGGGAGAGGAAGTGAATCAAGAAAAAGAAGAGAGAATCTGTAGGGGAGGGAAGAGTTGTAGGTGAGATCACTAAGGAAGCTACCGACCATGGGGCTGTCGGTTAACTGACGGGCGCGGTTGTGAGCGCCCGTCAGGAGCCATGAAAATTCTTAGTTGGAACTGTCGGGGTTTGGGTCAACTCCGCACATTTCAGGAGCTTGTGTGTCTCTCTAAGACGCACCAACCCAATGTTATCTTTCTCTCTGAGACAAGGAAAAATAAAGAGTATGTCGAGCGTTTGCGTTATCGATTGGGTACGAGTAATGTTTTTACCTATTCTTCTCCAGGGAAAGGTGGTGGTCTTGCGGTGTTCTGGGATGATTCATATACTATAGAGTTAAACAAATATGGGGAGCATTTCATTGATATGTTCATCTGTACTGCTAATGGAGCAAAGTGGAGAAGCACCTTTATCTATGGAAAGCCTAAGGCTAGTCAAAGGTACGTCATGTGGGAACTTATGCGGAGAATTAAGCCTATGGGTTCTGGTTCATGGTTCATGGTTGGAGATTTTAATGAAGCGATGTGGCAAAATGAACATTTTTTCCGGAATAAAAGGTCTAATTCTTTGATGGCTGATTTTAGGAGTGTGCTCTTTGATTGTAATCTTTTTGACTTGGGTTTTCATGGTACTCCGTGGACTTATGACAGCAAGCAACAGGGTTCCAAAAATGTTAGAGTAAGATTGGACAGAGCCGCTGCATGTCCTCAATGGTGGGCTCTGTTTCCAGAGTGGAGGGTGTCTCATATTATTAGCTCAAGATCTGGCCATTGCCCTCTGCTCATTCAATTGTTGGGGTTGCCTCATCAAGGAAAAATTACTAAACAGCTTAAATACGAGGCATACTGAGAGAGGGAAGGAGTCGTGTTAGAAGAGCATATTAAATCTTGCTGGAACGAAGGTATGTATATTGATGATTTGAAGGATGTGGCTACTAATCTCAAGAGAATGCTAGGAAAATTGCATGATTGGAGTCAAAAATATATTGGTTATCTTCCTACAAAGCTTGATTTGGCTAGGAGTAGACTCAAGGTGCTTTATAATAGAAATGATCATGCTGCTGTGATGGAGAAAAAAGTTTTTCTCAAGGAAATGGATGAGTTTCTCTATAAAGAGAAAATGTTATGGAAACAGAGACCACGGATTGATAAAATTAGATGGAGAGATCGGAATACAAAATTCTTTAGATCTAAGGCTACTTGGAGAGCAAAGAATTTTTTTATTTCTAGCCTGAAAAGGAATGATGGCACGGTTACTGAGGATGTGACGGAAATTCATAGCATCACTAATTCGTTTTTTAAAAAGTTGTATATTGGCGATGGTATGGTTGATCCCTCTTTGATCATTCCATTGGTAAAACCTCTTGTCAGCGAAATGAATAGTGAATTATGCAAAACGTTTACGGACCAGGAAATTAGTGATGCTCTCTTTTAAATTGGCCCGCTTAAAGCTCCAGGTCCTGATGGCTTTCCGGCAAGATTTTTTCAGCGCAATTGGGGAGTGTTGAAGGAGGACATTATTCTTTGATACAGGTATGATGCCGGAAGGTGTTAATGATACGATAATTGTTCTTATACCAAAGGTAAAGAATCCCCAATCAATCAAAGAATTTCGGCCTATCAGCCTCTGCAATGTCATTTATAAAATTATCTCAAAGTGCCTCGTGAACAGATTGAGGCTGCTCCTCGATGGTATGATCTCTTCAACCCAAAGTGCTTTTATTCCTGGAAGACTGATATATGATAATGCTCCTATTGTGTTTGAGTGTATGCACTCTTTGAGCACTCTTAAGGATGGGCGGGGTGAGTTTTGTGCGTATAAACTTGATCTAGCTAAGGCTTATGATAGAGTGGATTGGAATTTTTTGAAGTGTACGTTGAGTGCGCTGGGGTTTGTGAGTGGATGGATAAAGTGGATTATGGCCTGTGTTACCTCAGTAAAATTTTCTATTCGCTTCAACGGCCAACTCTTGGAGACTTTTACGCCTTCATGTGGTATCAGACAAGGAGACCCTCTATCTCCTTATTTATTCTTGTTTGTGGCCGAGGCTCTCTCTGTGTTGTTACAAGATGCGTGTAATAGAGGAGCTCTGCTGGAATTCAAGGTGAACAGGCAAGCGTTGGGTATTTTACATCTTTTGTTTGCAGATGACTGTCTTTTATTTTTCAAGGGATCCATTGGTCAAGCATTGACAATTAAAAATATTATCTCAACCTACGAGAAAGGGACTAGCCAATTGTTGAGCCCAAATAAATGTTCTATCATGTTTGGAAAGAAATGTAGTATGGAAGCTCAAGTGGCTGTTATGGTAATTTTGTGCATTACAATGGAAGGATTTGAGGACAAATATCTTGGTTTACTGGTGACTCAAGGTCGAATGAAGGCAGGCAAATTTCAATCCACTAAGGAGAAAGCCCTCAATATTTTGTTGGATTGGATAGAGAAATATGCATCTTGTGGGGCAAAAGAAACGTTGATTAAATCTGTTCTACAAGCTCTTCTGGTGTATGCTATGGGTATTTTTAAATTTCTGGCTTCTTTGTGTGAGGAATTATCTCAGATTATAAGGAATTTGTGGTGGGGGGTGAGGAAAAATAGAAGGAAGACTCACTGGTTGGCTTGGGATAAGATGACAAAGCCTAAAGCGGAGGGTGGTATGGGTTTCCGGGATCTCAGATTATTTAACCAGGCTCTTTTAGTGAAGCAGGCATGGAGGTTGGTGGTGAATCCGGAATCTCTATGTGCCAGAGTGATCAAGGAAAAATATTTCCCACAGGGGCATATTTTAGACACAGCTTTCCCGCAGTCGGCTTCGCTCACATGGCAAGGTATTCTGCATGGGTTGGAGCTGCTTAAATCCGGAGTTATTTGGAGAGTGGGTGATGGGGCTAATATTCATATTTGGAGAGATAATTGGCTTCCTAGAGCTTCTGGTCTGAAAACCTCTGCAAGGAAGAATAGAACTAGAGTCAAATGGGTTGAGGAATTGTTCATGAGTGGAGAAAGGAGATGGGATGAAGAGTTGGTTAGGCATCTATTTTACCCTTATGATGCAGAGGAGATTCTAAGGTTGTGGATCCAATCAAATGGAGAGGCGGATTTTGTTGCTTGGCATTATGAAAAGTCCGGGATGTTCTCAGTTAAAAATACATACAAGTTAGCGCTCACCCTTAAGGATAAAAAAGAGGATGAGGAGCAATCCAGTGAGCCGATGGGGATGGAGAGGAAAATTTGGGATATTATTTGGAAGGCCAACATTCCTCAGAAGATTCGTATTTTTGCATGGAGGGTTGCTTCCAATAGCTTGGCTGTACAGGTTAATAGAGTGGCGCATCATCAAGCCTCTTTTAGTACGTGTTGCATTTGTGGCACGGAGGACGAAAATACCTTTCATGCGCTTGTCTTGTGCACGAAGGCGCGTGCGCTACGCATAGCCATGAGGAACATTTGGGCTCTTCCTGCTGAGGAGGTTTTCAGATATACCGGGGTACGATTGGTTTATTGTTCTCCTGAGTCAATTAAACCCCGTAATGCGAGACCAAATTATATTCTTATTCTGGAGGGCCTGGCACTTGAGAAATGATTTGATTTTTGGTAAAGGAAAGGAATCAGTTTCAGCTTCTGCTTGCTTTGTGGAGGATTATTGGGCGTCCTTTGTTGTATATCATTCTCCGATGCCGGTGGATTTTAAAAATAAAGGAAAAGGTCCGATGGCTCGGATAAGCGGAGTTCCTAATTCTCTGGAGGTGAGTAGGGGCTGGTCTTCGCCTCCTGCAGGTTGGTTCAAGATAAATGTCGATGCTTGCTTCGTGGAGAGCATTAGAGAAGCCAGTATGGGGGTGGTGGTGAGGGACGAGGAGGGGGAAGTTATTGTCTCGTCGTAGGATTTCATTGGTGCATGTCAAAGCGTGGAGGAAGCGGAGCTTAGGGCTTGCATTGCCGGTCTCTACATAGGTATTTCTCTTCATAATCTTATAATGTTAGAGACTGATTGCGCTTTTGTGGTTGCGTCTCTTGCACCAAGGGTCTATCATAGGTCTGCTATGCGTGACCTGTAGATGAAAGCGTTGAGCATCTTGAAGTTGATCAATAATTTTCAATTGTCAAAGATTAGTCGTTCGACCAATATGGTGGCACATTTAATCGCTACGTAATAGATCGGATGGTATTCTTGTAAATAATGTCCTGTCTTGTGTGGTGAATATTGTATCGAATGAGTGTACTTGTGTGGTTGGTTAATCTTTATCATTACCTAATATCTTTATCTTTATCTTTCCTTAATGTTAAAGGAAGGATTGTTTCTTCACTTTTTTTGGTCCATCATTGTTTTTCTTATTTTCGTACGTCTGTCCTGCTTTTTGGTACGTCAATCCTGTTTTTCGTTTCATTTTTCGTTATAATTCGCGTTCATTAAAAAAGATGCATTACTGAGGACTCGAACCTGCAACACAGGGAATAAGGCAACTCAAATCCTAGATTGTTCTTCACTTTTTCTTTCTCCAACAATCCTTTTTATTATTATGTCGTAAGTTTTGTTTTCTGTTGTCTATGTTCTTTTTTTGGACTAGGTATAGACGCAAGCGCTCATATATATGGGCATACACTCATCCCTATGAACGCATACACGCACAGCCTACCCCTATGAGCACCTCCGAGAGACTGAGCCGACATATCATCTTAATATTTACGAAGTCACCGTACGCGCCTTGTCGTCGACGGAAACGTCTCCTCCCACTGAAAGCGTATCGCCGGAAATCCTGAAATAAATCCAGGAATAATGCAAGCACAAGGATTTAAACCCTGGTGGACTGGGGATACCCACTAGTAGAAAAATGCTCATTTGTCCCGGTTCCAGAGGCCCATTTGTCCCGGTTCTGGAACCGGGACTAAAGGGTCGGGACTAAAGCCCAAAATCTTTAGTCCCGGTTCGCTTACGAACCGGGACAGAAGGGGATCCACGTGGCCGGTGCTGGGAGCCCAGGTAGGAGGACCTTTAGTCCCGGTTGGTGACACCAACCGGGACCAAAAGGCATCCACGCGTCAGCATCTGGCAGTTGCTTGTTTTTTTGAAAGGAAGGGGGGGTTTAGGGGATTTTGGACGGTTAATTTAGGGGTTTTATATTGTTATAGCTAGCTAATTGATAGAGAGAAGTGTCCTCTCTTTCTCCGTACTTGGTCGACGCTAGATACTATAGAGAGAACTCGACACGCTAGCTAGTAAGCAAATGAAGGAACCATTAAGTACAGAAGATCGTCATGAACATATAGAGATAGAAGTGATCGACCTCTCTTTCTCCGAGAGATTGGTCATATAACAAGTTTTTGTATATATATCCGACGCTACTAGCTACATATATACAATATAAGATCTCTTACAATCCCTAACATTTAATGCCAACTTCCAGATGGTATTCTCGGGCTTTATTTATGACGTGGTCAAGAAAGAATCCCGCCAATTCTTCTTGAATTGCTCGTATGCGATCATGTGGTAGGAGTTCATCCCGCATCTTCCAGATCTAATTTGAAGAAGGGGGTCAATACATATATATGGTAATAAAATAAAATTATGAATATTATTGCTTACGCACTTGAAATTGTTTTTCAGAGTAGCCCCGCTTAGGGGTCGTCGCGTTGTAGATGAACTCGCAAACGTAGTATCGATATAAATTATTCTCTTTTTCCTGCCACAATCACTTTACGAAAAGTAGAGTTCAATAAAACTGAGAATCAAGCATGATAAATGGTATTGATGAAACTAGAATTAATGGGAGATGCGCGGAACTAGCTAATAGTACTTACTTTCGGGTGTGTAAATCGCACCTTCCTCGGCAGTGCCGGAACAATTGTTGTGAACTCTTTCCAAACCCTACCAGACAAAAAAAATAATTACTTGATATCAGGAAATGAACAAATTAAAGTTGTTGATATGATGCGATAATGATCGATTGAACTTACTTCTGGAGAATTTTAGTCATGTCCGCATAATCCTGGGGATCTTTTCGTTTCGAGTCTAAGACGATTACTACTCCCCGCTCAAGCTGAATCTCTAGCAGAATAAAGTGGAAACTACGCACGCATGCATAACTCATCAATTACATTACTGTAAACTTCGAGTAATAAGGGAAACCGAATATGCACAAGACAGTAACACTCACTTGAAGTTGTAAGGAAAAAGTATTGTCCCTTTGTTTTGATTTTTAAGCAACGATTGTAGCAAGTTATCCTTGGTTTGTGTGGGATACTTTTCAAAATTAAACTCATGTATGACATTTGGATTAGTGAACCCAATGTCATACATTTTTGCTTTTCTGCATTCGACGATCTTCAATCTGCATAATATAGTAGTTAGGATAATTATATATACATGCAATGAAAGAGCTAAGCTATATACATAGAGAGACTTAATTATAGAAGTAGTACTTACAGACAGTAGCAAGTCATGATTGTTTTATCGAGGGCCTTTTGATTGTATAACTGGAATATCTCCTCAAATTCAATATTCAACAGTTCCATTCCAACGAGGTCGTGCTCCTCTTTAACTGACAGTATCGAAGAATCCTTCCCAGACTCGCGGCAGGTTTTCATGTACCATTCATGGAATTTTCGCATCATCGTTGTTAGAGGATGATGATCAGGTTTGACGAGGGGCCGCCCGTGCCGGTAACGGAATTCGTCCACCTCCAACGGCTTAAACTGTACATCATCGCTCAAGTAATCACCAGGTTTGGTACCGGGCACCATCCCCGGATGATTAGCGATGATATCGCTAGACACCTTGAGCGGGGGGCACGATTGGTTTGCCTGTTCGCCGAGATGGAGAATTTTTTTTCCCACTTCTTTGTTCTGCTAACCTTGCATCACTAGAAGTACTTCCCGATCGCCGCACATCTTGATATGTCTTTTTAATGCAGCGGTCAAAGTTGGAATCCGGTGGAGGCGGTGGTGGTCGCTTTAGGGCATCGATAGTGCGCATCGCTTTCACCGGATCTATCTTCTCCTTCGGAGCTGGAGTTTTCTTTGCAATATGGGCCCTCACTTCGGCCCGACTTATCTCCTCATTTTCAGACTCGGTCCTCTCATATGGTAACTTTTCTAGAGGCTTGAGAGATGGACCGTATCTGTATTCCCTCCTGCCTATGCTTGTACTGCTAGCCGCCGGAGCGGTGGTGGCTCCCTTCCATCATTGCTTACTAGGCGCCGGAGGTGCCGGAGCGGCGGCGTCTGCCTTCCACCATTGCCGACGAGGCTGAGGAGGAGGCGTATTGCTCTGACGTGCCGGAGTAGGCGGAGTGCCCCCACGCGTCAGAGGAGCTAGAGACGGAGCCGGTGTGCCCCGATCACTCACCGGAGGAGGAGGAGGAGGAGGAGGCCGAGTGCCCTGATTCTCCTGAGGAGAAGGAGGAGGTGGAGGCGTCCAGTTTGGAAGCTTGATGTACTCCTTCTGCCATAGACATGTACTCCTCAGGGCACGAACCAGCTTATTCTCCCCTTCACCTGTAGAGTGGTCAAGATCGAGCTCTTCAAATTCCTTCATTACTTCATCTACCATCACAACAGCATAGGCAGGTGGAACTAGACGGCAGTGAAAAGTTCCGTTGGGTAGAGGAGGTGCAACAGAGCCGACAGGCGCCTTGAAAGTGAGGTTCCGACATTTCGTCATAAGCTCGCAATGTTGAGCCTCTGTGATAGTATCCATGGGGTAGCTAGGAGACGTGAAGTCAGGCTGAACGAGCTCTGTGAAAGCAACACTGCTTCTCCGTTGAGATGGCGGGGTAGTTTCTAGGGTAGCTTCGTGCCGCTGAGATGGTTGGCCGGTAGCTCGCTGTCTCTCAGCTTCCTCTAGCTTTTGTAGTCTTGCATTGAGCTTCTGAATTTCGCTCAGCTCTGCTTTCCTCTTTCTCTCCCGGCTTCTGTAACTGCCTGCGTCGGGAAACCCAACCTTCCACGGAACGGAGCCTGGTGTGCCTCGTGTTCGTCCAGGGTGCTCAGCATTCCCTAGGCCCTCAGTCAGCTCGTCCTTCACTCTATCAGGAATGAACGTCCCTTCGTACACTGTGGCGATATACTTCTGAAGCTTGTTCATGGGTATTGCAAGTTGCTCGTCCGTCCAACGGCACTTCCCCGTTTCAGGGTCCAAAGTTCCCCCAACCCCGAAGAACCAAGTCCTTGAACGGTCTGGCCAGTTTGCTGTCTGTGGTACGACGTTTTTAGCAATCAGGTCATTCTTAGCTTTGTCCCACAACGGCTGGGCTTTGAGGTAGCCGCCTGACCCCGTGTGATGGTGATACTGCTTCTTTGCAGCATTGGCCTTGTTTGTCTCTGACATTTTCTTACTCTTGTCTGATGTCTTGTAGTCCACAAATGCGGGCCAGTAATCTCTTATCTTCTCAAATCGGCCGATGAATTCTGGAGTCTTCCCTTTGTCGACAAACTTTGATTTCAACCCATTCTTCCACCTCCTAAATAGATCTGCCATCTTCTTAAGAGCACACGCCTTGACCAGTGGCTCTATAACTAGCTTATTCGGATCCTCCTCTGGCGATAGGGTGAAATTTGCCTTCAGCGCAGTCCAAAGATCATCTTTCTATCTATCGGTGATGTAATCACCTTCAGGGGCGTTGTCCTTAGGCTTATTCCATTGTTTGATGCTGATCGGGATGTTGTCCCTAACAATAGCTCCGCACTGAGCAGAAAATGCGTTCTTGGTCCCCTTGGGTTCAATCGTATGGCCATCATTCGCGAGTGTTGTGATCGTGAACTTTTCATCCTTGTGCAACCTCCTCTTCGGGCCTTGTCTCGTTACCGAAGTTTGGCTCGATCCAGAGGGCTATAAAAGAAGAAAGAAGAGTTAATTAATATATGTACATACCAAAACAATTAATGCATCAATTATCTAGTCAGCACAGGCTTAATAAATATATATACCTTGCCGAACTTTGCAACAGCTCCCTTCTCCGACCGGTCACCGGAGCTGTCATCATGGTCTCCTTCTTCCTCCGGCATTCGGTTACCGAAGCCATCATGATCATGTCCTTCCTCTTCCATTGTTCGATCACTGGAGACGTCATAATCCTCTCCTTCCAGACCATCGGTGTCGTTGAGAAACGACAAGATATCACCTCCTCCGTGGATTATGCCCCCCAACAACTGTTCTTGTTCTTCGTCTCTTGGATCCATAGTTTCTGCAAATATGACAACATGACAATTAATATACAAACATGAATGTCTGACGTCCGGACCGCCTCTCTCATGAATGTCCGACGTCCGAACCGCCTCTCTCATGAATGTCAAACAAGGGATTATTTAACCTTTAAGGGATTTAATTAACAAAATGGCGCCATTCTGAATGTGCAGAAAATGGTCCATATTTTTCCTGATCTCATCTACCCTTCTATATGTCACGTTGTCTAGTGTCAAAGGATTCAAGAAAACGTGACATATAGAAGAATATATATATATATAAATTAGATCAGAAAAAATTGGATCAAGTTGTGCACATCCATAATGGGGGCATTCTTGATAAATCTATGTTACCGGAGTTTTCTTCATTTAACTTGGTAAATTTGGGTGGCCTCGACAACGCTTCTAGGGTTTGGGGTGGCCTCGACAACAGTTCTAGGGTTTGGGGTGGCCTCAACAACGCTTTTTAAGTCCCGGTTTGGGTGGCCTCGAGAGTTTATCGGGTAGGGACGGGGTAGATCGACAACGACGCTCTTTCTTCTAGGGTTTGGGTGGCCTCGATAGTTGGTCGGGCGAGCGGACCGCCTCTCTCACTCATGCATGTCCGATGTCCCCCCTCATGTCGAAGTTATCGGGGTGGGGATAGATCGATAACGACGCTCTTTCTTCTAGGATTTGGGTGGACTCGATAGTTGGTCAGGTGAGCGGACCAGCTCTCTCTCATGCATGTCCGACGTCCCCTCCCTGAACAAAAGAATTAATACACATATGAACAAAAAAAATACATACATGAACAAAAAATGCTCCGAACAAAAAAATACATATATGAACATCCATACATACATATAGACACATACATATATACATTATATATATATGAACAAAAAATTCATCATATAAAAAATGAGCAAAAAAATACAAGGGGCGACGGCGTCGGCTCACAGCGGGGGCGGCCGGCGAGGGCGACGGCCAGGGCGGCAAGGGCAACGGCGGGGGCGGTGAGGGTGACGACGATGGTGGGGGCGGGCTGGGGCAGGGGCGTGGCCGGGGCAACAACACGTACGACGTTGGCTAGCGAGGGTGACGGTGGGGGTGGCGCACGAGGGGGCCGACGACGACGACAGTGGGGGCTGCCGGGGCGTAGGGGCGCGCTCGTTGGGCAAAAGACGGCAAAGGCATGGGCGGGGCACGGACGGCGTCGGCGTGGGCTCGGGGGCAAGGCAGGGGCACGGGCGACGGCGACGGCGTGGGCGGCAGACGATGAGGCCGTGGGCGGCGGACGGCGACGACGTGGGTGGCGGACGGCGGCGGCGTGGGCTCGGGGGCAGGGCAAGGGCACGGGCGACGACGACAGCGTCAGGGCAGCCTGGAGGCGTCGATTTCATCGGCGTCGTCGGGGGCGAGATGAGAACTAAAAATTCCTAAGTGCTACTTATATACCCAGAGCATTGGTCCCGGTTGGTGGCACCAACCGGGACCAATGCCCCCCTTTAGTCCCGGTTGGTGCCACCAACCGGGACCAAAGGTCTCTTTTCGGCAGCCCAGGTCATTTGGTCCCGGTTGGTGCCACCAACCGGGACCAAAGGGTGGTGCTGCCCGGGGCCAAATCTTTAGTCCCACCTCGCTAGCCGAGAGAACTCGAGAGTGGTTTATGAGCGCTGTTGCGCACACCATCTCGAGCTCCTCTCAACCACAGGCTTCCGAGCCTAATCTATCTATGCCTGTAGGCCTACCGGGCCTTCTGCGGGCCTGAATCCTGGCCCAACAAGGTTGGTGGGTTTCTAGTCGTATTCAGGCCGTGGTGGCCCAATAGGTGGCATTTTTTTTTATTTTTTCCAGTATTTTTGTTTGTTTTTTGCTTTATTTATTTTTATTTTTTTCCAGTATTTTTCTTCTGTTATTTTAGTTCATTATTTTTAACAAATAAATACTTTGATAATTTTAGTTGCATAATTTCCATTATTTTGGTTTGTTTCTTGCTTTATTTATTTCCAATGTGTTTTATCATTATATTCTTTTTGCTATTAATGTTTTGAACAAAAATACTTTGATAATTTTAGTTGCATAATTTTTATATAATTATTGTTTCAAAAATACTAGAGGTTTATAAAAGCTTTTTAGATGATTCTTTTTTGAACTTCACTCCCACGATGTTTTGAAAGAAATTAAAAAGCACTTCAAACGAACTCTGAAAAGGTTGAAAGTTGGCATGGTATCATCATTTCACCCACATAGCATGTGCTAAAAAGTTGAGTGGGTTACGACAAAAACTGGATGCACTTCGTGTACAAAATGGACAATCTATTTCGAAGTATCACGGTTTCGGACGAAAACTCATCTGTTACAAAGGGATTTCATTTTTTTGAACTCATTTGAACTCCAGACTTTTTGTGTGTTCAAAATGCACCATTCAAAGCCACATCATCAATTTTCAACCCTTTCTGACTTCATTTGGTATTTTTCATGCACTTACTGATTTTTTAGCTAAATGACCCTCAAATTGAAATGCACTTCAAATGAACTCTGTAAAGGTTGAATGTTGGCATGGTATCATCATTTCACCCACATAGCATGCCATAAAAGTTGAGAGGGTTACGACAAAAACTGGATGCACTTCGTGTACAAAATGGAAAATCTCTTTCGAAGTATTAGGGTTTCGGATGAAAACTCATGTGTTACAAAAGGCATTTCATTTCTTCATATGTCACTGCAATGATATAGTTGTGGAGAGAAAGTCTTCACTTTTTCTTCGCTTGTGTCTATTGCTTATTGCGCCGTAACCATGGATAATCTTCATCGTTTAACAGGGTGCTTGGGTCAGCCTTGACTTTGAAGGGAGGAATTTCATGAAACTTTTCATAATCTTCAGACATGTCTATCTTGCCGTCCAATCCCACGATGTCTCTTTTTCCTGAAAGAACTATGTGGCGCTTTGTCTCATCGTATGATGTATTCACTTCCTTATCTTTTCTTTTTCTCGGTATGGTAGACATGTCCTTCACATAGAAAATCTGTGCCACATCATTGGCTAGGACGAATGGTTCATCTGTGTACCCAAGATTGTTCAGATCCACTATTGTCATTCCGTACTGTGGGTCTTCCTGTACCTCGCCTCTTGACAGATTGATCCATTTGCATTGAAACAAAGGGACCTTGAAACCATGTCCATAGTCAAGTTCCCATATGTCCACTATGTAACAATAATATGTGTCCTTTCCCCTCTTGGTTGCTGCATCAAAGCGGACACTGCTGTTTTGGTTGGTGCTCTTTTCATCTTGGGCGATCGTGTCAAATGTATTCCCATTTATCTCGCACCCTTTGTAAGTCAATACAATCGAAGATGGTCCCCTGGCCAACGAGTACAACTCATTAGAAACAGTGTTGTCACCCATGAGACGTGTTTGCAACCAACTGCTGAAAGTCCTAATGTGTTCATATGTAATCCAGTCGTCACACTGCTCCGGATGTTTGGAGCGCAGAATAATCTTGTGTTCATCGACATACGGGGTAACCAAGGTGGAATTCTCTAGAACTGTGTAGTGTGCTGGAGACCAAGAATGCCCGTCCCTACATATTATTGAGTCTGCTCCTAGCGTGCCTTTTCCAGTCAGTCTCCCCTCATACTGCGATTGAGGGAGACCAATCTTCTTCAGGTCAGGAATGAAGTCAACACAAAACCCAATGACATCCTCTGTTTGATGGCCCATGGAGATGCTTGCTTCTGGCCTAGCGCGGTTATGAACATATTTCTTTAAGACTCCCATGAACCTCTCAAATAGGAACATATTGTGTAGAAATACAGGGCCCAGAACGACAATCTCGTCGACTAGATGAACTAGGACGTGCGTCATGATATTGAAGAAGGACGGTGGGAACACCAGCTCGAAACTAACAAGACATTGCACCAAATCACTCCTTAACCTTGGCAGGATTTTTGGATCGATCACCTTCTGAGAGATTGCATTGAGGAATGCACATAGCTTCACAATGGCATCGAACATTTTCCGGTAGAAGCCCCCTCAATGCAACCGGCAGCAGTTGCGTCATAATCACGTGGCAGTCATGAGACTTTAGGTTCTGGAACTTTTTCTCTGCCATATTTATTATTCCCTTTATATTCGACGAGAAGCCAGACGGGACCTTCATACTGAGCAGGCATTCAAAGAAGATTTCTTTCTCTTCTTTGGTAAGAGCGTAGCTGGCAGGACCTTCATACTGCTTTGGATGCATGCCGTCTTTTTCATGCACACGTTGCTGTTCCTCCCGTGCCTCCAGTGTATCTTTTGTCTTCCCATACACTCCCAAGAAGCCTAGCAGGTTCACGCAAAGATTCTTCGTCATGTGCATCACGTCGATTGTAGACCGGACCTCTAGGTCTTTCCAATAGGGTAGGTCCCAAAATATAGATTTCTTCTTCCACATGGGTGCGCGTTTGTCAGCGTCATTTGGAACAGATAGTCCGCCAGGACCCTTTCCAAATATTACTTGTAAATCATTGACCATATCAAGTATGTGATCACCAGTATGGAGGGCGGGCTTCTTCCGGTGATCTGCCTCACCTTTGAAATGCTTTCCTTTATTTTGACATTGATGGTTGGTCAAAAGAAATCGACGATGCCCCAAGTACACATTCTTCCTGTATTTATCCAAATATATACTGTCGGTTTCATCTAAACAGTGTGTGCATGTGTGGTATCCCTTGTTTGTCTGTCCTGAAAGGTTACTGGGAGCAGGCCAATCATTGATGGTTACAAACAACAACACATGTAGGTCAAATTCGTCCTGTTCGTTCTCATCCCACACACGTACACCTGTTCCATTCCATGGTTGTAAAAGTTCATCAACTAATGGCCTTAGGTACACATCAATGTCATTTCCGGGTTGCTTAGGGCCTTGGATGAGCACTGGCATCATAATGAACTTCCGCTTCATGCACAACCAAGGAGGAAGGTTATACATACATAGAGTCACATGCCATGTGCTATGCTAGCTACTCTGCTCCCCAAAAGGATTAACGCCATCTACACTTAAACCAAACCATACGTTCCTCGGGTCACCTGTAAAGTCGCTCCACTTTCTCTCGATCTTTCTCCACTACGACCCGTCAGCGGGTGCTCTCAACTTCCCGTCTTTCTTACGGTCTTTTTTATGCCATTGCATCAACTCGGCATGCTTTTTTGTTTCTGAACAGACGTTTCAACCGTGGTATTATAGGAGCATACCACATCACCTTGGCAGGAACCCTCTTCCCGATGCATTGGCCCTCAACATCACCAGGGTCATCTCTTCTAATCTTATACCACAATGCACCGCATACCGGGCATGTGTTCCGTTCCTCGTACTCATCGCGATAGAGGATGCAGTCATTAGGGCATGCATCTATCTTCTGCACCTCCAATCCTAGAGGGCATAGAACCTTCTTTGCTACGTACTTACTGTCGGGCAATTCGTTATCCTTTGGAAGCTTCTTCTTCATTATTTTCAGTAGCGAACTAAATCCCTTGTTAGATACACCATTGTCTGCCTTGCATTGCAGCAATTCCAGTGTGGTACCGAGCTTTTTGTTGTCATCTTCGCAATTTGGGTACAACCCTTTTTTGTGATCCTCTAAGATGCGATCCAACTTCAACTTCTACCTTTCACTTTCACATTCTCTCTGTGCATCAACAATGACCCGGCGAAGATCATCATCGGGCACATCGTCTGGTTCCTCTTGATATTCAGCTTCCCCTATTGCAGCATCACCATATTCAGGGGGAGGGTAGTTGTAGTCATGCTCTTCTTCTTCGTTGTCTTCCATCATAACCTCTCTTTCTCCGTGCTTGGTCCAAACATTATAGTGTGGCATAAAACCCTTCTCAAGCAGGTGGAAGTGAAGGGTTTTAGAGTTGGAGAAAGACTTCATATTCTCACAGACAGTACGTGGACAAGGCATAAAACCATTCTTCTTGTTTGCCTCGGTCGCTTCAAGAAAATTATGCAGGCCCTTAATATACTCGGAGGTGCGTCGGTCACCGTACACCCATTGCCGGTTCATCTGCATGCGTTATATAATAAAGTGTATAGAAAACCATTACAACATATCATGAATAGAAAAGTGAACAATAATAAAAGTAAGAAAATCATACAAGTAAGTATATTTTATTTTAGCAAGAAGATAAGATCAATAGGCACACCACGAGTGGGTGATCGATGGCGGTTTCAGGACAGGGACGGGACAGGACGGACCGCCAAACCTAGACAAATCTTGACGAGAATGGAGTTTGGACAAGGAGCTTCGAAAGAAGAAAGCTTAAGTTTGGCTTAGGCATTTCATCAAACACCACATGTGCATAGGAGGTGAGCTAGAGCACCACAAAGCTCTCCCCTCGCCGGCCAAAAAAACAGAGCAGTGTGGAGTGCTCTGCTCGCTGGCGAGGGGGTATATATAGGCATCTCATTGGTCCCGGTTCGTGGCTGGAACCGGGACTAAAGGACCCCCTTCGTGTTGGGGAACATTGCATGGGAAACAAAAATTTTCCTAAGCACATGCAGATCTATCCATGGTGATGAGCATCTATGAGAGGGAGAGTGGATCTACATACCCTTGTAGATCGCTAAGCGGGAAGCGTTAAGAAACGCGGTTGGTGTAGTCGAATGTCTTCGCGATCCAAATTGCCGAGTGTCCCGCGATCTCATCACAATCCGTCCTGTGATCTCATCACGATCCGTCTCGCGATCTCATCACGATCTGTCTCACGATCTTGATCACGATCCTTTCCGATCTAGCGCCGAACGGACGACACCTCCGCGTTCAGCAAACACGCAGCTTGATGACGATCTCCGCCTTCTTGATCCAGCAAGAGGGAGCATAGAGGTACAAGAGTTATCCGGCAGCATGATGGTGCTCCGGCGATGGTGGTGGAGCTATTCCGGCAGGGCTTCGCCTAAGCACTGCAGAAAACCGATCTAGAGGAGAAACTATGCACTAGAGGAACGGGCAGCACGTAGCTAAAAATCTGGTGCAAAAAACCCTAAAACCTCTAGTATATATAAGAGGAAGAGAGGAGGAGGCTTGTCCCTCAAGGGACTAGCCTTTGGGTCAGCCAAATCAAGGAGGAGTGGAGGACTCCTCCTCCAATCCTAGTAGGACTAGGATTCCTCCCTATTTTGCCTTTTTCCACCTTTTTCTCTTTGGGCTTTTCTTCCCAGCCGCATGGGCCTTGTGTGGGACTTCCACCAGCCCACTAAGGGCTGGTATTTACTCTCCCACAGCCCATGTAGCCTCTCAGGTCGAAATACCCCTCCCGATGGTCTCCCGGTACACTACCGGCACTCCCGGTACACTACCGATAAGCCCGAAACTTTTCCGGCGACCAAAATAGGACTTCCTATATATAAATCTTTACCACCGGACCATTCCGGAGCTCCTTGTGATGTCCGGGATCTCATCCGGGACTCCGAACAACCTTCGGTCACCACCATGCATAACTCTATACTACCAAAACGTCACCGAACCTTAAGTGTGCAGACCCTGCGGGTTCGAGAACTATGTAGACATGACCGCAATAGCGGGACCTGGATGCCCATATTGGTTCCTACATATTCTACGAAGATCTTTACCGGTCGAACCTCTATGTCAAGGATTCAGTTAATCCCGTATGATGTTCCCTTTGTTCGTCGGTATGTTACTTGCCTGAGATTCGATCATCAGTATCTCCATACCTAGTTCAACCTCGTTACGGCAAGTCTCTTTACTCGTTCCGTAACAAGATCCCGTGACTAACACTTAGTCACATTGCTTGCAAGGCTTATTGTGATGTTGTATTACCGAGTGGGCCCTGAGATACCTCTCCGTCACACGGAGTAACAAATCCCAGTCTTTATCCATGCCAACTCAACAGACACCCTCGAAGATACCTGTAGAGCACCTTTATAGTCACCCAGTTACGTTGCGACGTTTGATACACACAAGGCACTCCTCCGGTATCCGTGATTTGCATGATCTCATGGTCATAGGAACATATACTTGACATGCAGAAAACAGTAGCAATAATCTGACATGGTCATATGCTACGTTTGTAGTTTGGGTCTTGTCCATCACACCATTCTCCTAATGATGTGATCCCGTTTATCAAATGACATCTCATGTCCATGACTAGGAAACCATAGCCATCTTTGATCAACGAGCTAGTCTATTAGAGGCATACTAGGGACATGGTGTTGTCTATGTATCCACACATGTATCTGAGTTTCCAATCAATACAATTATAGCATGGATAATAAACGATTATAATGAACAAGTAAATATGATAACAACTAATTTATTATTGCCTCTAGGGCATATTTCCAACAGTCTCCCACTTGCACTAGAGTCAATAATCTAGTTCACATCACCATGTGATACGCATTGTTATGAATCTAACACCCAATGAGTTCTGGGGTTTGATCATGCTTCGCATGTGAGAGAGGTCTTATAGTCAACGGGTCTGCGACATTCAGATCCGAGTGTACTTTGCAAATCTCTATGTCGAACCGTAAACACTGCTACCACACTCCACTTGGTACTATTCAAAATGGCTGCTCCACTATACGTATCCAGATTGCTACTACGAGTCATCCGGATTGGTGTTAAAGCTTGCATCGACGTAACTCTTTACGACGAACTCTTTATCACCTCCATAATCGAGAAAACATCTCCTTAGTCTTTTAGTCACTAAGGATAATATTGACCGTTGTCCAGTGATCCACTCCTGGATCATTCTTATACCCCTTGACGGACTCATGGCAAGGCACACATAGGTGCGGTACGCAGCATGGCATACTATACAGAGCCTATGGCTAAGGCATAGGGGACGACGTTTGTCCTTTCTCTTTCTTCTGCCGTTGTCGAGCTTTGAGTCTCACTCAACTTCACATCTTACAAATCAGGTGAGAACTCTTTCTCCGACTGATCCATTTTGAACTCTTTCAAAATCTTCTCAAGGTATGTACTCATTGAAAGTCTCATCAAGCATCTTGATCTATCTCTATAGATCTTGATGTTCAACAATTAGGTAGCTTTATCCAAGTCTTCCTTTGAAAAACTCTTTTCAAACAATCGTTTATGCTTTCCAAAAATTCTACATCATTTCCGATCAACAATATGTCAACCACATATGCTTATCAGAAACTCTATAGTGCTCCCATTCACTTTATCGTAAATACAAGTTTCTCATAAACTTTGTATAGATTTAAAAACTTTGATCACCTCATCAAAGTGTATATTCCAACTCCGAGATGCTTGCTTCGGTTCATAGAAGAATCACTGAAGCTTGCACATCTTTTAGCATCCTTAGGACTGACAAAACCTTCTGGTTGTATCACCTACAACCTTTCCTCAAGTAAATCGTTAAGGAAACGGCGTTTTGATATCCATCTGCCAGATTTCATAATTGGAAAATGCAGCAACTGCTAACATAATTCCAACAAACTTTAGCATCGCTACGAGTGAGAAAGTCTCATCGCAGTCAACTCCTTGAACTTGTCGTAAACTTCTTTGCAACAAGTCGAGCTTTAAAAATGGTGACATTTACCATCATCGTTTGTCTTCATTTCAAAGATCCATTTGTACTTAACGACCTACCGTCCAACGAGCAAGTCCACCAAAGTCTATACTTGGTTTTCATACATGGATCCTTTCTCGCATTTCATGGCCCCTAACCATTTGTTGGTTTCAGGGCCCATCATCGCTTGTCCATAGTTCGTAGGTTCATCGTTGTCCAACAACATGACCTCTAAGATAGGGTTGCCGCACCACTCAGGAACAGTACACGTCCTTGTCGACCTTCAAAGTTTGATAGTAACTTGATCCTAAGCTTCATGATCATCATCATTAACTTCCTCTTCAACTAACGTAGGCTTCACAGAAACAACTTCCTGCGCTGCGCTACTCTCTGGTTGAAACAGAGGTTCAATAACCTCATCAAGTTCTATATTCCTCCCACTCAATTCTTTCAAGAGAAACTTTTCCTCGAGAAAGGACCCAATTTTAGCAATAAACATTTTATGCTTGGATCTGAGATAGAAGGTTCACCCAACTGTTCTTAGGGTGTTCTATGAAGATGCATTTGTTCGCTTTGGGTTTGAGCTCATTAGGTGAAAACATTTTCCACACAAGCGTTGCAGCCCCAAACATTAAGAAATGACAGCTTAGGTTTCTGTCAAACCATAATTCACACGGTGTTATCTCAACGGATTTAGATGGTGCCCTATTTAAAGTGAATGTAGTTGTCTCTAATGCATAACCCCAAAATTATAGTAGTAAAAGGATAAGAGACATCATAGCACGCACCATATCCAATAGAGCATAACTATGATGTTCGGACACACCATCACACTATGGTGTTCCAGGTGGCGTTTAGTTGTGAAACAACTTTCACATTGTCTTAAGTTGTATGCCAAACTCGTGACTCAGATATTCACCTCCACGATCATATCGCAGTCATTTTTATCTTCTTGTCACGATGATCTTTACACTTCACTCTGAATTTGCTTGAACCTTTCAAACGATACATACTTGTGTTTTATTAAGTAAATATACACTATATCTACTCAAATCATCAGTGAAGGTAAGAAAATAACGATATCCATCGCACGCTACAAGACTCATTGGATTGCATACATCAACATGTATCATTTCCAATAAATCACTTGCCCGCTTCATCAAAACAGAAAACGGGGTCCTTAGTCATCTTGTCCAAGAGGCATGGTTCGCACTTCTCAACCGATTCGAAATCGAATGAGTCCAAAGATCCATCAGCTGGAGTTTCTTTATGCGTTTAATACCAATATGACATTTAGCGGCAGTGCCACAAGTATGTGGTACTATTATTATTAACTTTGTATCTTTTTGGCATCAATGTTATGAACATGTGTATTACTACGATCAAGTTTCAACAAACCATTCTTACTGGGTGCATGACCATTGAAGGTATTATTCATGTAAATAGAATAACCATTATTCTCTAACTTAAATGAATAACCGTGTTGCAATGAACATGATCTAATCGCGTTCATGCTCAATGCAAAAACACCAAATAACATTTATTTAGGTTCGTCACTAATCTCGAAGGTAGAGAGTGCGTGCGATGTTGATCACATCAACCTTGGAAACATTTCCAACACATATCGTCACCTCACACTTAGCTAGTATCCGTTTATTCCGGAGCTTTTACTTCGAGTTACTAACATTTAGCAGCCGAACCGGTATCCAATACCCAGCTGCTACTAGGAGTACTAGCAAGGTACACATCAATAACACGTATATCAAATATACTTCTGTCGACTTTGCCAGCCTTCTTATCTACCAAGTATCTAGGGTTGTTCCGCTTCAGCGACTGTTCTCCTCATAATCGAAGCACTTAGTCTCGGGTTTGGGTTAGACTTTCGGTTGCTTCACTGGAGCTGCAACTGACCTGCTATCCATGAAGTTTCCCTCCTTGCTCTTGCCCTTCTCGAAACTAGTGGTTTTGACTAACCATCAACACTTGACGCTCCTTCTCGATTTCTATCTTCGCGGTGTCAAACATCGCGAACAGCTCAGGGATCATTATTTCTATCCCTCGCGTTTTATAGTTCATTACCAAGTTATAGTAGCTTAGTGACAGTGACTTGGAGAACTATATCAATTACTATCCTATCTGGAAGATCAACTCCCACTCGATTCAAGCGATTGTAGCACCCACACAATCTGAGCACATGCTCAATGATTGAGATATTCTCCTTCATCTTGCAGGCAAAGAATCTTGTTGGAGATCTCATATCTCGCAACACGGGCATTAGCCCGAGATCCTAATTTCAGCTCTTAGAACATCTCATATGTTCCGTGACGTTCAAAATGTTTCAGAGACTCAATTCTAAGCCGTAATGCATGATGCACTAAACTATCAAGTAGTCATCAGAACATGCCTGTCAGATGTTTGCAACATCTACAAAGAACGCTAGAGGGGCTGGTGCACCGACCGGTGCATTAAGGACATAAGCCTTCTGTGCAGCAACGAGGACAATCCTCAGATCACGGAGCCAGTCCACAATAATGCTACCATCATCTTTCAACTCTATTTCTCTAGGAACATATAAAATTCAAGGGAGCTACAGCATGAGCCAGTAATCTACAACATAGTTTGCAAAGACACTATTGACTATGTTCATGATAATGAGTTCAATTAATCATATTACTTAAGAACTCCCACTCAAATTGAGATCCCTCCAGTCATTCGAGTGATACATGATCCAAATTCACCAACTCAAGTCCAATCATCACGTGAGTTGAGGTGGTTTGAATGGTGAACATCATCATGTTGATCATATCTACTATATGACTCATGTTCGACCTTTCAGTCTCTTGTGTTCCGAGGCCATGTCTGTACATGCTAGGCTCGTCAAGTTTAATCCGAGTGTTCTGCATGTGCAACACAGGCTTGCACCCATTGTATGTGAACGTAGAGTCTATCACACCCGATCATCACGTGGTGTCTCAACACGACGAACTTTCGCAACGGTGCACACTCGGGGAGAACACAATTCATCTTGAAATTTAAGTGAGGGACCACCTTATAATGCTACCGTCGTCCTAAGCAAAACAAGGTGCATAAAAGGATTAACATCACATGCAAATCATAAGTGACATGATATGGCCATGAACTTGTGCTTTTGATCTCCATCTTAAAAGCACCGGCATGATCTCCATCGTCACCGGCAAGACACCATGATCTCCATCATCTTGATCTCCATCAACGTGTCGCCATCGGGGTTGTCGCGCCCAACATGCTTCTACTACTATTGCTACCATTTAGCGATAAAGTAAAGCATTACATAGCGCTTAATGATTGACACGCAGGTCATACAATAATTAAAGACAACCCTATGGCTCCTGCCGGTTGCCGTACTCATCGACATGCAAGTCGTGATAATCTATACATCACATGATCATCCCATACATCACATATATCACATCATGTAATTGGCCATATCATATCACAACATATCCTGCAAAAACAAGTTAGACGCCCTCTAATTGTTGTTGCATGTTTTACGTGGCTGCTACGGGTATCTAGCAAGAACAATTCTCATCTACGCAAAAACCACAATGGTGATACACTAGTTGCTTTTCAACCTTCTCAAGGACCCCTTTGTCGAATCCGATCCAACTAAAGTTAGAGAAACCGGTCTCTCGTAAGCGTACGAGTAATGTTGGTCCGGGCCGCTTCATCTCACAATACCGCTGAACCAAAATCCGACCAAGGGAGGAAGCAAGCTAAGCATCAACGCCCACAAAACTTTTGTGTTCTACTCGAGATCTCATCTACAAATAGACCTAGCTCATGATGCCACTGTTGGGGAATGTCGCATGGGAAAGAAAAATTTGCCTACGCACACGCCGATCTATCCATGGTGATGAGCATCTACGAGAGGGAGAGTGGATCTACATACCCTTGTAGATCGCTAAGCGGGAAGCGTTAAGAAACGCGGTTGGTGTAGTCGAACGTCTTCGCGATCCAAATCGCCGAGCGTCCCGTGATCTCATCACGATCCGTCTCACGATCTTGATCACGATCCGTCCCATGATCTCATCACGATCTGTCTCATGATCTTGATCACGATCCTTTCCGATCTAGTGCCGAACGGACGACACCTCCGCGTTCAGCACACGTGCAGCCTGATGACGATCTCCGCCTTCTTGATCTAGCAAGAGGGAGCGGAGAGGTAGAAGATTTCTCCGGCAGCGTGATGGCGCTCCGGCGATGGTGGTGGAGCTATTCCGGCAGGGCTTCGCCTAAGCACTGTAGAAAACCGATCTAGAGGAGAAACTATGCACTAGAGGAATGGGCAGCACGTAACTAAAAATCTGGTGCAAAAAACCCTAAAACCTCTAGTATATATAAGAGGAAGAGAGGAGGAGGCTTGTCCCTCAAGGGACCAGCCTTTGGGTCGGCCAAATCAAGGAGGAGTGGAGGACTCCTCCTCCAATCCTAGTAGGACTAGGATTCCTTCCTATTTTGCCTTGTGTGGGACTTCCACCAGCCCACTAAGGGCTGGTATTTACTCTCCCACAGCCCATGTAGCCTCTTGGGTCGAAATACCCCTCTCGATGGTCTCCCGGTACACTACCGGCACTCCCGATACACTACCGATAAGCCCAAAACTTTTCCGGCGACCAAAATAGGACTTTCTATATATCAATCTTTACCTCCGGACCATTCCGGAGCTCCTCGTGACGTCCGGTATATCATCCGGGACTCCGAAAAACCTTCGGTCACCACCATGCATAACTCTATACTATCGAAATGTCACCGAACCTTAAGTGTGCAGACCCTGCGGGTTTGAGAACTATGTAGACATGACCGAAACACCTCTACGGTCAATAACCAATAGTGGTACCTGGATGCCCATATTGGTTCCTACATATTCTACAAAGATCTTTATCGGTCAAACCTTTATGTCAAGGATTCAGTTAATCCCGTATGATGTTCCCTTTGTTCTTCGGTATGTTACTTGCCCGAGATTCGATCGTCAGCATCTCCATACCTAGTTCAACCTTGTTACCGGCAAGTCTCTTTACTCGTTTCGTAATACAAGATCTCGTGACTAACACTTAGTCACATTGCTTGCAAGGCTTATTGTGATGTTGTATTACCGAGTGGGCCCTGAGATACCTCTCCATCACACGGAGTAACAAATCCTAGTCTTGATCCATGCCAACTCAACAGACACCCTCGGAGATACCTATAGAACACCTTTATAGTCACCCAGTTACGTTGCGACGTTTGATACACACAAGGCACTCCTTCGGTATCCGTTAATTGCATGATCTCATGGTCATAGGAACATATACTTGACATGCAGAAAACAGTAGCAATAAACTGAGACGATCATATGCTACATTTGTAGTTTGGGTCTTGTCCATCACACCATTCTCCTAATGATGTGATCCCGTTTATCAAATGACATCTCATGTCCATGACTAGGAAACCATAGCCATCTTTGATCAACGAGCTAGTCTATTAGAGGCATACTAGGGACATGGTGTTGTCTATGTATCCACACATGTATCTGAGTTTCCGATCAATACAATTATAACATGGATAATAAACGATTATCATGAACAAGGAAATATGATAACAACTAATTTATTATTGCCTCTAGGGCATATTTCCAACACTTCGGTCCTGGATCCAGCCATGAACCGGGACCAATGGTTGTGGGCCAGAAGCGAGGCACATTGGTTCCGGTTCGTGTCTGGAACCGGGACCAAAGGTTCCAGACGAACCGGGACCAATGCCCCACGTGGCCCGCCCGGCCTCCTGGCCTCACGAACCGGGACCGTTGCCCCCATTGGTACCGGTTCGTCACTGAACCGGGACTAATGGGCTGTCCCGGCCCGAACCAATGCCCTGTTTTCTACTAGTGACCACTGTTCCTCTAACCATCCAACCATAGGTTGGTTTGCCCGTACATCTATGTTCAACAAAACTACAAGTGGCTTCTGTTTTAAAGGAGGAAGGATTCGACTCATATTAAATAGTATTGCCTCGCTTTTTTAATCATATTTCACAAATTCAAATATGTGAGTGATCTGAAATCAGCAAGCCGCTTCATGAATCAAGGAAGGAAATTAAGGAATGAGAGAAAATCGAAAGAATGAAAAGGCGTGGCTATGATTGAATAGGATGAAAAGAACGAACAAGGCGCACCACATTTCGGATGAAAAAAAGAAAAGGCGGGATTAGACGACTGAGCGATTTGAGTCATTGGATCATACGACCTCAACGGGAGGCGATGGAGATGAGCAACTTGTGTGTCCGTCCTGCAGCGCACATTTTTAATCCCCTAAAGAGTGCTAGATCTGGCCCGTGCATGGCATGTGCACAGCCCCCACCCATGCGCCAGCCGTGCCGCGCGTGGCCATTGATGATCTGACGAGAACCTACATCGCCGAGCAGGTCACAGGCCCTCTGGCTTCACTTTTTTTTGCAAGCTTAGGATATTTGATGCTTGCCTGCATATATGTGCACACGGTGATAACGTGAAGTAATAATTTCTTCCGCCAGCTTTTTGTGTGGAAATTTCGATACTATAGAAAAATATTAAGTGGTATGTATGTACACTCAGGAGTATATGTATGCAACATGCATGTACATGTGTTGTAGTAGAAAGTATCTATGAATCGTGATTTAATGTTGTAAAAAATATCTAGAACTCCTATGATCATCATTAATAAAGAGGGATAGAAATCCAATCCATCTAACCCACGGACACTAATCAAAAAAATATTATAGATAACAGACAAGAAGGAAAATTAGCAATCTCCCTTCGTGTTGTATGTCTTAATTTATATTTTTGCGGGGGTCATGTTGTGTGTCCTAGATATCATATACTCCCTCTGTTCTTAAAACTTGTCCATGGGGAAAACCAGTACAAGTTTCCCAGCGACAAGTATTATGATACCGAGAGAGTAATTCACATGTTGCAGTTTCCATCGTAAAATGAAAGGGCTTCTCTGGTCTTACACGTAGATCACTTTGTTTTTAACAAGAAACGTGGAGAGCCCCCAATGCTATTTTATTGCTTGTGATACAATATTTGTAGAGTACAACGGTACATATAGAAAAAAAATCAAATAGACTACTCTCATTGAATGTGAATGTTCATCCATACTAAGAAGTCCAAAAACTAATAGTTGTCGTGAGGGGTATGCTCTCTCTCTCTCTCTGAATTTTTGAATCTCAAGTAAACTAGCAACTTTAGATGAAAAATGACTAAACTTTATCATGTTCCTAACTTTATTTATTATATGTTGAGGCAGGTAAAAATATATTTTACAAGATTAGCATTTTCTGCTTTGATAAATTTGGATCTTCTGAACACAGTTTTGACTAATTTTTGCATTACCTATGAATGTGTTTTTGCACATAAAAATCTTACTAAACTTGAGTATAAATTAATTTTTATTCCTTTGCAACGCACGGGCATTGTGCTAGTTAATATAAGGTGGTGTTCAAAAAAAAATTGTTCTCTGCCCTCGATCTCTGATTTAACGGCTGTCCAGTCGTCTTCAACCTTATCAAATGTTTTCTTCCTCCGGACAGAAGTTCTTCCTCCCGACACGTCATCTTTCAACCACCCCATGGACTATCGGCTGAACCACCGGCCACCACAACCCGCAACCTCGCCGTCCCGCCCTCCCCGGGACCTCCTTCTATCGTCATGTTGCCGCCGCCCCCGGCCATCCCTCTAGCCCCATGCCTCGCTGGTTTTCTCAGCAGCGAACCTTCATGACCATAGTGCTCCCCCCCACACACAATCGCCGTGCTGCCTCTCACACCCCACCATAAGATAGATGATGGGGTAGCCTTCCCATCGAGCTTCTTCCTCCCCTCTGGCGAGTTTCTTCCTATACCCTCCAGCTGTTTCTCCCTTCAACCAAAATTGACTGATCCAAATTCGAAAGTCAAGCGATTGACATATAGGTATTGTGTTTTTTTAAAAGCCTAAAGCCATATATTATATTTCACATGTCCGAATAAACATACCTTTCAAAAAAAATAGGGGATTATTCAAAATTTTGGGGTTTCGAAGTCCTCTTCCTCCTGCATCTATCGAGGACACATGGTTGATACCAGCCTGGGCCTCCTCCTTGGAGACGCCGGCAACCGCGATCTTTGAAGCAAATCACCACTCTAGAAAGAACCATGAAAACCAAAAACCGACTGAATCTTGACGGGTAACATAAACCAACTGGATCCCCCACGCCAGAGGCACATCCCCGCATGTCATCCGCGGGCGAAAAACACTCTACCGGAACGACAATAGGGCGGAGACAATATTATTCCTATACCATCATAAAGAATGACAAAGGATAAAGAATGACATATTTTACTTATGTGATCATATATAGGAAGGAAACATGGATTGTAAGGATCGTGCCATGAGCTTCAGCATCATGGCGATTAAGTACAATACTATATAGTAATCTTGCAAAAAAAAGAGGTACAATATAGTAAGGGCCGGCCTTATGTTTCAAAAGGCCCTAGGGCAACCTGGACGGCATGGGCCCCTTCAGTGTTTGGATTCTTAGATCGCTTTCTTTCTTCAGCACCTGACAAATGCTTTTTAGATAATATTTTAGGGTTTCCCTCAAAAAAGGTAATATTTTAAGGTAAGCTAATGCCCTAAAATTATGAAGAAAATAGGATAGAAAGAATTAGAAATTTATACATAAGATGATTAGAATGCTAGGCATGAATAGGAGTATAGGACACAAAAATTTAGGATGGATGAATATGTACTTCTGAAAGACTAATTTATTTTTTCTTACATCAAAACTCTAATCATGTACACTGAAATTGAAGGATAGATCATGGATGAATACCTACTTGTGATTTTTCGAAAGACAAGAAGAACTCGCTACCGTCGGATCCAGATGGCCGGGTCGCCAGCACGGGCGCATGGCGCAACGGAAGGCTGCCAGCGTGCCACACGCAACAGCGACAACGAACAAGGCACCCCTAGTTCTGAATCCAGTGCGACGGTTGAAGATGAACATACGAACAAACGCATGAATTGAAGCGAAGGAAAATAGTTCGATTTGATTCACGCGTACGCGTGCGGTAGCCGTGCCTCCCGATTCGCTAGTTCGCTACTTTGCTAGCTATCTAGGCCTATCTCATATTGTTTATTTTTCTGTCTAATTTTTTTTCCTACCTAATTTCTTGCTTAGACGAACCCGGTATCAACAAAAATAGGCATGACTCTTTCCCTGCACCAATCCCACTGCACATACCACATAAACATGAACAATTATGACCGTTCAGCTTAAGGTGCAGCAATCAAGCAATTGCAAATCAATATCATGCATTCGCTTTTGTTACCAAAAGGAGGGCGTAATCGATTTTGGATAGCACTATAGTTGGATTACGCGGTACTCCCTGCGATCTCAAATAAGTGTCTTAGTATATATTAGGGTTAGTTAGAACTTAGAAACTGCGACATTTATTATGGATCAAATGTGGATTTAATATTTAATTATATCCCAACTTTTTTTTGTGTGAGAACATACCTCAGACCTCCAAAAAGATTTCAGATTTGACATGAAATTGTAGAATTAACACATACTAATAATGCTAACATACTACGACTATTGTGAACAGCTGCAGAGGAACAAATTTTGCTAGATAATTTTGCTCACAATGAGCCTCGCCGGTGTGTATTTGTCGAGTTCAGCTCCTCTGCTGTACAGTTGTTACTGTACACGTGCTGTAGCAGGCAGAATCTGCCATCCGTTATAATCTAATGGCTCTCAATTCTCTCCCTTAATTCTATTAATAACCCGAAACAAACACCCCTCCACGCTGTAGAATTGGCGCCAAATTCCTCCTGTCGGTCTTCCTCGTTCCTCTTGATACATGACCATTCAGATTCTAACAAGATGCAGAGTAAGCAAATCTTTTGTTCTTGGCAAGATAAGCACAATGCATGGAACAACAACTTATCTGAAGGGCTCCAATGGCATGGCTGCCAAGTTCCTCCTAATTCGGAAACTTTTCGAATAGAAAATATACTTCATGGACAAAGACCATAACAGAAATTAACTCAACAGACATGCATGTACCACAATTGGCTATGACGAACCATATTGCCATCATCAAACAACCACATGTTGTAGCTTCTGTAATAGAAGAATGAAGAAAGGAGAAAACAGTTCTAAGTAATAGCTGGCAGGATGTTTCTTGGATTGGATCCGTGAGCTGCAGCTTGTGGAGTTTGGCCGGGCAGGCTGGCAGGGAGGTCCAGCAGCCTTGCCGCCGCTGTCCTCCTACAGCCAGAAGATCATGGGGCTCCGGCCGTGTCGTCGCTCGTCAGAGGATAGCGTGGCGACTCCGGCAGTCTGGCGTGTTCTTCCTCTCATCCGTATGCCACCCTCCTCCTCGTTGAGGTCGTCGGAAGGAGCCTCCAGCTTGTAGTCGTCGTCGTCATGCTCTTGGAGTACGCCGTCGCCCTGCTGCTAGAGGAGCTCGCCGTAGCCCTGCTGCTAGAGGAGCTCTCCGTCGCGGAGCTCCTTCTCCCCGGATCTGATCGCGAGCCTCCGTCCATGACCAGCGGGAGAGACAGCGGCACACGAGCACGACCTTGGACGGCAGCCACGCTCATCAGGCCGTCGGAGGCATTGCTGGCCGCTGGAGGATTGGCCGTCGGTGAGCGTTTTGTTTTTAAATGGAAGAAGAATTAAGGGGAAGAAAGGAGAGCAGTTAGGATTGGAATGGACGGCCGATCGTATATGCTACAGTACCAGTACTGTAAACACTTAACTGCAGAGGAGCCGAACGTACGTATTTGTCAGATATCCTACCCTGCCAAAAATTGTGACTAATTAATGCGATCCCCGGATTGAAGAGCAACGTAACTAAGGCCCTGTTTGGAATCATAATAGATTATGATAATTCGGATTATGAAGATAGATTATATAATCAGGTTTATAAAAATAATTTAGGTGAGCATGTTTGGAGCCAGATTATATAAACTGTAATCTTGGTTTTTACATTGCATAATGACCTGTCTGTCCTGCGCGCGTTTTGAGGAGAAAAAAAGGAGGGTGACGGTGGTAGAAATTAGTAATTACCTTCAACTTTACAAGGATGATGGGTCATTAGCAATCCATAATCTGGTTTTATCCGGGGTAGAGTAGATTGTGAGATTATAATAATCTGTCCATCTAGTTTTTATAATCTACAACATAATCTGTCCTGTTTAAAGATTGTATAGATTATAAAAACTGGATTAACATAATCTGAGTGGTTTCAAACAGGACCTAAGACATTCAATAACATGAGTGCCATACAAATAGCCCTAAGATATTCAATAACATGAGTGGCATACAAATAGCACTAGGAGAATACTATAGCCTGATGGATCGATAGATGTTGCTTAGTAGATCAAGCTTCGTCGTCGTCGTCGTGGATGATGTAGTAGTGGTCGTCGGGGAGGTTGGCCCTTGGGTCATCGTCGTTGAAGACATCGACCTGGATATAGGCGTAGCCGTCGCGCTTGAAGTCGGCGAGGACCCTCTCGTCGTGGGCGCGCTGAGCCTTGATCACGGCCATGAAGCAACACTCCTCGGGGAGGTTGGGCAGGGGAGGACGAGGCTTCTTGTCCCACTCGAGCAACCACTGGATGTAGCGGTTCCGATGGTCCATCTTCACCTTCTTTTGCTCCTTGATCCCATACCCCTCAACCTGATACAGGTCGAGCCTCAACCACTCGCGGGATGAAGCACCACCACCAGCCGCCGTCTTCTGTTCCGTCAAGATCGAAGCCTCCTTCTCCATCGACATCGATCCTGGGGGTCGCTGTTGGTCAGGTGCTATGGGATGCCGTGCCATGGCATGCCGTGCTTATAAGTGGCCCGGAAAGGTGCCGCTACGCTCGAGTACACGCACGCACGTTATCCAGTCCGTCCGTTCCCTGAGAGATTCGTGTCACAGGGTGTCACAGTGCAGGTCATTTGCAGCATGCGCGGCTGTCATCTTGGTCTATTAGATTTATTTTTGGCCTTTCCTGTACAATGCTAGGCATGCAGTCCTAGGCAATAGCCCCTGGGGAGGGCGGTGCTACCAACGCCACAGAAGGCTGTAGCTGATGCAATTTTTGAGGTGACAAGCCAAAGCATCGGGTCCATGCTCGCCACTGTGGCCAGCCGCTCTCCCTGGTACACCACGTGTTGTCCATTTGTCATCGTTTTCTCACGACAGATGCCATAGGGTGGCTTATCGTAGGTGGTTGGGGCCGAAGGACGTCGACGGACTCCGGGTGCGAGATTGAGCACAAGCGGTGAAGACACACAATGTACCCAGGTTAAGGGCCCTCCGGGGGAGGTAATACCCTTAGTCCTGCTTGGTTTAGTTAGATGGATGGGTATTGATACAATGGTGCTCCTGGAGCTGTGTCTAGGGGAGGAAGAAAGGGCAGCCGGCTCCTCTTCCTCCACTGCTAGAAGGGGTTGTATATGTGGAGATGATCGTTCATGTGTGCATATGTCTGTTCGTCCCCGTTGCATGGGGGCTCGGGGTTTTTTATAGGCCAACCCCCGGCTCTTATAATATGTTCTAAGTACAAAGGTGGGGGGACCCGGCTGGCAGTCTCTCCGGCTGGCCAGAGGGCCGCGCCTCTCGTGCCGTCTCGTCGCTTGTAGGGGCCACTAGCTGAGCGGTCCCATCTCTCGCTAGGGCCCGCCAGCCGGCCCGGTGATTGACTCTCGCCCACCTGCCGCAGCACGGGCCGCCGGGTTGGCGTCGCCTAGCGCCAGCCGGCCGAAGTCATCGGTACGGCCGGCTACACTATAGCCACGCCGAGGCAGGTAATCGAGTGGAGGGCATACCGGCACTGTACCCATGCCTGGTCGCGCTCGCCGAGGTCAGCGGCCGGGATGGTCGGACTGTAGCCACGCGCTGAAGTGCGTTAGTGGCCACTGTAGCCACAGGGCCACCCATCACGCCGGTCGCGTCGCATCGTCGTACCCGCGCCCAGAGGGACGGGGCATCGCATGTCCGTCCCAAGGTTAACGGAAGAGCCAACCCGGAGGCAACCGGCCATGCTCAGCTGGCCAAAGGTTCAGCCGGCTCCTCGACCAACCGTCCGGGGCGTCAGCCAGCACCGGCCTGTGCCAGACATCCTCCAGCCGGCCACGGCCAGCCGGTCGCGTAGTTTCTCCTCGTAGCGAAAGGAGGAGGACCCCATTGCTTTGGCCTACCTGGGGGTAATAACCCCGTCAGTAGTCCCCGAAGCCGGCGGGGGCCCGCGTCTGGCAGACGATGCGGAGCCGGCGGCTTCCCCTCAGTGATACCCGCCTCCGGCTCGAAGGCGAAAAGGCAGCCAGGTTGGTCGTCGGACCCGACGCCTCGGGTACCGGCGCACCGCCCTAGGAACCGTGCCGACACGCGGCACGCCATGCGGCGAGTAATGATGCGGTGGGTCCCGCACACGCGGTGAGACGGGACGTCGCCTGGGCCTAGCCCGCTAGGACCCAGGCGTAGCCCGGTAGGCCTCGGGGCACAGGTTAGGATCCTCTGCGCCCCGAAGCGGCCATTACGGCTTGAGGCCACCCACGCGCGTGTGGAGTTTCCGGGGGAAGAGGGCGCAATCAATCCCACGTCCCCCGGTCGTGGCCTCCCCTATAAAAGGAGAGGAAGGGCAGGAGGCGAAGGTACCCGTGCCTCACTTGCCCCCTCGTTACCCGTCTTCGTTGCCTCCCTGCATTCCTCGCGCACCGCCGCACCCAAGCACGCACCCGCGCTCGCACGCTGCACCGCCGCCGCGATGTCCGATGGACGCGGCGAAAGCTAGGCTCGCTCGTTCGTGGTCGAGGCAGACATCGCCGAGCTTCGCCACGCGCGCATGCTGCCGCCGGAGGAGCGGGTGGCCGCACGCGCGCCGGGCGATGAGATAGCGCCGGCGCCATGGCCAGGGGAACATGTCGTGTTCCTCTAGCACTTCTCCCAGGGCTTCGGGCTTCCGGTTAGTATCTTCTTTCGTCTCCTTCTCGATACCTTTGACCTCCAGCCGCACAACCTTGGCCCGAACTCGATTCTTTATCTCTCCGCCTTCGTGATGTTGTGCGAGGGGTACCTCGGTATCCTTCCTTTCATCGAACTCTTCAACACTCTCTTCTATCTCAAACCTTTGAAGAGTGAAGCCTGCGGGGGCACGGTGGTGTGCTATCGCGGCGTCTCTCTCTTTCCCCAGGGGTGGCACCGAACGTTCTTCTACGTGAAGAACGTCGACCCGAGGACGGACTACATCTGGCTACCGCCTTTTGAGAACCGACAGTCCTCCTAGCAGAACTGGCTGGGGCTTCCCTGCGTGGTGTGGCACTGGAGGAGCTTGGCCGGCTCACACAGCTGAAGAGCTCCAAGGGGCTGGTCGCCGCCGACCTGGTGGCGGCCTTTATCTCGTGCCGAGTGTTGCCCCTCCAGCTGAGGCCGCACCGGATCTGCGACATGTCCGGCCGGCGCGACCCCTGCCGGCTGTCCACCGTCAAGCTGACGCTGGCTCAGGTGGCGAAGTGGGTGAACGCCCTTAAGACGTTCAAGCTGAAGCCCGCCTCATGGTCCTTCGGCATGGAGTCGTACGACCGCATCAACCGGCCTTCCCTTGTAAGTTTTTCGTCGTCGCGGTTTCTTTCCGTTTGATATTCCCCAACCGGCAGGCGGCTGGAAAACTTACTTTGATATGCCGACCGTAGCTACTGGTGCGACAAAACACGCCGGACGACCCGCACCCTCAGATCTTTGAGGCGGAGCGTGAAAAGTCTGACTCTGAAGACTACCAGATGGGAGGCCCCCGGAGGAGGGGGTGGATTCCTCGGGAGGAGCCGACGAGCAGGTGTTCCCGGTGGAGCCGGAGGGTTTGGCGTAGCCGGGGAACCCAGCGGAGCGGGTGAGTTCCCTCTTGCCCCCTCCATCAAGGACTGGACGGATGACGATGATGATGATAACGACTTGATGATTTTGAACGGGCGTCCTCCCACAACGCGCCAGGACCGGAGGAGCAAGGAGCGAACGGCTCAAGCCCCGACGATCGGAGCGGCTGGCCGGGGAAGAGGCCGGCTCAGGAGGGGTAGGCGGCCCCGCCGCCCGGCCCGAAGCGGGTGAAGGTGGCCGTGCGGAAGCCGCCGCCCGCGCCAAGCGGGTCTTGCCCCTCGTTATTGCGCAAGTTCTTTATTTCGCCAAAGTTTTGCTTCCGCCTCGTGAGCTGGTTGATGATCGGTTCTTGGGCGCTGTACTGACCCCATCGAGCTCCACGAGGAGGAGCCACAGGGGGAGCCAACGGATGCCGCCAGCCGGCTAGCCCGCGAGCATGCGGCCACCCAGCGGGAGGCGAAGAGGAGGCTCACGAAGCCGCGAGCCTCCACGTCTGGGACGCGAGGAGGGGCCTCGCACTCCGGGATCTCGAGCAGCCAGAGGCGGAGGGGGTCGGTGGATCCTCTCGGGCGTCGGACTCGTCAGCGGAGTCCACCCGCATGTCGAGGCCGCCGTCAAGCGAGCCACGAGGGGCGGCTATGGACCCGCCAGCGCCTCCTGTTGGAAATATGCCCTAGAGGCAATAACAAATTAGTTATTATCATATTTCCTTTTTCATGATAATCGTTTATTATCCATGCTAGAATTGTATTGATCGGAAAATCAGATACATGTGTGGATACATAGACAACACCATGTCCCTAGTATGCCTCTAATTGACTAGCTTGTTGATCAAAGATGGTTAAGGTTTCCTAGTCATGGACATGAGATGTCATTTGATAACGGGATCACGTCATGAGGAGAATGATGTGATGGACAAGACCCAAACTACAAACGTAGCATATGATCATGTGAGTTTATTACTACTGTTTTCTGCATGTCAAGTATTTGTTCCTATGACCATGAGATCATGCAACTCACTGACACCGGAGGAGTACCTTGTGTGTATCAAACATCGCAACGTAACTGGGTGACTATAAAGGTGCTCTACAGGTATCTCCGAGGGTGTCTGTTGGGTTGGCACGGATCAAGATTGGGATTTGTTACTCCGTGTGACGGAGAGGTATCTCAGGGCCCACTCGGTAATACAACATCACAATAAGCCTTGCAAGCAATGTGACTAAGTGTTAGTCATGAGATCTTGTATTACAGAACGAGTAAAGAGACTTGCCGGTAACGAGGTTGAACAAGGTATGGTGATACCGATAATCGAATCTCGGGCAAGTAACATACCGAAGAACAAAGGGAACATCATACAGGATTAACTGAATCCTTGACATAGAGGTTCGACCGATAAAGATCTTCATAGAATATTTAGGAACCACTATGGGCATCCATGTACCTCTTTTGGTTATTGACCGTAGAGGTGTCTCGGTCATGTCTACATAGTTCTCAAACCCGCAGGGTCTGCACACTTAAGGTTCGGTGACATTTCGGTAGTATAGAGTTATGTATGATGGTGACCGAAGGTTGTTCGGAGTCCAGGATGAGATCCCGGACGTCACGAGGAGCGCTGGAATGGTCCGGAGGTAAAGATAGATATATAGGAAGTCCTGTTTTGGTCGTCGGAAAAGTTTCGGGCTCATCGATAGTGTACCAGGAGTGCCGGTAGTGTACCGGGGGGCCATCGGGAGAGGTATTTCGACCCAAGAGGCTACATGGGCTGTGGGAGGAGGTAAAACAGCCCCTGGTGGGCTGGCCGAAGCCTCCTCTAAGGTCCCATGTGTCTGGAGTGGTTTGAGAAGGAAAAAATCCAAAGGTGGAGAGGTGGAAAGAGTTTCCAAGTGGAAAGGAGGAATCCTACTCCTAATAGGATTGGAGTAGGACTCCTCCACTCCAATTTCGACCAAACCTTGAGGGTTTGAGGCTCCCTCCTCCCCTCCCTCCCTCCTATATATACGAGAGGATTTAGAGGAAAAAGCTAACCCTAATAGCCACGTGCTACCTCTCCTCTAGATCACAGTTTCTCCTCTAGATCGGTTTTCAGTGGTCCTTTGGTGGAGCGCTGCTGGAATAGCTCCACCACCATCGCCGCAATGCCGTCTCGCTGCCATAGAATTCATCTACCTCTCCGCTCCCTCTTGCTGGATCAAGAAGGCAGAGATTGTCATCGAGCTGTACGTGTGCTGAACGCGAAGGTGCCGTCCATTCGACGCTAGATCGGAAGGACCTGATCAAGATTGCGAGACGGATCGTAATGAGATTGCGGGACGTATTGTGATGAGTTTGCAGGACAGATTATGATTGGATCGCGGGACGGATCGTGATGAGATCGCGGGATGCTTGGCGATTTGGATCACAAAGACGTTCGACTACACCAGAACCTGCAAGATCGCTTGAATCGAGTGGGAGTTGATCTTCCAGATAAGATAGTGATTGATATTGTTCTCCAAGTCACTGTCACTAAGCTACTAGAACTTGGTGATGAACTATAAAATGCCAGGTATAGAAATAATGATCCCTGAGCTCTTCGCGATGTTTGACACCGCGAAGGTAGAAATCAAGAAGGAGCATCAAGTGTTGATGGTTAGTAAAACCACTAGTTTCGAGAAGGGCAAGGGCAAGGAGAGAAACTTCATGGATGGCAAGTCAGTTGCTGCTCCAGTGAAGCAACCCAAAGTTGAACCCAAACTCGAGACTAAGTGCTTCTATTATGAGGTGAGCAGTCGCTGAAGCGGAACCACCCTAGATACTTGGTAGATAAGAAGGCTGGCAACGTCGACACAAGTGTATTTGATATACGTGTTGTTGATGTGTACCTTGCTAGTACTCCTAATAGCACCTGGGTATTGGATACCGGTTCGGTTGCTAAATGTTAGCAACTCAAAGTAAAAGCTACGGAATAAACAGAGACTATCTAACGGTGAGGTGAAGATGTGTGTTGGAAATGTTTCCAAGGTTGATGTGATCGACATCGCACGCTCTCTCTACCTTTGGGATTAGTGACGAACCTAAATAAATGTTATTTGGTGTTTTGCGTATAGCATGAACGTGATTAGATCGTGTTTATTTCAACAAGGTTATTCATTTAAGCTAGAGAATAATTGTTATTCTGTTTATAGGAATAATACCTTCAATGGTCATGCACCCAGTGAGAATGGTTTGTTGAATCTTGATCATAGTAATACACATGTTCATAACATTGATGCCAAAAGATACAAAGTTAATAATGATAGTACCACATACTTGTGGCACTACCGCTGAATGTCATATTGGTATAAAGCGCATGAAGAAACTCCATGTTGATGGATCTTTGGACTCATTAGATTTCTAATCGGTTGAGACATGCGAACCATGCCTCTTGGGCAACATGACTAAGGACCCCGTTTTCCGGATTGATGGAGCGGGCAAGTTATTTATTGGAAATGATACATGTTGATGTATGCAATCCAATGAGTCTTGTAGCGTGCGGTGGATATCGTTATTTTCTTACCTTCACTGATGATTTGAGTAGATATAGTGTATGTTTACTTAATGAAACACAAGTCTGAATCATTTGAAAAGTTTAAGCAAATTCAGACTGAAGTTTAAGATCATCGCGACAACAAGATAAAAATGTTTGTGATATGATCGTGGAGGTGAATATCTGAGTTACGAGTTTGGCATACAACTTTATACAATGTGAAAGTCATTCCACAACTCATGTCACCTGGAACACCATAGTGTGATGGTGTGTCCGAACATCATAGTCGTGCTCTATTGGATATGGTGCGGGCTATGATGTCTCTTTGCTACTATAGTTTTGGGGTTATGCATTAGAGACAACTACATGCACTTTAAATAGGGCACCATCTAAATCCATTGAGATGACACCGTGAGAATTATGGTTTGATAGAAATCTAAGCTATCATTTCTTAATGTTTGGGGCTACGATGCTTGTGTGGGAAAATGTTTTCACCTAATGAGCTCGAACCCAAAGCGAACAAATGCATCTTCATATATTACCCTAAGAACAGTTGGGTGAACCTTCTATCTCAGATCCAAGCATAAAGTGTTTGTTGCTAAAACGGGTCCTTTACCGAGAAAAAGTTTCTCTTGAAAGAATTTAGTGGGAGGAAGATGGAACTTGATGAGGTTGTTGAACCTTTGCTTCAACCAGAGAGTAGGGCAGCGCAAAAAGATGTTTCTCTGGAACCTACGTCAGTTGAAGAGGAAGTAAATGATGATGATCATGAAGCTTCGGATCAAGTTACTATCGAACCTCGTAGGTCGACAAGGATGCGTACTGCTCTTGAGTGGTACGACAACCCTGTCTTGGAGGTCATGTTGTTGGACAACGATGAATCTACGAGCTATGGAGAAGCGATGATGGGCCCGGATTCCGATAAATGGCTAGGAGCCATGAAATTCGAGAAAGGATCCTTGTATGAAAACCAAGTATGGACTTTGGTAGACTTGCCCGTTGAAGGCAGGTCGTTGAGTAAAAATGGACCTTTAATATGAAGACATACGCTGATGGTGAATGTCACTATTTGTAAAGCTCGACTTGTCGCAAATAAGTTTCCGCCAAGTTTAAGGAGTTGACTACAATGAGACCTTCTCACCCGTAGGGATGCTAAAAGTTTGTTGGAATTATGTTAGCAGTTACTGCATTGTTCAATTATGAAATCTGGCAGATGGATGTCAAAACATCATTTCCTTCCTTGAGGAAAGGTTGTATGAGATACAACCAGAAGGTTTTTGTCAGTCCTAAGGATGCTAAAAGGTGTGCAAGCCCCAGTGATCCTTCTATGGACTGGAGCAAGCATCTCTGAGTTGGAATATACACTTTGATGAGGTGATCAAAGTTTTTGAGTCTATACATAGTTTATGAGAAACATGTATTTACAATAAAGTGAGTGGGAGCACTATAGAATTTTTGATAATCATATGTGGTTGACATATTATTGATCGAAAATGATGTATAATTTCTGGAAAGCATAAATGGTTGTTTGAAAAGAGTTTTTCAAAGGAATACCTGGATAAAGCTACCTAATTGCTAAGCATCAAGATCTATAGAGATATATCAAGATGTTTGATGAGACTTTCAATGAGTACATACCTTGACAATATTTTGAAAGAGTTCAAAATGGATCAGTCAAAGAAAGAGTTCTTGCCTGATTTGTAAGGTGTGAAGTTGAGTAAGACTCAAAGCTCGACCATGACAGAAGAAAGACAAAGGACGAAGGTCATCCCCTATGCTTTAAACATAGGCTATATATAGTATGCCATGCTGTGTACCGCACCTGTGTGTGCCTTGCCATGAGTCCGTCAAGGGGTACAAGAGTGATCCAGGAGTGGATCACTGGACAGCGGTCAAGATTATCCTTAGTTACTACAAGACTAAGGAAATGTTTCTCAATTTTTGGAGGTGATAAAGAGTTCATCGTAAAGAGTTACGTTGATGCAAGCTTTAACACCAATCCGGATGACTCTTAGTAGTAATCCGGATTCGTATAGTGGAGCAGCCATTTGGAATAGCTCCAAGTGGAGTGTGGTAGCAGTGTCTACAGTATGACATAGAGATTTGCAAAGTACAGACAGATCTGAATATCGTAGACCCGTTGACTAAAAGACTTCACTCACATGAAAAGCATGATCGAGCCCCATAACTCATTGGGTGTTAGATTCATAACAATGTGAATCACATGGTGATGTGAACTAGATTATTGACTGTAGTGCAAGTGGGAGACTGTTGGAAATATGCCCTAGAGGCAATAATAAATTAGTTATTATCATATTTCCTTGTTCATGATAATCATTTATTATCCATGCTAGAATTGTATTGATCGGAAACTCAGATACATGTGTGGATACATAGACAACACCATGTCCCTAGTATGCCTCTAATCGACTAGCTCGTTGATCAAAGATGGTTAAGGTTTCCTAGTCATGGACATGAGATGTCATTTGATAACGGGATCACGTCATTAGGAGTATGATGTGATGGACAAGACCCAAACTACAAACGTAGCTTATGACCATGTCAGTTTGTTGCTACTGTTTTCTGCATGTCAAGTGTTCGTTCCTATGACCATGAGATCATGCAACTCACTAACTCCGTAGGAGTACCTTGTGTGTATCAAACATCGCAACGTAGCTGGGTGACTATAAAGGTGCTCTACAGGTATCTCCGAGGGTGTCTGTTGGGTTGGCATGGATCAAGACTGGGATTTGTTACTCCGTGTGACGGAGAGGTATCTCAGGGCCCACTCGGTAATACAACATCACAATAAGCCTTGCAAGCAATGTGACTAAGTGTTAGTCACGAGATCTTGTATTAAGGAACGAGTAAAGAGACTTGTCGGTAATGAGGTTGAACTAGGTATGGAGATACCGACGATCGAATCTCGGGCAAGTAACATACCAAAGAACAAAGGGAACATCATACGAGAATAACTGAATCCTTGACATAGAGGTTCGACCGATAAAGATCTTCACAGAATATTTAGGAACCAATATGGGCATCCATGTCCCTCTTTTGGTTATTGACTGTTGAGGTGTCTCGGTCATGTCTACATAGTTCTCGAACCCGCAGGGTCTGCCCACTTAAGGTTCGGTGACGTTTCGGTAGTATAGAGTTATGTATGATGGTGACCGAAGGTTGTTCTGAGTCCCGGATGAGATCCCGGATGTCATGTGGAGCTCTGGAATGGTCCGGAGGTAAAGATTGATATATAGGAAGTCCTGTTTTGGTCGCCGAAAAAGTTTCGGGCTCATCGGTAGTGTACCGGGAGTGCCGGTAGTGTACCGGGGGGCCATCGGGAGAGGTATTTCGACCCAAGAGGCTACATGGGCTGTGGGAGGAGGTAAACCAGCCCCTGGTGGGCTGGGCGAAGCCTCCTCTATGGGCCCATGCGGCTGGAGTGGTTTGAGAAGCAAAAAATCCAAAGGTGGAGAGGTGGAAAGAGTTTCCAAGTGGAAAGGAGGAATCCTACTCCTAATAGGATTGGAGTAGCACTCTTCCACCTCCAATTTAGACCAAACCTTGAGGGTTTTAGGCTGCCTCCTCCTCTCCCACCCTCCTATATATACTAGAGGATTTAGAGGAAAAAGCTAACCCTAATAGCCACGTGCTACCTCTCCTCTAGATCACAGTTTCTCCTCTAGATCGGTTTTCAGTGGTCCCTAGGCGAAGCCCTGCTGGAATAGCTCCACCACCATCGCCGCAACGCCGTTGCACTGCCGGAGAACTCATCTACCTCTCCACTCCCTCTTGCTTGATCAAGGAGGCGGAGATCGTCATCGAGCTGTACGTGTGCTGAACGCGGAGGTTCCGTCCATTCGGCGCTAGATCGGAAGGACCGTGATCAAGATCGGGAGATGGATCATGATGAGATTGTGGGAAGGATCGTGATGAGTTCGCGGGACAGATCGTGATTGGATCGCGGGATGGATCATGATGAGATCGTGGGATGCTCGGCGATTTGGATCGCGAAGACGTTCGACTACACCAACCGCGTTTCTTAATGCTTCCCGCTTAGCGATCTACAATGCTATGTAGATCCACTCTCCCTCCCATAGATGCTCATAACCATGGATAGATCTTGCATGTGAGTAGGAAATTTTTTGTTTCCCATGCAACGTTCCCCAACACCTCCTCCCGCGCAGGAGACGGTCCAGGCGAGGGTGGCGACGACGGAGCCGGCTCCCGAGGCGGCCCGGCCTATGGTGCCGGAGGTGACTCCGCCTGCGGCCGAGCCTGCCTAGGCCGAGGTGCCGGAGCTCCCGGCGGGCCTGTAGGCGGCGTCGGAGGTGGCGGCCATGGAGGTGGAGGCGCCCTCCATCGTTACCGATGCGCCGGAGCGACGGGAAGAGGAGGCGGTGACAGCGCTGGGCGGGCGGTCGGCGGGAAGCGACTCTCGGCCCCTTGCCGTCGTCAACCCGCCCCCGACAGCTGGAGCCGCGGCGAGCCCGGGCGGCAACGGCGGCCGGGCCCGGAGGACCATGCGGTCGATGCAGGAGGTAGTCCGGGATTGGGAAGCGCTGGCGAGCGCGCCGGCCCTGCCGCCCCCCAGGCAAGCGGCCCAGTCCCTTCCTTTGCGGACCTGGGGAGTGTCTTGGACCGATGCCGGCAGGAGCTGGCCCGGTTCGCGGAGGCGGCGAAGGTCATCCGGCTGTTCCATCTTAGAATTTTCAGTGGGGGCGCGCGAGCGCACCCACTGGGTGTAGCCCTCGAGATGCGGGCCGGTTGACCGACCGATGGGCAATCGGGCCGCATCTCTTTTTGGCGTGTCTTGACCTTTACCTTTTTGTGACAGGAAGGGACCCCCGTGCGACAGAAGCTATTCGCGGAGGCGGTCGCCATCCACGACCACCACAAATATGGCTTTTACCGCCTAGAGGAGGAGCTGACGCGCGTGCAAGGTTGGTTGCACTTCGTAGGAGGGGCACATAGCCCCCGAGAGCCGGCTGATGCCGGTTGTGTCTTGCAGGTGAGCTGGCCACCCTTCGAGAGGAGAAGACCGGTCTCGTCTCCGAGGAGCACCGGCTAGCGTGAGACGTCCAGGCGACCGCGCAGGAGACGGACCGGCTGGCCGCACTGCTGGTTGACGGGGAGGCGGCCTGGTATAGGCTCAAGGCCGAGGTGGCAAAGGAGGTGGCGGCCCGAGGGACGGCCGTCAAGGAGGCGGCTGACGCCGCCTTGAGGACTGCCGCCCTCCAAGGCGAGGTGATCCGGCTCAAGAGGACGCTCGAGGAGGTCTGGGGTTCTCTCGCCGCGTCGGAGGCGGCTCGGGAGTCAGAGCGCCAAGCGGCGCTCAACTTTGCCCTTGGAGTAGACGAGGCGATCAAAGGTAAGTGCCGCTTTTTTCTCTTCCCCAGCCGGTTGCTTTTCCCTTTGCCGTTTCTTGTGTTTCAACTTGCCTTTCTTTCCTTCTCTTCTTCTTTCTTCCAGGGCAATTCCCGAAGACTCATCGTCGCGCTGCACGCGCCATTGAGGAGCATCGGGAGTACCTCCAGGAGTGCGGTCGCTCCATCGAGGAAGATGTCGCGTGGGACGTGGAAGAGGTCGGACTCGCCATCGAGATGCGGATGACCCATCTTGAGCGGAGCGTGGAGCGGCTCAAGACCGCCGGCAAAGAGGTCATTGCCGCGCTGTGGCCGGGCCGTGAGGGAGCTCCGACGCACCGCGTGGCTCAGTGGCTGGAGCACGCCGTCCCCCGCCTCGAAGCTTAGAAGGCGTCACCCGCCCGAGACGGAGCGCAGATTGCGCTCCGGTTCGTCACGTCGTGGTACCGCGGCGTGGATCTGGGCCGGCTGGCGACCATGCGGGACGTGCCAGTCATAGAGCGGGAGGCCCGCGAGCCGGACCTTGTCTAGCGGGCCAACGAGATCGCGTCGTATGTCGACGTGGACGAGTTCCTGCCGGCCCTTGGCGAGGATGGCGAGCCACTGCCCGAGGACTCCTTTAGCATCCCCGAAGGCCCGACAGATGATGAAGTTGCCGACAAGAGCACGGACTCGAGCGGCAAGACGGCCGAGACCAAGGAGCCCACCTCGAAGGCCAAGGAGGCCGGCCCGAAGGCCGCTACCACCTCTGAGGCAAGAACCGAGCCGCCCTGTGACGTGTCGGCTGGGGGCACGTCGGCTGGCGACGCGCCGACAGCTTGAGCCCCCGGGCGTTTTTTATCTCTCTCTTTTTTCTCCCTCCATGTTAAGCTTGAATCCACCCACTGGGGGTGTTTATGTAATGAACTAAATGCTGGCCGTGGGTCGCTTTTGTCTTAACATTTATGTCATGAATAGTTTGTCGTGTTTGCCTTGTTACTCATGCCGCCTCATCCTTATCCTTTTTTGCCCGCTCGACTCCTTTCGTTTTTACTTCTTTTCCCCTTTGGTTTTGGCCCCGCCACCCCGACAGCCGGGGACCGGTCTGTAGCTGGGTCGGGGCGCCCGCCTCAAGGGATCTGGTTCAAAACTTAGGAATCACGAGGGCTTTTCGGGATAAGTAGAATGGTAGAGATGCGGCAATGGTTCGGCTGGGCCTAGAAGGGGTCTCCCTTTGCTTAGAACTTTCGTGTGAGCCCAACCTTGGCGCCCCGAGGCCCCGTTAGCCGAACAGTCGGGAGCCGGGTGGTAAGGGTGGGGAGGTTTGGCGGGCTCACATTACTTAGCCAATTTTCCGAGAGGTGTTCTAGGTCCAGCTGGCTAGCCCCCAGGCCTGGGAGGCGGGCCGGGGAGCCGGTGAGTGATGAATACTTTTGAGGGAAACGTAACGGGGCACACCCCAAGAGCCGGCTTGGGGTGCCCATTGCATTCATAAGCCCAAAAGGGTGGGGATACATACATACACTGGTTCCTTCAGCAGTAAAACAGGCGCAGAAGGGCCGCGTTCCATGGGCCCTCCGTCTCCTCTCCGGAGGCATCTCTTTTGCGCTTCCGTGGCTTCTGGGCATCTATTAGATAGTATGCGTTGTTGTGTAGTGCCTTGCTGATGATGAATGGGCCCTCCCATGGGGAGGACAGCTTGTGTTGTCTGACTGTTCGTTGGATCCGCCTGAGGACCAGGTCCCCCTCACGGAACGAGAGTGACCGGATCCGCTTGCTAAGGTAGTACCGGAGCTTCTGCTGGTAGATCGCTGTCCAGCTCAAGGCCAGTGCGGGAGCTTCCAAGAGTAGGTCGACGTCGTCTTCTCTTGCCTCCCTTACGTCCTTCTTCGTGTATAGGGTGACTCGAGGTGAATCGAACTCGATGTCGGTGGGGATGATCGCCTCGGACCCTTACACGAGGAAGAAGGGAGTGTAGCCGGTTGAACAGTTCGGGGTGGTCCTGAGACTCCAAAGGACGGCCGACAACTCGTTGATCTAGCAGCCGGCCGACCTTACGAGCAGCGTCACGAGCCGGGGCTTGATGCCGGATAGGATGAGGCCATTTGCCCTCTCGACCTGGTCGTTTGACTACGGATGGGCGATGGATGCCAGGTCGAGCCGGATTCCCTACTTGGAGCAGAAGCATGCAAGCGCACCCTTGGCGAAGTTCGTGCCGTTGTCGGTGATGATGCTGTGGGGAACGCCGTAGCGCACCATGATGTCGTCGATGAATCGGACGGCCGTAGGGCCGTCCAGCTTCTGGATTGGTCGTGCCTCAATCCACTTGGTAAATTTGTCTACCGCCACCAGCAAGTGCGTCGTGCCGCCTCAAGAGGTCTTGAATGGGCCCACCATGTCCAGCCCCCGAACGACGAAAGGCCATGAGAGGGGGATGGTTTGGAGGGACGTTGTCGGCAGGTGGCTTTGCGTGCTGAAGCGTTGGCAACTCTCACACTCGTCGATCAACTTCTTGGCCACCTCGAGAGCCGTCGGCCAGAAGAAGCCTTGGCGGAAAGCCATGGCCACCAGGGTCCGGGAGGCGGCATGATGCCCGCACTCGCCCTGGTGAATTTCAAGGAGGATCTCCAGACCCTTTTCCGGCTCGACGCATCGTTGGAAGACATCGGTGCTGCTGCGGTGGGCAAGCTCATTGTTGATGATGCCGTAGGCCGTGGCCCGACGCTGGATTTGCCTTCCTAAAGCCTCGTCCGGAGGCAGCTTCCCCCGCAAGTGAAACGCTAGGATGGGTTGGGCCCACGAGGGGGGCTGAGACGGCGGCCGGTTCGGGAGCCCCCGGGACCGGCTCGCCAGCCCCGGGACAGGCTGGTCGATGATCATCATGACGGTCGCGCTACCGGGGCCGGCCGTCTCGGATGCCGCCGGCTCGATCGGAGCTGGCTGGGCAACCGACGGTTCAGGAGCCAGTTGTGAAGGTGATGGAGATGCGGCCGAGGTTGTCGATGGGCCGGCGGTGCCCGCCGGCACGTAGATTGACTCTGATTCTAGAGAAGGCTTGATAGTCGGCTTGAGCAACCGTTCGAGGGAGACGTCGGCTGGGATGGCCTATCGGGTGGAGCCGATCTTTGCCTGCGCATCCCCCGCCTCGTTGTCCGCCCGTGGGACGTGATGAAACTCACAGCCCTCGAAGGAGCCGGTGAGCTGTTGTACGAGGAAACGGTAGCTGGAAATGTTGGTGTCCCTGGCATCCCATTCATCGGAGACTTGCTGCACCACGAGGTCGGAGTCACCGAAATAGAGGATGCGTCTGATGTCGATCTCCTTGGCGAGCCGGAGGCCATGGACGATGGCCTCGTACTCGGCCACGTTGTTGGAGGCGGCGAAGTGGATCTGGAGGGCATATTTTAGTTGATCACCTTTCGGGGAGGAGAGGACTATGCCGATACCTAGTCCGGTCCTCATCTTCAATCCGTTGAAATGCATGCGCCAATGTGTGGAGTCCAGGGGAGGCGGAACGAATTCCGTCTCGGCCCAGTCGACGAGGAAGTCCGCCAACTCCTACGACTTGATGGCGGTTCTCGGCTTGTACCGGATCTCATGATCGGCAAGGACGATGACCCACTTGGCGACCGGGCCGGTGGAGTCCCGGCCGCTCATGATCTCGCCGAGCGGGGCCGTGCTCACCACGGTAATGGTATGATCTTGGAAGTATTGCTTGACCTTCTTGGCAGCAAAGTATACGCCATAACACATCTTTTGGTAGTGGGGCTAGTTCTGCTTGGACGCGGAGAGGACCTCGCTGAGGTAGTAGACGGGTCGCTGGACCGGCAGGGACTTGCCCTCCTCCGGCTGCTCGACCACCAGGATGACGCTGATGACGCGTGTGGTCGCCGTGATGTAGGCGAGTAGTGGTTCCTTCTCCGCCGGTGCGGCTAGGATGGGCGCGCGGGTGAGAGCCTTCTTGAGGCCGCGGAAGGCCTCGTCCGTCTCGTCAGACCAGTCGAAGACGTCCAGCCTTTTGGTTTGACCCAGCTCGATTAGAGACGTCTTGCGAAGGAGCCCGTAGAGGGGCAGGGCCTTCTCCCCCAGCCGGCTGATCAACCGACTGAGCGAGGCGAGGTAGCCGGTGAACTTCTAGACGTTGCGGAGCCGGGTCGGCTTCGGCATGCGCTCGATCACACTGATCTTCTCGGGGTTAGCTTCGATGCCGCGAGCGAACACACAGAAACCCAAGAGTTGGCCGGCAGGGACGCCGAAAACACACTTCTCTGGGTTGAGATTGATCTTGTATTCGCGCAAGTTCGTGAAGGTTTCCCGGAGGTCATCGAGCAGGCTGAAATGCTTGTTGGTATTGACGACAATGTCGTCGACATAGACGTGGACATTCCTGCCTATCTGAGGCAGGAGGCACTTCTGCATGCAGCGTTGGAAGGTGGCACCTGCGTTCTTCAGGCCGAAGGACATGGTGATGTAGCAGTAGGCCCCGAAGGGCATGATGAAAGAGGTCTTGAGCCAGTCTTCCGGGTCCAGCTTGATCTGGTGGTAGCCGGAGTAGGCGTTCAGGAAAGTCAGCAAGTCGCAGCCGGCCGTGGAATTGATGACTTGATCAATCCACGGCAGGGCGAACGGGTCTTTGGGACATGCCTTGTTCAGGCTAGTGTAGTTGATGCACATGCGCTAGGTCTTGTTCTTCTTCAACACCAGGACTGGGTTGGCCAGCCAGTCCGGGTGGAATACTTCCATGATGAACCCGGCTGCGAGCAGCCGGGCGATCTCTTCGCCTATAGTATGCCGCTTCTCCTTGGAGAAATGGCACAGGGGTTGCTTGACCGGCTTGACGTCCGGTCGGATGTGGAGTTTGTGCTCGGCGAACTTCCTCGGAACACCCGACATGTCCTTGGAGGACCATGCAAAGATGTCTCGATTCTCATGGAGGAAGTCGACGAGCTCGCCTTCCTATTTGTTGTTGAGGTGGGAGCCGATGATGACGCACTGAGCCGTGTTGGACGGGTCGAGCGGGATTTGCTTGGTGTCTTTGGACGGCTAGAAGGAGGCCTCGCCGAAGGATTGTGAGGTAGGAGCCGGTACGTCCGGCTGGCTGGCAGCAAGGGCCACGAGCCGTCCGAGCTGCCACTTCTCCTCGGCGATCTCCAAGGCCTCGGCCAGCCGGCTGCCATCTCGAGTGCACTCGAGTGACATCTTGTAGTCTCCCTTGAAGGTGATGATTCCCTTGTGGCCTGACATCTTGAGCTTGAGGCAGGCATAATGGGGGACCGCCTTGAAGCTGACAAGAGCCGACCGGCCCAACAGCGCGTGGTAGGGGCTCGCTAGGTCCACGACCTCGAACATCACTGGCTCACGGCAGAAGTGGCCGGGTCCACCGAAGAGGACGTCGAGCGTGATCTTGCCGACAGGGGAGCAGGCCTTCCCAGGCACGATGCCGTGGAAGACCGTTCGACTCGCCTGTAGGTCTTCTATCTTCAGCCCCAGCTTGTACATCGTGTCGAGGTAGAGAATGTTGATGCTGCTGCCGCCATCTATTAGCACCCGCGAGAAGCGGCAAGTTCGCTCCTTGGTGGCGATGGTGGGGTCGAGGACCAAGGCATAGCTGCCGGGATTCGGCATTACGGCAGGGTGATCGGCCTGGCTCCACGTGATCGACTTCTTCGACCAGTGCATGAACTAGGGAGTTGCCGGCATGGTGGCATTCACCTCACGACGGAGCTGGCGCTGAGGATGTTTGCCCGTTTCTTCACTAGTGAAGACGACGTAGCAACCGTCCTGGTTGGGGAACTGGTCGATTAGATGACCGTCGTTCTGGGCCGGAGCCGGAGCCAGTGCCGGGGCGGCAGCTTGGGCCAGGGCCGGCGCACGGGCTGGCGGTGCGGGAGGAGCCGGAAGGCCGTCCCCCCGGGCCAATCGCTGTGAGAAGCTGCACTGCCGGAGCGTGTGCATAGAGGGTTTGGCCCCTGAATGTTTCTTGCAGGGGAGGTCGAGCATTTTCTCGAAGGTGAGCTTCGGCTGCCCGGCAGCCTTGCCGATGCGCTGGCGCTGGCCGGAAGGCTGGGTAGCTGGCTCCTGATCCTTGACGGTATTGACCTGCCTGCTCCCGTAGCGGGGATCTGGCTGGTCGTTCTTGCGTTTGTTGTTCTATGTCTGCCGGTTGTCGGCTGCCACGGGGTCATGGCCGGTGTCGTTGTTGCCTTGGCAGGTGGGGTCGTCTTGACTAGGATGGTCGAATCGGCCGTGGCGTATTTATCCGCCTTGGTCATGAGCTCGGCAAGCGTGGCCGGCTCGGAGCACAAGAGCTTATGTTTGAGAGGGGTGTCGTCTCGACATCCGTCGATGAAGTATTGCATGGCTTGCACCTCGTGCACCCCCTCGTAGGAGTTGCGGAGCTCGGTCCACCGGGTGAGGTAGTTGCGGAGGGATTCGTCCGGCCCCTGAACGCACATGGCGAGTTCATGGGGACTTCCAGGCCGCTTGTAGGTGCCGATGAAGTTGCGGACGAAGGCCTCCTTGAAGTCCGTCTAGGTGTTGATGCTGCTGGCCACCAGGCTATTGAGCCAGGTGCGGGCCGAGCTGATCAGCATAAGGGGGGCATAGCGAACGGCTACACGCTTGTTCCCCTTGGCGATGCCCATCGCGGTGGTGTAGTCGATCAGCCAGTCTTCGGGTTTGGCGGCCCCGTTGTATTTTGGGGTGTCCCTAGGGAGCGTGAAGCCGGTTGGGAATGGCTCGGTGCGGATCCGGGGGCCGAAGCAGGCCGGACCAATCGATCCCTCCTCCTCGAGGAGGGCGGATTGCGCGAGTTTGTCGAGGCGGTTGCGGGCATTGTTCTCGCTGCGGGAGACGCGTGGTCCGAGCCGAGCCGAGAGCTCAGGACGAACGGTGGGTGGCGCCGACTTCCCCGACTCGCGCCGCGGGGGCGGCGTGTGCCCATGGCTATGCCGACTGCAAAATGCCGACGCTTCATGGTGGCGGCCACTCCGAGGCGACTCGTTGGTGCGCCGGCTGCTGACAGCCGGCTGCTCGCTCCCCGATGTCTGAGAGGGCCGGGGGTTGTTTGCTCCGGCCCGGTGACTGGAGACGCAAGGGGAGTAGGAGTACTGGTTCGCCTAGCGGCCGACAGTTCCCGTGTCCTCGCGCTCGGGCCGGGGGCCTTCAATGGCGGTGCCGCCCATCGCGAGCAGATGCTGCTGCGCATCAGCAACATCGATGAGCTCCTTGATGTGGCGCTCGTGGGTGGCACGCTCTTCGCCCTCCAAGGTGGCCAGCTTGTCATAGGCCACCTTGAGGGCCCGTAGGTTGGCCGTGGGGGCGTCGTAGACAGGCATTTTGCCACCGAGGGTTTAGGCGACCACGCGACCGCGGTCGCGCACAGCCCCATGCTGGCAGGGCTCGACGCCATCCGGGGTGAGTCCGTAGGTGGAAGCGTACTCCCGCTATTGCTGCCTTCATGCAGCGCCGCGTGGCCGCGAGGGCAGTGGCGTCCTCGAACAGGATGTGATGAGCCACCTCGAGATTGGTCGTGGCGGTGTCGGGGTTCATCGTCGGGCCGATCAGAGTGCTCAAGCCTCAGAGGGCCGCGCCGAGCGGGTTGGACGTGCCGATGCAGGCAGCGGCAGTGATAGCCGCGACCCGCGCCGGTCTAGAAGGGATGGAGGAGGTGATGGCCATTACTCCCACGCGATCGTGGGAGCCGCTGGACTGAGTCACAGCGAGTGTGCCCACTGTCGTGGGCGGACCAGCATAGACGAGCACCCCCGCGGGGTACTCGTCGGTGGCTGGAGCCTCAGCGAGGCTGAGCCTGCCGAAGCGCTCGGTGAGCGCGTTGGTGTCGGCCGTGAGGCCGACGGAGTTGCCCGCAGGGCGTGCCAAAGCAAGCCCCACGAGCTCCCCACAGTTTTGCCGGGACAAGCGGCGACGGCGGGGAATGGCGAGGGGTCCCACCCGGAGCATGAATCCGGCCGGCGCCGCGTACGGCCCCACGATGGGCGCTAACTGTCATCGTTTTCTCACGGTAGATGCCATAGGGTGGCTTATCGTAGGTGGTTGGGGCCGAAGGACGCCGACGGGCTCCGGATACAAGATTGGGCACAAGCGGTGAAGACACATGATGTACCTAGGTTCAGGGCCCTCCGGAGGAGGTAATACCCCTAGTCCTGCTTGGTTTAGTTAGATGGATGGGTATAGATACAATGGTGCTCCTGGAGCTGTGTCTAGGGGAGGAACAAAGGGCAGCCGTCTCCTCTTCCTCCACTGCTAGAAGGGGTTGTGTATGTGGAGATGATCGTTCGTGTGTGTGTATGTCTATCCGTCCCCATTGCATGGGGGGCTCCGGGGTTTTATAGGCCAACCCCCCGGCTCTTATAATATGTTCTAAGTACAAAGGTGGGGGGACCCGGCTGGCAGTCTCTCCGACTGGCCAAAGGGCCCCACCTCTCGTGCCGTCTCGTCGCTCGTAGGGGCCACTGGCTAAGCGGTCCCATCTCCTGTTGGGGCCCGTCAGCCAGCCCGGTGATTGGCTCTCGCCTACCTGCCGCGGCACGGGCCGCCGCGTTGGTGTCGCCTAGCGCCAGCCGGCCGAAGTTGTTGGTATGGCCGGCTGCACTGTAACCACGCCGAGGCAGGTGTCGTGGTTTTGTCACGGCAGATGTCCGGGTTACCAGACTTGAGTTCGGAGCCATCGCCATGGTAGTGGACTCAAAGGGGTTGATTGAGACAAAGGACACGAGTTTACCCAGGTATGGCCCCTCAAGCCGAGGTAAAAGCCTACGTCCTGCTTGTGTTGTTATTGCTTGTTGTATCGATTACAAGGGGCTAGACGCTTGACCTAGCTTTCGATCCCCCCTCTCTAAGCCGCCCCGACTCTGCCTTTATATCAGAGGTCAGAGCCGTCGGGTCTTACAATTGTACAACCGGATCACACTTTACATCTCCGAATCCATCTCTATCTTACCAACCAAGTTATCCTTCGGAAGGTCTTGCGCATCCGGGTCTCTGTCGTCCGGCCCACCTCATGAGCCGCGAAGTTCTTGGGCCTCCAGCTGATACATGTCTTCGTGGGCCGGCTCATAACCAATGCTTATCAACCGGAACTGTAACATCCCAAAATTCCATTTTGGAATGTTATGATATAGCTATGCATCTATCCTCATCATTTCTTGAATGTATGTGTTTGTTGAAATGCCTTCTCTAAATTTCTGAAAGTCCCTTCTACTTTTCCTTATGTTGCTTTCACCTATTTGAAATTTTGGTAAAATGTTCAAAATAAGAGGGGAGTAATATGACACTCCACACCAGGGTCATCTTGGTGATATATTTGAACAATAAATAACCAGGGGTTATTTTAAAAATATTTGCAAAAAGGGTTTAAAAACAATTAGGCAATTTCTGAAAATATTAATTTTTTCAAAGTGTTCAAATGACAGAATAAAAATGTTCATTACATAGAATTTATTATTCTAGTAATTTCGATATATAATACCCCTATATTTATAAAAGGTTTGAATGCTTTATAAGCTTTTCAAACGCTCTGGAAAAACATTAAAAAGAAACGGTAACGGTTACTGTATTAAACAGGCCGGCCCACGTCAGTTATACGCGAATTTAATACCAACCGGCCGACCGACGCGCAACGGACATCCCGCTCTCACTGACACCGGGCCCCACCTCGCTCGATCGTAATGCCCGAGCGGTCATCACTCTCCTCCCGCGCGCGCCGGAGATTCCTCGCCGGCAGTTTCTTCCCCCTCCCGGATCTCTCTCCCCTCTCCTCCCCCGCACTCCCCAGCGCCCCTATATAAGACACCCACTCCCCGCCTTCCATTTCCCCCCAAACCCCCTCCTACCTCGCCGAGGCGCTGCCGCAATTTGTCGCCGGAGTAGCCACCACCACCGGACCTCCCGTCGACCGTAGTCATCGACTCCGTCCACCGTTCCACCCACACTTGTCACCAGTCGACTCCGGAGACCCGTCGCCGTCGCCCGGACCACTCCACTGCCTCCCTCGACCACCGGAGCTCCTCGCCGTCGTCTTCGCCACTTCCGGACTCGCCGGAGATCTCCACGCCGGCGACTGTTTCCTCTGTAAGCTCCCTGGACCCTCGGATCTAAAACCCACGGCCGAGATTAGATCGGGTAAATATCCGAATCGTTTTCCTCTACCGACCGGTCGCCCGCCCGTAACCCTCGCGCGCACACCCCCTTAGCCACTCGCGTGCTGCCACGTAGCCCCCTGACCGTCGCAAATCAATTTTTCCTTTTCTGTTTTTGTTTTAATTAACAGAATGATTTCAAATTTTGTTTTGCTTATATCTTTTAACCTGTTTAATGTTTTGAGTTGATTCTTTTTGCAATAGCTCACATTTTTCATGTAGTTTCACCCTGTACTTTTAAATTTCAAATTTGAACTATAAAATTTGAATTTAATCAAATTTGCTCAAAATCTTCAAATTTGAATAACTAGAGTTTGAAAATAGATTTTGATATGAATCTTTTTGCTACTGTTTGGTATTAATTAGGACTACCTTCATGTTTAGTTTGAGGATTTCTAGGATGAGTTTGATTAGTGTTTTAGCTATAAACAGAATCTTCCTAGTATTACAATATAGTTTTATTTACTTAGTTTTAGTTACTTCAATTTAGATTTAGTTTTAATTTGTTTAGTAGGTTCTGTTATTTATACATTTAGTGTTTTACTTATTGTTTATAAAAATATAAAATTGTTTAGTTTATTTCCTTGTTAATATAGGAATCATAATTTCTTTTCAAATAGGTTTATTTTGATTAAAACAACTAGTTTAGTAATAGATTCTTTTAATAGAGTTTTATATAATTTAATTCTGTTTTCTAAGACAAGTTTATTTGTAAATTCTTTTCTGTTAAGAACATGTTTTGTTAATAAATAATAAGTTTTGTTTTGCTCTTTTGATAGTAAAACTATAGTTGATTCATATAGTGTTTATCAAAACTTTTACAAACTTTACAAAAGTTTTCTCAACAAACTTAAATTGATTTTCTTCTGTTTATTAATAAAAATATTTTATTGTTTCCTTGCTTTTAACAATTGTTTTGGTTATTTCAAAATAGTTTTATTATGTTAGTAGTGTTTTATCAATCACCTCCTAGTAAACAAAACTTTGTGTGTTTTCCTTACTTGTGATTTGTGCATCGTTTTGTCTTGATTGTTTACTAGTTCTTGATTGATGTTTGTGGGTTACAATATTCTGTTGTATGCTTATTGAGTGCTTGTTTGCTTCGTTAGATTATCCGGAGTGCGAAGCTTGTTACTTAGAGTCCCACGAGTACGAAGATCATCAACCAGGCAAGTCACTTTGATCATGATTACCCATGTTTTATATGCATTAGTTCTACCATCTCCCCAAATTGCATGCAAGAATAGGTTAGTTGGAAACTTGGTTACTTTGTCGTAGTATCATGTGGTAGGTACCCCCTCAAACTCTTTGACACATTGGCCCCGGGAAACGTTGTTTTACTTTTTGCTATGCTATTAGTAGACGGGGTTGGTTGTGTGATTCATGAGAGTTGAGAGAGTTAATAATTTCAAGACCTACATAATGATCAAGATTTAAGACTCCGAGTTTTCAACATACCTCTGGGTGGATGATGGTTGAACGACACCCTGGAGAAACCAGTGGATTTGCCTAGGTGATGCTGGAGATGGCCAGTATTCACGCGGAAAGATCCACCCAGGCACAATGAGATGGATGGATGCTTTAAAACCCAAGGCTTACCTGCACAGCCACAAGTCATTATGGGCTCTGGCTTGGTTGGACATCGTGGGGACCCTGGACAGGCAGTGCTACGAGATGTAGAAGAACGGTAGGAAAGGATGGGCACCGTCAGAGTCGCAGGGAAACCCTTTGGAAGACCATGTTTTGGTCATCCGTTTCTCAAACACCCGGAAGTGCGAGAAATCAAACGGAGGCGACCAAATCTTGTGGGGAACGTGTGCAAAACTCTGCAGAGTACTCAAACCTAATCGATTAGCCGTGTCCACGGTCATGGATGACTTGAGCCAAAGGAACTGAAACATTCGGAACTCTCAACACAATTAATATGATGATGTGGGTATTAACAATTTGGGTATGAGAATTGGTTGGTGGAACCATCTCATTAATCAACCAACTTAGTAATATTTTTTGCTTAGCCCTCTCTTGATGTAGGAAAAATTTGCTTTTCGCAAAAACTTACCACCCACCTGCCATATAAGCATGTAGACTAGATGATTATCTTTTCACCCCTGTTTTGTGACTTTGCCGGCATATTCCATATGCTGACCTACACGGCTGCAACGTATCATGTTGCAGAGTACTTTTTCGACCAGGAGTGAGGACACGTTCTATGCTCAGTGAGATGCCCTTGGAGTCAGATGGACTCATCTACCTTCGACGCTTCCGCAAGATTTAGATATTCTCATGAGTTGGCTTCCAGCCACTTTATTGTAATTTTTATTGTAATAAAGGACTCGATATGAGATTTCGATTAATATAATGCTGTGTGATTTCCCTTTGATATATACATTGATGTACCGTGTGTGTACCAGCATGATCTTGGGATGGTACGGAAACACACGGAGATTCGACCTTTCAGATCGGGTCGCTACAGAAATGGTATCAGAGCACACGCTGACCATAGGACGTAACCTCTAGGATTGGAAAGCCTTAGGATTGTATCTCTTTGTCTTTAAAATTCTTATACTCTCATCTACTCATTTCTGAATTCTCTCTGATTATTTCAAAATTTATAGATGGCCACCTTCATCCCAGGGTTGATCACGGAGTTTTGTTAGCCTGACGCAACGATGCCTTTTGGTAAGGAGCTGATGAGGATCGTCAAGGACGTGAGGATTGCTTTGCCGAGCACCACCGGGACTTCTATCATGTCATTTCCACAAGATGGACACTACAGGATAGAGGTGCACATCCCAGGGAAGACCTTAGGGAATCGGAAGAAACCCATCGACTTCAAGTTCGTGGCACCCAGTTGGATACTTGGAAGAGACATGGCCATTCATCGTGCCCTTGGACGTATTCAGGAGGAATACAGAGGTGGAACCATTTCACCAGGACACGGCGTGGTTTGTCGCAGAGATGCCAATGGAAACATCATAATCCCTCCCACTAGAGACTCCACCATTTCCTATATCCAGACCCTGGAGACTCACATCAGGACTCTGGAGCTTCGAGTTCGTGCTGATACGAAGACAATCAAGAATTTGATGAACCGCGAGATTGACCTTGAAGCTGACTTACGGGAAGCCGAGTACGAGCATGAGTATGAGGTGAAGGATTTCTTACAGAGGATCGACAAGCTGAATACTCGCATCGCCATTCTGGAGGAACAGATGGACATGGGTGAAAATCTTCATCCTGAAGGAGAGTTGGCTCCTTTCATCAGCGATGATGATGACTATGAGGAGAGCACCACTGGAGGAGACGCAGTCACCATGTACTTCTGAGGAAACTGTAGTCATGCCCTCCATGTATCTTTTATTTTCAACGTTAAGAGCGTAGGTCGATGTGTAGTTTGATTGAGACTTGTATTCCCGATGTTTGACATTGATTGAATAAATGAATGAGTGGTTGGTGTGATATGTTTGTTGCATTGCATATGGGTAGTGAATTTCTCCTTTTAGGCCCTTGTTCTATTCTAATTCTCACCCCCTGAAAACAGCAAGATGCCTCCACGACGTGAGACCGACTTCACTTTCTCGCCGGAACTCACGCAACTCCTTCAGCAGCAGAATGCACTGATGCAGCTATTGATCCAGAATCAGACCAACAACCAGAACAACAACAACCACCATCCACCCCAGACTGACAATCTCACCCGTTTTCTGAGGTTGAACCCTCCAACTTTCTCCAGCAACACTGAGCCCATTGTGGCAGATGACTGGCTCCGTAAGATGGAGAGAGAACTTGTCACCGCTGGATGTACTGCTGCTAAGAAGGTGCGATTTGCCGCACATCAACTAGAAGGACCAGCAGCTTCATGGTGGGAGAACTACACCACCACATATCCTATTGCTGATGTAACTTGGGAGCAGTTCCGGCAAGCTTTCCACACCGCACATGTTTCAGCTGGAGCCATGAGTCTGAAGAAGCGCGAGTTTCACAACTTGCGCTAGGGTAATCGCTCCATGGCCCAATACGTGGACGACTTCAACACATTGGCACGTTATGTACCAGGAGACGTGGCCGATGATGCGTCCAAGCAAGAGAAGTTTCTAGAAGGACTCAACGATGAGTTGAGCATGCAGCTGGTAGTGGCTACTTTCAACAATTACCAAGAGCTGGTGGATAAGGCACTCATTTTGGAAGGTAAACAGCAGCAGATTGAGAACCGCAAGCGGAAGTACACTCAGGGGAAGTTTAACTTTGGAACTCATCAGAAGTCCCGCTACTCCCCGTACTCAGGAAATACCGGATCAGGTACCGGTAAGTTTGGAAGGCACACTCATGCTGTGCACAACCATGGAAGCCACAACCATGGAGGAAATGGGAATGCCCGTCCCAACCATGGCAACTTCAAGACTGACAATGGGAATGGGAACAACAATCAGCACCGTCACGTTCCTACTCAGAAGGATCTGAGTCACATCACCTGTTTCAAGTGCCAGAAGACAGGGCACTATGCTACTGAGTGTCCCCAGAGCAAGCAGGGAAATGGAAATGGCAACTCCGCAGCCAAGAAGCCAAACCCTTTTCCTCATGCCCAGGTGAACCACCTTGACGTGGAAGAAGTCTAGGATCAACCCGAGACTGTGGTTGGTAAGTTTTTATTGCATTCACGTCCAGTTACAGTACTTTTTGATTCCGGTGCAACTCATTCATTCATATCAAGGGTAGTTGTGGATAAGTATGGTTTGCCCACCAAAACCCTTAGACAGCCCATTAAGGTCAGTTCCCTAGGAGGTATGATGATGGCAGGGATAGGATGCCATGCCTTGAAACTCAACATAAGAAACCATGTTTTTCCCACCGACCTCGTCGTCTTAGAATCCCAAGCATTGGATGTAATCCTAGGCATGGATTAGATTACCAAGTATGAAGGAAATCTTGATTGCCTTAGCAAGTCTGTTTCACTCACCACCCCAGAGAACAAGAGAATTAAGTATGTATCCCGACGCACACGTATGAGTGCTCGGTTAAAGGCCCTCACAGGAGTTTTTCAGGAGGAAGTACCTGTGGTAAAAGATTATCTAGATGTATTTCCGGAAGAATTACCAGGCATGCCACCAGATAGGGAGATTGAGTTCCTAATAGAGCTACAGCCAGGGACAGCCCCAATTTCCAAGAGACCCTATCGGATGCCCGCAAATGATCTGTTGGAAATCAAGAAGCAAATTAAGGAGTTATTGGACAAAGGTTATATACGTCCAAGTTCTTCACCTTGGGGAGCCCCAGTTCTTTTGGTGGAGAAGAAGGATAAAACCTTGAGAATGGTAGTCGATTATCGTGCCTTGAACGAGGTGACTATCAAGAACAAGTACCCTCTGCCGATGATTAATGATTTGTTTGATCAGCTAGTAGGCGCAAAAGGATTCTCTAAGATCGATCTTCGATCAGGGTATCATCAAATGAAGATTCGTGAACAGGATATACCCAAAACAGCTTTCACAACAAGGTATGGCTTATACGAGTATACAGTCATGTCCTTTGGTTTGACTAATGCTCCTGCCTACTTCATGAATTTGATGAACAAAGTGTTCATGGAATATTTGGACAAGTTTGTCGTGGTGTTCATCGATGACATTTTGATATTCTCCAAGAACGAGGAAGAACACAAGGAACATCTGCGTTTAGTTCTGGAGAAGCTAAGAGAGCATCAGTTATATGCCAAGTTCAGCAAATGTGAATTTTGGCTGACGGAAGTCGGATTCCTTGGACATGTTATTTCCGGAGAAGGAATAGCCGTAGACCCCGCTAAGGTTGAAGCTGTCACCTAGTGGAAGTCACCCACCTCAGTTAAGGAGATCCGCAGTTTCCTCGGACTTGCCGGATATTACCGGAGATTCATTGAGAATTTCTCAAAGATAGCCAAGCCCATGACAGAGTTGTTGAAGAAAGAATCCAAGTATGTTTGTACTGAGGAATGTGAAGCCAGTTTCCAGGAGTTGAAGAAACGTTTGGTCACAGCCCCACTGTTGATTTTGCCAATATTCGGAAGGACTTCCAGGTTTATTGTGATGCTTCACGTCAAGGAATTGGAGGAGTACTCATGCAAGATGGAAAGGTTGTAGCTTATGGATCTAGAAAACTACGACCTCATGAGTTGAATTATGCCACCCATGATTTGGAACTAGCAGCCGTAGTGCACGCACTCAAGACCTGGAGACATTTTCTTATCGGAAATAGTTGTGATGTTTACACCGACCATAAAAGCTTGAAATATATCTTCACGCAGAAGGAGTTGAACCTCAGACAAAGGAGATGGTTAGAGTTAATCAAGGACCATGACATGAGATTACACTACCATCCAGGTAAGGCTAATGTTGTAGCCGATGCCTTGAGTCGGAAAACTTATGTGAACACACTCACAGCGGGAGGATTACCCCAAGAGTTAGCCGATGATCTCAAAGAGCTTAAGCTAGAGATAGTTCCAAGAGGATATGTTGCTACACTGGAAATTCAGTCCACCTTGACCGAAAGAATTCGTGAAGCCCAGAAATCGGACAAGGAGATAGCTGAGATTAAACAGAGAATGGAAGATGGTAAAGCTAAAGGTTTTCGTGAGGATGAACACGGAATTTTGTGGTTTGAGAACCAAATCTATGTGCCCAATGACCCAGAGCTCAGGAAGTTGATACTTCAGGAAGCCCATGATTCACCTTACTCGATACACCCAGGCAATACCAAGATGTATCTGGATTTAAAGGAAATTTATTGGTGGACAGGTATGAAGAAGGATATTGCGAAACACGTTGCAATATGTGATGTTTGTCAGCGAGTAAAGTCGGAACATCAGAAACCAGCAGGGTTACTCCAACCTTTGCCGATACCCCAGTGGAAATGGGAAAAGCTTGGTATGGACTTCATCACAGGATTACCTAGGACCCGTTCAGGTTATGATTCCATCTGGGTAGTGGTAGATCGCTTGACCAAGGTTGCTCATTTCATTCCAGTGAAAACCACCTATACCAGTGCTAAGCTAGCCAAGATATATATGACCAGGATCGTATGTCTGCATGGAGTTCCGAGGAGTATCGTGTCAGATAGAGGAACACAATTTACCTCAAAGTTTTGGCATCAATTACATGAAACTTTGGGTACGAGGATAGAGTTCAGTACAGCTTTTCATCCGCAGACTGATGGACAGACTGAGAGAGTCAACCAGATTCTGGAAGACATGTTGAGAGCTTGTGCTCTAGATTATGGATCTAGTTGGGATGACAACTTACCTTACGCAGAATTCTCGTACAACAACAGTTATCAGACCAGTCTGAAGATGGCCCCTTTCGAAGCATTATACGGAAGGAGGTGCAGAACACCGTTGACATGGGAATGGTGTTGGAGACCGACAACTTTTTGGTCCCGACCTTATCCGAGATTCGGAAGAGAAAGTCAAGTTGATTCGCGATAGACTCAAGATAGATCAATCTCGATAGAAGAGTTATGCTGACAGCAAACGCAAAGAAGTGATGTGTGAAGTGGGAGACCGAGCTTATCTTCGTGTGTCCCCGCTTCGAGGAATCAAGAGGTTTGGTGTTAAAGGAAAATTAGCACCCAGATTCATAGGCCCCTACAAAATTCTTGAACGTAGAGGCGAAGTTGCATACCAGTTGGAATTGCCGGAAGGATTATCCGGAGTACATGATGTTTTCCATGTGTCCCAGCTGAAGAAATGTCATGCTGAGATAACTGATATTCCTTTGAGAGACACAGTGCCCCTAGAGGCCGTACAACTTGACAATGATCTGACCTACGAGGAGACGCCTGTCAGAATCCTTGAGACTAACAACAGAGTTACCCGCAGCAAGATCATCAAGTTCTGTAAGGTTTTGTGGAGTCATCACACCGAGGAAGAAGCCACCTGGGAACGCGAAGAAGATCTTCGTAGAGACCACCCGCACCTATTTTCTAGCCAACCCGAATCTCGAGGGCGAGATTCATCTTAAGGTGGGTAGGTTTGTAACATCCCAAAATTCCATTTTGGAATGTTATGATATAGCTATGCATCTATCCTCATCATTTCTTGAATGTATGTGTTTGTTGAAATGCCTTCTCTAAATTTCTGAAAGTCCCTTCTACTTTTCCTTATGTTGCTTTCACCTATTTGAAATTTTGGTAAAATGTTCAAAATAAGACGGGAGTAATATGACACTCCACACCAGGGTCATCTTGCTGATATATTTGAACAATAAATAACCAGGGGTTATTTTAAAAATATTTGCAAAAGGGGTTTAAAAACAATTAGGCAATTTCTGAAAATATTAATTTTTTCGAAGTGTTCAAATGACAGAATAAAAATGTTCATTAAATAGAATTTATTATTCTGTTAATTTTGATATATAATACCCCTATATTTATAAACGGTTTGAATGCTTTATAAGCTTTTGAAACGCTTTGGAAAAACATTAAAAAGAAAGAGTAACGGTTACTGTCTTAAACGGGCCGGCCCACGGCAGTTATACGCGAATTTAATACCAACCGGCCGACCCACGCGCAACGGACATCCCGCTCTCACTGACACCGGGCCCCACCTCGCTCGCTCGTAATGCCCGAGCGGTCATCACTCTCCTCCCGCGCGCGCCGGAGATTCCTTGTCGGCAGTTTCTTCCCCCTCCCGGATCTCTCTCCCCTCTCCTCCCCCGCACTCCCCAGCGCCCCTATATAAACCACCCACTCCCCGCCTTCCATTTCCCCCAAACCCCCTCCTACCTCGCCGAGGCGCTGCCGCAATTCGTCGCCGGAGTAGCCACCACCACCGGACCTCCCGTCGACCGTAGCCGTCGACTCCGTCCACCGTTCCACCCACACTTGTCCCCAGTCGACTCCGGAGACCCGTCGCCGTCGCCCGGACCACTCCACTGCCTCCCTCGACCACCGGAGCTCCTCGCCGTCGTCTTCGCCACTTCCGGACTCGCCGGAGATCTCCACGCCGGCGACCGTTTCCTCCGTAAGCTCCCTGGACCCTCGGATCTAAAACCCACGGCCGAGATTAGATCGGGTAAATATCCGAATCGTTTTCCTCTACCGACCGGTCGCCCGCCCGTAACCCTCGCGCGCACACCCCCTTAGCCACTCGCGTGCTGCCACGTAGCCCCCTGACTGTCGCAAATCAATTTTTCCTTTTCTGTTTTTGTTTTAATTAACAGAATGATTTCAAATTTTGTTTTGCTTATATCTTTTAACCTGTTTAATGTTTTGAGTTGATTCTTTTTGCAATAGCTCACATTTTTCATGTAGTTTCACCCTGTACTTTTAAATTTCAAATTTGAACTATAAAATTTGAATTTAATCAAATTTTCTCAAAATCTTCAAATCTGAATAACTAGAGTTTGAAAATAGATTTTGATATGAATCTTTTTGCTACTGTTTGGTATTAATTAGGACTACCTTCATGTTTAGTTTGAGGATTTCTAGGATGATTTTGATTAGTGTTTTAGCTATAAACAGAATCTGCCTAGTATTACAATATAGTTTTATTTACTTAGTTTTAGTTAGTTCAATTTAGATTTACTTTTAATTTGTTTAGTAGGTTGTGTTGTTTATACATTTAGTGTTTTACTTATTGTTTATAAAAATATAAAATTGTTTAGTTTATTTCCTTGTTAATATAGGAATCACAATTTCTTTTCAAATAGGTTTATTTTGATTAAAACAACTAGTTTAGTAATAGATTCTTTTAATAGAGTTTTATATAATTTAATTCTGTTTTCTAAGACAAGTTTATTTGTAAATTCTTTTCTGTTAAGAACATGTTTTGTTAATAAATAATAAGTTTTGTTTTGCTCTTTTGATAGTAAAACTATAGTTGATTCATATAGTGTTTATCAAAACTTTTACAAACTTTACAAAAGTTTTCTCAACAAACTTAAATTGATTTTCTTCTGTTTATTAATAAAAATATTTTATTGTTTACTTGCTTTTAACAATTGTTTTGGTTATTTCAAAATAGTTTTATTATGTTAGTAGTGTTTTATCAATCACCTCCTAGTAAACAAAACTTTGTGTGTTTTCCTTACTTGTGATTTGTGCATCGTTTTGTCTTGATTGTTTACTAGTTCTTGATTGATGTTTGTGGGTTACAATATTCTGTTGTATGCTTATTGAGTGCTTGTTTGCTTCGTTAGATTATCCGGAGTGCGAAGCTTGTTACTTAGAGTCCCACGAGTACGAAGATCATCAACCAGGCAAGTCACTTTGATCATGATTACCCATGTTTTATATGCATTAGTTCTACTGTCTCCCCAAATTGCATGCAAGAATAGGTTAGTTGGAAACTTGGTTACTTTGTCGTAGTATCATGTGGTAGGTACCCCCTCAAACTCTTTGACACATTGGCCCCGGGAAACGTTGTTTTACTTTTTGCTATGCTATTAGTAGACGGGGTTGGTTGTGTGATTCATGAGAGTTGAGAGAGTTAATAATTTCAAGACCTACATAATGATCAAGATTTAAGACTCCGAGTTTTCAACATACCTCTGGGTGGATGATGGTTGAACGGCACCCTGGAGAAACCAGTGGATTTGCCTAGGTGATGCTGGAGATGGCCAGTATTCACGCGGAAAGATCAACCCAGGCACAAAGAGATGGATGGATGCTTTAAAACCCAAGGCTTACCTGCACAGCCACAAGTCGACCTTTGATATATAATGCTGTGTGATTTCCCTTTGATATATACATTGATGTACCGTGTGTGTACCAGCATGATCTTGGGATGGTACGGAAACACACGGAGATTCGACCTTTCAGGTCGGGTCGCTACAGGAACTTTCCAGCCGGGTCATATCACTGGGTTATATCCCCAACATTGGGCCCCAGGCTGAAGTGAGCTAGCTCATTTCATCCGTCTGTTGCAATTGTCTGAGAGTTGCCAAGAATGACCCGGCGTGACGTCACAGATATGCCGACGTATCACAAAATCTCTCACATTTAACCGTTTACCGAAAATCGAGGCGTCCGTTTCGGCAAGATCGGAGCTGACGCCTGGAAACCCACACTGTTTCCCTGTTAAATAGGACCCGCACGAGTCAAACCAATGCATTCCCGGTCGTGCGCCTCTTCTTCTTCTTCCTGTCGCCCGTCCGTCGCTTGAGCTCGTCCGCTCCGCTCTGGCGCCACCGCTCGTCCGTCACCAACCCAGGCCGCTGCATCAACCTGTCTGCACCAGAATCCCGCCCGTCGCCGCCTCTGCCTCCGGTAAATACCTCCTCCCGCAGATTTTAGATCGGTAGAAAAATAGGGTTTCCGCCGGTGGACCTCCGCAACACGTGTCGTTCTCCGGCACGGTCGCACGGCCAAGTCTCGGGGCCCGCCGGGCCTCCTTTCAGGCTGCATTGTCATCACCGCCACCGTACATGGCCCGCCCGTGCGCAATGTGCGGTCGGTTAAGGCTGCAGGTCAATTTTTCACTTTCACTGTTCTTGGCTTAGGTTGACGTAGAACTTCCCTTTCCGCTTCGATAGATCCAAAACTTTAGCATTGATTTGTGAAACTTGTTTGTCCGAGTCTTGATGACTTCCGGCTCTTCCACCCATAGTGAGCCGCTAGACCCCCTCCGGCTCTTTGTTAGCCGGACCTCTTAAGGCCTTGATTTTTGGAACCCTGTAACCTATAAGCCACCATTTGCTATCTGCTCTTTGTTTGATTAGTCGCCATTTTATTTTTACACAGTACTTTTAAGCCGCCAAGATGACACGTGCCACCAATTCCTGCAATTGGGTCGGCTCCTGTGTGACCGAAGAGTGTTTATCTGATTTAGTAGCCGCTGGCACCCTTCCTCCAAAGGAAATGATCAACTGGCGTGTTCCGACTGGTGAGACCCTCCCTGCCCCAAAGGAAGGGGAGGTTATAGTGTTTACAGATCATATTGAACGAGGATTCGTGCCACCCGGGTCAAAATTCTTTCGCAACATTCTGCACCTGTACAAGCTGCATCCCCAAGATCTGGTGCCGAATTCTGTATCAAACATTTGCCACTTTCAAGTCCTCTGCGAGGCATACCTTCAATCAAGGCCGTCAGTCGAATTCTTTAGAGAGTTCTTCTACGCCAACCGCCAGACTGAATATAAGAGCGGGCCAAGCTTGGAACTTGGAGGAATCACCATCCAGCGCCGGAGGGGTATCACCTTTCCGGATGTTCAGATGCCCAGCCACCCAAAAGATTGGAACAAGACGTGGTTCTATTGCGAAGACACGTCTCCGGACTCAAAACATCGTCTGCCGGGTTATCGTCCTTCCCGGCTCTCAACCGACACTTCACTGCCCGACCGGCTCTCAGCTGCCGACCGTTCTAGATATGAGAAGCCCCACGCCAGAGTGAAGGCTCTCCTGGCCAACGACCTTATTGGAACGGACCTTATCCGCTGCTGGGTACAATGGCGGATCATGCCTCTGAGCCGCCGTAACCGGCTCATGTATGAATATCCAGGATTCTATGATAGCGAACTGTGCTTCAGCGCCACCACGTTAACTGAGGATGACATCTGTATGACCGTCCGAAGTCTTGTGCACGAGACCTCCGGCTCATGCAGCACCATCGGCCTAGCGCCCATCTGCGCGACCAACCCGACGCCTCTTGTAAGTATTTTTACCTTTCTTCCGCCTGTTGTATGTTTATATAATCCTTTTCAAAGCTTGATATTCTTCTTCCGGCTCAATTTGCACAGGCTGACTCCGACTTCTGGAAGAAGGAATACGTTCATCTTCCGAAGACAACCAAGAAGAAAGTCGCCGCCAAGAAACAAAAGAAAGCAGCTCCTCAAGAGAGCTGGTTCGAACACCCGGCTTCTTCAGAGTTCGAGGTAAGATCCTTGAACTATACTTACTTGACTTTTTGTCTTGCCGGCTCTTTAATAATATCTTTCCGTGTCTCACAAGACGAAGTAGAAACCAGTCACGCCAACGCTCCTGAGGTAACTTGCATGTACTCCGACTCAGAATATTTCTTCTGAAAGCCACGGCGGGTTGTTAGAAAATTTCCTCTATCTCACCCTCTCGCTCATCCGGCTCCTGATTTCCTTTCAAAAAAAACAGCAAGCTGAACGATGTCAGACCCGGAGCACCGGCTCTACAGAGCTTGCATCGGGACTACCAAATTCGCCAACTCCTAAGAAGCGGCCTGCAGAGGTTAGTATCCGTACTTCCCTTTTTCTTTTCTCTTCATGTCCGAATGTCTTATCATTTCCGTGTCTTGATTTTTCAGAAAACACCCTCATCGGGCGACTCTTCAGCCTCAGTCATACCTCCACCAAAGATTAATCCTTTGTAAGTGTTAAAATATCCGGATTTCTTTGATGAGATACCAATCTCCTTTAAATGCTAACCCTTTACTTTGCAGTGCTCAGGCGAAACGCCGCAAGACCCATCAACCTTGCTCCAGCCCTGTCGTTGACAATCAAGAGCCTGAACAGCCGGCCCCGGCTCAACCGGATATTGAACAGCCGGAGGAAACTCCAGCGGAAGAAGAAACTCGACCAGCGGCTTCTACTGAGCCGGCGGCAGATGACGTCATAAAGGAGAGCTCCCCAGCTGCTCCTTCAAAGCCGGTTACACCCGCTAGGACCCCGGCGACTCCGGATGTTATCATCATCGGGTCTGCTCAAAAACCTCCTTCACCAGCGCATGTCTTAACCCGACATACGGAGTCGTCTGAAGCTTCGCGGAAACTTGAGTTTGACTCGTCGTACAACAAAATGACAGCCGAAGAACTCCACTTCGGCTACATGAACCGGGTCAACACCAACCGAGACTTGGAACTCCGTCTGGTCAGCATGATGAAGGCAAAATATGAGGTATGTTACCTTTCTTCAGCCATAACCTTCCCCAGCCCCCAAGGGCCGGATTTAATCTAACATAGAGTTGAATTCGGGTCTTCTTTCGAAGGTTATGTAGAAAACACTTTGCTTTAAATACTGTCAACACTTGCATACTGCCAACTGTAGCCCCCAAGGGCCGGCTCAAATTTATTTGAACCGGAACTTTTGAGATTAGAAAAGAGCCATAATGTAGGCCCCAAGGGCCAGCTCAAATTTATTTGAGTCGGGACTTTTGAGTTTAGAAGAGAGCCAATGTGTAGCCCCCAAGTTCCGGGTCAATTTTCAGGAAGATGATCCAGAACTGTAGATGTGAACAGATCAAATATACATTAGCCCCCAAGTGTCAAATATATTGCTTGCAATCTGTTTGAGACTTGTAGAACTTGAACTGTGAGCCTTTATGCATATGAATACTCTTGTTGCTGCAATAGCTTATACTTTGCCTTTGATATGCACAGGATGCTCTGAACACCGCCGGCTCTCAGCTAGCGGATCTCAAAACTAACTTGGTAGCTCAACAGGAAGCACGAAGCCTTGCTGATGAGAGATGCCAGCTCTTAGCCGAAGAAGTAGCCAAGATCACCTCCGAGCTAACAATATTGAAAGAAACAGCTGATTCTGAAAAAGCTGCACTTATCAAACGGGCAGATGATGCCGATCAGCGGCTCATCGCCGTTGCTGAGGAGCTCCAAGGACTCAAACGGCACATCGCTAAGATGTCTGCCGCCTTATTTGGTAAGTCCATCATTCCTGTACTCCTTTACTTTTTATGAAACAACTAACAATGAACCTGTCTCTTCCGGATCATGTAGGACCTTTGAGCCGGCAGCTTGCAGACGACAGCATCCTGTCGCTGAAGGCCATATACACCTTTACAGAGCAGCTGTATTGCGGAGCAATGTTCACCATCAAAAGCATACAGTATAAGGAGAAGATTCCCAAGGCCCTGAAATGGGTGTTAGAACTATTCTCCACCGTGCCCAAGCAAATACAAGAGCTGAAGAAGTCGGCTTTCCGTTCTGGAGCCGTTGCGGGTTTGAGCCGGGCCATGGCCTTCACGCCAGATCTCACACCAGATGAGATGATGGGTGGATATCCTTTGAAGAAGGTGGACGGCTCAGAATTTTCTAACGAAGACTATTTCAAAGTCGTCAAGGACTCTCGCTATCTAGCGTCTGTAATGGCTGATGAGGCGGAGGATGACTTGAAGAACTACCAAGCAGCATACGGCCAGGAAGATAAACGGATCCGCGGGCCTCTTTACGAGTGTAAAGACCTACCACCCGCCCGAAGCAAGGATCTCTTCCCCGGTGAGCTTAACGTCGCGCCTTTCTTTGAAGGGTCATTTACTGCCGTCTCTAACTGCAATTGTGAACTCGGCAATCTTTAGATCCGAACCGCGGAAGATCCGGAGCAGGATGAGCCGGCCGAGTGACCGAACCTTGTAATAGTTAGCAAGTATTGGCTCTTGTAATCATCCGCCCATGGTGTTTTGAAAGTTCGTCAGAAACATCGTTTGTTCCCTCTGAGAACATCTTTTGTAACAGCCTTTTAACATCTGAATGCACTTGCCAGCGGTTTACTTTATAGTACTGTCAATCATCTTTCTCAGCTCTTTGCCGCCATCTTTGATAAATCTGCCAATGATTCATGAGAGGCACTTGGAAGTCTTCAAAACTCTTTTTAGAACCGGATAATACCTCTGTTGGCAAATAGCCTCCATGAACAAACGTGGCTGTTGATAAACCAATGCGTAATTTTTTCGAGACGTCTGTCCTTCACCCGGAGTTTATTAGACCCGGGAAATTTACTCCATCAACCGGAGCAGCATGACTTCCCTTTTCTTATAATGAAATGCCATGGAAGAGCCGGCTGCCATAAGATATAGTAAGCTATACTTGACGGTAGGAAGCCTCTATGTGACAACGACGACTGTTGAAAACTGTAAAGCGGCCTACAGCCGGCTGCATGATGGGTGATGTAAACTGTACCATGATGGTAAAAAACCTCCTTTTAACAGCAAATACTTTATCCATTGTATTCCAGCACCGGTTGTCAATAGGTTTACGTAAGCTATACCAAAGGTAAGAAGCCTCTACTGACAACCGCAGCTCAAGAAAGCCTGCTGTTGGAGGGTGATGTAAGCTATACCTGAAGGCAAGAAGCCTCCTCCAATCTGCCAATGTTGAATAGGGCTGGCTGCCGATGGTATTATGTAAGCTATACCTTATGGCAAGAAGCATCCATTCGACAGCCGCGACTAGTAATTGTACTAGCCGGCTGCGTGAAGGGCTTATGTAAGCTATACCCAAGGGCAAGAAGCCTCCTTCCGCAACTATTTTTGGCGTAAACGCCGATTGTTAGGGTGAGATAAGCGAACCCGTCGGTAAGAAGCCCCCTTCGACAACCACGGTTAATAAGTAACCGGAAGTGGCATAAAGCCGACCATTAGGGTGAGCTAAGCGATACCCGTCGGTAAGAAGCCCCCTTCGATGGCCGCAGTTGATAAGCAACTGGAATTTGATGTACACGCTGTTGCCTTAGGGGAATTTTTTAAGCTATACCAAAGGTAGGAAGCCTCCATCAACAACAGCGCTTAATGTACTCAAACTAGGCATAAAGCCAATTGCGCATCATACCAGTTCAGGGTCTCTAAAGCGAGATTGGCCGTCAACTCTGTGATCCGGCTCAGGGTCTCTAAGGCGAGATTGACTGATAAGAGCTTAACTTTTAACTTACAACATTTCAGGGTCTCTAAAGCGAGATTGGCCGTCCACTTTGTGAACCGGCTCAGGGTCTCTAAGGCGAGATTGACTGGTAAGAGTAACATCAGTTCAGGGTCTCTAAGGCGAGATTGGCCGTCAACTTTGTGAACCGGCTCAGGGTCTCTAAAGCGAGATTGACTGAGAAGAATTTATTGTATTGACATCAGTTCAGGGTCTCTAAAGCGAGATTGGCCGTCAACTCTGTGAACCGGCTCAGGGTCTCTAAAGCGAGATTGACTGGAATACTTTTAACAGGTCACTTTAACTGGTTCAGGGTCTCCAAAGGAGAATAACCGGCAAGACCTTGGCGGGTCAAAGAACCACACGGACCGCAAATTTGCTGCTATTGAAGAATTTCATCCTGAGATCATAAAGAACCCATAAAAGCCGGGGCTCCAATCTTTGGTAGTAGTACTACTCTATATAAATATGATATGTATAATTATAATGGATCTGCATCATCTCTTAAGTATAATATGGCCGCAAGTGTGCCACATTCCATGGCCGCAAAGTCTCCTGACCCGCCGTGTCCGACTCATCACGAATATCAAGGAGATAGTATGACCCGTTGTTAAGGTTTCTGCTAACCACAAAGGGCCCTTCCCACGGCGGAGAGAGTTTATGCATCCCAGTTTGGTCTTGAATAAGCCGGAGCACCAGGTCACCTTCCTGGAATGTCCGGGTCTTCACCCTGCGGCTATGATAGCGTCGCAGGTCTTGCTAGTAAATTGCTGATCTGGTCGCTGCTAACTCTCGTGCTTCGTCCAAGGCATCCAACGCATCTTGACGTGCCAGCTCATTGTCCGTCTCAACATAAGCCGCCACCCTTGTTGAATCATGCCGGATGTCACTGGGTAGAACCGCCTCAGCCCCGTAGACCATGAAAAAAAGGTGTAAAACCTGTAGACCTGTTAGGTGTAGTCCGGATGCTCCATAAAACGGAAGGCAACTCATCAACCACCCACCCGACCGTTCGTTTCAAAGGGACCATGAGCCGGGGTTTAACCCCTCACAGGATTTCCTGATTAGACCGCTCACCCTGGCCATTGGACTGTGGATGTGCCACGGCTGAAACATCAAGCCAGATATGCTTCTTCTCACAAAATACCTTCATAGCCCCCTTCGACAAATTTGTACCATTATCTGTGATAATACTGTGTGGATAGCCGAAATGATAGATCAATTTCCTGACAAACTCAACCGCTGTAGCTGCATCACACTTGCCTACTGGCTCAACCTCAACCCACTTGGTAAACTTATCAACCGCCACCAAGAGGTGCGTTTTCTTATCTTTGGATCTCTTGAAGGGTCCTACCATATCAAGCCCCCAGACCGCAAACGGCCAAGTGATAGGTATCATCCTCAACTCTTGAGCCGGAACATGAGCACGTCGGCCAAATTTCTGACAAGCGTCACACTTACGAACCAGATCCTCTGCATCCTTGTGAGCCGTCAACCATAAAAATCCATGCCGAAAAGCTTTGGCCACTAAAGATGTTGACCCGGCATGATGTCCACATTCACTAGCATGAATTTCATTTAAGATCTGCCGGCCCTCTTCTGGTGACACACAGCGTTGGAAAACACCTGTCACACTGCATTTGTGTAACTCACCGTTGATAATTGTCATGGATTTAGAACGGCTGACGATCTCCCGAGCCCGGCTCTCATCATCCGGCAACTCGCCGCGTGTCAAGTACGCTAAATAAGGAGTAGTCCAATCCGGAATAACATGTAGAACCGCCACTAGAGCCGCCTCCGGGTCAGGGATTGCCAGATCCTCCTCAGAAGGCATCTTGACAGTCGGATGATATAACACGTCAAGAAAAACATTAGGCGGCACCAGCTTACGCTGAGATCCGAGTCGTGATAATGCATCAGCTGCCTCATTCCGCCGACGATCAATATGATCCACCTGATACCCTTTGAAATAACCTGCAACAACATCAACCGCCTATCGATAAGCCGCCATCCGCGGGTCCTTAGAATCCCAAGTACCTGAAACTTGCTGAGCCACAATGTCTGAGTCGCCCAGGCATCTAACCCGGCTTAAATTCATCTCTTTAGCGAGTCTGAAACCATGGAGCAAAGCTTCATACTCAGCAGCATTATTAGTACAGGGGAACATCAACCGGAGCACATAACAAAACTTACCACCTTTGGGGGAGGTGATAACTACACCGGCACCAGACCCCTCAAGCTGTTTAGACCCGTCAAAATATATAGTCCAGTATGTGTTGTCCGGCTTCTCTTCAGGTGCCTGGCACTCTGTCCAATCATTTATGAAATCCACCAAGGCTTGAGACTTAATTGTTGTACGAGGGGTGTAACTGATGTTAAGAGGCCCCAACTCTAAAGCCCACTTGGCAATCCTTCCCGTAGCCTCTCTGTTTTGAATAATATCCCCCAACAGGGCAGAGCTTACTACAGTTATTGGTTGGCCCAAAAAATAGTGCTTCAGCTTACGATTAGCCATAAAGACCCCATATACAAGCTTCTGCCAATGCGGATATCGCTGCTTGGACTCAGCCAAGACCTCACTAATGTAGTAAACAGGCCTTTGAACGGGGTACTCTATCCCTGCTTCCTTACGGTCAACAACAATCGCCACACTGACCGCCCGGCTGTTAGCTGCTACATATAGGAGTAGCGGCTCTTTCTCAGCCGGAGCGGCTAATACTGGCGGCTCGGTCAATTGCTTCTTAAGAGCTTCCAGCGCCTCTGCGGCTGCCTTGCTCCACTTAAACTTGTCCGTCTTCTTCATCATCTGATACAAGGGGATGGCCTTCTCCCCAAGCCGGCTTATGAACCGGCTCAGCGCCGCAATCCGGCCTGCAATGCGCTGAACATCATTGATGCATGTCGGCTCTCGCAAAGAGGTGATAGCCTTGATTTTATCTGGGTTAGCCTCGATGCCACGCTCAGAAACCAAGAACCCCAAAAGCTTTCCCGCAGGGACACCAAAGACACATTTTACCGGGTTAAGCATCATTTTGTACACCCGGAGATTGTCAAAAGTTTCCTTCAGGTCCTCCAAGAGGGTTTCCTTCTTCCTAGACTTCACCACTATGTCATCCACATAAGCATGAACATTACAACCAATCTGGCTGTGGAGACAGTTCTGCACACACCGCTGGTAAGTCGCCTGGGCACTCTTGAGCCCAAAAGGCTTGGAGACGTAGCAGAACGCCCCAAAAGGTGTGATAAACGATGTCTTCTCCTGGTCCTTGACTGCCATTTTGATCTGATGATACCCATTCTTTTTAAGCATCCAAAAAACACAAATTCTCACAACCGGCTGTTGCATCAATGATCTGATCAATGCGAGGGAGTGCGAAGGGATCAGCCGGACAAGCCTTGTTAAGGTCCGTGTAATCTATGCACATACGCCATGTACCATTCTTTTTAAGCACCAATAATGGATTAGCCAACCATTCCGGGTGAAAAACTTCAACTATGAACCCAGCGGCTAAGAGCCGGGCAACCTCTTCTCCAATAGCCTTGCGCCTCTCCTCATTAACCGCTGCAGGAACTGCTTGATCGGCTTAAACTTCGGATTCACACTAAGATTGTGCTCAGCAAACTCTCTCGGTACACCCGGCATGTCAGAAGGTTTCCATGCAAAGATGTCCCGATTCTCACGGATGAATTCGATGAGCGCGCTTTCCTATTTGGGATCCATGTGAGCCCCGATGATGAACTGCTTGGATGAGTCGCCCAGAGTAAAGTCCATTGTTTTAGTATCATCCGCTGAAAACTTGAGTGGCGGCTCTGCCTCTGTATTTGGTTTCTTCAACGGGGTCATGTCCTCCGGGTCAACGTTCTCCTTATAGAACTTCAGTTCCTCTTGTGCACAGCTAGCCTCAGCATAAGCCGCATCACCTTCCTCGCACTCAAGAGCCGTTTTCCGATTTCCATGAACCGTAATCGTGCCATTTAGGCCGGGCATCTTAAGCTGTAAATAAACATAATAAGGCCTAGCCATGAACTTGGCATAAGCCGGCCGCCCGAACAACGCATTATAAGGGCTCTCGATCTTGACCACCTCGAACCATAAGGTCTCCACCCTGTAATTATACTCATCGCCGAAAGCCACCTCCAAAGAGATTTTTCCTACCGGGTATGCCGACTTACCAGGCACCACGCCATGAAACATAGTAGAAGAAGTTTTGAGATCTTTGTCTAGCAACTTCATCCATCGGAAGGTGTCATAATACAAGATGTTGATACTGGTACCTCCGTCCATGAGCACTTTATTTACTCCATAACCATGTATCTGAGGGGCCACCACCAGAGCAAGCCGACCCGGGTCATCCACCCGTGGCGGGTGATCTTGCCTGCTCCGCGTTATGTCATACTCTGACCACGGCAGGTATCGTGGGAGAGCTGGCGCAATCGTATTAACCGCTCGCCTCCGTAGTTTCTCATCTCGCTTGCTGTTACCAGTCGTAAACACATGATACTGCCCCGAACTGAGCTGCTTCGGGTTACTCTGGAATCCAGACTGATTGCGCTGCTGCTGCTGTTGCTGCTGCTGCTGGTGGTTATTATGATTGTTGTTGCGAGGATGTTGTTGATGCTGCTGATTATTGTGACCCGGATGACCTGCTCCTGAGCCGCCAGCACCAAAGCCGGCACCTGACCCGCCATTGCCTGAACCGCCAGGAGGCCCACCGCCCTGATTATGAGGTGGTCGAAAGTGTTGATTCTTAAATCTATGCATGATAAAACAATCGCCCCACGCATGCGTTGCTGGTTTATCAGGTGTGTTGTGCTCTGGGCAGGGTTTCCTAAGCACCGCTTCCAAATTGAAAGGGGGCCTGTTATCCCGCTGATACGGCTTGTAACGCCCGTTCCCCTTAAGAAAATTCGGCCCTGTGTTAGCATTTGCCACCAGCTCTGACCCGCCGCCAACGTTCCTCTGTCTGCTTTGATTCCCATTGTTCCCAAAACTCTTGCCTTGGTTGTTCTTCTTTCCCTGATTCGACTTCTCCTCATCCGAACCCGGATCTTTGGTGTTGTCTGAGTTGGTGTACTTCGTTAGAGCCGTCATGAGCTCTCCCATGTCTTGACACATACGTTTAAGCCGGCCAAGCTTCTGCTTTAGTGGAACTAAATGACAATTCTTCTCCAGAATGAGCACCGCTTGAGCCGTCGTGATCTGTTCCGACGAGTGAATGATGGTCGACACCCGCCGTACCCAATGATGAGCCGACTCATTCTCCTGCTGAACGCAATGATCCAAATCCACAATGGTCATAGGCTGCTTGCAAGTCCCTTGGAAATTTTTGATGAACTTTGCCCTCAATTCGGCCCAAGAACTTATAGTGTTGGGTGGTAAACCCTTTAACCATGTGCGAGCCGGACCCTCGAGCATCATGATAAAATATTTTGCAAAAACAGCCTGACTAACGTCTAGCATCTCCATAGATAGCTCATAGCTCTCGACCCAAGCCTCGGGAGGAAGATCCGTTGTGTAATTTGGAACCTTCTGAGGCCCCTTGAAATCCTTAGGCAACCTCTTGCTCCGTAGAGCCGGATTTAAGCATGGAACTCCCGCGGCTCTAGCGCTACCAACTGCTCCGGCCTCTGTCAACACTGAGGGCCCAAGACCGGGGGAACTATTGCCGCCTCTTGTTCTCGCCTGTTTCTTGCCCGGTCCACCAGGGCTTGCGCTTCTAGCACCGCACGTCCCCCTTGCCCATGATGCGGGCCACTGCTTGAAACCGTCGGCGACTCATAGCGCCGGCTGAAACTTTGACTATGGAGAGGGGTGGAGTGGATCCAGCTCCGACTGTGAGTATATTTCTCTTGTTGAGCCACGGCCGTCTGTAAATATCCGATAGCGTTCCTCACCTCCTCCGCAAAGGGTGCCTCATCTGGGATAGGGATCGTTCCAAGATGGGTAGCTGCTGCTACCATGTTCTCGGACGGGTTAGAATAATGACCCACCGGTGTCGTAAACCCTCCGGGTGGGGCCATGTGAGCCGCCGCTCGCCCTTCCCAGGGGCAGCCGCCGCTCTCCCAGAGCCGGGGGTGTTGAAGAGATTCCTCGCCTCATAGCTCTCCGACAGACGAGATTGATGCCTCCTGCGGTGCACAGCCGCCGCTGAAAACTGTTCCAGCCCCAAATGGAAAGCGTCGGCCTTGGGCTGTGCTGCCTCTGCCTCTATCTGGGAGTTTAAATCAGTTAGCCTCTGACGCTCCTCGGTCATCCAGCCCTTGATCCTTGCGATCTTTGCGTTACGAGCCACCTGATTATCTGGTGTGACCTCTGTAGCTAACAAAGCCTCAAGCTCATCCATCAACTCCACAAGACCCTGAGCTGGCGGGTGGGGAGGATTAGCTTCCGACCCGGCCGCCCCTGGCCCTGCCATGAATACTGCCGCGTGAGACAACAGTTCCGGCTCATCTGATTCACCGTGCTCTGACTCGGGGCGAGTGTCACCGTAGCCCCCAAGGCCACCATTGCTGAGCTGGTACACAGATTCAGTTTCCCCACTTGACGACTCATCATCGGAGTGCACGAGAGTCCCTCGAGATCCGGATGCTTCCAGATCCATACCTTGAGTGAAGCCCACGAAGATATGCTCCTGAACCGGGTTAACACGGGCAGGGCCTACCTTACGTGCGGGCTGGAGACGCCGAGCTGGCTCGACGATGTTGGTGCAGACGTCCGGCCCGGGTGTAGATCCGTCGATCTTTCCGATGAACACCTGGATCCCACCGAACGGAACCCTGAAACCATACTCCACGGAAGCAGCATCAAGCCCCCAGTCGGCGTCGTCGATGTAGAGCCGGCCGCGGCGACTCTTGCTCATCCTCCCAACTACGTATCCTTCGAGCTCTGGAAGGGAGCCCTTTGAGAACTCAACACCACCGAACGCGTGCCCCACGGTGGGCGCCAACTGTCGTGGTTTTGTCACGGCAGATGTCCGGGTTACCAGACTTGAGTTTGGAGCCATCGCCATGGTAGTGGACTCAAAGGGGTTGATTGAGACAAAGGACACGAGTTTACCCAGGTTCGGCCCCTCAAGCCGAGGTAAAAGCCTACGTCCTGCTTGTGTTGTTATTGCTTCTTGTATCGATTACAAGGGGCGAGACGCTTGACCTAGCTTTCGATCCCCCCTCTCTAAGCCTCCCCAGCTCTGCCTTTATATCGGAGGTCAGAGCCGTCGGGTCTTACAATTGTACAACCGGATCACGCTTTACATCTCCGAATCCATCTCTATCTTACCAACCAAGTTATCCTTCGGAAGGTCTTGCGCATCCGGGTCTCTGTCGTCCGGCCCACCTCAAGGGCCGCCGAAGTTCCTGGGCCTCCAGCTGATACATGTCCTCGTGGGCCGGCTCATAACCAATGCTTATCAACCAGAACCTTCCAGCCGGGTCATATCACGGGGTTATATCCCCAACAGCAGGTAATCGAGTGGCGAGGGCGTGCCGGCACTGTACCCACGCGTGGTTGCGCTCGCCGAGGTCAGCGGCCGGGACGGTCGGACTGTAGGCACGCGCTGTAGTGCGTCAGCGGCCAGTGTAGCCACAGGGCCGCCTGTCGTGTCGGTCGCGTCGCATCGTCGTACCCGTGCGCAGAGGGACGGGACATCGCATGTCCATCCCAAGGTCAACGGAAGAGCCGGTCCGGAGGCAGCCGGCCACGCCCAGCTGGCCGAAGGTTCAGCCGGCTCTTCGACCAACCGTCCGGGGCTTCAGCCGGCACCGGCCTGTGCCGGACATCCTCCAGCCGGCCACGACCAGTCGGTCGCGTAGTTTTTCTTTGTAGCGAAAGGGGAGGACCTCATTGCTTTGGCCTATCTGGGCTAATAACCCCGTTACCATTCGCTCGGGCAACACCGCACCTGCTAGTGCCACGGAGGTTCGAGTTGGAATTCGACCAGCGAGGGTGGAAACACGCCGCAATGCTCGGTCAGATTCGTGCATACTTTTCAATTTTGACAAGCAGAAGTGGAACATAGTTGAGGATATGGGACGGACATGTGTATTTTTCCAGCACACAAATGAGACGGACGAATATGGGACGGACATGTGTATTTTTCCAGCACACAAGTGAGACCTATCCCAAATAAATAAGTACACTACTACCCTAATACGAGGATACCACACTTATAAAAACACATATTATAAATGCATACGACTTTAGTTCAAAATAATGAATATGCTAGCAAACTTCTTTTTGCTCAGGTTAGAGCATTTATATCTAGACATAGCAAATATTATTTTCTAAATGTTTATGGACGTGTCCGATCAATGACTCTGTGTATCTTCTATTTGTTCGTTCGTGCTGCTATATTCCTCATTTTCTTTTTTATATGTCTAGTCATTTGTATGTCATTTTAACTACATTATAAAATAAAATGAGTGTAAAATTAAATCTTGAAAAGTCCCACTACATTATAAAATAAAATGAGTGTAAATTTTGGTGTTCGGCTTGTTTTGTTTGAATAGGTCAAAATACTTAAGTTTTTCTCGTAAAAAATTTAAGTAGCATTTGAATGTAATAATGAAGACAACTATTTTCTAAAAACAACCATGGACACTTGTAAAAAAAATTAGTGCATAGGAGCATATGCTTTCAAGAGTCGATTCGGATTTCCCGTTATTCGACCTCTTGCCATGTAGTACCGAATTTGTTTCATAGATCCTGAATTTTGTGTTATGTCTTTTACTAGGCATAATGTCGCCCACGTTTGACCCTCGTTTTGATGGTGCGTCTAGTTTCATCAGAGGACATGTCAAGGTGTGTCCCCGCCCGATCTCTCGGAATTCGGTCAATTCCGGTATTTGATGGATACTTCCATGGATTATTTGGATTGAGTTTACGTTCCTCTTCAAGTTTGACCTTTCTGATTGTACATTTAAAATTTTGTGGATGTTTAATTCTTCTTCTTCATGCATCTACCGACGTTGCATCGTAAGCATAGTTTGATGCCAGCCTAGGCTTCCGCCTTGGAGATGCCAGTAGTCGCGATCTGGTAAGCAAATCACCAGCCGGAGAAAAAAATGCCAATAATGGCATGTAGAAACTCGTAAGACATTGGGCTAGTTTCTTCAGGCCAAGAGGTTGTAATGTAAGATCTGCACATTTGTGTAATGGGAGGTCTGATGGTCAGTGTCTTTTACTATGTTGTAACTGACTCTGTAATGGCGATGTCTGGCAGCTAGTGTCTTTCACTCTGCTGTAACTGACTATGTAATACTCTTTTTCTCCTTAATGCAAAGCAGGGCTATAGCTAGTTCGTCAAAAAAAAGAAGAAACTCGTCGAACCATGAAAACCACAAAAGCCGATCGAATCCAAACATATCCACTGGAAACATAAACTGACCGGATTCCCCAAAACCCGCCAAAGACACAACCCCACATGCCATCTGCCAGCAAAAATCCTGAAACCTAACATGAAGACTACCTAAAATCCTGAAAAAATCCACCATTATCTGATGTCGATTTCACCGTCGTATAGAAGGATATACACTGACACTATCTTTTCCAATGATGCAACAACTAGGCCAGGCCGCCAATGAGGATCTCTACGCTGGTTCCCTCCGAGCTCCAGCCGCTGCCGGCTTCACCAACACCACTGTATCTGAGTCCCGATGAAGGCCTTCACACAACTCCTTCACCGTCCCAAAACAACCCTCCAGCTACTCCATAGGAGAAAACCCTATTAGGATCTCCCGACCAAGGCTGAGCCTCATAGACGCAGGCTTTGCCTGATGATGCGTCTAATGATAGTTAGAGGAGTAGATGAATGGTGGTGTCGTGGTAGCTAGGGATACTCAATAGCCCACACCTTGTTGCCTCTCCGTAGCAAATGATTTGATACCTACGTAAGTCATATAGTAATATGATTTTGACGATGATTTGGCCGTAAGCAAGCAACCTATCTATCTTGAAAGTCCTCACCACAAACAGGCAATCAAAACCGACTGAAACATTTGGATCGTTCACCACCGTATGCTCGATTTGTCTTTTTTAAGGAAGTAAAACCGATTTGGAATTTAATGAAATTCCGGTTATGGTAAAAGCCCATGGGCTATATGTTAAGGACTCCATCTCCTAAAGATCCTAGGGCTTGGGGCAACTATGTATGTGCCCCCTCGGGGAACCTTACCAACACAACATACACCATCTAAATCAATGGATCTCAATAATTTAGGAGGCTTCAATCTCGATGGAGAAGGCAACAATGGTTGCTAGTGATGAATACTCTGATGGGTTTAAGTTTGACCTGTATGAGGGGTATGCAATCAAGGAGTAGGTGATGGTGAAGATGGACAAGCGACACGGGGATGTCAATTTGATGCTTGACTGGGAGAAGAATCATCTCACCCTTCCCAGCCCAACCTCCCTAGGGAGGTCTACGAGGCCCTAGATGCCATCAAGGCCGATCGTGACAAGAACGAGAGGGTCCTCGCCAACTTCAAGTGCTGCGGCCCACATACATCCAGGACCAAATCTTGAATGATGACAACCCTAGGGCTGGAGTTTTTTCTACAACTTGTTGAATTATTTTGATGGATCCACTCATTTCACCAACTCGTACTAAAAAGCAAGCTAACGAATACCCTCATTTCTTCCATTGCACTTTCCAATCAAATTGGCCGCAAGATTCATACGAATATGGATATGGATAGAGTAATGAAATAATGTGACGAGGCAGGCAAAGAAGTGGAACACTACTAGTTGTGATGGCGTTGGATTTCCCCAAATAAGAAGGATGATGTAGTAAAGTAGCGAAAAATATTTACCTCGCTTAGGAAACAAGGTTTATCGAACCAATAGGATAACCACGCAAGTAACCTTCTGCAGCACCTACACACAAAAAGCAAATACTTGCACCCAACGCGGGGAAGAGGGTTGTCAATCCCCTTCTACCCGTTAGTAGCAAGGATTAAATATGATAGCTCTAGATTGATAAATTGCAAAGTAAAATATAAGTAAATAAAGTACAACAATATATTTTTGGTTTTGTAATATGATTGAGGTAGGCCCGGGGGCCATAGTTTCATTAGATACTTCTCTCTTAGTAGCATGTCATACGGTGGGTAAACAAATTACTATTGGGAAATTGATAGAAAAGCGCATAGTTATGACATTATTCATGGCATGATCAAATACATGGCTATTGTGACAAGTAGAACCGACTCCTGCCTGATCTACTACTATTACTCCACCAATCAATCGACTCATCCATGCATCTGTGGTAATCAAGTTTATACGAACATATTAATGCTTTAAGCAAGATGACATAATATAGACAAAATAAAACGAAACAATATGATTAAACCCCATCGTTTTACCCTTATTAGCAATAATATGATACATGCCTTGCTACCCTTCTGTCACTGGATGAGGACACCGCAAGATTGAACCCACTACTATGCATCACTTCCACTGAAGATTGATGGATCAACTTGGCCAAAAAACCATACATCAGAAGGCATTACATAGTTATATAAATCACATGAATAGAATTCAAAAAATACACAATTAATTTTAGTGAATAATCTGATTATAAATCCACAATTCATCGGATCCCAACAAACACACCACACAAAAGTGTTACATCGAAAAGATCTTCGAAGAGAACATGGTATTGAAGATCAAAGAGAGGGAATAAGTCATCTAGCTAATCACTATGAACCTGTAGGTCTATGGTAGACTACTCAAACATCATCATTGAGGCAGCAAGGTTGATGACAATGGCCTTCATGATCAATATCCCCTCCGGGAGAGTACAGTAAAAGCCCCCCAGATGGATGGCGGAAGAACGAAGACTTGTAGCAACGAAAACACTGTTTTGGGTCTTGCTGTGGGGGTTTCGGGATATGAGACAATTAATAGAGTTCAAATTAGGTCAGACGAAGCGATGGGGGGGGGGAACAAGTCATCAGGGCAGGCCTACCCCCCTAGGCGCGCCATGTTGTCTTGTGGTCTCCTCGTATGTCTTCTGGTCCTCCCTTGAAACTTCTATGGTGTCTTCTGTTTCAGAAAAAATCGTCAAAAAGTTTTTCCATGTTTGGACTCCATTTGATATTGATTTTTTGAAAAACAAGAAAATAAGCAAAAACAGAAATTGGCACTATGCACTGAGTTAATAGGTTAATCCCAAAAATAGGATGAAAGTGCATATACAGTATCCAAGATTGATAAAACAATAGCATGAAACAAATAAAACTGTACATACGTTGGACAATTATCAAACATATACTATGTCGTCTCTAATCTTATTAGAAGATACATTGACGTGTCCTAAAAGATAGAGTTCCGACAGAGATGACGATATACGTAGTTTTAGATGATCACTTAGTCGTGCTTAGTGTAATTAGTTTTGCTCGGTGCTACTCAGTTGTCCTATAAATGTATCTGAATTTTCTGCTTTACATAATCTATATTATTTGTTCTCTTTCATCCTACTAATTACTGTCTTTTTTATGGAGAATCAAGAACTTTTTTACTCTCAGTCAACCTTCGTTTTATAGGGGGAGAGTTGAAATAATAGAAGTAAAGGAGGGGGAAACATGTCTAGTGATTCTAGGGCATTGCCAAAGATGAGGAGAGCATTTCCGTAGGGTATGCATGTTTCATGGAGGAGGTGGTAGGAGGTGGTGCCCGGCATGAGGGACACACTAGCGAGGAGCATGTCATCGTTAGGCCCGACGATAGAAACCATCCTCGCAGAGGAGGAAAAATTCTTGGGACCAAAACTCATTGGAAAAGAGGAAACAATCTCAAGATCCCAACTTCCAAGTCAAGTAGCTTGAGAAAGTATTTTGATAGAGAGATAGATAGATAGATAGATAGATAGAGAGAGAGAGAGAGAGAGAACCTCGAGGCACCAGGATGTACGCAAACACATGTCATTAGATTGAGGATCAAAATTGGGAGGAAGAACATTGGGCATTAGGATAGATTGGAGTTTTCAAATCCCCAAGGAATGTAGGATACACCCTTAATTTCGTAGAAAAACTAGCAAATGCTCAAAAAAATTAAATATTTATTTTGAAGACCCAAGTATAATCCCTCTTTATCTCTAGTCATTTCTCCAAAAATCAGGTGTTTCCCTTTTATAGGAAAATCCATGTGTTTCCTTCGTGTATGCCATCCACCGGTTACACTTTATTTATAATAAAAAAACATGGGAAAACACATGCAATGCATGCGTAAATGCAACATTATTTTGGTACCCATGAGCTCTTCCTAGTTTATGAAAAATAGACACCTAAAAAAATGACCATGACTTGCTCAACATAGCAAAATTAATTATGAATTATGCACACACAGCATACAACAAATTATGCAACAAAATAACAGTGTTTGTTCCAATAGATTGCAATAAAAACATACTAGTATGGAAATGTATATGTCAAATATACCACAACGGATAATCCAATCGTTTGCAACAAATATTCCTAATGCATGCAACAAGATGGCATTGCAATTGTGATAAATTTATATTATTGTGACAAATGCCAAGCACGGTGAAACGTGCCTCTAATGGATGGGGCATTAAAAGGTTTTTCCCTCCGAATCATTTTTTGGCTTTAAGTCTAGTGCTTAAAATAGATTACGGCCACCTTTGAGTTAAAGCAATAGAATATTCTTATAATTTTAGTTAATGATCAAATGAGTCATTTCATTGCACATCCAAACAAGAGTTTGATACTAGAATCATAGCAGACAAAATAGAACTTCCATGCCAACCAGGCTAGTGCACACACCAGGGATAGTAATATATTCCTTGGAAAGCTATTGTTGGCATTCTGTCATTTGTTTATCAATCCGGAGTTGAAGACTAAACTTTAGAATTAGTTGACAAAGGAATGTGCAATCAAATTTATAGTTCAACAAACAACTATTCAAGTATCTGCATAATGGCCAAAATATGTCAATGTGCATCTGTTAGCAAGAGAAACAAACAATCAAAGATAGCGGGATGGCCTAGCCTAATTTGTGTTAAAACAGGTAAACATGTTACGGCACATGGTCACAAGTTGCAAAGGAACCAACCAACCAACAAACAAAGATGATTGAAATTTTCACTGGAGAAGGATATGAATGCCATCTTGTTGGAAACTAGTAATGTCGGTTCAATTTCAGCTAAGTAAAACCTACAGAGCGAATCTTTTGGATTACAGACTAAATACCAAAGAAAAAACTCTTTTCGACCCAAATTAATTGTCATGGCTCTAGTAACTAGATCTATGGCAATTAATTTGGACCGGGGGGAGTAATACTTTCTTTAGGGGAAACTACAAAACATCACAAGATATGTGCACAATGTTGATGAAGCATAATGTGAAAGAAGGAAAATAAACTGATAGTGATATATTACGTACGTTGACAGGACACAATGCAAGAACAGATTAAACATGGGCAAAGACAATTACATCACATCCCTGGCCTCATGGTATGATAGTCTGCACATCACTATGGTATGGTGCATCCTAAATATGGAGAACCACATTCATCACAAAACTTTGCATGGTAGGTACATTGACTATAATATTATCATAAAGAGTAATAGCAAAGCAAGATCTGTTAGAAAACCTAGAACATCTTTTGCATGTAGAAAATTAGGCGGTTAATCATTGTGTTCGGTTGTTGGATTTATAGATGCAGGTGGTATTACTTATGGGTTCAGATAACTACAGGTCCTTGCAGTCAAAATCAACCATCCTTGCGGTTTGGTTGGCTCGCCTAGAGCGGCGATGTAGACCGGGCAGATTGTTGTGTGCTCGCCGAGTTCCTGCATGCGGCTTCAATGAATTTGTTATTTGTATTGTTTGCTTGGGGTCGTGATGCTCCATGGTGCTGGTGGCCTCGGATCTTGGGATTGTTGGTGGAAGGCTCGGCTCCGGATGAAAATCACACATCAACCTTGTCGTTGCCGACGGTAAGGGCATCCACGGATGTCATCTTCCTCCTTGGAGGTATCACTGTGGAGTCGTTTGCCCTTCCTACCAAATGGCATGAGATCTCCAGATGAAAACCTAAGATCAGGAAGTGCCAGATCGGGTGACGACAGTGTCCTCAACATTGTTTCCTCCTTGGGGGTGTCACCTTGTAGATCCCGACGATGATTCCGATGGTGTTCATGATTGATGGTAGAGTTTGGGTTTGTGGTTCCACCGATAGATCCTTTTTCTTTCTTTTCTTTTTGTGATGCCCTTTTGCGGTGGTTTCCTCCGTTGATGATTCTTGTAACACCTTATCAATGAATTTAGCAGTTCAACTGCCGACATTGAAAAAAATCAACCATCGTCAAAGTGGAAATCATGGTGTAAAGTTTCATATGACACATTTCTATTCATAATTAAAAACTATCATGTAGCTATCTTCACGCCCTAAACTTGCCAATCTAATTCCATAAAGCACAAAATATAAAGCAACAACTGTGAAGATTGACACCTATAAACTTCATGGAAAAAAATAATGGACATCAAACAAGCATGACAAAAGGATAAATATTGACCTTCTGGGATCATACGAAGGAAATATGGATTGTGAGAGCATCTCCAATAGATGATGTAGATGCAAGAATAACCACCTTTTGCATCTTCAAGGCCAAAAAACGCTGCTTCAACAGATGATGCAGATGCAAAAAGAATACATCACCACCTCTCGGAGATGTATCCTATACCACTTGGAGATGCAAATTTACATCTCCAACTACATATGATGTAAATGCAATCCGCCTGCCAACCGCCCAACTGCCAGTCCGTTCCCCTTCCGCGCGACCAGCCCCCGTCCGCCCCCTTCCCGCATCCCGCCTGCCGGATGTCGCTGCCAAGGCCGACGTCGACGACCCTGCCGCCATCTCTGACTCTGCCACCGGTGCCCTGACCCACCTCGTTGTGGCGGCCGCCACCGCGCCAATTCGGCCCACTCCGGACGGTTGCTGTTGCTCCGCCGGCCACTCGGAAGAAGGCGGCCACGAAGCCTCACGGTGGAGGCATCAAGCGGCTGGCGTCGTGCGGCCGCAAGCAGGGGCCAAACAAAGGTTGGCCGACAAATACATCGAGGCTGGACGCAGTGGAGACGGTCAATTTGCAGCTATCGATGACCATGGCGTCCTCCACCGGCCCTGGTGCTCCTCATCCACCTCCTACACCGCCGTCGGCAGCCATGGGAGGTGGCTTCAGCGACAACATGATGAGTGGCATGGGAGGTGGATTCGATGGCAACATGACCAGCATGGGAGATGGCAATGAAGGTGCTTCTGATGGAGATCGCGGCGAGCATGCAGCCGTTGATGATGATGAGACCACCGTTGAGAATGGCACTAGTGAGAATAGAGAGGACACAAATTGAGTGATGTCTATGTGCATTTTTATTTGTTGGACCAACAATTTCGTTTGGCAATGAAGGTGCTTCCTGTGGAGATCGTAGCGAGAAAGAAGCACTAGTAGAAAACAGGGCTTGGGTCCAGACCTGAAAAGCTCATTAATCCCGGTTCACTCATGAACCGGGACCCATGGGGGCATCATGGGCCATTAGTACAAGTTCGTTTGACCCCTTTGGTCCCGGTTCTAGACACAAACTGGGACCAATGGGCCTTGCTCCTAGACCACAACCATTGGTCCCGGTTTGTGGCTGGAACCGGGACAAAATGGGGTCCTTTAGTCCCGATTCCAGCCACAAACCAGGACCAAAGGGAAGCCTATATATACCCCTTACCCGCGAGCAGAGCAGTGCACTGCTCTGTTTTGTTTTGGCCAGCCGTGGAAGACCGTTGTGGTGCTCTAGCTCACCTCCTATGCACATGAGGTGCTCGATGAAATGCCCGAGCCACACTTAAGATTTCTCCTCTCGAAGCTCCTTGTCCAAGCTCCATTACCCTTAAGATTTGTCTAGGTTTAGCGGTCTGTCCTGTCCCGTCCCTGTCCTCACCGTCGTCGATCGCCTGCGTCGATCTCGGCGCCGGTACCACCGTGGCTAGCCTCTTCTTCTTATCTTCTTTTAAAGAAAAAAGTTCTTACTTGTATGTTTCAGATAGATACTTGTGTAATTTTCTTACTTTTATTATTGTTTGTTATTATATAATGCGATGGTTTTGATATCCGCCTTCGTCGGCCCTCGTCCTGTCTATGATTCGGATGTGGTATATATTATATTTTATAAATATTTGTTTTTTAGTGTTTATGACAATTATGCCAACCAAGATGACATAGATTTTGTAATCTAGGAGGTATGTGAACCGGAAATTCCAACCGACATAGAAATTCTTGTCCAGAAGTTAAATTTGGTTGAAAAAGAAAAACAATTACTTGAAAGAAAATTACAAAGAGTTGAAGAGGAGAAGATGAAATTGGAGTTGCATGTTGCCAGTGTCATCGACGATCACAAGATCAAGATGGATGCAATGCGCTTGAAGATTAGAATATTAGAAAATATGCCATTCATAGTGAGGCTTGGTATCATTATGTCGTTGGATCAATTGGTACCTTAGTTGCAGTTATGATTGCATTTGTTGTTGCATTTAAATTTTTTACATAGTTTCAATGTATGTTTTAATTAGATGCTCTAGAGAGCTATATGTTGTTCAATAATGAGAACTATGTATGAACTTTATGTATTTATTTTGGTCACTACTGTACTTTGGCTTTAATGTGATGGAGAATTTCTATTAATTTGGTCACTTCTCTATTCATGATATTCTATAATGGTTTCTAATACACTTTATTATATAACACACGCAGATGAACCGGCAATGGATGTACGGTGACCGACGCACCTCCGAGTATATTAACGGCTGATGTCACTTGAAACTACGTCAGTATTTCCCCAAAGAGGAAGGGATGATGCAGCATAGCGGCGGTAGGTATTTCCCTCAGATATGAAACCAAGGTTATCGATCCAGTAGGAGAACCAAGAAACACAATGTAAATAGTCCCTGCACACAAATAACAAATACTCGCAACCCGACGTGTTAAAGGGGTTGTCAATCTCTTTCGGGTAACGGCACCAGAAAGGCACGTGGCCGGGAGAAAGATTTGTAGTAATTTGATAGATAGATCGCAATTAAAATAAATAGAAATAAAATGCAGCAAAGTATTTTTGTATTTTTGGTAATAGATCTGAAAATAAAATCAAAGGAAAAGTAGATCGCAAAGGCAAATACATGAGAAGAAAGACCCGGGGGCCGTAGGTTTCACAAGTGGCTTCTCCCGAGAAAAATAGCAAACGATGGGTGAACAAATTACTGTTGGGCAATTGATAGAACTTCAAATACTCATGACGATATCCAGGCAATGATCATTACATAGGCATCACGTCGAAGATTAGTAGACCGACTCATGCCTGCATCTACTACTATTACTCCACACATCGACCGCTATCCAGCATGCATCTAGTGTATTAAGTTCATGGAGAAACGGAGTAATGCAATAAGAACGTTGACATGATGTAGACAAGATCTATCTATGTAGAGATAGACCCAATAGTTTTATCCTTAGTAGCAATGATACATACGTGTCGTTTCCCTTTCTATCACTGGGATCAAGCATCGTAAGATTGAACCCACTACAAAGCACCTGTTCCCATTGCAAGATAAATAGATCAAGTTGGCCGAACAAAATCCAAATATCGGAGAAGAAATATGAGGCTACAGGCAATCATGCATATAATAGATCAAAGAAATTCAGATAACTTTCATGGATATAAAAAGATAGATCTGATCATAAACTCAAAGTTCATCGATCCCAACAAACACACCGCAAAAGAGTTACATCATATGGATCTCCAAGAGACCATTGTATTGAGAATTCAGCGCGCGCGAGAGAGAGAGATCCATCTAGCTACTAATTGTTGGAGAACGTTGCATGGGAAACAAAAAAAATTCCTACGCACACGCAAGATCTATCCATGGTGATGAGCATCTACGAGAGGGAGAGTGGATCTACATACCCTTGTAGATCGCTAAGCAGGAAGCATTAAGAAACACGGTTGGTGTAGTCAAACGTCTTCGAGATTCAAATCGGCAAGCATCTCGCAATCTCATCATGATCCGTCCCGCGATCCAATCACGATCTGTCCCATGAACTCATCACGATCCGTCCTGCGATCTCATCATGATCCGTCTCGCGATCTTGATCACGGTCCTTCCAATCTAGCGCCGAACGGACGGCACCTCCGCGTTTAGCACACGTACGGCTCGATGACGATCTCCACCTTCTTGATCTCCACCTTCGTGATGAGATCGCGGGACGGATCATGATGAGTTCGCGGGACGGATCGTGATTGGATCGCGGGACGGATCGTGATGCGATCGCGGGACGCTCGGCAATTTGGATCGCGAAGATGTTCGACTACACCAACCACGTTTCTTAACGCTTCCCGCTTAGCGATCTACAAGGGTATGTAGATCCACTCTCCCTCTCGTAGATGCTCATCACCATGGATAGATCTTGAGTGTGCGTAGGAATTTTTTTGTTTCCCATCTAACGTTCCCCAACAGAAGGATAATCTTGACCACTGTCTAGTGATCCACTCCTGGATCACTCTTGTACCCCTTGACGGACTCATGGCAAGGCACACACAGGTGCGATACACAACATGGATAATTATACAGATCATATGGCTAAGTCATAGGGGACGACATTCGTCTTTTCTCTTTCTTTTGTCGTTGTCGAGCTTTGAGTCTCACTCAACTTCACACCTTACAAATCAGGCGAGAACTCTTTATCTGACTGATCCATTTTGAACACTTTCGAAATTTTGTCAAGGTATGTACTCATTGAAAGTCTCATCAAGCATCTTGATCTATCTTTATAGATCTTGATGCTCAACAATTAGGTAGCTTTATCCAGGTCTTCCTTTGAAAAACTCTTTTCAAACAACCATTTATGCTTTCCAGAAATTCTACATCATTTCCGATCAACAATATGTCAACCACATATGCTTACCAGAAACTCTGTAGTGCTCCCACTCACTTTATTGTAAATACAAGTTTCTCATAAACTTTGTATAGACTCAAAAACTTTGATCACCTCATCAAAGTGTATATTCCAACTCTGAGATGCTTGCTTCAGTCCATAGAAGGATCACTGAAGCTTGCTCACCTTTTAGCATCCTTAGGACTGAAAAAACCTTCTAGTTGTATCACATACAACCTTACCTCATGTAAACTGTTAAGGAAACGACGTTTTGTCATCCATCTGCCAGATTTCATAATTGAAAAATGCGGCAACTGCTAACATAATTCCAACAGACTTTAGCATCGCTACGCGTGAGAAAGTCTCATCGCAGTCAACTCTTTGAACTTGTCGGAAACTTCTTTGTCACAAGTAGAGCTTTATAAATGGTGGCATTTACCATCAGCGTCTGTCCTCATCTCAAAGGTCCATTTGTACTCGACGACGTGTCATCCAACGAGCAAGTCTACCAAAGTCTATACTTGGTTTTCATACATGGATCCTTTGTCAGATTTCATGGCCTCTAACCATTTGTCGAAATCTAGGCCCATCATCGCTTCTCCATATCTCGTAGGTTCATCGTTCTGCAACAACATGACCTTCAAGACAGGGTTGTCGTACCACTCAGGAGCAGTACGCATCCATGTCGACCTACGAGGTTTGATAGTAACTTGATCCGAAGCTTCATGATCATCATCATTTACTTCCTCTTCAACTGATGTAGGTTCCACAGAAACATCTTTCTGCGCTGCGCTACTCTCTGGTTGAAACAAAGGTTCAACAACCTCATCAAGTTCTATCTTCCTCCCACTCAATTCTTTCGAGAGAAACTTTTTCTCAGGAAAGGACCCGTTTTAGCAACAAACACTTTATCCTTGGATGTGAGATAGAAGGTTCACCCAACTGTTCTTAGGGAAATCTGTGAAGATGCATTTGTCCGCTTTGGGTTCAAGCTCATTAGGTGAAAACATTTTTCCACACAAGCATCGCAGCTCCAAACATTAAGAAATGACAGCTTAGGTTTCTATCAAACCATAATTCACACGGTGTCATCTCAACGGATTTAGATGGTGCCCTATTTAAAGTGAATGTAGTTGTCTCTAATGCATAACCCCAAAACTATAGTAGCAAAACAATAAGAGACATCATAGCCCGCACCATATCCAATAGAGCACGACTATGACGTTCGGACGCACCATCACACTATGGTGTTCCAGGTGGCGTGAGTTGTGAAACGACTTTCACATTGTCTAAAGTTGTATGCCAAACTCGTAACTCGGATAGTCACCTCCACGATCATATCGCACACATTTTTATCTTCTTGTCACGATGATCTTAAACTTCACTCTGAATTTGCTTGAACTTTTCAAACGATTCAGACTTGTGTTTCATTAAGTAAACATACACTATATCTACTCAAATCATCAGTGAAGGTAAGAAGATAACGATATCCACCGCACGCTACAAGGCTCATTGGATTGCATACATCAACATGTATCATTTCCAATAAATCACTTGCCCGCTCCATCAATCCGGAAATCGGGGTCCTTAGTCATCTTGCCCAAGAGGCATGGTTCGCATGTCTCAACCGATTAGAAATCGAATGAGTCCAAAGATCCATCAACATGGATATTCTTCATGGGCTTTATACCAATATGACATTGAGCGGCAGTGCCACAAGTATGTGGTACTATCATAATTAACTTTGTATCTTTTGGCATCAATGTTATGAACATGTGTATTACTATGATCAAGATTCAACAAACCATTCTCACTGGGTGCATGACCATTGAAGGTATTATTCGTGTAAACATAATAACAATTATTCTCTAACTTAAATGAATAACCGTGTTGCAATAAACACGATCTAATCATGTTCATACTCAACGCAAACCACCAAATAACATTTATTTAGGTTCGTCACTAATCCCGAAGGTAAAGAGAGTGTGCGATGTCGATCACATCAACCTTGGAAACATTTCCAACACACATCGTCACCTCACCCTTAGCTAGTCTCCGTTTATTCCGTAGCTTTTACTTCGAGTTACTAACATTTAGCAACCGAACCGGTATCCAATACCCAGGTGGTATTAGGAGTACTGGCAAGATACACATCAATAACACGTATATCTAATACACTTGTGTCGACGTTGCCAGCCTTCTTATCTACCAAGTATCTAGGGTTGTCCCGCTTCAGCGACCGCTCACCTCATAATAGAAGCACTTAGTCTCGGGTTTGGTTTCAACTTTTGGTAGCTTCACTGGAGCAGCAACTGACTTGCCATCCATGAAGTTTCCCTCCTTGCCGTTGCCCTTCTCGAAACTAGTGGTTTTACTAACCATCAACACTTGATGCTCCTTCTTGATTTCTACCTTCGCGGTGTCAAACATCGCGAAGAGCTCAGGGATCATTATTTCTATCCCTCGCATTTTATAGTTCATCACCAAGTTCTAGTAGCTTAGTGACAGTGACTCGGAGAACTATATCAATCACTATCTTATCTAGAAGATCAACTCCCACTCGATTCAAGCGATTGTAGCACCCACACAATCTGAGCACATGCTTAACGATTGAGCTATTGTCCTTCATCTTGCAGGCAAAGAATCTTGTTGGAGATCTCATATCTCACAACATGGGGATGAGCCTGAGATCCCAATTTTAGCTCTTAGAACATCTAATATGTTTCGTGACGTTCAAAACGTTTTGGAGCCTCAATTCTAAGCCGTGATGCATGATACACTAAACTATCAAGTAGTCATCGGAGCGTGCCTATCAAATGTTCACAACATCTACAAACGACGCTAGAGGGGGTGGCGCACCGAGCGGTGCATTAAGGACATAAGCCTTCTGTGCAGCAATGAGGACAATCCTTAGATCACGGTCCCAGTCTGCAATATTGCTAACATCATATTTCAACTCTATTTCTCTAGGAACATATAGAAATTCAAGGGTGCTACAGTGTGAGCAAGTAATCTACAACATAATTTGCAAAGACACTACTGACTATGTTCATGATAATGAGTTCAATTAATCATATTACTGAAGAACTCCCACTCAAATTGACATCCCTCCGGTCATTTGAGTGATACATGATCCAAATTCACCAACTCAAGTACGATCAACACGTGAGTTGAGGTGGTTTCAATGGTGAACATCATCATGTTGATCATATCTACTATATGACTCATGTTCAACCTTTCGGTCTCTTGTGTTCCGAGGCCATGTCTGTACATGCTAGGCTCATCAAGTTTAACCCGAGTGTTCTGCATGTGCAACATTGGCTTGCACCCGTTGTATGTGAACGTATAGTCTATCACACCCGATCATCACATGGTGTCTCGACACGATGAACTTTCGCAACGGTGCACACTCGGGGAGAACACAATTTATCTTGAAATTAAGTGAGGGATCACCTTCTAATGCTACCGTCGTCCTAAGCAAAACAAGGTGCATAAAAGGATTAACATCACATGCAAATCATAAGTGACATGATATGGCCATGAACTTGTGCTTTTGATCTCCATCTTGAAAGCACCGGCATGTTCTCCATCGTCACCGGCATGACACCATGATCTCCATCATCTTGATCTCCATCAACGTGTCACCATCGGGGTTGTCACTCCCACCATGCTTCTACTACTATTGCTACTATTTAGCGATAAAGTAAAGCATTACATAGCGCTTAATGATTGACACGCAGGTCATATAATAATTAAAGACAACCCTATGGCTCCTGCCAGTTGTCGTACTCATCAACATGCAAGTCGTGATATTCTATACAAAACATGATCATCTCCTACATCACATATATCTCATCATGTAATTGGCCATATCACATCACAACATACCCTACAAAAACAAGTTAGACGTCCTCTAATTGTTGTTGCATGTTTTACGTGGCTGCTACAGGAAACCATAGCCATCTTTGATCAACGAGCTAGTCTATTAGAGGCGTACTAGAGACATGGTGTTATCCATGTATCCACACATGTATCTGAGTTTCCGATTAATACAATTATAGCATGGATAATAAACGATTATCATGAACAAGAAAATATGATAATAACCAATTTATTATTGCCTCTAGGGCATATTTCCAACACTAACTACGGACCCGAAGGTCTACAAAGAACTATTCACGCATCATCGGAGAGGCACCAATGGATGTGGTAAACCCCATCCGAGATGGTGTCTAGGTTGGATCTGGTGGTTCTGGACTCTGCGGCGGCTGGATGAATATTTTCGTCTCATCCCTTAGGGTTTCTAGAATATTGGGGTATTTATAGAGCAAAGAGGCGGTCCGGGGGGCACCCGAGGTGGGCACAACCCACCAGGGAGCGTCTGGGCCTCCTAGTGCGCCCTGGTGGGTTGTGCCCCCTCGGGGCACCCCCGAGGCACAGCCAGGGCCCGTTGTGTTCCTTGTGGCCCATAAAAAATCATCTTGAAGTTTCGTGGCATTTGGACTTCGTCTGGTATTGATTTTCTGCGATGTAAAAAACATGGAAAAAACATCAATTGGCACTTGGCACTATGTCAATAGGTTAGTACCAATAATGATATAAAATGACTATAAAATGATTATAAAACATCCAAGATTGATAATATAACAGCATGGAACAATCAAAAATTATAGATACATTGGAGACGTATCATGGGGGTGCATAAGTTTCTTGAAGCAGCTGAGGCAAACAAGCAGAATTGTTTTATGCATTGTCCATGTACTGTCTATGAGAATACGAAGGCTTTCTCCAACTCTAAAACCCTACACTTCCACCTGCTTGAGAAGGGTTTTATGCCAGACTATAATGTTTGGACCAAGCACGGAGAAAGAGGGGTTATGATGGAAGACAACGAAGAAGAAGAGGATGATGACAACTATGTGTCTCCTGAATACGGTGATGCTGCAACGGGGGAAGCTCAAGATCAATAGGAACCAGACAATGTGCCCGATGATGATCTTTGCCTGTTCATTTTTGATGCAAAGAGACAATGCGAAAGTGAAAAGGAGAAGTTGAAGTTTGATCGCACGTTAGAGGATCACAAAAAAGGTTTGTACGCCAATTTTGAAGATGGCAACAGAAAGCTAGGTACCACACTGGAATTGCTGCAGTGGAAGGAAGAGAATGGTGTACGTGACAAAGGATTTGAGAAGCTATTGGAAATATTGAAGAAGAAGCTTCCAAAGGATAACGAATTGCCCGACAGTACGTACACAACAAACAAGTTGTATGCCCGCTAGGATTGGAGGTGCAGAAGATACATGCATGCCCTAATGATTGCATCCTCTACCGCGGTGCGTATGAGGATTTGAACGCATGCCTGATATGTGGTGCATTGCGGTATAAGATCAAACGAGATGACCCTGGTGATGTTGACGGCGAGCGCCCCAGGAAGAGGGTTCCTGCAAAGGTGATGTGGTATGCTCCTATAATACCACGGTTGAACCATCCGTTCAGAAACAAAGAGCATGCCAAGTTGATGCGATGGCACAAAGAGGACCGTAAGAAAGACGAGAAGTTGAGAGCACCCGCCGACGGGTCACAGTGGAGAAAGATCAAGAGAAAGTGGAGTGACTTTACAGGTGACCCAAGGAATGTATGGTTTGGTTTAAGTGTAGATGGTGTTAATCCTTTTACGGAGCAGAGCAGCAAGCATAACACATGGCCTGTGACTCTATGTATGTATAACCTTCCTCCTTGGTTGTGCATGAAGCGGAAGTTCATTATGATGTCAGTGCTCATCCAAGGCCCTAAGCAACCTGGCAATGAAATTGATGTGTACCTAAGGCCATTAGTTGATGAACTTTTACAGATATGGAATGGAAGAGGTGTACGTGGGTGGGATGAGAAAGAACAGGAGGAATTTGACCTACATGTGTTGCTGTTTGTAACCATCAACGATTGGCCTGCTCTCAGTAACCTTTCAGGACAGACAAACAAGGGATACCACACATGCACACACTATTTAGATGACACCGACAATAAATATTTTGACAAATGCAAGAAGAATGTGTACCTGCGGCATCGTCGATTTCTTTTGACCAACCATCAATGTCGAAAGAAGGGAAAACATTTCAAAGGTGAGGCAGATCACCGGAAGAAGCCAGCCCTCTATACCGGTGATCACATACTTGATATGGTCAATGATTTACAAGTAACCTTTGGAAAGGGTCCCGGCAGACTATTTGTTCTGACTGACAATGTGGGACATGCACCCATGTGGAAGAAGAAATCTATATTTCGGGTGTGTATTGGAAGACAAAAGATACACCGGAGGCACGGGAGGAACAGCAACATGTGCATGAAAAAGATGGCATGCATCCAAAGCAGTATGAAGGTCCTGCCAGCTACGCTCTTACATAAGAAGAGAAGGAAATCTTCTTTGAATGTCTGCTCAGTATGAAGGTCCCGTCTGGCTTCTCGTGAAATATAAAGGGAATAATAAATATGTCAGAGAAAAAGTTCTAGAACCTAAAGTCTCATGACTGCCACGTGATTATGACGCAACTGCTTCCGGTTGCATTGAGGGGGCTTCTATCGGGAAACGTTTAATTATCCATTGTGAAGCTATGTGCATTCCTCAATGCAATCTCTTAGAAGGTGATCGATCAGAAATCCTGCCAAGGTTAAGGAGTGATTTGGTACAATGTCTTGTTAGTTTCGAGCTGGTGTTCCCACCATCCTTCTTCAATATCATGACGCACGTCCTAGTTCATCTAGTCGACGAGATTGTCATTCTAGCCCCTGTATTTCTACACAATATGTTCCCCTTTGAGAGGTTCATGGGAGTCTTAAAGAAATATGTTCATAACTGCACTCGGCCAGAAGGAAGCATCTCCATGAGCCATCAAACAGAGGATGTCATTAGGTTTTGTGTTGAATTCATTCCTAACCTTAAGAAGACTGGTCTCCCTCAATCGCGACATGAGGGGAGACCGACTGGAATAGGCACGCTAGGAGCGGACTGAATAATATGTAGGGACGGACATTCTTGGTCTCAAGCACACTACACAGTTCTAGAGAATTCTACCTTGGTGACCCCGTTTGTCGATGAACACAAGAATATTCTGCGCTCCAAACACCCAGAGCAGTGTGACGACTGGATTACATGTGAATAAATCAGGACTTTCGGCAGTTGGTTGCAAACACGTCTCATGAATGACAACACTATTTCTGATGAGCTGTACTCTTTGGCCAGGGGACCATCTTCGACTGTATTGACTTACAAAGGGTACGAGATAAATGGGAATACAATTTACACGATCGCCCAAGATCAAAAGAGCACCAACCAAAATAGTGGTGTCCGCTTTGATGCAGCAACCAAGAGGGGAAATGACACATATTCTGGTTACATAGTGGACATATGGGAGTTTGACTATGGACAAGATTTTAAGGTCCCTTTGTTTCAGTGCAAATGGGTCAATCTCTCAGGAGGTGGGGTACAGGTACACCCACAATACTGAATGATAACAGTGGATCTGAACAATCTTGGGTGCATAGACGAACCATTCTTCCTAGCCAATGATGTGGCGCAGGTTTTCTATCTGAAGGACATGTCTACCAAACCGAGAAAAAGAAAACATAAGGAAGCGAATACATCATACGACAAGCCAAAGCGCCACATAGTTCTTCCAGGAAAAAGAGACATCGTGGGATTGGAGGGCAAGACAGACATGTCTGAAGATTATGAAAAGTTTCATGAAATTCCTCCCTTCAAAGTCAAGGCTGACCCAAGCACCTTTTTAAACGATGAAGATTATCCATGTTTATGGCACAATAAGCAAAGGACACAAGCGGAGAAAAAGTGGAAGACTTTCTCTCCACAACTATTATGATGATGCCTTTGATCTAGAATATCACCGCAGTTACATGTGAAAATGGTTGAAAATTAATGATGTGGCTTTGAATGGTTCATTTTGAACACCCAAAAAGTCTGGAGTTCATATAAGTTCAAAAAATGAAATCCCTTTGTAACAGACGAGTTTTCGTCCGAAACCCTGATACTTCGAAAGAGATTGTCCATTTTGTACACAAAGTGGATCCAGTTTTTGCCGTAACCATCTCAACTTTTTAGCACATGCTACATGGGTGAAATGATGATATCATGCCAACTTTCAACCTTTTCAGAGTTCATTTGTAGTGCTTTTCAATTTCAGGGTCATTTAGCTCAAAGAATGAACTAATAGCAAAAAGAATGAACTAGAAATTTTTTATGAAACTCTAATAGAAAAAAGAATGAACTAAAAATAATCAATTAAAATATTCCGTTATGATCAACTAAAACAAAATTATAATATTCTTCAATAGCAAAAAGAATCAACTAAAAAGCTTTTATAAAACTCTAATAACAAAAGGAATCAACTAAAAACTTGTATAAACCTCTAGTATTTTTGAAACTAAAATTATATAAAATTTATGCAACTAAAATTATCAAATTATTTTTTGTTCAAAATATTAATAGCAAATAGGATTTTCATAAAGAATTTTTTTGTTAGAAACTTTAATAGCAAACTAAAATAAGAAAATTTATTTAAAATAACCTAAAAATTACCAAATTGAATATAATGATAAAACAGAGTAATATTAAATAGCAGGAAAAAGAATCACTCAAAGATATTTTTTAGTAACGTTATTCACAAACTAGTGATTCACACAAATTTCACAAAAATCAAATTTAAACTATTCAAATTTGAAAATTAATGGACTAACAGAAAGTTTATATTTCTTGTGACCTAAAAGCAAAAAGAATCACTGAAAAACAGTAAGTATTTAGCTGTAAGTAGAAACAAAATAAAATAAATAAAGCAAAAAACAAAACAAAAAAATTAGATTTTTTTTAAAATGGCACCTACTAGGCCACCATAGCCTGAATACGACTAGAAATCCAACCAGCTTGTTGGGCCAGGATTCAGGCCCGTAGCAGGCCCAATAGACCCATAGGCAAAGAGCGACAGATTAGGCCCGCAAGCCTGCAGTTGAGAGGAGTTCGAGAGGGTCGGCTCAACAGTGCTTATAAACCACTCTCGAGCTCTCTCAGCTAGCGAGGCGGGACTAAACATTTGGCCCCGGGCAGCACCAACCTTTCGTCCCGATTGGTGGCACCAACCGGGACCAATGCACCCCTTTAGTCCCGGTTGGTGGCACCAACCGGGACTAAAGGGGTGCATTGGTCTCGGTTGGTGCCACGAACCGGGACCAATGCTCTGGGTATATAACGTAGCACTTAGGAATTTTCAGTTCTCATCTCGCCCCTGTCCCCGACGACGCCGACGGCATCGACGCCACCAGTTGTCCCGACGTCGCCCGCCGCCCCCTCCGTCGCCATCGCTGTTGCCCGACGCCCTCGCCGTCGCCTCAGCCCACCGCCACCGTCGTCGCCGTCGCTTGCCGCCCCCGTCGTCGCCGGCTGCACCCGTCGTCGCCCGCCATCCCTGTCGTCGCTCGCAGCCCCCGTCGTCGCTGCCGCCCCTGCCCGCTGCCCCTGCCATCGCCTGCCGCCCCCATCGTCGCCGCCGCCCGCCGCCTTGCCGTCGTCGTCGCCCGCGTCGTCGCCGTTGCCTACGACCGCGCTATGAGCCCCTGCCTACCCCCCTTTCCTTCTCATCGCCGTCCCTGCACGCCACCTGTAAGCGTTGCATGAACATTTTTAATATGGATGGATGGATGGATGAACATTTTGAATATGGATGGATGATGATGATGATATGATATATATATATATATATATGAAAACTTGGTCAATATTTTTTTGTTCATAGAATATTTTTCTTGTTCATAGAAATTAATTAAAATGAGGGGGGACGTCGAACATGACATGAGGGGTGAGCGTCGTTGTCGTCTACCCCTCCCTGATAACTTTGACATGAGGGGGGACGTCAGACATGACATGAGGGGGGACGTCGGACGTCAGACATGAGGGGTGAGCGTCGTTGTCGTCTACCCCCTCCTAGATAACTTCGACATGAGGGGGACGTCGGACGTCGGACATGAGGGGTGAGCGTCGTTGTCGTCTACCCCCTCCCTAATAACTTCGACATAAGGGGGGACGTCGGACATGTCATGTGGATTTTTTTTGTTCATATAGAAAACTCCGGTCACATATGCAACATTTGATCATATATCAAAGTTTGATCATATGTCAAAGTTTGACTTTTGACATAGATTTATCAAGAATGCCCCCATTATGGATGTGCACAAGTCGATCCAATTTTTTCTGATCTCATATATATATATATATAGTAATACTATTCATCACCCAGGATGCAGAATAATTTATTCTTCATTCGAGGTAATCTTACGATCATTATATGAATAAATTACATTTTGTATACAAATAAATTGATTCACTATGTAAAATTTTGGCATAAGAAAGCAAAATTATTGGTCATAAGACCATAAAAAATACATTTTATGTGTCTTTTATACTATTTTTTACGTTCGAAATTTTATGTGACATAAAATATTTTTTACAGCGACCTAGTATTTTCTTACGTTCTCTTTTATGTATGAAGTAAGAAAAAAAATTCGGGACATAAAAATACGATGCATGTTGTTAAAATAGAGAGGGTGTGAAGAATAACTATTCCTTATCCAGGGTGACAAATAGCGCGACCCTATATATATATATATATATATATATATATATATATATATATATATATATAAATACATCTTACGAACGGGTGTAGTTATTTCCATGTCTCATATACTATCATGTGGTAGTATATATACTACTTTATTATTTTTAGTATGTTCTTATATTATATCTAAGAAACTTGAAAGTGAATTCTATGAAAAAAATTACAAGTTGACTCATATTTTTATTATATTTATAAAATACGTACATATTTGTACGTAAAAAAGTATATGCTCAAAATATGAAACATACTACAATTTTTTTTGTATATATACTACCTAAATATTCTTATATACTACATACTAAACGTGTACATATACTTCAAAATGATAGATACTACCTATAGCATACGAAACAAAAGTGGGAGTAACTACACCCGATCGTACCAAACATTTGTCACACACACACACACACACACACACACATATTCTTCATATGTCACGTTGTCTATCAAAGTATTGAAGAAATCCATGGCTTCATCATTAGCCGGAAGTAATAGACGTATGATGCTGCGAAGCTCTTCAAATTTGTTTTGCAATGGAGTTCCGGATAGAATAATTCGCTTTTTGGTACGATTTTTAGCAAAAACCTTCCAAATAGCGATATTCGGAACGCTCTTGTTGAACTTCGTACAAAAAAGCTAATTAATTATCCTATCCATGACTTCGTTCCAAAACAATTTTGGAGAGCTTCGTAACATTATGCGCATGTTACTTCCGGCTAATGATGAAGCCATGATTTTATTGAATCCTTTGACACTAGAAAACGTGACATATAGAAGGTTAGATGAGATCAGAAAAAATATGGACCATTTTCTGCACATCCAGAATGGCGCCATTTTCTTAAATCCCTTAAAGGTTAAGAGAATCCTTTGTTTGACATTCATGAGAGAGGCGGTCCGGACATCGGACATTCATGAGAGAGGTGGTCCGGTCCGGTCGCTGGACGTGTCATGTGATAGGTAGTATTTTTTTGTTCGTAGAAAACTCCGGTAACTCCTCAACATGAGGGGGACGTCGATCAACCCCCTCTCGTCCGACCAAGCCCTAGAAGCGTCGAGGCCACCCCAAACCCTAGAAGCATTGCCGAGGCCACCCCAAACCTTAGAAGCATCGAAGCCACCCAAATTACCAAGTTAAAAGAGCGTTGTCGAGGCCACCCCAAACCCTAGAAGCGCCGTCAAGGCCACCCCAAACCGTAGAAGCATCGATGCCACTAATATGATTCCTTGTTGTGATTAGCTAGCTAGGTCTATGTTTGCCACTAATATATCCATCTCTCATGTTTGTATATTAATTGCCATGTTGTAATATTTGTAGAAACTATAGATCAAAGAGACTTGAAACAAGAACAGTTGTTTGAGGAAATAATCCTCGCCGGACGTGATGTCTTGTCGTTTCTCAACGACACCGATGGTCTGGAAGGAGAGGATGACGGCTCCGGTGATCGAACAATGCAGGAGGAAGCACATGATCATGATGGCTCCGGTGACCGAATGCCGGAGGAAGAAGGAGACCATGATGATGGCTCCAGTGGCCAAACGGAGGAGGGAGCTGTTGCAAAGTCCGGCCAGGTATATATATTAATTAAGCCTGTGCTGACTAGCTAATTGATGCATTAATTATTTTGGTATGTACATATATTAACTTTTATTTCTTCTTTTATAGCCCTTCAGATCGAGCCAAACTTCGGTAACGAGACGAGGCCCGAAGAAAAGGTTGCGCAAGGATGAAAGGTTCACGATCACAGCACTCACGGCCGATGGCCTACCGATTGAACCCAAGCGATCCAAGGACGCATTTTCTGCTCAGTGCGGAGCTATTGTTAGGGAAAACATCCCGATCGGCATCAAGCAATGGAGTAAGCCTAAGGACGACGACCCTGAAGTTTCTTATGGCACCGATAGACAGAAAGATGATCTTTGGACTTCACTCAAGGAAAATTTCACCCTACCGCCAGAAGTGGATCCGAATAACCCAGTTATAGAGCCACTGGTCAAGGTGTGTGCTCTTAAGAAGATGGCAGCTCAATTCAGGAGGTGGAAGAATGATTTGAAATCAAATTTTGTCGAGAAAGGGAAGATTCTAGAATTCACCGGCCGATTTGATAAGATAAGAGATTACTGGCCCGCATTTGTGGCCTACAAGACATCAGACAAGAGTAAGAAAATGTCAGAGACAAACAAGAACAATTCTGCAAAGAAGCTGTATCACAATCACACGGGGTCAGGTGGCTACCTCAAAGCCCGGCCGTTGTGGGTCAAAGCTGAGAATGACTTGATAGCTAAAGGGGTCAAACCAGAGACATCGAACTGGCCAGACCGTTCAAGGTCTTGGTTCTTCGGGGTTGGGGGAACTTTGGACCCTGAAACAGGGAAGTGCCGTTGGACAGGCGAGCAACTTGCAATACCCGTCAAGAAGCTTCAGAAGTATATCACCGCACTGCAGGAAGGGACGTTCATTCCCGACAAAGAGAAGGACGAGCTGATTGAGGCCCTTGGGAATCCTGAGCACCCTGGACGAACACGAGGCACACCAGGCTCCGTTTCGTGGGTGGTTGGGTTTCTCGGCGCAGGTGATTATAGAAGCCGGGAGACAAAGAGGAAAGCGGAGCTGAGCGAGATGCGGAAGCTCAATGCAAGACTACAAAAGCCAGAGGAACTTGAGAGCCAGCGAGCTGCTGGCCAACCATCTCAGCGGCATGAAGCTACCCCAGAAGCTACCCCGTCATCTCAACGGAGAAGCAACATGGCTTCCATGGAGCTCATTCAACCTGACTTCACGGCTCCTAGCTACCCCGTGGATACTATCACGGAGGCTCAACATTGCGAACTTATGATGGAATGGCATAACCTCACTTTGAAGGCATATGTCGGCTCTGTTGCACCTCCTCAACCAAACGGAACTTTTCACTGCCTTCCGATTCCACATGGCTATGCTATTGTGCCGGTGGATGAAGTAATGGAGGGACTTGAGGAGCTCGAGTTTGACCACCCTATAGGTGAAGGGGAGAATCAGTTGGTTCATGCTCTGAGGAGTACATGTCTATGGCGGAAGGAGTACGTCAAGCTTCCAAACTGGACGCCTCCGCCTCCTCCTCCTCCTCCGGCGAGTCAGGGCACTCCTCCTCCTCCTCCTCCTCCTCCGGCGAGTGATCAAGGCACTCCGCCTCCTTCTCCGGCTCCTCCGGTGCGTGAGGGCACTCCGCCTCCTCCTTCGCATACTCCGGTGCGTCGAAGCAGTCTGCCTCCTCCTCCGCCTCGTCAGCAATGGCGGAAGACATACGATGCCGCTCCGGCTCCTCCGGCGTATCGGAGCTGTCCGCCTCCTCCTCCGCCTCGTCAGCAACGACATAAGAGAGACGCCGCCGCTCTGGTGGCTAGCAGTACAAGCAGAGATGGAAGGCAATTCAGATACGGTCCATCTCTCAAGGCTCCTTAAAACTTACCATATGAGAAGACCGAGAAAGAAAACGAGGACATCTGTCATGCCCAAGTGAGGGACCATTTTGCAAAGAAAACTCCACCTCGGAAGGAGAAGCCAGATCCGGTTAAAGTGAAGCACACTATCGATGCCCTGAAGCGACCACCACCGCCTCCGCCGGATTCCAACTATGTTCGTTGTTTTAAAAAGACATATCAAGATGTGCAGCGATCGGGAAGTACTTCCAATGATGCAAGGTTAGCAGAACGAAGAAGTGGGAAAAAATTCCCCAGCTCGGCAAACAGGCGAACCAATCGTGCCCCCCGCTCAAGGTGTCTAGCGATATCGCCGCAAATCATTCGGGGATGGTGCCCGGTACCAATCCTGCTGATTACATGAGCGATGGTGTACTGTTTGAAGCAATGGACGTGGACGAATTCAGATACCAGTACAGGCAACCTCTCATCAAACCTGATCATCCTCCTCTTACAATGATGATGCGAAGATTAATTGCATGAATGGTACATGAAAACCTGCAGCGAGTCTGGGAAGGATACTTTGACACCGAGAATTAAAGAGGAGCACGACCTCGTTGGAATAAATCAGTTGTCTGACGAATTTGACGAGATATTCCAATTATACAATCAAAAGGCCCTTGACAAAACACTCGTGACTTCCTACTGTCTGTAAGTACTACTTCTATAATTAAGTGTCTATATATAGCTCAGCTCTTTCATTACATGTATATATAATTATACTCAATATATTATGCAGATTGAAGATCATCGAATGTAGAAAAGCACAAATCTATGACACTGGGTTCATTAACCCAAATATCATACATGAATGGACGGTTAAACATAGAGTCACAGAAACCGAGGACAACTTGCTACAACCGTTGCTTATAAATCAAAACAAAGAGAGAATACTATTTCCTTACAAATTCCAGTGAGTGTTACTGTCTTGTGCATATTTGGTTTCCCTTATTACTCGAGGTTATAGTAATGTAATTTATGAGTTATGCATGCGTGTGTAGCTTCCACTTTATTCTGCTAGAGATTAACCTTGAGCAGGGAGTAGTAATCGTCTTAGACTCGAGACGAAAAGATCCCCAGGAATATGCGGAGATGACTGAAATGCTCCAGAAGTAAGTTCAATCGATCATTATCGCATCATATCGGCAACTTTGTTCATTTTCTGATATCAAGTAATTATTTTCTTTGTCTGACAAGGTTTGGAAAGAGTTCACCACAATTGTTTCGGCGCGGCCGAGGGAGCTGCGATTTACACCCAAAAGTAAGTAGTACTAACTAGTTCCGCTCATCTCCCATTGATTCTAGTTTTATCAATACAATTTATCATGCTTGATTATCAGTTTGATTGAATTCTATTTCTCGTAAAGTGCTTGTGGCAGGAAGAAGGGAATGATTTTTGTGGATACTACGTTTGCGAGTTCATCTACAGCGCGACGACCTCTAAGCGGGGCTACTCTGAAAAACAATATGAAGTGTGTAAGCAATAATATTCATAATTTTATTTTATTACCATGATTTGTGTTGAGTTTCATTCATATATATGTATTCACCCCCTTCTTCAAATTAGATGTGGCAGATGCGGGATGAACTCCTACCACATGATCGCATACGAGCAATTCAAGAGGAATTGGCAATATTCTTTCTTGACCACATCATAAATAAAGCAGGAGAATACCATGTGGAATTTGACATTACATGTTAGGTATTGTAAGAGATCTTATATTGTATATATGTAGCTAGTAGCGTCAGATAGATATACGAAAACTTGTTGTTCGACCAATCTCTCGGAGAAAGAGAGGTCGATCACTTCTCTCTGTATATGTTCATGACGATCTTGTGTACTTAATGGTTCCTTCATTTGCTTACTAGCTAGCATGTCGAGTTCTCTCTATAGTAGTTAGCGTCGACCAAGCACGGAGAAATAGATGACACTTCTCTCTATTAGCTATCTAACACAATATGAAACCCCTAAATTAACCTTCCAAAACCCCCTACCCCCGCCCTTTCCCGTCAGCTCCTGCCAGATGCTGACACATGGATGCCTTTTGGTCCCGGTTGGTGTTATCAACCAGGACTAAAGATCCTCCTGCCTGGGCTCCCGCAACGTCCACGTGTAGCTTCTGTCCCGGTTCGTAAGGGAACCGGGACTAAAGATTTTGGGCTTTAGTCCCGACCATTTAGTCCCTATTCCAGAACCGGGGCTAATGGGCCTCTGGAGCCGGGACAAATGTGTCGTTTTCTATTAGTGAAGCCGTTGATGATGATGAGACCACCGGCGAGAATGACACTAGTGAGAACGGAGAGGACGCAAATTGAGTGATGTCTATGTGCATTTTTATGTGTTAGACCAACAACTTCGTTTGAGACAATTAACTTTTGCTTGTAGAATTTAAAACTATGCTCCATGATGCACTTTTGTTGCTACAATTATGAAAATTTGATGTGCAAATGCGGCCGGTCGCACATGAACAGCAGCCAAACTGCAGCCACGCAGCTGCCGGTCGGTTTTGCATCTCCAGTTTACATCTTCTATTGGAGTTGCCAATTTACATCTCCAGTTTACATCGTCTGTTGGAGTTGGGTCTCTTTTAGAAATGTAAAAAACATTTTTTAGTGTTGTAAATTATACAACACCTGCTTTTACATCTTCAAATTTACATTATCTATTGAAGATGCTCTAAGAAAATAATAAGATGGTAGCAACAAAAATAGGCAGGACCTTTTCCCTGCGTCAATCCCACACACCAAAATAAACATCAAAGAGAAAGTATGACCGTGCGGCTTAAAGTGTAGCATACCAGTCAACAATCAGGCAGTTACATCAACAACATGCATTCGCTTTTGTTACACACAAAAAAGAACCACATGACACAATAATACTATGTACTTAGTGTGTAGTTAAAGCCATGCATGAGAAAACAGAAAGTAAGTGTATTTATTCGTGATAGTGGAGGTAATCTCAATCAGACCTTATATAGTGTTATGACTTCACATTGGGCTTCATCAGCTTGTGAGCTATAATCCAGCTTGTGGCCAGGCTCCCGATAGATGTTTTGCACTAGATTACATATCTTAGACCTCCAAAAAAAAAAGATTCAGATTTGGCATGATCTTATGGAAAGTTAACAGAAACTAATAACACATACAATGTGTTCCCCCGAATTGAAGAGCAACGAAACAGATAAATTCAGTGACATGAGTGGCATACAACTAAGTGAAATAACACTAGGAGAATACTAGCTTGCCTGGCTACAACAGCCTGAGGACACACTGCATATGCAACGATATAACATCATCAGTTCATCACTTGCAGACATAAATTTAAGACGTAGTAGATCGCCAGAAAGAATCACACTCTAACCAATGGCACACATTGGATGGATAGATAGATAGATGTTGGTCAGTAGATCAAGCTTCTTCGTGGATGTCGTAGTGGATGACGTCGTACTGGTCGTCGGGGAGTTTGGTCCTTGGGTCGTCGTCGTTGAAGACATCGATCTGGACGTAGGCGTGGCCGTCGCGCTTGAAGTCGGCGAGGACCCTCTCGTGGTGGTCGCGCTCGGCCTTGATGGCGTCCATGGCCTCGCGGTACTCCTCGCGTGACTCCTCGGGCAGGTTGGGCAGGGGAGGGCGAGGCTTCTTGTCCCACTTGAGCAGCCACTTGATGTAGCTGTTCCGCTCGTCCATCTTCACCATCACCTTCTTCTTGATCCCATACCCCTCGTACAGGTCGAAACTCAACCTCTCGGGGGATGCAGCACCAGCAGCAGCAGCCTCCTTCACCGCCTTGGCCTTGTCGTCCACTGCCGCTGCTGCCGCCGCCTTCTTCACCTTGGCCTTGTGGACCGCCGCCGCCTTCTCCGCCTTGGCCTTGTCGGCCGCCGCGGCCTTCTTCTCCGCCCTGGCCTTGGCCTTGGCCGCCATGTGCATCTTGGAGACTGTCCGGGCCATGGGCTTGTATGTGCTGTGTCTCTGGCCCAGGACGTCCGGCTCGCCGTTGTGGTCGCGGGAGATGACCAGACCGGCGAGGGAGCCGGAGACGTTCAGCTCGCGGAGGATCGCGGACTCGTCGGGCGGGCTGGGGGTAGGGGTGGCCTTGAACTCCTTGTTGGCGAGGCAAGAAACCCGTGCCGGCACCGAGATCACTCCTCCCTCCATCGCTCTCTCCCAAACCCTTGGCTTTGTTCGCTGGAAGCTAGTGGCGGCGGCGGCTGTTCGAAGCGTTGGGACCGAGTGAGCAGGAGACCCCGGTCTCGCGTATAAATAGCCTCGCGAACCCTAGAGTTTCTGCATCGGATCGGATCCTGTCGCCGTCTCGGGCTCGGGCTACACCGACGCGCCCGGTCTTTCTTTACTCTCTCATCGTCAAAGTTTCCCTGTCGGATGCGGATCCCATTCGCTATCGCATGCCGGTCCATATGCTCGAACCTTCTCGAGGGCCCTGGAACTGACTTGTCCAGTATTATGGGCCAAGAAACCTATTGATCAGGGCTGGGTCTAAACCGGGAAATTGGGCCATACTCTTCAGAAATGGCCTTGTGCGCCCCCAAATGCTTTGATCACGGACGCCATCCCTGTTGAGCCACCCCATGACTTTTTTTTTCAAGGATACGTCAAAGTTGACACATCAAGATCATAGATAGAAGGAGCCAAGATGGCCGAAAATTCTTACAACACTGCCATGGCTATGAAAGCCACCCTCTAGTACCTTATCGACTACTCATCATCTGTCCACCTATCAACCCTAGTAGGAAAGGAGTTGTTCTCTCTCAAGAGCGACGCCGCCTTCCAGTCCTGGCCCTCTATGTCGATCAACCTAAGGACTGCATCCGCCGAAGGCGCAACCCCATTGAACAGGATGTCATTTTGATGCCTCCAGAGCGACCATATAACCAGGGATATCATCGTCCACATCTCCTTCCTCAATCTCGGTTGTGGATACACACCAGACCACCACTCCGCCAACCTATCTCATGGATGCAAGATCCACTCCGGTTTCTCCAGTTATTGCCGACCACCGTCCACACACGCCTATCCAGGACACAACCAAGGGTAATATGATCAATGGTTTCCGGATCTTGATCGCGGAATGGGCAGGCAGAGGGGTGCGAAAGTTGTCTTCGCTAGAGCCTGTCCACCGTCCAACATCTACCCTTCATGGCAAGCCAGGCAAAGAACTTGCATGCTGCCGGTGCCCGCGACTTCCAAATTTGTGCCATCCAGTGGTCTCCTCACGACCGGCGAAGAAAGCCCGATATGTCGAGCGTGTCAAAAAGGCCCCCTTGGTCTCCCATAAACACTCAATCTTGTCAGGCACCCCCTCCAAAAGCGTCACCTCTTGCATGATGTCTACTACACAACCTTCTTGTAGACTCGTGTTGGGCCTCCATGCGCAGAGTTTTGTACGACAATGGCAATTTTCCCTCAAGTGGATGACCTAAGGTTTATCAATCCGTGAGAGACGTAGGATGAAGATGGTCTCTCTTGAATAACCCTGCAACTAAATAACAAAGAGTCTCTTGTGTCCCTAACACACCCAATACAATGGTAAATTATATGGGTGCACTAGTTCGGCGAAGAGATGGTGATACAAGTGTAATATGGATGGTAGATATGGGTTTTTGTAATCTGAAAATATAAAACAGCAAGGTAACAAGTAACAAAAGTGAACACAAACGGAATTGCGATGCTTGAAAACAAGGCACAGGGTCCATACTTTCACTAGTGCAATTTCTCTCAACATTGTTGACATAGTTGAATCATATGTAAGTACCTCTCGTGCGACAAAGAGTTCACTCTAAAATCACAAATAGCGGAGAACTAATGAAGAAATTATTGCAGGGTATGAAACCACCTCAAAGTTATCTTTTCTGATCAATCTTATGAGCTATCCCTATAAGTGTCACGGACAGCCCTAGAGTTCGTACTAAAATAACACCTTAAGATACACATCAACCAAAACCCTAATGTCACCTAGATACTCCAATGTCACCACAAGTACCCATGGGCTTGATTATACGATATGCATCACATAATTTCAGATTCATCATGTTCAATCCAACACAAAGAACATCAAAGAGTGCCCCAAAGTTTCTACCGGAAAGTCAAGACAAAAACGTGTGCCAACCCCTATGCATAGATTCCCAAGGTCACGGAACCCGCAAGTTGATCACCAAAACATACATCAAGTGGATCAATAGAACATCCCATTGTCACCACGGATATCCCATCGCAAGACATACACCAAGTGTTCTCAAACCTTAAAGACTCAATCCGATAAGAAAACTTCAAAGGGAAAACTCGATTCATCACAACAAGATAGAGAGGGGAAAACTCCATATGATTCATTTATATCAATAAAGCTCGCGGTACATCAAGATCGTGCCATCTCAAGAACACGAGAGAGACAGAGAGATCAAACATATATTTACTGGTACATACCCTCAGCCCCGAGGGTGAACTACTCCCTCCTCGTCATGGAGAGTGTCGGGATGATGAAGATGGCTTGTGGTGATGGTTTCCCCCTCCGACAGGGTGCCAGAATGGGCTCCCGGTTGTTTTTTCGTGGCTCTGGAGGTTTGCGGCGGTGGAACTCCCGATCTAGGTTTTGCATTGGGGTTTTTGGAATATTTGAGGATTTATAGAGATGAGAGGGAGGTCGGTGGACTCCCGAGGGAGTCACAAGCCTGGTGGATGCGCCCCTGAGGCTTGTGGCCTCCTTGGGAATCTTCTGGCTTCATCTCCAAGATCTGTGGGTGTCTCCTGGTCCATAAAAAATCATCATGAATTTTTATTCCGTTTGGACTCCTTTTCTGTAAAACTCAAAAACAAGGAAAAAATAGAAACTGGCACTAGGCTCTAGGTTAATAGGTTAGTCCCAAAAATAATATAAAGTTGTAGTAAACTGATTGTAAAACATCCAAGAATGATAATATAACAGCATGGAACAAGCAAAAATTATAGATACGTTGGAGACGTATCACTGCACCCGGTAAACCAGACCGAGAAACTGAGTCAGCGCCTGAGTAGACGTGTTCGGGGAGACCTCATGCCACCATCCATTCATGATTGTGTGCCGCACGGTGCATTGCAACACCGCCTTCTTCTTGACGACATAGAAGAGGCTTGGCATGAGATCTTGAATACGCCCCTCCGGCAACCACGAATCAGTCCAAAACAAGATCTCAGACCCATCCCTCAACGAGCACTTGGTAGCAGGCCTGTAGATTTCAAGAGACTCTCGAGCTACCTGAATGGTAAACTCCTTCCACGGCCTGCCTGGGTCAGTCCTTGCGAGCCAGGGCCATCTGGACCTGAGCACCAAGTTCAGCAATCTTAGGTTTGGCACGCCAAGCCCGCCAAGTTCAGCTATTTTTCTAAATGTGTTTTAAGTTTTAATTGTGAAATGCACATGCTGGCTGAGGTTTTCCATATCTGATCAGCAAGTAAATTGGGCCAGTTTCCTCTCTTCCTGGTATTTTTCTTTCATGAAAGATGAAATGTTTCTCATCAAGTAGAGGTAATGTAATTATTTTGCCCTCTTCCATTTTGCAGGATTTTATTTTATCTAATACTTCTCTGTTAGGTAGTTTCCTCCCTCGCGTTTGATCGTTAAATAATTATTATGTTGTCCTTATGCATGTATTTCGACCTACATAAAGGATAGGCAAGAAATGTTTCCTGCACTTAAACCTCTTATAGTCCTCATTCTGGACTGCAAAACAGGGCTTACCTTGCCTCATCTACTCCTATATGTTTACTGATGAAGGCCACTACTCCTTATTTGGTATCATGTTTAGTGACTCTTTAGGGGGTAAATAGTTTGTTTTACTAGATGATTCCCTGCGTGTTGCTGCGGAAAATCTTGTCTATAATTTGTGTTTTACTCTGCAATTTGACTTTTAAAAAGGATGAGAGAAACAACTGGTAGGAGCTAGGGTCCTATCGGGTCTAGCTCGCAGGTTGTACGGGTGGAAGGGAGGCTGCCGGGGCGAGGGGTGCGAGCAGCGGCGCTGCAGCTGTTGGAAATATACCCTAGAGGCAATAAATAAAGTTTATTATTATTATATTTCCTTGTTCATGATAATTGTTTGTTATTCATGCTATAATTGTATTGATTGGAAACACATTGCATGTGTGGATATATAGACAACACTTTGTCCCTAGTGTGCCTCTAGTAGACTAGCTCGTTAATCAAAGATGGTCAAGGTTTCCTAGCCATTGGCATGAGATGTCATTTGATAACGGGATCACATCATTAGGAGAATGATGGGATGGACAAGAACCAAACTATAAATGTAGCATATGATCGTGTCAGTTTATTGCTACAGTTTTCTGCATGTCAAGTATATGTTCCTATGACCATGAGATCATGCAACTCACGGACACCGGAGGAGTGCCTTGTGTGTATCAAACATCGCAACGTAACTGGGTGACTATAAAGGTGCTCTACAGGTATCTCTGAGGGTGTCTATTGGGTTGGCATGGATCAACATTGGGATTTGTTACTCCGTGTGACGGAGAGGTATCTCAGGGTCCACTCGGTAATACAACATCACAACAAGCCTTGCAAGCAATGTGACTAAGTGTTAGTCACGGGATCTTGTATTACGGAAATGAGTAAAGAGACTTGCCGGTAATGAGGTTGAACTAGGTATGGATATACCGACGATCGAATCTCGGGCAAGTAACATACCGAAGAACAAGGGGAACATCATACGGGATTAACCGAATCCTTGACATAGAGGTTTGACCGATAAGGATCTTCGTAGAATATGTAGGAATCAATGTGGGCATCTAGGTCCCGCTATCGGTTATTGACCATAAAAGTGTCTCGGTCATGTCTACATTGTTCTCGAACCCGCAGAATCTGCACACTTAAGGTTTGGTGACGTTTCGGTAGTATAGAGTGATGCATGGTGGTGACCGAAGGTTGTTCGAAGTCCCGGATGAGATCTCGGATGTCACGAGGAGCTCCGGAATGATCTGGAGGTAAATATCGATATATATTAAGTCCTGTTTTGGTCATCGAAAAAGTTTTGGGCTCATCGGTAGTGTACCGCGAGTGACGGGAGGGTACTCGGGGACCATCGGGAGGGGTATTTCGACCCAAGAGGCTACATGGGATGTGGGAGAAGGAATACCAGCCCTGAGTGGGCTGGCCGAAGGCCCACAGGAAGCCCATGCGGCTAGGGAAGAAACCCAAGGTGGAAAGAAAGTCAAAAGTGAAAAAAGGAAGGAGTCCTAATCCTACTAGGAGTGGAGGAGGAGGACTCCTCCCTCCACTTCGGCCGAAGTGGATTTGGCTCCCTTGGGAGCCAAGTCTTCTCCCTCCCCTCCTCCTATATATAATAGAGGTTTTGAGGGTTTTTGACACAGAATTTTTGACACGTGTTGCCCTCTCCTCTAGTCCGTAGTTTCTCCTCTAGATTGGTTTCAGAAGTGCTTAGACGAAGCCCTGCTGGAATTACTCCACCACCATCGCCGCAACGCCATCGTGCTACCGGAGAACTCGTCTACTCTCTGCTCCCTCTTGCTAGATCAAGAAGGCAGAGATCGTCATCAAGACACACGTGTGCTAAACGCAGAGGTGCTGTCCGTTCGGTGCTATATCGGGACGAATCGTGATTGGATCGCGGGACGCTCGGCGATTTGGATCGCGAAGACGTTCGACTACATCAACCGAGTTTCTTAACTCTTCCCTCTTAGTGATCTAAAAGGGTATGTAGATCCCCTCTCCCCTCTCCTAGATGCTCATCTCCTAGATTGATCTTGGTGAAGCGTAGGAAATTTTTTGTTTCGAATGCAATGTTCCCCAACAGTGGCATCCTGAGATAGGTCTATGTGTAGATCAGATCTCGAGTAGAACATAAAGAGTTTGTGGGAGTTGATGCTTACATTGCTTCCTCCCTTGGTCGTATTTTGGTTCAGCGGTATTGTGGGATGAAGCGGCCCGGACCAACCTTACTCGTACGCTTACGAGAGACCGGTTCCATCGACTGACGTGTAACTTCGTTGCACAAAGATGGCTGGCGGGTGTCTGTTTCTCCTACTTTAGTTGGATCGGATTCAACAAAGGCGGTCCTTGAGAAGGTTGAAAAGCAACTTATGTATGTACCACCGTTGTGGTTTTTGCTTAGGTGAGAGTTGTACTTGCTAGATACCCGTAGCAGCCACGTAAAACATGCAACAACAATTAGAGGACGTCTAACTTGTTTTTGCAGGCTATGTTGTGATGTGATATGGCCAATTACATGATGAGATATATGTGATGTATGAGATGATCATGTGTTGTATAGAATATCACGACTTGCATGTCGATGAGTACGACAACAGACAAGAGCCATAGGGTTGTCTTTAATTATTGTATGACATGCGTGTCACTCATTAAGCGCTATGTAATGCTTTACTTTATCGCTAAATGGTAGCAATAGTAGTATAAGCATGGTGGGTTCGACAACCCCAATGGCGACACGTTGATGGAGATCAAGATGATGGAGATCATGGTGTCAAGCCGGTGGCGATGGAGATCATGCCGGTGCTTTCAAGATGGAGATCAAAAGCCCAAGTTCATGGCCATATCATGTCACTTATGATTTGCATGTCATGTTAATCCTTTTATGCACCTTGTTTTGCTTAGGACGACGGTAGCATTATAAGGTGATTCCTCACTTAAATTTCAAGGTTAAATTGTGTTCTTCCCGAGTGTGCACTGTTGTGAAAGTTTGTCGTGTCGAGACACCACGTGTTGATCGGGTGTGATAGACTCTACGTTCACATACAATGGGTGCAAGCCAATGTTGCACGTGCAGAACAATCGGGTTAAATTTGACGAGCCTAGCATGTACAGACATGGCCTTGGAACACAAGAGACCGAAAGGTCGAACATGAGTCATATAGTAGATATGATCAACATGATGATGTTCACCATTGAAACCACCTCAACTCACGTGATGATCGAACTTGAGTTAGTGAATTTGGATCATGTATCACTCAGATGACCTGAGGGATGTCACTTTGAGTGGGAGCTTTAGTAATTTTATTAACTAAACTCATTACCTTGAACAATAGTCTTAGTAACCTTTGCATATTTATGTTGTAGATCAATGGCTCGCGTAGTAGCACCCCTGAATTTTAATGCGTTCCTAGAGAAAGCTAAGTTGAAAGATGATGGAAGTAACTTTGTGGACTGGGCCCGTAATCTGAGGATTATCCTCACGGCTTCCCAGAAGTCATATGTCCTTGATGCACCACTTGGTGACCAACCCACTGACATGTCATCCAAAGACGTTAAGAACGCTTGGGAGGCATGTTCTGGAGATTACTCAATAGTTTAGTGTGCAATATTGTATGGCTTAGAACCGGGACTTCAAAGACGTTTTGAACGTCATGGAGCATATGAGAAGTTCCAGGAGTTGGAGTTTATCTTTAAGAAGAATGCCCGGATCAAGAGGTATGAGACCTCCGATAAGTTCTATGCTTGCAAAATGGAGGAGAACGGGTCTATCAGTGAACATATACTCAGAATGTCTAGGTATTCGACTCGTTTGGTGGAGTTGGGAATGCCCCTTTCGCAAGAGGCGATCACTGACAGAGTTCTTCAATCACTGCCACCTAGCTACAAGAGCTTTGTGATGAACTATAACAAGCACGGTATGAACAAGTCAGTCGCCGAGCTATTTGCGATGCTGAAAGTCACTAAGTCTGAAATCTAGAAAGAACATCAAGTGTTGATGGTCAATAAAACCACTAGTTTCAAGAAGAATGGAAAGGGCAAGAAGGGTAACTCCAAGAAGAGTGGCAAACAGTTTCCCCTCCCAAGAAGAAACCCAAGGCTGGACCCAAGCCAGAAACCGAGTCCTTTCATTGCAAGGGAACTGGTCACTGGAAGCGGAACTGCCCCAAGTATCTGGCCGACAAGAAGGCGCCCAACAACAAACAAGGTATATATGATGTACATTTTTTGATGTGTACCTTACTAGCTCTTGTTGTAGTGCCTCGGTATTTGATACCGGTTCGGTTGCTCACATTTGCAACTCAAAACAGGAACTACGGAATAGACGAAGGCTGGCGAAGGACGAAGTGACTATGCGCGTGGGAAATCGTTCCAAGGTTGATGTGATCGCCGTCGACACGCTCTCTCTTTGATTACCATCGAGATTAGTGATGAACTTGAATAATTGTTATTTAGTGCATGCGTTAAGCATGAACATTATATCTGTACCTTGTTTATTGCGATACGGTTACTCATTTAAATCAGATAATAATGGTTGTTCTATTTATATGAGTGATATCTTTTATGGTCATGCACCCAATCTGAGGGGTTTATTCATATTGAATCTTGATAGTGATGATACACATGTTCATAACATTGATGCCAAAAGATGTAGAGTTGATAATGATAGTACCACTTTCTTGTGGCACTGCCGTGTGGGTCATATTGGTGTAAAACGCATGAGGAAGCTCCACGCCGATGGACTTTTGGAGTCACTTGATTTTGAATCACTTGACACATGTGAACCATGCCTCATGGGCAAGATGACTGAAACGATGTTCTTTGGAAAAATGGAACGGGCAAGTGACTTGTTGGAAATCATACATACTGATGTGTGCGGTCCAATCAATGTTGCAGCGCGCGGTGGATATCGTTATTTTCTCACCTTCACCGATGACTTAAGTAGATATGGGTATATTTACTTAATGAAACACAAGTCTGAAACGTTTGAAAAGTTCAAGAAATTTCAGAGTGAAGTTGAGAATCATCGTAACAAGAAGATTAAATTCCTACGATCTGATCGAGGAGGTGAATATCCGAGTTATGAGTTTGGCAGTCACTTAAGACAGTGTGGAATTGTTTCACAGTTGACACTGCCTGGAACACCACAACGTAATGGTGTGTCCGAACATCGTAATCGAACCTTATTAGATATGGTGTGTTCTATGATGTCTCTTGCCGATTTGCCACTATCGTTTTGGGGTTATGCATTAGAGACAACTGCATTCACTTTAAATAGGGCACCATGGAAATCCGTTGAGACGACGCCAGATGAACTGTAGTTTGGCAAGAGGCCAATGTTGTCGTTTCTTAAAGGTTGGGGATGTGATGCTTATGTCAAAAAGCTTCAGCCTGAAAAGCTGGAACCCAAAGCGGAGAAATGCGTCTTCATAGGATACCCGAAAGAGACAGTTGGGTATACCTTCTATCTCAGATCCGAAGGCAAAGTGTTTTTCGCTAAGAACGGAACATTTCTTGAGAAAGAGTTTCTCTCGAAAGAATTGAGTGGGAGGAAAATAGAGCTTGATGAGGTTATTGAACCTTTACTTCAACTAGAGAGTAACGCAGTGCAGAAAGATGTTTCTATGGAGCCTATGATAGTTGAAGAGGAAGTTAATGATGATGATCATGAAGCTTCGGATCAAGTTACTATTGAACCTCGTAGGTCGACAAGGGCGCGTACTGCTCCTGAGTGGTACGACAACCCTGTCTTGGAGGTCATGTTATTGGGCAACAATGAACCTATGAGCTATGGAGGAGCAGTGATGGGCCCGGATTCCGAGAAATGGTTAGAGGCCATGAAATCCAAGATGGGATCCATGTATGAAAACAAAGTATGGACTTTGGAAGTATTACCTGAAGGGCGAAAGGCCATTAAGAACAAATGGACCTTTAAGAAGAAGATGGATGCGGACGGTAATATCACCATCTATAAAGCTCGACTTGTGGCAAAGGGTTTTTCACAAGTTCAAGGAGTTGACTACGATGAGACATTCTCACCCGTAGCGATGCTTAAGTCCATCAGAATCATGTTAGCAATAGCTGCATATTTCGATTATGAAAGTTTGCAGATGGATGTCAAAACAGCGTTCCTTAACGGTTTCCTTGAGGAAGAGTTGTATATGATGCAACCAGAAGGTTTTGTCGATCCAGAGAATGTTGACAAAGTTTGCATACTCCAGCGATCCATTTATGGACTGGTGCAAGCATCTCAGAGTTGGAATAAGCGCTTTGATGAGGTGATCAAAGCATTTGGGTTTATACTATTTTATGGAGAAGCTTGTATATACAAGAAAGTGAGTGTGAGTTCTATAGTGTTTCTAATATTATATGTGGATGACATATTGCTGATTGGAAACAATATAGAAATGCTGGAAAGCGTGAAGGAATATTTGAACAAGAGTTTTTCAATGAAGGACCCTGGAGAAGCTGCTTTCATATTAGGCATTAAGATCTATAGAGATAGATTGAGACGCTTCATAGCACTTTCACAAAGCACATACCTTGATAAAGTTTTGAAGAAGTTCAAAATGGATCAGTCCAAGAAGGGGTTCTTGCCTGTGTTACAAGGTGTAAAGTTGAGTAAGACTCAATGCCTAGTGACGGCAGAAGATAGAGAGAAGATGAGTGTCATCCCCTATGCTTCAGGTCGTCGTAAAGGGTTACGTCGATGCAAGATTTGACACTGATCAGGATGACTCTAAGTCGCAAACCAGATACGTATTTATTCTCAACGGGGGAGCAGTAAGGTGGTGCTATTCCAAGCAAAGCATGGTAGCCGATTCTACATGCGAAGCGGAGTACATCGCAGCCTCGGAGGCATTGAAGGAAGGTGTTTGGATAAAGCAGTTCATAACAGATCTTGGAGTAGTGCCCAGTGCACTGAATCCAATGACTCTATTCTGTGACAACACTGGTGCCATTGCTCTGGCCAAGGAACCAAGGTTTCACAAGAGGACCAGACACAAAAGCGACGCTTCAATTCCATCCGCGATTACATCAAGGAGAAGGACATAAATATTTGCAAAGTGCACACGGATCTGAATGTTGCAGACCTGTTGACTAAACCTCTTCCAAGGGCTAAACATGATCAACACCAGAACTGCATGAGTGTTGGATTCATTACAATGTAAATCACATAGTGATGTGAACTAGAATATTGACTCTAGTGCATGTGAGAGACTGTTGGAAATATGCCCTAGAGGCAATAAATAAAGTTTATTATTATTATATTTCCTTATTCATGATAATTGTTTATTATCCATGCTATAATTGTATTGATTGGAAACACATTGCATGTGTGGATATATAGACAACACTTTGTCCCTAGTGTGCCTGTAGTAGACTAGCTCGTTAATCAAAGATGGTCAAGGTTTCCTAGCCATTGACATTAGATGTCATTTGATAACAGGATCACATCATTAGGAGAATGATGGGATGGACAAGACCCAAACTATAAACGTAGCATATGATCGTGTCAGTTTATTGCTACAGTTTTCTGCATGTCAAGTATATGTTCCTATGACCATGAGATCATGCAACTCACGGACACCGAAGGAGTGCCTTGTGTGTATCAAGCATCGCAACGTAACTGGGTGACTATAAAGGTGCTCTACAGGTATCTTCGAGGGTGTCTATTGGGTTGGCATGGATCAACACTGGGATTTGTTACTCCGTGTGACGGAGAGGTATCTCAGGGCCCACTCGGTAATACAACATCACAACAAGCCTTGCAAGCAATGTGACTAAGTGTTAGTCACGGGATCTTGTATTACGAAAACGAGTAAATAGACTTGCTGGTAACGAGGTTGAACTAGGTATGGAGATACCGATGACCTAATCTCAGGCAAGTAATATACCGAAGAACAAAGGGAACATCATACAAGATTAACTGAATCCTTGACATAGAGGTTTGACTGATAAAGATCTTCATAGAATATGTAGGAATCAATATGGCACCCAAGTCCCGCTATTGGTTATTGACCGTAGAGGTGTCTCGGTCATGTCTACATAGTTCTCAAACCCGTAGGGTCTGCACACTTAAGGTTTGGTGATGTTTTGGTAGTATAGAGTTATGCATGGTGGTGACCGAAGGTTGTTAGGAGTCCCAGATGAGATCCTGAATATCACAAGGAGCTCCGGAATGGTCTGGAGGTAAAGATTGATATACAGGAAGTCCTGTTTTGGTCACAGGAAAAGTTTCGGGCTCATCGGTAGTGTACCGGGAGTGCTGGTAGGGTACCCGGGGACCATCGGGAGGGGTATTTCGACCCAAGAGGCTACATGGGCTGTGAGAGATGGAATACCAGCCCTTAGTGGGCTGGCCGAAGGCCCACAGGAAGCCCATGCGGCTGGGGAAGAAACCCAAGGTGGAAAGAAAGTCAAAAGTGGAAAAAAGGAAGGAGTCCTAATCCTACTAGGAGTTGAGGAGGGGGACTCCTCCCTCCACTTCGGCCGAAGTGGATTTGGCTCCCTTGGGAGCCAAGTCTCCTCCCTCCCCTGCTCCTATATATACTTGAGGTTTTGAGGGTTTTTGACATAGAATTTTAGCCACGTGCTGCCCTCTCCTCTAGTCCGTAGTTTCTCCTCTAGATCGGTTTCAGCAGTGCTTAGGCGAAGCCCTGCTGGAATTACTCCACCACCATCACCACAACACCGTCGCGCTGCCAGAGAACTCGTCTACTTCTCCACTCCCTCTTGCCGGATGAAGAAGGCGGAGATCATCATCAAGCCGTACGTGTGCTGAACACAGAGGTGCCGTCCGTTCGGTGCTAGATCGGGACAGATCGTGATTGGTTCGCGGGATGCTCGGCGATTTGGATCGCGAAGACGTTCAACTACATCAACCGCGTTTCTTAACGCTTCCCTCTTAGCGATCTAAAAGGGTATGTAGATCCACTCTCCCCTCTCCTAGATGCTTATCTCCTAGATTGATCTTGGTGAAGCGTAGGAAATTTTTTGTTTCCCATGCAACGTTCCCCGACAGTGGCATCATGAGCTAGGTCTATGTGTAGATGAGATCTCGAGTAGAACACAAAGAGTTTGTGGGCGTTGATGCTTAGATTGCTTCCTCCCTTGGTCGTGTTTTGGTTCAGCAGTATTGTGGGATGAAGCGGCCTGGACCAATCTTAGTCATCGTTTACGAGAGACCGGTTCCATCGACGTTCCCTTGCAACATAGGAAATTTTTTGTTTCCCATGCAACGTTCCCCAACAGTGGTGCCGTTGTCACGCAAGGGGGAGAGAGAGAGAGATGCATCAGTGGTGGCTAGAGTTTAGGGTTTCCGGCTCCTGAGGGAGTCGGGCAATAGATATGACTTATTGCTTGATTCTAAAACGAGTCCTTACAAGAGTTTATATAATCCTATATGTGATAAAAGTAAAGATAAGCTGGGCTAGGACCCTAACTCGACGTACCAATGGGCCTCCTCTGGCTGTAATGCATGCCGGTCATAACATCTCTCCCCGCCTACGCAAACAGCTCGTCCTCGAGCTGGAAGTCTGGAAGATGTTGGCGGAACTCCTCGAGCTGCTCCCAAGTGGCGTCCTCCTCCGAAAGGCGCCTCCACTGGACCAACAGGGGCCAAACACCACGGCTCTGCTGGGCCTTCAACACCTTCTCCAGACCCGGAATAAGATGTCCATCACAGGTCGCAGGGAGCCTCGGCGTTGCCGCCGGCGGGTCGCCGCGGAAAGGCTTTAGCAAGCCCACATAGATGACGTCATGGATGCGGGCGCCTGGTGGAAGCTGAAGACGGTATGCGACCTTGTGGATGCGTTCCAAGACTGGAAACGGTCTGGCGTAGCGAGGACCCAGCTTCGTTTGGCACGCTGGTCCAGTGCCTGCATGGTGCGATGAAGGAGATGCAGCCACACCTAGTCACCCACCTCAGACTCCATCTCGCGGTGGTGGGCGTCGTAGTACTTCTTAAATAGCTGATGGGCCTGGAGAAGACGCTGGTGCACCTCAACAAGGATCTCATCCCTTCTGCGAAGAAGGTCGCCTGCCTCCTCCGTTCAGACCGTCCGGGGTTGAAATGGCACACGTGTGGAGGATGGCTGTACACCACCTCGAAGGGGGTGGCATGCAGGGCGGAGTGATAGGAGGTGTTGTATCAGTCCTCCGCCCAAGCGAGCCAGTCCACCCAAGCACGGGGACGATCACCTGTAACATAGCGGAAGTACTTAGCAATCACCTTGTTTACCACCTCGGATTGGCCGTCCGTTTAAGGGATGGCACCAAACCCCACGCTCAAGGCGTCGCAGTCCACCATGAACAACTTGTCGAAGTCCGGCATCTGAAGGACCGACCCCGTAGTGAGAGCCTACTTGAGGGTCTAGAAAGCCTCGGTCACCTTAGTATCCCAGGAGAAGGCTTCGCGGCGCAACAAGCACATGAGAGGTGCCACGATGAGGCCGAATTCCTGGATGAACTTCCGGTAGTAGACCGCGAGGCCTAGGAATCCACGGAGAGCTCGCGGCGAGTGTGGCGTTGGCCAAGCCGCGACCGCCGCGACCTTGTCGGCATCGATGGCGACACCCTCCGCCGAGATGACGTGGCCGAGATAGGCGACTGAGGTCATGGCGAATGAGCACTTCTAGGGCTTGAGGTGCAGCTGGTGCGCTTGAAGCTCGTTGAAGACGATGGCCACGTGCTGCAGATGCACCGCCCACGAGGAGCTGTGGATCAGAATGTCATCAAAGAAAACAAGCACGAACCATCGCAAGTAAGGCCGGAGGACGTTGTTCATCAAGGCCTGGAATGTCGACGGGGCATTGGATAGGCCGAAGGGCATCACCGAGAACTCAAAGTGGCCATGATGAGTGCAAAAAGTTGTCTTGGTGATATCGTCCGGGTGCATCCGCACCTGATGGTAACCCAAGCGGAGGTCGAGCTTAGTGAAGAAGCGGGGCCCCATGGAGCTCGTCTAGCAGTTCCTCAACAACAGGTATAGGAAATTTTTCCTTGGACTTCTTGGCATTGAAGGCACGGTAGTCAATGTAGAAACGCCATGAGCCATTGGCCTTGCGCACGAGGACCACCGACACGAGAAATGGTGACATGGAGATCCGAATGATGCCCTGGGCGAGCATGACCGCACACTACCACTCCATCTCATCCTTCTATAGTTGGGGGTAGCGGTATGGCCGCACGACGACGGGGGCAGTGTCCGGTAGCAGATGGATGCGTTGGTCATAGGGTCGAACTAGTGGAAGTCCATGTGGCTTGTCGAAGAGATTGCTGTGTTGCTGCAATAGGCTGGCCAACAGGGGTTGCTCGTTGTCGACAGCGGCCGCCATCAGCTGGGGCCGGGGCGAGGATACGTCTCCAACTTATCTATAATTTTTGATTGTTCCATGCTATTATATTATCTATTTTGGATGTTTTATATGCATTAATATGCTATTTTATATTATTTTTGGGACTAACCTATTAATCTAGAGCCTAGTGCCAGTTTATGTTTTTCCTTGTTTTTGAGAATTGTAGCTAAGGAATATTAAATAGAGTCAAAACAGAATAAAATATTCGGAATGAATTTTTCTGGACCGGAAGGAAATCAGGAGACTTGAGAACCAAGGCAGAAGAGCCACCGTGGGGCCACAAGCCCTAGGGGCATGCCCAATAGGCTTGTGGGCCCACAACATCTCTCCCAACCCTAATATTCAGCCTATAAATTCCCAAATATTACATCATTATGAGAACAAGCCACATAAACACTTTTCCGCCGCCAAAAGCCTCCGTTCCCGAGAGATCCAATCTTGGAGCCTTTTTCGGTAATCTGCCGGAGCGGGATTCAATCACGGAGGGCATCTACATCAACTCCATTGCCCCTCCAATGATGTGTGAGTAGTTCACCACAGACCTTCGGGTCCATAGCTAGTAGCTAGATGACTTCTTCTCTCTCTCTTTGCTCTTCAATACCATGTTCTTCATGATCTTCGTGGACATCTATCCGATGTAATACTCTTTTGCGGTGTGTTTGTCGAGATCCGATGAATTGTGGGTTTATGTTCAGATTATCCATGAATATTATTCGAGTCTTTCCTTACTTCTTATATGCATGATTTCATATCTTTGCAAGTCTCTTCGAGTTATTGATTTGGTTTGGCCAACTAGATTGGTAATTCTTGCAATAGGAGAAGTGCTTAGTTTTGGGTTCAATCTTGCGGTGTCCTCACCCAGTGACAAAGTAGGGGTAGTGAGGAACGTATTGTATTTTTGCCATCAAGGATAAAAATATGGGATTTTCATCATATTTCTTGAGTTTATCCCTCTACATCATGTCATCTTACCTAATGTGGTACTCTGTTCTTCATGAACTTAATACCTAGATGCAGGCAGGAGTCGGTCAATGTGTGGAGTTATAGTAGTAGATGCAGAATCGTTTCGGTCTACTTGACACGGACGTGATGCCTATATGCATAATAATTGCCTTGGATATCTTCATAATTATTCACTTTTCTATCAATTGGTCGACAGTAATTTGTTCACCCACCGTAATACTTGCTATCATGAGAGAAGCCTCCAGTGAAACCTATGCCCGCCGGGTCTATTTTCCATCTTATACTTTCAGATCTAAAACCAAAACTACCAAAAATACATTGCTGCATTATTTTTACCTTTTTTTACTTTCCGTTCAAGCAATCTATCTCTATAAGATCTCATCCTTGCAAGTAACCTTAATGGGATTGACAACCCCTTTATAGTGTTGGGTGCAAGAGTTTGATTCTTTGTGTAGGTACACCTATTGGGGACTTGCTTGTATCTCCTACTAGATTGATACCTTGGTTCTCAACAACTGAGGGAAATACTTATCTACTTTTTTGCATCACCCATTCCTCTTCACGGAAACCAATGCATGCTCGAGAAGTAGCAAGAAGGATTTCTGGCGCCGTTGCCGGGGAGATCTACATCAAGCCTACCAAGTACCCATCACAAAATTCTCTCTTGAATTTACTTTATTTCTCATTTTCCTCTTGTTTTCCTCTCCCCCACTTCACCAATTTGCCGTTTTATTCGCCCTCTCTTTCTCGTTTGTCTTTTTCTTGTCAGATCTTTTGTTTGCTCGTGTTGCCATGTGCCTTCTATTTGCTTGCATCTTCGCTTGATAAAAATCTATTCATATGGATCCTCATACACTTGCTAATCTTTTCAAAAGACCAAATTATGATGAACCAATTTCTAGTGAGTTGAGTGCACTTGATTATCTCTATGAAGTTTTGCTTGAACATAATGAAAATTTTGATGAAGTGTTGAAAGAAGAAAATTATAAAGTGATTCATGATATATCCTTGAAGGAAAACCATGATTGCCATGTTGTTAGTATGAATTCTCTAAATATCCATGATGCTAATGATATGCAAAACCACAAGCTTGGGGATGCTATGCTTGATGAAGATGATATTTTTTGTTCCCCAAGTTTTGGTGATGACACGTATGCTATAATTGCTCATGAAGAGAATGCTTTGTGTGATAGTTATATTGTGATATTACTTAGTGATGCTACTGAAATTTATTTTTAGGGAGTAACATATGCTTGTAGGAATTACAATAATATCAAGTTTCCTCTCTACGTGTTCAAAGTTTTGAAGTTATGCTTGTTTGGCCATCCGATGCTAGCTGACTCTTGTTCCCATAAATTTTTGAAGTTATGCTTGTTTGGCCATCCTATGCTAGTTAGACTTAAATGTGATTTTCATGAGATTCATGATGCTTTCTTGCATGTTTCAAATACTACTTTTTATGTGAGCATCATGTAAATCATTATGCCTAGCCAGGGGCATTAAACAATAGCGCTTGTTGGGAGGCAACCCAATTTTATTTTGCTTTCTGCTTTTTTTGCTTCTGTTTTGGTGTGTTTTGCACATTATTAATTCTATAGTAATTGTGTTTTTGTGTTTTAATTAGCGTTTGAGCCAAGTAAAACCTTTGGGGTGATCTATGGTAGTTGTTGATTTGATCTTGCTGAAAAACAGAAACTTTTGCGCTCAGTCCAGGAATTTTCTAATTATTTCAGAGCGTTGAATTGATATGAAATTTTTACACAGGATTTATATACAAATTTCCCTGATTTTACTCATTTTTAAGAATTTTTCGAGTTCCAGAAGTATTTGAAGTTTATAGATTGCTACAGAATGGTCCTTTCTTGACAGATTCTGTTTTCTTTGTCACGTTTGCTTATTTTGATGTATATATGGGTCGTATCGGGGGGTATGCGCCATGGAGAAATTAGAATACAGTAGGTATTACACAAATAAAACTAAATAAGGAGTTCACAACAGTACATAAAGTGGCGATTTATCTTTTTATACTAATGGATCTCATGAGTTTTCTGTTGAGTTTTGTGTTGTGAAGTTTTCATGTTTTGGGTGAAGATTTGATGGACTATGGATTAAAGAGTGGCAAGATCCTAAGATTGGGGATTCCCAAGGCACACCAAGTCATATTCAAGGATACCAAAAATCCTAAGCTCGGGGATGCCCCAGAAGGCATCCCCTCTTTCATCTTCAATCCATCGGTAAATTTACTTGAAGCTATATTTTTATTCACCACATGATATGTGTATTGCTTGGAGCGACTTCTATGATATGAGTCTTTGATTTTTAGTTTGCCACAATCATCCTTGCTGCACACATCTGTTGAGAGAGACACTCTGAATCATGAATTTATTAGAATACTCTATGTGCTTCACTTATATCTTTTGAGCTAGGCAATGTTGCTCTAGTGCTTCACTTATATCTTTATAGAGCATGGTGGTGTTATATTTTATAGAAATTATTGAACTCTCATTCCTCACTTGTATTATTTTGAGAGTTTCTTAAAACGGCATGGTAATTTGTTTAGGTTATGAGTTTACTCCTAATATAACGGGCATCCAAGAGGGATATAATAAAAACTTTCATATTAAGTGCATTGAATACTATGAGAAGTTTGATTCCTTGCATGTTGTTTTGAGATAATAGAGATGGTAATATGAGAGTCATGCTAGTGAGTAGTTGTGAATTGGAAGAGATATTTGTGTTGAAGTTTGTGATTCCCGTATCATGCACGTATGGTGAACCGTTATGTAACGAAGTCGGAGCATGATTTGTTTAATGATTGTCAACCTTTGTGTGAGGGTCGGGAGCGCGCGATGGTTAACTCCTACCAACCTCTCCCCTAGGAGCATGCGTCTAATGCTTTGTTTGATAACTAATAGACTTTTGCAATAAATATGTGAGTTCTTTATGACTAATGTTGAGTCCATGGATTATACGCACTCTCACCCTTGCATCTTTGCTAGCCTCTCTAGTACCGCGCAAATTTCACCGGTACATCAAACCCTCCTTCCTCAAAACACCACCATATATTCCTCAAAACAGCCACCATACCTACCTATTGTGGAATTTCCATAGCCATTCCGAGATATATTGCCATGCAACTTCCACCATGTAGTTTTTCATGACTTGCACCATCACTTCATATTGCATATAGAGTCATACTTTGTCATAGGTATCGAGTTGTAATTTTCTTTTTGAGTTATAAGTAAATAAAAGGGTGATGATTTTTCATGAACAGAGCATTGTCCCATGAGAGAAAAGGATGATGGAAGCTATGACTCCCTCACAAGTTGGGATGAGTATCCGGACTTTACAAAAAATAAAAGAGGCCAGCAAAGCCCAAACAAAAAAGGAATAAAAGAGGACAAAGAAGCCCACCAAAATAAAAAAATTTAAAAAAATGAGATAAAGAGAGAAGGGAAAATTGCTACTACCTTTTTCCACACATGTGCTTCAAAGTAGCACCATGATCTTCATGATAGAGAGTCTCCTATTTTTTTCACTTTCATATAACTAGTGGATATTTTTGCACGACCACTTAGTTTTCTTTTTTGAGCTTTCATACACTTATAGCTCTAAGTGCATTTGTTGCATGGCAATCCCTACTCACTCACATTGATATCTATTGATGGGCATCTCCATAGCCCGTTGATACTCCTAGTTGATGTGAGACTATCTTCTCCTTTTTCTCCTTGCACCTCCTCCATATTCTATTCCACCTATAATGCTATATCCATGGCTCACGCTCATGTATTGTGTGAGAGCTGAAAAGGTTTGAGAACGCCAAAAGTGTGAAACAATTGCTTGACTTGTTCATCGGGGTTGTGCATGATTTAGATACTTTGTGTGGGGAAGATGGAGCATAGCCAGACCATATGTTTTTATAGGGATAACTTTCTAAGGCCATGTTATTTCGTAAGGACATGACTACCTTGTTGGTGTGCTTAAAGTATTAATGTTTTTATGTCAATATTAGACTAATGTTTTGAATCTTACGGATCTGAATATTCATGCCACAATAAAGAAGATTACATGGATAAATATGTTAGGTAGCATTCCACATCAAAAATTCTGTTTTTATCATTTACCTACTCGAGGACGAGCAGGAATTAAGCTTGGGGATGCTGATACGTATCCAACGTATCTATAATTTTTGATTGTTCCATGCTATTATATTACCTATTTTGGATGTTTTATATGCATTAATATGCTATTTTATATTATTTTTGGTACTAACCTATTAATCTAGAGCTTAGTGTCAGTTTCTATTTTTTTCATTGTTTTTGAGAATTGTAGAAAAGCAATATTAAACGGAGTCCAAACGGAATAATTTTTTCGGAATGAATCTTTCTGGACCGGAAGGAAACCAAGAGACTTGAGAACCAAGGCAGAAGAGCCACCGTGGGGCCACAAACCCTAGGGGCGTGCCCAGGGGGTAGGGCGCGCCCAGCAGGCTTGTGGGCCCACGACAACTCTCCCAACCCTAATCTTCAGCCTATAAATTCTCAATTATTCCATCATTATCAAAACAAGCCACGAAAACACTTTTTCACCACCAGAAGCCTCTGTTCCTGAGAGATCTAATCTTGGAGCCTTTTCCGGTAATCTGCCGGAGGGGGATTCGATCACGGAGGGCATCTACATCAACTCCATTGCCCCTCCGATGATGCGTGAGTAGTTCACCATAGACCTTCGGGTCCATAGCTAGTAGCTAGCTGGCTTCTTCTGTCTCTTTCCTCTTCAATACCATGTTCTTCATGATCTTCATGGAGATCTATCCGATGTAATAGTCTTTTGCGGTGTGTTTGTCAAGATCCGATGAATTGTGGGTTTATGTTCAGATTATCCATGAATATTATTTGAGTCTTTCCTGAATTCTTATATCCATGATTTCATATCTTTGCAAGTCTCTTCAAGTTATTGGTTTGGTTTGGCCAACTAGATTGGTAATTCTTGCAATAGGAGAAGTGCTTAGTTTTGGGTTCAATCTTGTGGTGTCCTCACCCAGTGACAAAGTAGGGGTAGCGAGGCACGTATTGTATTGTTGCCATCAAGGATAACAAGATGGGATTTTCATCATATTGCTTGAGTTTATCCCTCCACATCATGTCATCTTACCTAATGCGTTACTTTGTTCTTCATGAACTTAATACTCTAGATGCAGGCAGGAGTCGATCGATGTGTGGAGTAATAGTAGTAGATACATAATCGTTTTGGTCTACTTTACATGGACGTGATGCCTATATGCATAATCATTGCCTTCGATATCTTAATAATTATTCACTTTTCTATCAATTGGTCGATAGTAATTTGTTCACCCACCGAAATACTTGCTATCATGAGAGAAACCTCTAGTGAAACCTACGGCCCCCGGGTCTATTTTCCATCTTATACTTTCAGATCGAAAACCAAAAATACTTTGCTGCATTATTTTTACCTTTTGTTTTACTTTCCGTTCAAGCAATCTATCTCTATCACATCTCATCCTTGCAAGTAACCTTAAAGGGATTGACAACCCCTTTATAGCGTTGGGTGCAAGAGTTTGATTATTTGTGTAGGTACACCTATTGGGGACTTGCTTGTATCTCCTACTGGATTGATACCTTGGTTCTCAACAACTGAGGGAAATACTTATCTACTTTGCTACATCACCTGTTCCTCTTCATGAAAACCAACACATGCTCGAGAAGTAGCAGGCGACGCTGAGGTGGCGCCACCCACGCCCTCCCACCAGACGCGACGACCCACGTGCCAGAAGATCATCGTCATGGCATCAAAATCCCAGAAGATGGGATCTAGGGTCCGCAAAAAGTCGACACTAAGGATGAAGTCGAAGCATCCCAAGTCAATACCAACACAAGTGATGGTGAAGTTCACGTTGCCGATGATGAGGGGGACATGACGAGCAATACCCTGGCAGTCTAGACGGTCAACGTTGGCCACAGTAACGCGGAGTTTCTCCTCGCGAGTCAATTGCAGCTCCATGCTACGCATGGTGGCCCCGGGCATGACATTGTGGGTGGAGCTCGTGTCCAGCAGGGCGAGGAACCGTTCCCCTTTGATCGTCACCTGCAGGAGCATGGTCTTTTCCGTCTGTATGCCTGCGAGGGCATGGAGGGAGACCACGAGGACGTTCGCCTGGTCGGGCCCTAGGGGAATCGCGACGTCAAATGGGGTGGCTGGGTCACCGGGCCCAGCGTCGGCGAAATCCTCCTCGATGTAGTCCGCAGCCTCCAAATAGAAGAGGCACAGACAAACGTGACCCGAGACGTAGAGCTCGTCGTAGTTGTAGCACAACCCTTGACACCGGCGTTCGAGCTGCTCGGCCGGGGTGAGCCGACCGAAGGGTCGCGTCGCGGCCTGGGCGGGGGGCGCCATGGGAGCCTAGGCAGGGCGCCATGGCGCTAGTGCTGGCGGCCGGGGAAGCTGCCGGGCGGCCCGGGACGGGGGCGCCTGCTGCATGGCCATCGTGCGATGCTCAAAGGCGCAGGCATAGTTAAGGGAGTCCTCGACTAAGGGGTCCTCGGGCTGCTGGCCTATCTCCTAATAGGCCGGCTTGGCGGGCCACTCTATGACTGTCGCAAGGAGGGCCTGATACATTGAGAGCCCTCATTCTAGAAGGAATCCCCGAAGGCACGTCGTGCACTCCAAGTCAAGATGAGGATATCGACATATCCATCCATGATAGGAGACTTGCCACGTGTAAACCCTAGGTACCCCCTGGTGTCTATATAAATTGGGAGGGTTTTAGATTGTAGGGCAGAGAAACTCATCTAGGGTTTTAGCTAGTCGATCTCGAGGTAGATCAACCCTGTAACCTTAATACCATCAATATAATCGAGCAGGATGTAGGGTTTTACCTCCATAGGAGAGCCCGAACCTGGCTAAACATCGTCTCCTTCCTCTCTTGTTACCATCGATTCTCGTGTCATAGCTCGTGACTCCCTACCCGAAATCCGCCGGTTTTGAAACCGACATTGGTGCTTTCATTTAGAGTTCTGTTGTGATCGCCAAAGGAATCAATGGCTCGCATTGTCATGAGTGAAGAGGTCCGTGGTGTGGACTCTTTTGTCCCTGGACAGATCTTCCCTGCGGTAGCATTGTGCTGCACGCTGACCCAACCCGCCATTTGGGCCAGGTCAGGAGTTTTGCCCCTGCTCAGGAGGTCAAATTTGGGAACCTATAGTTCTCCGTAGACTCTTGGGGCGATATTTCGCTCACCGGGCTCGCTGTCTCATCTGACGCGCCCGAGGACTCCGAGGCCTTGACCTCAGATCTCGTTTTTGGTTTGGATCTCGCCATGGCACCAGATGCCCGAGCACCAGACCTCGCCGAACACCCTTCTTGGGGGGACGCATCGAAGGTTAACTCCGAAAGTTCTGGGCAGCTTGACCCGATCGAGCTCTCGACACTCAACGAGGCTCTAGATCGGATCTTATCAATGAAAATTACTGACGACCTACCCCGATCCATGCTCAGATTGGACTTAAGGCAGGTCAAGAGGGGTTTTCCATTCCACCCACCACCCACTTCGTAACCACTATCAAAGACTTAACCGACATGTTGGACTATGCCTCCGAGGAGGCAGAAAACATGGATGAGGAGGATTGCGACCCCACCCCTGTCAACACTGGGTGATGGGCTGCCACCTCCACCTACGACGTCTACATGGTAGACACTCCAGCCAATAACAGTGATCACACACCCAAAAACAATGGCGATAGATTGGGTGAAGCGCCGTCAAGGCGCCGGAAGCCGCGCAAAAAGTCATAGGCAAAAAAGGGAAGGGAAGCTACTGCTGGCATCGGGGACCAGGAGAGGCCGGAGGATCAGCGCGACCCCGATGATCCAAACGATTCCGAGGATGACAACTCCCCCTGTCAAAGAGGAGGACAGTCCGGAAGCCGAAGACTTCGCCATCCCCGATAACCTTGAAGATCATGAACAGTTTCGGCAACAGCTTATAGCCACCGCCTGAAGCCTGAAAGCAAAAGAACGATGCTACTTCTTGAGCTTGCGTTGGTTTTCCCTTGAAGAGGAATGGGTGAATCTACAAAGTAGAAGTATTTCCCTCAGTTGTTGACAACCAAGGTATCAATCTAGTAGGAGGAACAAGCAAGACCCCTATAGATGCACCTACACAAACAATCAAACTCTTACACCCAACGTTATAAAGGGATTGTCAATCCCTTCACTGTTACTTGCAAGGATTAGATCTGATAGAGATAGATGTAAAAGATCACTAGAAGTAAAAAGTAAATAAAATTGTATCAAGGTATTTTTGGTATATAGATCTGAAAATATATTATGGAAAATAGACCCGGGGGCCATAGGTTTCACTAGAGTCTTCTCTCTTGAAGGAAAATAATACGGTGGGTGAAAAAATGAGCAATTGATAGAAAAGCGCATAGTTATGAAGATATCCAAGGCAATGATTATGCATAGAGGCATCACATCCATGTCAAGTAGTCCGAAACGATTCTGCATCTATTACTATTACTCCGCACATCTACCGACTCCTGCCTGCATCTGGAGTATTAAGTTCATGAAGAACATGGTAACACATTAAGTAAGATGACATGATGTAGAGGGATAAACTAAAGCAATATGATGAAACCCCCATGTTTTTATCCTTGATGGAAACAACACAAATATGTGCCTCGCTACCCCTACTTTGTCATTAGGTGAGGATACCACAAGATTGAACCCAAAACTAAGCACTTCTCCCATTGCAAGAATTACCTATCTAGTTGACCAAACCAAACCAATAACTCGAAGAGACTTGCAAAGATATGCTATCATGCATATAAGAATTCAAAGAAGATTCAAATAATATTCATAGATAAGCTGATCATAAACCCACAATTCATCGGATCTCGACAAACACACCGCAAAAGAGTATTACATCAGATAGATCCCCATGAAGATCATGGAGAACATGGTATTGAAGAACAAATAGAGAGAAGAAGCCATCTAGCTACTAGCTATGGACCCGTAGGTTTGTGGTGAACTACTCGCGCATCATCGGAGGGGCAATGGAGTTGATGTAGATGCCCTCTGTGATCGAATCCCCCTGCGGCAAATTACCGAAAAAGGCTCCAAGATTTGACCTCTCGGGAACGGAGGCTTTCGGTGGCAGAAAAGTTTTATCGTGGCTATTTTTGGTATTGGGGGAATATTTCTGAATTTATAGGCCAAAGATTAGGGTTGGAGGACCTACGGGGGGGGGGGGGGGGCAGAAGCCAGGGTGGCTTGTGGCCCACCCATAGACCTTTTGCCCTCTTCTCCAAGTCTAGTAGGTTTCTTCTGGTCCAAGAAAAATCTCCGTAGAATTTTATTCCGTTTGTACTACGTTTTATATTCCTTTTCTAAAATACTCAAAAACAAGGAAAAATAGAAACTGGCACTGGGCTCTAGGTTAATAGGTCAGTCCCAAAAAAATATAAAATAACATATTAATGCATATAAAACATCCAAAACAGATAAGATAATAGCATGATAATCAAAAATTGTAGATACGTTGGAGACATACCAGCATCCCCAAGCTTAATTCTTGCTCGTCTTGAGTAGGTAAATGATAAAAATAGAATTTCTGATGTGGAATGCTACCTAACATATTTATCCATGTAATATTCTTTATTGTGGCATGAATGTTCGAATCCATAAGACTCAAATCAAAAGCTTAATGTTGACATAAAAATAATAATATTTCAAGCATACTAACAAAGCAATTGTGTCTCTTCAACATATAATGGCAAAAGAAAGTTATCCCTACAAAATCATATAGTGTGTCTATGCTCCATCTTCCCCGCTCAAAGTATTTATATCATGCACAACCCCGATGACAAGTCAAGAAATTGTTTCAGATCTTTTATGTTCTCAAACTTTTTCAACTCTCACGCAATACATGAGCGTGACCCATGGATATAGCACTATAGGTGGAATAGAATATGGTGGAGGTTGTGAAGAAAAAGGAGAAGATAGTCTCACATCAACTAGGCGTAGCAATGTTCTATGGAGATGCCCATTAATAGATATCAATGTGAGTGAGTAGGGATTGCCATGCAACGGATGCACTAGAGCTATATGTGTATGAAAGCTCAAAAAGAAACTAATTGGGTGTGCATCCAACTTGCTTGCTCATGAAGACCTAGGGCAATTTGAGGAAGCCCATCATTGGAATGTAGAAGCCATGTTATATAATGAAAAATTCACACTAGTATATGAAAGTGACAAAATAGGAGACTCTCTATCATGAAGATCATGGTGCTACTTTGAAGCACAAGTGTGGAAAAAAGATAGTACCATTGTCCGTTCTGTCTTTTCTCTCTTTTTTATTTTTTTATTTTGGTGGGCATCATTGGCCTCTTTTTTTATTTGGGCTTCATTGGCCTCTTTTATTTTTCATAAAGTCCGGAGTCTCATCCCAACTTTTGAGGGAATCATAGCTTCCATCATCCTTTCCTCATATGGGATAATGCTCTAATAATGATGGTCATCACACTTTTATTTACTTACAACTCAAGAATTACAACTCTATATCTAGAACAAAATATGAATCTATATGAATGTCAATGGTGGTGTACTAGGATGTGCAACGATCTAGTGTAGCAAATGACATCAAAAAATAGACAAGCCATGAAAACATCATGCTAGCTATCTTACGATCATGCAAAGCAATATGAAAATGATGGTGCGTGTCATAATAAATGAAACGGTGGAAGTTGCATGGCAATATATCTGGGAATGGCTATGGAATGCCATAATAGGTATGTATGATGGCTGTTTTGAGGAAGGATGTATGGTGGGTGTAATGCACCGGCGAAAGTTGCGTGGCACTAGAGAGGCTAGAAAAGGTGGAAGTGTGAGAGTGTGTATAATCCATGGACTCACATTAGTCATAAAGAACTCACATACTTATTGCAAAAGTCTATTAGTCATCAAAGCAAAGTATTAGGCGCATTCTCCTAGGGGAGAGGTTGGTAGGAGTTAACCATCGTGCGCTCTCGACCCTCACACAAAGGTGTTGGGGAACGTCGCATGGGAAACAAAAATTTTCCTACGCACACGCAAACCTATCCATGGTGATGAGCATCTACGAGAGGGAGAGTGGATCTACATACCCTTGTAGATCGCTAAGCGGGAAGCGTTAAGAAACGCGGTTGGTGTAGTCGAACATCTTCGCGATCCAAATCGCCGAGCGTCCCGCGATCTCATCACGATCCGTCCCGCGATCCAATCACGATCCGTCCCGTGAACTCATCACAATCCGTCCCGCGATCTCATCACGATCCGTCTCACGATCTTGATCACGATCTGTCCCGCGAACTCATCACGATCCGTTCCGCGATCTCATCACGAACTGTCTCGCGATCTCGATCACGGTCCTTCCGATCTAGCGTCGAACGGACGGCACCTCCGCGTTCAGCACACGTGCAACTTGATGATGATCTCCACCGTCTCGATCCAGCGAGAGGAGGTGGAGAGGAGAGAGAGTTCACCGGCAGCGTGACGGCGTTCCGGTGATGGTGGTGGAGCAATTCCGGCAGGGCTTCGCCTAAGCGCTGCAGAAAACCGATCTAGAGGAGAAACTATGCACCGGTGTAACGGGTAGCACGTGGCCGGAAATTCTGTCCAAAAACCACCCAATCCACTAGTATATATAGGAGGAGAGGAGAGGAGAGGCAGCCAAGGCCTTTGGGTCGGCCGAAATAGGAGGTGGGAGGAAATCTTACTTCACCTCCAATCCTAGTTGGAGTAGGATTGCCTCCTATTGGCTGATTTTCCACTTTTTGCTTTAGGACTTTCTCTCCTGCGCCATGGGCCTTTGTGGCTGTTTTCCCAGCCCACTAAGGGCTGGTTATTATTATCCCACAGCCCATGGACCTCTTGGGGTCGAAGTACCCCTCCCGGAGGTCTCCCTGTACACTACCGGCACTCCCGGTACACTACCGGCACTCCCGGTACACTACCGATGAGCCCGAAACTTTTCCGGAAACCAAACTGGGACTTCCTATATATGAATCTTTACCTCCGGACCATTCCGGAGCTCCTCGTGACGTCCGGGATCTCATCCGGGACTCCGAACAAACTTCGGTCACCACCATACATAACTCTACACTACCGAAACGTCACCGAACCTTAAGTGTGCAGACCCTGCGGGTTCGAGAACTATGTACACATGACCAAGACACCTCTACGGTCAATAACCAATGGCGGGACCTGGACGTCCACATTGGTTCCTACATATTCTACGAAGATCTTTATCGGTCGAACCTCTATGTCAAGGATTCAGTTAATCCCGTATAACGTTCCCTTTGTTCTTCGGTATGTTACTTGCCCGAGATTCGATCGTCGGTATCTCCATACCTAGTTCAACCTCATTATCGGAAAGTCTCTTTACTCGTTCCGTAATACAAGATCCCGCAACTAACAATTAGTCACATTGCTTGCAAGGCTTATTGTGATGTTGCATTACCGAGTGGGCCCCGAGATACCTCTCCGTTACACGAAGTAACAAATCCCAGTCTCGATCCATGCCAACTCAACAGACACCATCGAAGATACCTGTAGAGCACCCTTATAGTCACCCAGTTACGTTGCGACGTTTGATACACACAAGGCACTCCTACGATATCGGTGAGTTGCATGATCTCATGGTCATAGGAACATATACTTGACATGCAGAAAACAGTAGCAATAAACTGACACGATCATATGCTATGTTTGTAGTTTGGGTCTTATCCATCACATCATTCTCCTAATGATGTGATCCCGTTATCAAATGACATCTCATGTCCATGGCTAGGAAACCTTAACCATCCTTTGATCAACGAGCTAGTCCATTAGAGGCATACTAGGGACATGGTTTTGTCTATGTATCCACACATGCATTTAAGTCTCCGATCAATACAATTATAGCATGGATAATAAATGATTATCATGAACAAGGAAATATGATAATAACTAATTTATTATTGCCTCTAGGGCATATTTCCAACAAAAGGTTGACAATCAATAAACAAATCATGCTCCGACTTCCTTACATAACGGTTCACCATACGTGCATGCTGCAGGAATCACAAACCTTTACACAAGTATTTCTAAAAATTCACAATTACTTCCTAGCATGACCCTAATATCACCATCTTTATATCTCAAAACATTACGCAAGGAATCAAACTTCTCATAATATTCAATGCACTTTATATGAAAGTTTTTATTATATCCCTCTTGGATGCCCATTATATCAGGACTAAATTCATAAACTAAACCAATTACCATGATGTTTAAAGACTCTAAAAATAATATAAGTGAGGTATGAGAGTTCAATTATTTCTATAAAATAAAACACCACCGTGTTCTAAAAAAGATATAAATGAAGCACTAGAGCAAAATTGCCTAGCTCAAAAGATATAAGTGAAGCATATAGAGTATTCTAATAAATTCATGATTAATGCATGTCTCTCTCAAAATATGTGTTCAGCAAGGATTATTGTGGAAAACTTAAAATCAAAGACTAATATCATACAATACTGTTGTGAACTCATTCTTAATTTACCCAAAGACTAATATAGCCTCAAGTAAATTTACCGATGGATTGAAGACGAAAGAGGGGATGCCTTCTAGGGCATCCCCAAGCTTAGGACCTTTGGCATCCTTGATTCCTTGGGGTGCCTTTGGCATCCCCAAACTTAGGATCTTGCCATTCCTTATTCCATAGTCCACCAAATCTTTACCCAAAACTTTAAAACTTCACAACACAAAACTCAACAGAAAACTCGTGAGATCCGTTAGTATAAGAAAAAAAATCACCACTTTAGGTACTGTTGTGAACTCATTCTTAATTTATATTGGTGTAATATCTACTATATTCCAACTTCTCCATGGTTCGTACCCCCGATACAACCCATAGATACATCAAAATATGTAAACAACAAAAACAAAACAGAATTTGTCAAAAACAGAACAATCTGTAGAAATCTGGAAACTTTGTATACTTTTGTAGCTTCAAAAATTCTGAAAACTTAGTAAAACCTGGGAAATCTGTATATCAATATTTTAAAAAATAATTAGACTCATTCGCCTCTCTGATAAATTTATAAAATTTCTGGACTGGGAGCAAAAGTTTCTGTTTTTCAGCAAGATCAAATCAACAATCAACATAGACCATCCCAAAGGTCTTACTTGACTCAAACACTAATTAAAACACAAAAACACAATTACTACAGAGGTAATAATGTGTGAAACACTCGAAAACATAAGCAAAAAACCAAACATAAGAATAAAATTGGGTTGCCTACCAACAAGCGCTATCGTTTTACGCCCCTAGCTAGGCATAATGATTTCAATGATGCTCACATAAAAAGTAGTAACTGAAATATGCAAGAAAGCATCATGAATCTTATGACAAGCACATTTAAGTATAACCCACTTCCTATGCATAGGGATTTTGTGAGCAAACAATTTATGTGAGCAAGAATCAACTAGCATAGGAAGGCAAAACAAGCATAACTTCAAAACTTTGAACACATAGAGAGGAAACTTGATATTATTGCAATTCCTACAAGCATATGTTCCTGCCTCATAATAGTTTTCAGTAGCATCATGACGGAATCTCACAATATAACTATCACATAAAAGATTCTTTTCATGATCTACAAGCATAGAGAATTTGTCACTCTCACAAGAAAACTCCTTTTCATTCATGGTAGTGGTGGCAACCTCAACAAAATTACTATCATGTGACACTTGATTGTCATAACCAAATTTAATATGAGAATAATGATGACAAGTTTCATGGTTATCATTACCAATTATAGCATACGAGTCATCACCAAAACTTGGGGAACAAAAAATATCATATTCATCAAGCATAGCATCCCCAAGCTTGTGGTTTTGCATATCATTAGCATCATGGATATTTAGAGAATTAATACTAAGAAGTAACAACATGGCAATCATGCTTTTCATTCAAGGAACTATCATGAATCTCCTTATAAGTTTCTTCTTTCAATACTTCATCAAAATTTTCAGATTCACGATTTTCAAAAAAAACTTCATAGAGATAATCAAGTGCACTCAACTCACTAGCAATTGGTTCTCATAATTTGGTCTTTTGAAAAGATTATCAAGTGGATGAGGATCCATATCACTAGATTTTTAGCAAGCGAAGATGCAAGCAAATAGAAGGCACATGGCAACACAAGAAAACATAACAAACAAGAGATCTGACGAGAGAAAGGCAAGCAAAAACGAGAGGGCGAATAAAACGGCAAATTTGTGAAGTGAAAGAGAGGAAAACGAGAGGAAAATGGCAAATAATGTAAATGCAAGATATGAGTTTTTGATGGGTACTTGCTAGGCTTGATGTGTATCCTCCCCGATATCGGCGCCAGAAATCCTTCTTGCTACTTCTTGAGCTTGCGTTGGTTTTCCCTTGAAGAGGAAAGGGTGATGCAGCAAAGTAGATAAGTATTTCCCTCAGTTTTTGAGAACCAAGGCATCAATCTAGTAGGAGGAACAAGCAAGACCCCAATAGATTCACCTACACAAACAATCATACTCTTGCACCCAACGCTATAAAGGGATTGTCAATCCCTTCACGATTACTTGCAAGGATTAGATCTGATAGAGATAGATGTAAAAGATTGCTAGAAGTAAAAGTAAATAAAATTGCAGCAAGGTATTTTTGGTATTTTTGGTATATAGATCTGAAAATATATTATTGAAAATACACCCGGGGACCATAGGTTTCACTAGAGGCTTCTCTCTTGAAGGAAAATAATACGATGGGTGAACAAATTACTGTCGAGCAATTGATAGAAAAACGCATAGTTATGATGATATCCAAGGCAATGATTATGCATATAGGCATCAAGTCCGTATCAAGTAGACCAAAATGATCCTGCATCTATTACTATTACTCCGCACATCGACCGACTTATGCCTGCATCTAGAGTATTAAGTTCATGAAGAACAGAGTAACACATTAAGTAAGATGACATGATGTAGAGGGATAAACTCAGGTAATATGATGAAAATCCCATCTTTTTATCCTTGATGGCAACAACACAAATACGTGCCTCGCTACCCCTAATTTGTCACTGGGTGAGGACACCGCACGATTGAACCCAAAACTAAGCACTTCTCCCATTGCAAGAATTACCAATCTAGTTGGCCACACCAAACCAATAACTCCAAGAGACTTGCAAAGATATGAAATCATGCATATAAGAATTCAGAGAAGATTCAAATAATATTCATAGATAAGCTGATCATAAACCCACAATTTATCGGATCTCGACAAACACACCGCAAAAGAGTATTACATCAGATAGATCCCCATGAAGATCATGGAGAACATGGTATTGAAGAACAAAGAGAGAGAAGAAGCCATATAGCTACTAGCTATGGACCCATAGGTATATGGTGAACTACTCACGCATCACCGGAGGGGCAATGGAGTTGATGTAGATGCCCTCCGTGATTGAATCCCCCTCCGCTAGGTTATCGAAAAAGGCTCCAAGATTGGATCTCTCGGGAACGGAGGCTTCTAGCGGTGGAAAATTATTATCGGATATTTTTGGTATTGGGGGAATATTTCCAAATTTATAGGCCGAAGATTAGGATTGGAGTATCTACGGGGATGGGGGGTGGGGGGGCACAAGCCAGGGGCGCCCCCTGGCCACACTAGCCTTTTCACCTAGACCCTCTAGCCTTTTCTCCAAGTCTGGTAGGTTTGTTATGGTCCATGAAAAATATCAATAGAATTTTATTCCGTTTCGATGCCATTTGAAATTATGTGATGCATATCGTATAATCAAGCCCATGGGTACTTGTGGTGACATTGGAGTATCTAGGTGACATTAGGGTTTTGGTTGATGTGTGTCTTAAGGTGTTATTTTAGTACGAACTCTAGGGTTGTTCGTGACACTTATAGGGATAGCTCATAAGATTGATCAGAAAGGATAACTTTGAGGTGGTTTCGTACCCTACAATAATTTTTTTGTTAGTACTCTGCTACTTGTGACTTTGGAGTGAACTCTTTGTCACAGGAGAGGTATTTACATATGATTCAACTATGTCAATAATGTTGAGAGAAATTGCACTAGTGAAAGTATGGACCCTAGGCCTTGTTTCCAAGCATTTATACAATGTTTTGCTAGCCATTGACTATTTGTTACCTTGTTGTTTTTATATTTTCAGATTACAAAAAACTATATCTACCATCCATATTGCACTTGTATCACCATCTTTTCGCCGAACTAGTGCACCTATACAATTTACCATTGTATTGGGTGTGTTGGGGACACAATAGACTCTTTGCTATTTGATTGCAAGGTTGTTTGAGAGAGATCATCTTCATCCTACACCTGCCGCGGTTTGATAAACCTTAGGTCATCCACTTGAGGGAAAATTGCCCTTGTCCTACAAAACTCTACGCTTCGAGGCCCAACACGAGTCTACAAGAAGAAGGTTGTGTAGTAGACATCAATCCTTGACCTCTTCCTCAATTCCAAGTACTGCCCACATGTTTTCCTCAGACATAGGAGCTATTGCATTATCACCAACAGGAGTTATGTCAAAAGTGTACCAATCAATGACAACTTCACCATCAGATTGCACATATCTCTGATTACTAGGAAGCAAATTACAAGTTGCGGAATCACCGATACATGATGCACTACTAGCATTGGACTGGTAAACATCAGAACTTGAGCAAATGATATTGTCCACTATATCACTAAATGGGGATTTTTCATAGCATGATGGTGTTGTAACCCCCTTTGCAATGTCCACAACTTGAGCAAGAACAAGCAATTCTTTCTTTTCCCATCTCTCAAGAAATGTTGTCAACAACTTCCAATAGCTACCAATCCTCTCAACTAATTCAAAGTGCTTATCTTGGCACAAAATATGGATCTCTTGACCAATTCCCCATACAATTTTTGACCTAATGAGTTCTATCAATTTTTCAACTGTAAAATGTTTCATGTTAACCTCAAACTCCACATCATGTTCGACAACTTGACTCTCACTGCCATCATCAAGCTTTGCGACAAATTGAAGAACTCGAACAGTTAGTTTATAAATGACAACATGCAACCCTGCATGTTCTTCCCTACAAAATTACATGATTTTCAAACATAATCAATGGTTAGGCTGAATTATTCATAAGCATTGTTTAAAAATTCAGAGAATGCTTCAATTAGGAAGCTACTAACCCTTCCAAAGCTGCGACATCTGCCTCCATCAATGCAATCAGCTTGCTGTACTCTGCGTCAAGCCTATCCACTAGTTCTCCTCCGTCATAATCTCAATGATCTAGGGTTCCTTCCTACATGACTCAACCTCCTGGGTGCACAAGTGATACTATTAGAGAGAGGGAGAGAGGAAGCAAGAAATGGAGGGAGGGACAGAGAGAGAGATGGGATGCCACCTGAGTCGATGAGCGAGCAGGAAGCAGCGGCCGAACCGAGCAGGCGAGGCAGCGGCGCAGCGCTTCCTCGTGTGCGTCGCTGCGTCTTGTTTGGCCTTGTAGTTTCCTTCGACCAGCGATTGTATCAGGCAACAAATCGGTGCAAGGGCAAAAGTGTCCTATAACAAATTACGTGCGGGCCCATACCTAGAAAAGGAGACAAAAACTTAATCTGTGTCATTTAAACCAGCTAATAATCAAAGGTGTGTCAGGTAATCAAACCAAAAGAAAGGCGTGTCATCAGATCAAAGTCCTAGGAAACATGTGTCATATTATCAATTTACTCCTAGGTTAATAGGTTAGTCCCAAAATAATATAAAATAGCATATTAATGCATATAACACAGCAAAAATGGATAATATAATAGCATGGAACAATGAAAAATTATAGATACGTTGGAGACGTATCAAATGGCAGCTTAAGGCTGAGCAAGATAACCTCAACGACAGATGGACGAAGGTCCTGTCAGCCGAGGTAGGATACGGTACTAGTCTGTTGGATCAACACAAGAGCTTCCCACGTCGATGGCTACTGCCGTAGTTCGAAGACGAGCTCCCTAATACATCATCTCCCAAACACACTCCATACGACCAGCCGCACCGAGCCCCCCCCCCCCCGAGAACGAGATAGGACGGCTGGCGATGACGGATATAGGCTGATGATACCCCGAAGAAGGGGAAAAGAGCCACTAGAGCCCGAGGACAGGTATGACCCGTGACATGACCTGGATTATAGAACAGGCTATACAAGATCCATGTACGGATCGAGAGGGTACTCCCCCGCTAGAACGGACAGGTATCGGCCCTGACTCGACCACAATAATAGAGGTTGGGAACGGAACCAGGCCAGAACAGACGCCGATTACCAACATGACATAGTCCGGGTCAGAGGCGCTGCCCACCCATTGTGCTTCACCGATGATGTGATGGAGCATTAGTTCCCAGAAGGATTTAAACCCGTGAACATAGAACAGTACGATGGGACAACTGATCCAATAGTATAGATTGAGGATTTCCTCCTCCACATTCACATGGCACGAGAAGACAATCTCCATGCCATCAAATACCTACCACTAAAACTTAAGGGGCCATCTCGACACTAGTTAAACAGCCTCCTCGAAAATTCTATCGGGTGCTGGGAGGATCTAGAGGATGCATTCCAATCTAACTTCCAAGGCGCCTATGTACGGCCGTCAAACTCCTCCGACCTAAGCAACATCGTCTAGAAGGCAGGAAAGTCCACTCGGAAATTCCGGAATCGGTTCTTGACCAAGAAAAACCAGATCGTTGATTGCCCGGATGCCGAGGCAATAACCTCCTTGAGGCACAATATTCGGGATGAATGGCTGGATCATCAGCTCGGTCAGAACAAACCTAGGACAATGGCCGCCCTTACATCACTCATGACCCTCTTTTGTGCGGGCGAGGATAACTGGCTAGCTAGATGGAGCCACAACCCCGAAGATCCTGGAACCTCTGAAGTTCGGGATGGAAACGGGAAACCAAGACGCAACAAAAATAAGTGCCAACACAACAATAGCGACACCGACGACACGGCCTTTAACGCCGGTTTCCGCAACCCCCGATCCGGGCAGAGGAAGAAGCCTCCTTAATGCAATTGTAATGGACCTACCCCGCTGGATAAAATCATGGTGAGGCCTTGCCAGATCCATGGCACGCAAGAAAAGCCCGCCAACCACACCAACCGTAACTGTTGGGTGTTCAAACGGACCGGCAAACTCGCAGCCGAGGAGCAAGGCAAGGTCCCACGTGTTGGTTTCCCCTTGAAGAGAAAATGGTGATGCAGCAAAGTAGATAAATATTTACCTCAGCTGTTGAGAACCAAGGTATCAATCTAGTAGGAGGAACAAGCAAGTCACCAATGGTTGCACCTACACAAACAATCAAACTCTTGCACCCAACGCTAGAAAGGGGTTGTCAATCCCTTCACGATTATTTGCAAGGATTAGATCCGATAGATATAGATGTAGACAAGAACGGAAAGTAAAAGTAAATAAATTGCAGCAGGGTATAGATCTGAAAATATATGATGGAAAATTGACCCGGGGGCCATAGGTTTCACTAGAGGCTTCTCTCTTGAAGGCAAATATCATGGTGGGTAAACAAATTACTGTCAAGCAATTGATAGAAAAGCGAATAATCTTGTAGTTATCCAAGGCAATGATCATGCATATAGGCATCACGTCCGTGACAAGTAGACCGAAACAATTCTGCATCTACTACTATTACTCCACACATCGACCGACTCCTGCCTGCATCTAGAGTATTAAGTTCATGAAGAACAGGGTAACGCCTTAAGAAAGATGACATGATGTAGAGGGATAAACTCAAGCAATATGATGAAAACCCCATCTTGTTACCCTTGATGGCAACAATACAATATGTGCCTCGCTACCCCTACTATGCCACTAGGTGAGAACACCGCAAGATTGAACCCAAAGCCAAGCACTTCCGCCATTGCAAGAATTACCCATCTAGTTGGCCAAACCAAACCAATAGCTAGAAGAGACTTGCAAGCTGAAATCATGCAAATAAGAATTGAGAGGAGATTCAAATAAGATTCATGGATAATCTGAACATAAACTCACAATTCATCGGATCTTGACAAATACACCACAAAAGAGGATTACATCGGATAGATCTCCATGATGATCATGAAGAACATGGTATTGAAGATCAAAGAGAGATAAGAAGCCATGTAGCTACTAGCTATGGACCCGTAGGTCTGTGGTGGACTACTCACGCATCATCGGATGGGCAATGGAGTTGATGTAGATGCCCTCCGTGATTGAAACCGCTCCGGCAGATTACCAGAAAAGGCTCCAAGATTGGATCTCTCAGGAACAGAGGCTTCCGGCGGCGGAAAAGTATTTGCGTGGCTCGTTCTGATGTTGGGGGAATATTTGGATATTTATAGGCCAAGAATTAGGGTTAGGAGACCTGCCAGGAGGTGACAAGCCATCTAGGCGCGGCCAGGGGACCGTTCCTAGCAGGCTTGTGGCGCCCTAGATCCTCCCCTAACGTGCACTCCAAGCTTGGATGACTTGTTTCCTTCCAATAAAATTCCTTCCGAAGATTTTAATCCGTTTGGACTCCGTTTAACATCCCATATCTACAAAACTCAAAAACAAGGAAAAAACAAAAACTGGCACTTGGCTCTAGATTAATAATTTTGTCCCAAAAATAATATAAAATAGCATATTAATGCATATAAAACATCAAAAACATATAATATAATAGCATGCCATCATAAAAAAATTATAGACACGTTGGAGACGTATCACCACGCAGCAAGGACGATGAAGAGCCCCGCGGTCCGATCAATGATGGACAAAATCAGCTCCCTCTAGAGGTAAAGACTGTGAATATGATATACGCCACTCACATACCCACAAAGGAGAGGAAGCGCGCCCTTCAAGAGGTATACGCCATAGAGCCTATAGTCGCGAAGTATAGCCCATTGTCAGTGTACTCGATCACCTTCGATCGACGCGACCACCCGACCAGTATCGATGGTATCACCTCACTAAAGTCTTAATGGACAGAGGGAGTAGCCTCAATCCGATTTACTTAGATATGGTGAAAAAGATGGGTATAGATAGATCAAGGTTCAAACCTAGCAACACTACCTTTAAAGGAGTGATCCCAGGCGTCGAAGCCCGGTGCACGGGCTCTATGAGCCTATAAGTAGTGTTTGGTTCACTCAATAACTTCCGTAGCGAGGACTTGATCTAAGACATTGTACCTTTCCGCAGTGGTTATCACACCCTGCTAGGTCGTACAATGTTTGCTCGCTTTTACGCCATCCCACACTACCCGTACCTCGAGATCAAAATGCCTGAACCCAAGGGGTCATTACTGTCAACGGCAACACAAAGCATTCCCTCCAAATTGAGGAACACGCACTAGCCCTCGCGGCCGAATTCTATGATGATGATGATCGGCAAACACCGAAGTGTGCCATAAAGGCATGTAAGGTTGACAACGAGCTCGATTTCAGCCCGAACTGCCAGAACCTTCTTCCCCCTAGAAATAGGGACATGCTCCTCATTGCACAGCCCTAATGGCAGCAAAGCATGTGCCGAGAAGGCACAACTTTGCACTCAAGATTCCATGGGAAGCAATGGGGAACAACTATCAAAGAGTAAGTGTTCGGCTGGACCGAACTATTACCAATACACGTCTTCGGACATACTACATGTACCATCAAGGACCTGCTAAAGCCTAAAGCCCATCCATACCTCGGCGACTTCTCAAGATCTTCTTACCAAGGTCCACTTACCGACAACATCACCCATAAAGGAATGCAACTCCCTAGGAGGCACATGAGCGAACAGACGGGGCACATCGAGAACGTTAGGTCACCCATCGAAGACCCCTGGTACAACCCCTCCCGTAAACTTTATATTTCATCTTCAAGTACCTATAAACAGTGGCTTCGGCAATTTGAGTTATAAGAGTTATTGAGAAAATATAAGACCATTATGCATGGCCACTTCACTGTATTTTATTATACATACTCTGTTTCTTCCCTCATCGATGCTTCTTGCGAAACTTTTTGGTACATATTACAATGCAAACGGCTGAAAGACCGGGGGCTTGAACTTAAAATATCGCCCTAAGCATCACCTCGGCACAATCGATCGCATGCTCGGCGTCTTGGATTTCCCTTTATATGCATTGGTTCTGAACTATGTCTTGGGTCAATAGTTGGGTTGCCCGGCTCCTGTGTTTGCCCTCTTATGTTCCGCTCGTTCGGCTAAAAGGGAAAAGGGAGAGCCACTGCGATTGAGTTTCCAGCTAGCCTAGTCAAGCACCTCAAGGGAGAAAGCCGAAAACTAAATGACATAGTACGCGAGAATCGGTCTACGAATACAAGCATAAGTGTCATACTAAAGAAATTGTTAGAGGTTATTTCGTGTCATACGATGGGTTTAGTACTCGCAACAACCACATGATGCTGGCTCTCGCCGCGGTTCATCCGCACATCACAAAACCACTAGGGGCTAGTCATCAGCTCCCGCATTCCTTTTTCACGCTCCTATGGCTAAGTGAAAGCAATAAAGCATCATAGTCTGATTGCCTTGTCCCCCTCTCACGACCGCCTTCGGGCACCGATACCTCGGCAAAGGGTTACAGTGCGGAGGCAAAGACACCTTGTGTAGTATCTACATGTGAGCTGAAGTCGACGACTCGCAACTTTTAGATTAAATGGCCACATGGGAGTCATAGCGAATGCAAAAATTAAAAGACATGATAAGCCATGCAACACCATCATAAAGAGTTAACAAATCTTCAGACACATTACAATACGCTCATTCTTAAAATTTATCTTTCAAACATTGAGCTTCTATCGCCCGAGCACCCTCCATCAGTGTGGAGAAGTATCGCTCGGGGCACCTGTACTCCTTTCTGGGGGCGGAGTGACACGTCTCCAACGTATCTATAATTTTTGATGATGTCATGCTATTATATTATCTGTTTTGGATGTTTTATATGCATTAATATGCTATTTTATATTATTTTTGGGACTAACCTATTAGTCTAGAGCCTAGTGCCAGTTTTTATTTTTTCCTTGTTTTTGAGTTTTGTAGATATGAAATATTAAACAGAGTTCAAACGGAATAAAACCTTCGAAATGATTTTTTCTGGAAGGAAAGAGATCCACGAGACTTGGAGTGCACGCCAGGTGATCTAGCAGGAGATCACAAGCCTGGTAGGCGTGGCCACCCCATGGCCGCGCCTGGTAGGCTTGTTGTCTCCTGGCAGGTCTACTAACCCTATTCTTCCTTCTATAAATACCCAAATATTCCCCCAACACCAGAAGGAGCCATGAAAATACTTTTCCGCCGCCAGAAGCCTCTGTTCCCAAGAGATCCAATCTTGGAGCCTTTTCCGGTAATCTATCGAAGGGAGCTTTGATCACGGAGGGAATCTACATCAACTGCATTGCTCCTCGGATGATGCGTGAGTAGTCCACCACAGACCTATAGGTCCATAGCTAGTAGCTAGATGTCTTATTCTCTCTCTTTGCTTCTCAATACCATGTTCTTCATGATCTACATGAAGATCTATCCGATGTAATACTCTTTTGCGGTGTGTTTGTCAAGATCCGATGAATTGTGGGTTTATGTTCAAATTATGCATGAATATTATTTGAGTCTTTCCTGAATTCTTATACGCATGATTTCATATCTTTGCAAGTCTCTTCGAGTTATTGGTTTGGTGTGGCCAACTAGATTGGTAATTCTTGGAATAGGAGAAGTGCTTAGTTTTGGGTTCAATCTTGCGGTGTCCTCACCCAGTGACAAAGTAGGGCTAGCGAGGCATGTATTGTATTTTTGCCATCAAGGGTAAAAATATGGGGGTTTCATCATATTTCTTGAGTTTATCCCTCTACACCATGTCATCTTACTTAATGCGTTACTCTGTTCTTCATGAACTTAATACTCTAGATGCAGGCAGGAGTCGGTCGATGTGTGGAGTAATAGTAGTAGATGCAGAATCATTTCAGTCTACTAACACAGACGTGATGCCTATATGCATAATCATTGCCTTGGATATCTACATGATTATTCGCTTTTCTATCAATTGCTTGACAGTAATTTGTTTACCCACCATGATATTTTCCTTCAAGACAGAAGCCTTTAGTGAAATCTATGGCCCTGAGTCTACTTTCCATAATATATTTTCCGAAATATAAACCAAAAATACCAAAAATACTTTGCTACAATTTACTTATATTTTATTTCCATTTTTGTTTACATCTATCTCTATCGGATCTAATTCTTGCAAATAACCGTGAAGGGATTGACAATCTCTTTATAGCGTTGGGTGCAAAAGTTTTATTGTTTGTATAGGTGCATCCATTGGTGATTTGCTTGCTTTTGCTACTGGATTGATACCTTGGTTCTCATCAACTGAGGGAAATACTTATCTACTTTGCTGCATCACCCTTTCCTCTTCAAGGGAAAACCAACGCAAGCTCAAGAGGTAGCAAGAAGGATTTCTGGCGCAGTTGCCGGGGAGGATACATAGCAAGTCAAGACAAGCCTACCAAGTACCCATCACAAACTCATCTCTTGCATTTACTTTATTTGGCATTTTCCTCCCATTTTCCTCTCCCCCACTTCTAAAACGATTTTCAGAAAATACCAACAAGATTTGCCTTTTTATTCGCCCTTCTTCCGTTTGCTTTTTCGTTTGTCTTTTGATCGCTTGTGTGTTAGATCGTTTGTTCGTATTTATGGCTCCACCCAATAACTTCAATCCTTATCTTAGGAAGTTGGAAGATATTGAGGATAATGCTAAAAGATTCATGTCATTCCAATTTGACCATAATATGTTCTTTAGAAACGAGCTTAAAGAACAAAAGGGCAAGCTTGAATACATGAACAAGGAACTTGATGATATGTCTAAAGAGTTTTATGGATTGAAATCTCATTTTTCTCATCTTGAGGATTTATGAGGCCTAATATCTGATAAAGAAGCTACCTTAGTCAATAAGATGGCCGCCAAGCCAGAATCTTTCAATAATGATGAAGATCTCAAAGTGATTGATGTGACTCCTATTGAATCTTTGTTTTATAATGTGAATCTTGATAAATATGGGGCTGGATATAAGTGAACTTTATTTAAAAGTCATCCCAATGATTCAGAGTCTATATATCTTAATGCTGAGATTGATAAAAGTGGGATGGAAGACGTCAAAAATTTAAATAGCAATGAACCCACTCTTTTGGATTTCAAGGTCTTTAATTATGATAGTTTCTCTTCATTGATTTTATTTCCTTGTTACAATCCATGATGAATTCTCCACATGCTTATAATCACAATAAGGCTTTTACTAAACATATCGTTGATGCCATGATGAAATCTTTTGAAGAAAAACTTGAGTTAGAGTTTCTATCCATAGAAAGATGCATAAAGAGTGGGAACCTACTATTAAGATTAAAATCAAATATTATGAGTGCCATGCTTTGTGTGATTTGGGTGCTAGTATTTCCACGATTCCGAAAACTTTATGTGATGTGCTAGGTTACCATGATCTTGATGATTGCTCTCTAAATTTGCATCTTGCAGATTCCATTATTAAGAAACCTATGGGAAGGATTAATGATGTTATTATTGTTGCAAATAGGAATTATGTGCCCATAGATTTCATTGTTCTTGTTATAGATTGCAATCCTATCTGTCCTATTATTCTTGGTAGACCTTTCCTTAGAATGATTGCTGCAATTATTGACATGAAAGAAGGAAACATTAGATTCCAATTTCCATTAAGGAAAAGCATGGAACACTTTACTATAATAAAATAAGATTGCGTTATGAATCTATTATGAGAGCTACTTTTGGATTGCATACCAAAGATGACAATTCCTAGATCTATTGCATTTTGCCTAGCTAGGGGCGTTAAACAATAGCGCTTGTTGGGAGGCAACCCAATTTTTGTTCTGTTTTTCCTTATGTTTTTGAGTGTTTAACACATAATTACTTCTGTAGTAATTGTGTTTTCTGTTTTATAGTGTTTGAGCCAAGGAAAACCTTTGTGGTGATCTATGGTAGTTGTTGAATTGATGTTGCTGAAAAATAGAAACTTTTGCGCCCGGTCCATGAATTTTCTAAATATTCCAGAGCGTAGAATGAGTCTGAAATTTTTACACAAGATTGATATATAAATTCAAATGGTTTTACTAATTTTTCATAATTGTTTTAGTTACAGAAGTACATGAAGTTTTCAGATTGCTATAGACTCTTCTGTTTTTGACAGATTCGGTTTTCTTTGAGTTGTTTGCCTATTTTGATGAAACTATGGGTTGTATCATGCGGTATGAACCATGAAGAAGTTATAATACAGTAGGTATAACACCAATATAAATAAATAATGAGTTCACAACAGTACCTAAAGTGGTGATTTATTTTCATATACTAATGGATCTCACGAGTTTTGTGTTGTGAAGTTTTCAAGTTTTGGGTAAAGGTTTGATGGACTATGGAATAAGGAGTGGTAAGAGCCTAAGATTGGGGATGCCCAAGGAACCCTAAGTCATATTCAAGAATGCCAAAGAGCCTAATCTTGGGGATGCCCCGGAAGGCATCCCCTCTTTCATCTTCAATCCATCGGTAAATTTCCTTGAGGCTATATTTTTATTCACCACATGATATGTGTTTTTCATGGAGCGTCTTGTATGATATGGGTCTTTGCTTCTTAGTTTGCCACAATCATCCTTGCTGCACACATATTTTGAGAGATACACACTGAATCATGAATTTTTTAGAATACTCTTTGTGCTTCACTTATATCTTTTGAGATAGGCAATTTTTCTCTATGTGCTTCGCTTATATTTTTTAGAGCACGGTGGTATTTGCGTTTTATAGAAATAATTGAACTTTCATACCTCACTATATATTGAGAGTCTCTAAACAACATGGTAATTTGTCTAGGTTATGAATTTAGTCGTAATATGATAGGCATCCGTGAGGGATATAATAAAAACTTCCATATCAAGTGCATTGAATATTATGAGAAGTTTTATTCCTTGCATAAAGTTTTGAGATATAAAGATGGCAATGTTAAGAGTCATGTAAGGAAGTAATTGCGATTTGGTAAAAATACTCGCGTAAAGGTTTGTGATTCCCTTAGCATGCATGTATGGTGAACTGTTATGTAAGGAGTCGGAGCATGATTTGTTTATAGATTGTCGACCTTTGTGTGAGGGTCGGGAGCGCGCGATGGTTTACTCCTCCCAACCTCTCCGCTAGGAGCATGTGTTAATACTTTGCTTCAATGACTAATAGACTTTTGCAATAAGTATGTGAGTTCTTTATGACTAATGTTGAGTCCATGGATTATTGATACGTCCGTTTGGCACCATGTTTTTATCTTGATATTTATTGCATTATGTCTGTTATTACACGTTATGGTACAATACTTATACCTTTTCTCTCTTATTTTACAAGGTTTACATGAAGAGGGAGAATGCCGACAGTTGGAATTCTGGACTAGAAAAGGAGCAAATCTGAGATACCTATTCTGCACAACTCCAAAAGTCCTCAAAATTTACGGAGAATATTTTTGGATTTAATAAAAAATACTGGCCGAAGAATCAACAAGAGGGGGGCCACCTACAGGCCACAAGCCTGCTAGGCCCAGCCACCCCCTAGTCGCGCCTAGCAGGCTTGTGGTGCCCCTATGGCTCCTCCGACGCCCATCTTCTCCCATATGAAGCGTTTTGACCTGAAAAAATGAGAAGATATCTTTCGGTACGCAGCGCCACCGTCTCGAGGCGGAACTTGGATAGAACCAATCTAGAGCTCCGGTAGGGCTGTTCTGCCAGGGAAACTTCCCTCCCAGAGGGGGAAATCGAAGCCGTCGTCATCACCAACGATCCTCTCACCGAGAGGGGGTCAATCTCCATCAACATCTTCACCAGCACCATCTCCTCTCCAAACCCTAGTTCATCTCTTGTATCCGATCTTTGTCTCAAACCCCAGATTGGTACCCGTGGGTTGCTAGTAGTGTTGATTACTCCTTGTAGTTGATGCTAGTTGGTTTAATTGGTGGAAGATCATATTTTCAGATCCTTAATGATAATTAATAATCCTCTGAACTTGAATATGAACATGCTTTGTGAGTAGTTACGTTTGTTCCTGAGGACATGGGATACGTCTTGTTATAACTAATCATGTGAATTTGGTATCCGTTCGATATTTTGATGAGATGTATGTTGTCTCTCCTCTAGCGGTGTTATGTGAATGTCGAATACATAAAACTTCACCATTGTTTGGGCCTACGGGAAGGCATTGGCAAGTAATAAGTAGATGATGGGTTGCTAGAGTGACAGAAGCTTAAACCCTAGTTTATACGTTGCTTCGTAAGGGGCTGATTTGGATCCATATGTTTCATGCTATGGTTAGGTTTACCTTAATTCTTATTTCCTAGTTGTGGATGCTTGCGATAGAGGTTAACCATAAGTGGGAAGTTTTTCCAAGTAAGGGCAGCACCCAAGCACCGGTCCACCCACATTTCAAATTATCAAAGTAACGAACGCGAATCAAATGCGCATGATGAAAACTAGCTTGACAGAAATTCCCATGTGTCCTCGGGAGTGCTCTGTTTTATAAAAGAGTTTGTCAAGTCATGTCCTTTGCTACAAAAAGGATTGGGCTACCTTGTTGCACCTTTTCTACACTTGTAACTTGTTACTCATTAAAAATTATCTTATCACAAAACTATCCGTTACCGATAATTTTAGTGCTTGTAGAGAATACCTTACTAGAAACTGCTTGTCATTTCCTTTTGCTCCTCGTTGGGTTTGACACTCTTACTTATCGAAAGGACTATGATAGATCCCCTATACTTGTGGGTCATCAAGACTCTTTTCTGGCACCATTCCTGGGGGAGTGAAGCACCTTTAGTAAGTGGAATCTGGCAAGAAAAAAATTATATAGTGTGCTGAAATTTACTGTCACTTGTCAGTATGGAAAGTAATCCTTTGCGGGGCTTGTTTGGGGTATCTTCACCTTTAACGGAAACACAACGATTTGCCCCTCAACCTACTGAACCTACTGAAAATATCTATTATGAAATTCCTTTGGGTATGATAGAGAAACTACGGGCTAATCCTTATGCAGGAGATGGAACATTACATCGTGATTTGCATCTAATCTATGTGGATGAAGTTTGTGGATTATTTAAGCTTGCATGTCTGCCCGAGGATCACATCAATAAGAAGTTCTTTCCTGTATCTTTGAAGGAAAAGGCATTGACATGGTATAGGCTATGTGATGATATTGGATCATGGAGCTACAACCGATTCAAGATGGAATTTCATTAGAAGTTCTATCCTATGCATCTAGTTCATCGTGATCAGAATTATATTTATAATTTTTGGCCTCGTGAAGGAGAAAGAATCGCTCAATCTTGGTGGAGGCTTAATTCAATGTTATATTTATGCCCCAATCATGAGCTCTCGAGAGAAATTATTATTCAGAATTTTTATGCTCGGCTTTTTCGTAATGATCAATCCATGCTCGATACTTCTTGTGTTGGTTCCTCTATGAAGAAAGATATTGACTTCAAATGGGATTTATTGGAAAGAATTAAATGCAACTCTGAAGATTGGGAACTCGACGAAGGTAAGGAGTCAGGTATGAACCTTAAGTTTGATTGTGTTAAATCTTTCATAGACACCAATGCTTTTCGTGAATTTAGCACTAAATATGGACTTGACTCTGAGATGGTAGCTTCTTTTTGTGAATCTTTTGCTGCTCATGTTGATCTCCCCAAGGATAAGTGGTTTAAATATCATCCTCCCATTGAAGTAAAAGTTGTTGAACCTATTAAAGTTGAAGAGAAAACTATTACTTATAATGTCGATCCTGTTATTCCCACTGCTTATATTGAGAAACCACCTTTCCTAATTAGAATAAAGGAACATGCTAAAGCTTCAACTATGATTCGTAAGAGCTGTGCTAGAACACCTACACCCCCTGAGCAAATTAAAGTTGAGCCTACTATTGCTATGGTTAAGGATCTCTTGGTTGATAATATTGATGGGCATGTTATTCAGTTTAGTGATGAAGCTGTTAGAATTGCTAAACCTGATGCTAGAGATAAACATAGACCCATTGTTGGCACGCCAGTTGTTTCTGTTAAAATAGGAGATCATTGTTATCATGGATTATGTGATATGGGTGCTAGTGTGAGTGCAATTCCCTTTTCCTTATATAAAGAGATTATGAATGATATTGCACCAGCTAAGTTAGAGGAAATTGATGTTATGATTAAGCTTGCTAATAGGGACACTATATCACCAGTTGGGATTATTAGAGATGTCAAAGTCTCGTGTGGGAAAATAAAATATCCTACTGATTTTCTTGTTCTTGGTTCCCCACAAGACGACTTTTGTCCCATTATATTTGGTAGACCCTTCTTGAATACCGTTAATGCCAGGATAGATTGTGAGAAGGAAATGGTTACCATAAGTTTTGGGGATACGTCTCATGAGTTTAATTTCTCTAAATTTTGGAGACAACCCCATGATAAAGAATTGCCAAGTCATGATGTAATTGTTGGTCTTGCTTCTATGGTTGTTCCTCCTATTGATCCTTTAGAGCAATATCTGTTAGACCATGAAAATGATATGCATATGAATGAAAGGAATGAAATAGATACAATTTTGTTTGATCAACATCCTGTTCTGAAACACAACTTGCCTGTTGAAATACTTGGGGATCCTCCTCCACCCAAGGGTGATCCCGTGTTTGAGCTTAAACAATTTCCAGATACTTTGAAATATGCTTATCTTCATGAAAAGAAGATATATCCTGTTATTATTAGTGCTAACCTTTTAGAGCATGAAGAACGGAGATTACTAAAAACTCCAAGGAAGTGTTGTGCTGCTATTGGATATACTCTTGATGATCTTAAGGGCATTAGTCCCACTCTATGTCAGCACAAAATTAAAATGGAGCCTGATGCTAAACCAGTTGTTGATCACCAAGAACGGTTGAATCCTAAAATGAAGGAAGTGGTAAGAAATTAAATATTAAAGCTTCTGCAGGCAGGTATCATTTACCCTATTGCTGATAGTATATGGGTTAGTCCCGTTCATTGTGTCCCTAAGAAAGGAGGTATTACCGTAGTTCCTAATGACAAAAATGAATTGATCCCGCAAAGAATTGATACATGTTATAGAATGGTAATTCATTTTAGGAAATTGAATAAAGCTACTAGAAAAGATCATTACCATCTACCTTCCATTGATAAAATGCTAGAAATATTATCCAAACACACACATTTCTGCTTTCTAGATGGTTATTCTGGTTTCTCTAAAATACCTGTGTCAAAAGAGGAGCAAGAGAAAACCACCTTTACCTTCCCTTTTGGTACCTTTGCTTATAGACGTATGCCTTTTGGTTTATGCAATGCACCTGCTACCTTTCAAAGATGTATGACCGCTATATTCTCTTATTTTTGTCAAAGGGTTGTTGAGGTTTTCATGGATGATTTTTCCGTTTATGGAACTTCTTTTGATAACTGTTTGAGCAACCTTGATCGAGTTTTTAGAGATGCTAAGAAACTAACCTTGTCTTTAATTGGGAGAAGTGACACTTTATGGTGAATGAAGGCATTGCCTTGGGACATAAAATTATCGAAAGAGGTATTGAAGTTGACAAAGCTAAAGTGATGCTATTGAAAAAATGTCGTGTCCTGCGGATATCAGAGGTATAAGAAGTTTCCTTGGTCATGGTGGTTTCTATAGGAGATTTATTAAAGACTTATCTAAGATTTCTAGGCCAGTAAATAATCTCTTACCCTTTGAAATTATGTGCGATGCTAGTGATTATGTCGTAGGTGATGTTCTAGGGCATAGAGTCAATAAGAAATTAAATGTTATTCACTATGCTAGCAAAACTCTAGACAATGCTCAAAGAAACTATGTGTCGGGGATATACCCCGTGGTATGACCCGGCCGGAGGTATGACCCGGCTTGGCGACTCACAAGAGACCTGGTCAAGACATGTCATTTTATTAATGACTCAGCAGTTGGGTCGCAGGACGACCAGGCCCGAGACCCGGCGTGTAAGCCGGCGCCAGGCGGCTCACAAGAGAAGGCCCAAAGGGAGAGAGACTCCCTGCCGAAGGAAACAAGACCCGGAATAGGATTCTAGAGAGACTAGTCCTAATCCTACTCCTAGTAGGACTCTATTTGTAAACCTACCCTCTCCACTTATATAAGGATGGGTAGATCGCCCCTAGAGAGACAGATTCACAAGTCCACAAGTTGAGACAGATACAAGATATTAGAGATAGACAAATTAGAGGCTCTCGCGATTAGAGGTAGCAAAATAGCACCCTTCTAACCGAGAGATCTTCTTCATCATCAATACCAGACAAGTAGGACGTAGGCTTTTACCTCCATCAGAGGGGCCGAACCTGGGTAAACTCCGCGTCTCTCGATTCCGATCAACCCCTTCAAGCCACCACATAGTTGTGTTTCTGCCCCGAACCTAAGTCCATTCACCCGGACATCTGTCGTGACAAATTCACGACAGTTGGCGCCCACCGTTGGGCCAAGCACGGTGATGTTGTGTTCTTGTAGGAAGCCCTTTAGGGGTCAGGAAGCTCGCGATTCGTCGAAGAAAGAAAATCCAGCACAGAAGGGTTTACATCGTCTCCACGGTGAGCAGTCAGAACGACATATACGAGATTGAGATCAATGGAAATTATGGTTAGCGTTTCATGCACCGCAGTAAAAGTCGCCAAGACCGACAGGGCTCGACATAAATTTTTTGCAGCTCCGTAAAAGATCTGGAGATCAATTTCACTACAATTCGACGTCGCCGAGACCGAATATGCATTGACAGTTTCTGACGCACGACCTTGTTTTCCCATCAACAGGAAGATCAAGTCCCGAGGAGCAGATCTTATTAGCCAATCATTTGATGGCATGTAGCAGTATCACACGTGACAGGGTACTGCTACTCCTCCACCCTTAATTATATCCCATCAGGCAAAGGCTGGCAAGTCCACTCCCGATGCAACCATTAGTAAATTCTCTCCCATGCGCAAATTATTAGTGGGCATTACTTTTGGAATAGCATGGTCACATGGAGGTTACTAGAAGTTCAAGTTTTGCTCTCTCCTCAATTGCTACCTATACTCTAGGAAGGGTACAAGGAAAAAGGAAGGGAAGGTAAGACAGGAAAGGAAACAGAGGTGGGAGACATCAGCAGCAACAAATAAACAAAGTTGATAGTGGACATCAGTGGATCGGCTCATGTGGATTTCCGGCTATGATAGAGAGCTGACAGCAAAGAACACGCTACATCGATCACAAACCAACACCGAGGTGTCTCCAGTTCCGAGCATGACCCGGGTAAAATCCGAGCATAACCGTGCCTCCGTCCTTGCCCGCCTGGAACTCCTCGTCTCCACCTCGCCTCAAACATGCCTTGCCTATCCCTACTCGACTCGGTCTCTACCGCCGCGCCCTGCGCCTCCCTCACCGTCCGCCTCACCCGTGTACGAGCCGCCTCCACCCGCTCCCGCGGCCGGCTAACATGCTTGCCGCTCGCGCGCCCGCAAGCCGCCACACCGCGGCGCCACATCTCTGTGTCGGGCCGCGTCGGGCCGCCATGCCTACAAAACACCGTCCGGCTCGCCATACCTCGTGTGCCCGCCACTCGCCACGTCACACCTCGCCTCGCTCGCGACGCCATGGCCAGCTCTGTCGCGCCTCGCCACCGCCTCTCTCGCCTCACCTCCATGCTGTCTTGCATTGTTGACCGCCTCCCCTGCACCCTTCGCTACACCTGTTCACACTCGGGGTGACCCGCCCCTCAAGATGATAATTCAGTGGATGGACAGGGCGGACGTGGAGCCATGGAGTATTATAAAACCTATATGGTTATCTTTCTCGGCAGACTAAGATTGGCATTATTCAACTCCAACGTCCAAGTTCATCCGATAAAAAAAATCAGGTGCTATTTACCCTTTTTGTTTTTTGGTACATATTAATTCATATGAGAACAATTACTCTTGTCTTTGGCGTATAATATTTTTACGCAGGACAACTGTTTGTGGGGCATTATACCGCGGAGTTGGAGCACACACCAGCGTGTCGTGTTGCTTGATGGACACGCGTGAGTTGCGGCCTCCGCGAACGGTCTACATCAACTCGCTGGTACAGCGTGCGCTCACCCGCTTGTATGAGCCACCCAATGGACGTGGCAAGCCGCCACATTCGCGATATGGTCTTCACCAACAATGCCATGGCCGACTCGCCGTCCTCGCTGGCTTACAACGACATCGGCGACTCGCACGTCTGTGCTGGCCTACAATGCCATGGCCGTCTCTCGCGGCCGAACTGGCTTACAACGCCACGGGCAACTCAACGACCGCCCGGCTCACAACGTCATGGCCGTCTATCGCGACCTCTCCGGCTTAACAACGCCACGGTGACTTACCGTCCATACTAGTTTCCGACACCAGGGCGACTCACCAATCGTGCCGGCTTACAACATCGTGGCCGTCTCTCGCCATCTGCGACGGCTTACAACACCGTGGCCGTTTCTCGCCATCCGTGACGGCTTACAACGCTATGGCCATCTCTCGCCATCCACGCCGGCTTACAACATCGTGGCGTATTTCACAACAGCACCTGCTTACAACGCCGCGGATGGTTTCTATGTCTACATCAACGTGCCAGTGGCTGCATACACCAGTACTAGCCGCCCAACAGATGCTTATGAGTCGCCGCCCTGCGGTCTTATCTACATCAACATATCGGTGTAGTGCTCGCCTGTATGAGCCGCCCAACGGACGAGCGCAAGACGCCGCCCACAGTCAGATTCTACCTCAACATATCAGTGCAGTGTTCATCCATACAAGCCGCCCGACGGACAGGCGTGCAAGTCGCCACTACTATAGTTTGGTTAAATTCAACAACCAGCCGGGATGAACCATCGGCCGGGTTATTGAAACAATTCATCCGGGATCATCTATCAAAAACTGCCACGGTTAACCTCAACCTTTAGTGGAGATTCAAAAGCCGCCTTTTCAAGTCAACTTAAGACTCCGGGGCTATAGACATGGTGATACTCATTTGGTCGTTTTCAACGAGAACCCTAGGTCTTTGCAAGAGAAAACCCAATCCTGGGGGATATTACATTATTGGCGGAAGATTAAAGGTTGCCCAAGAGGACAAACCGCCGTGACGCACCATTCAAACATGGGTGCCCGGATTTATTGGATCATCATAAAGTCACTTGGAGCTTCTGCCGTTTCTTCATACAAGATGGCGGTTTACAAGATGGCGACTTACAAGATGGTGCACAAGTTGATATCATCGACATGATCATCTAGGGGGCTTCCCACCCACCGGGTGTAGCTTATCACACCCTATCGGTCGGCTCTCAAGCCAAATAGTTGACTCGGTCAACATGATCGTCCAGGGGGCTTCCCACCCACCGGGTGTAGCTTATCACACCCTATCGGTCAACTCTCAAGCCAAATAGTTGACTCCATCAACATGATCGTCCAGGGGGCTTCCCACCCATCGGGTGTAGCTTATCACACCCTATCGGTCGACTCTTAAGCCAAACAGTTGACTCCATCAACAAAGGTCACTTGGGGGCTTCCAACCCATCGGGTTTAGCTTACACACCCTCTTGATCGGCTCTTAAGCCAAACAGGGTTAAACCTGCCTGTAAGCTGATGCTGCTCTGCTAGGTGACCTGCCAAACTCTTACCAGTTAATCTCGCCTAGAGACCCTGAGCCGGCTCAAAGAAATTGACGACCAATCTCCATAGAAACCCTATACTGGTTAAGGTTAAAACGGTGGTTCTTGTCACGCGAGGGCCGGCTTACGGAAAGCAAGGATAAACTCTCCCATCTACTGCCGACTCTCCGCTATGTGGCCCATTTGTACTCTTAGACAGTTAATCCTTCAAGGACCCTACACTGTTTAAGTTGAAAATGACGGATTTATGTCACGTGAGAGGCAGTTTATGGGCTATCAGGGTACTCATGCCCTGCCGAGTCTCTTCTGGGACGTCACACTTCCTGTCAGTTAATCTCGCCTAGAGACCCTGAGCTGGCTCAAAGAAATTGACGACCAATCTCGATAGAGACCCTATACTACTAAGGAGTTTTAAGTGGCGAGTCCACCCAGCAGAACCGGTACATGAGTTGTTCAAAAAGTTTCAAAAAAAAATCAGGAAAGATATAACATTTTTGGGTTGTGCTTTTTAAAGCCGCCCTTACAAAAATGCATAATATATTTCGTCTTATTTATTTTTGCAGGTGTTATCTCTTAAGATGAGCCGCCGTTAAGTATGATGGAAAATTTGTGCAAGAGCAAATGGATCTTTAATAGCCAACCTGGCTAGATCTTCATGGTTTATCATAACAAGTACTAAATGATTGGGGTTTTCAAGCTAGCTCGGAGAATTCATTATTTTTCAAAGAGCCGCCCTCTCAGAAATAATGCCATGTCATCTAATTGACCGGTTCTCGGATATCTTCAATTGTGCTAAGTAGTAACTACAACACTCATGGATTTATCAAATATATTTGCCGGGTTGCACCGCAATCGTGAGCAGGGATTTCATGTCAAAGATAAAGGAATTATTCCAGGATATTCATTCTGGGTTATATTACAGCCACGCTCAAGGGCTCTTTCAAATCTGATCAATATCAGTTCAAGAGAACTTATGAGGTGTATTATGATGAGTTATTCTCACACAATCCCAAGTCGCCGCAGGAGATCGACCCAACACTTGGGGGCTACACTATTCAGATCAAAATTGCTAAAGTTTGCAAGTCGCCATAGGCGTACGGCCTGACCCTTGGGGGCTACACTATTCAAGTCCAGTTTGTATCAAATATGCAAGTCCCATGTCGCTGCAAGCACACACCACGACACTTGGGGGCTAATGCAAGCCGGTTTTCAAATCATTACATTGTCAGCAAGACCTTATTATCTCAAGAAGATGAGTCGGCCTTTATACATTCTTCTAAGTCCCATCCCAGTAATTCTTACTGACCCGACACTTGGGGGCTACACCGTTCAGATCAAACTTTCTAAAAGTCTCAAGCAGATTGCAGGCATGGGACCCGGCACTTGGGGGCTACAATATTCCGCTGTTTAATAGATTATGAGGTTCAAATTAAAGACCCATCCCATCACATGTTGATGAGACGTCCCTTGGGGGCTACACCCGCTGAAGCTTTATAAGGTATAAGACAGTTACAAGTCCCAGGCTGCTGCAAGCAAGACAACCCAGCACTTGGGGGCTACACAGTCCAAAATATTATTGCAAAGCACCAAGTTATCATGGATAATCTCGGAGCTCGGGGGCTACAGGTAATATGGACATATCAAAAACTTTGCGGAACATTTTCAAGATGTTGATTATGGAGTTCAGTTGTTAGACCCGGCATCACCAACATTCATAACCCGACGTTATCAGAAGATCATAACCTGCCAGAGTTTATATGAGCCGCCCTACTTCACAACAATGGAAGTACGGATCTACGTCATGAGGATTTCTTATTTTCAATATGTTCATTAAGCCAAAGAATTGGAAGCCGATTCAATGGCATATGGGTATTCTATTCCCGATTTTTTTCAAAGGACGCTGACAAGCAAGACAACTTTCAAGATGACTTATTCATTTGTAGAAAAGACCCGGATTTCTGAGGAGCCACTTTATAAGCCAGCCACAGGAGCAAGCTGGCGACTTAACATATTTACTATTCCTATTTCAGGAGGTTACCATGAATAAATTTAAGCTAACCTGGGGGCTAATATCGGGGATATACCTCGCAGTATGACCCGGCCGGAAGTATGACCCGGCCTAGCGACTCACAAGAGACCCGGTCAAGACATGACATTTTATTAATGACCCGGCAGGCGGGTCGTAGGACGACCAGGCCCAAGACCCGTCGTGTAAGCCGGCGCCAGGCGACTCACAAGAGAAGGCCCAAAGAGAGAGAGACTCCCTGCCGAAGGAAACAAGACCCGGAATAGGATTCTAGAGAGACTACTCCTAATCCTACTCCTAGTAGGACTCTATTTGTAAACCTACCCTCTCCACTTATATAAGGAGGGGTAGAGCACCCCTAGAGAGACAGATTCACAAGTCCACAAGTTGAGACAGATACAAGAGATTAGAGATAGACAAATTAGAGGCTCTCGTGATTAGAGGTAGCAAAACATCACCCTTGTAACCGAGAGAGCCTCTTCATCATCAATACCAGATATGTAGGACGTAGGCTTTTACCTCAATCAGAGGGGCCGAACCTGCGTAAACTCCGCGTCTCTCGATTCCGATCAACCCCTTCAAGACGCCACATAGTTGCGTTTCTGCCCCGAACCTAAGTCCGTTCACCCGGACATCTACCGTGACAAATCCACGACACTATGCTACCACTGAAAAAGAATTTTTAGCAGTTGTGTTCGCTTGTGATAAGTTTAGACCCTATATTGTAGATTCTAAAGTAACTGTTCACACTAATCATGCTCCTATTAAATATCTCATGGAAAAGAAAGATGCTAAACCTAGACTTATCAGGTGGGTTCTTCTGCTACAATAATTTGATTTGCATATTGTTGATAGAAAGGGTGCTGATAACCCCACAGTAGATAACTTGTCTAGGTTAGAGAATGTTCTTGATGACCCACTACCTATTGATGATAGCTCCCCTCATGAACAATTAGCTGTCATAAATGCTTCTCGTAATGCTCCTTGGTATGTTGATTATGCTAATTACATTGTCGCTAAATTTATACCGCCTAGTTTCACATACCAACAAAGGAAAAAGTTCTTCTATGATTTAAGACATTACTTCTGGGATGACCCACACCTTTATAAAGAAGGAGTAGATGGTGTTATTAGACGTTGTGTACCTGAGCATGAACAAGAACAGATCCTACTGAATTGTCATTCCGAGGCCTACGGAGGACACCATGGTGGATATAGAATTGCACATAAGGTATTACAATCTGTTTTTTATTGGCCTACTCTCTTCGAGGATGCTCGTAAGTTTGTCTTGTCATGTGATGAATGTCAAAGAATTGGCAATATTAGAAGACGTCGGGAAATGCCTATGAATTACTCTCTTGTTATTGAAACATTTGATGTTTGTGGTTTTGATTATATGGGACCTTTTCCAACATCCAATGGGTATACTCATATATTAGTTGATGTTGATTATGTCACTAAGTGGATAGAAGCTATTCCAACCAGTAGTGCTGATCATAACACCTCTATTAAGATGCTTAAAGAAGTTATTTTCCCTAGATTTGGAGTCCCCAGATATTTAATGACTGATGGTGGTTCACATTTCATTCATGGTGATTTCCGTAAATTGCTTGCTAGTATGATATTAATCATAGAATTGCATCTCCTTATCATCCTCGGTCTAGTGGTCAAGTAGAATTAAGCTATAGAGAAATTAACTTGATCTTGCAAAAGACAATTAATAGATCTAGGAAGAATTGGTCTAAGAAACTTGACGATGCACTATGGGCTTATAGAACTGTATACAAGAATCCTATGGATATGTCTCCGTATAAAATGGTTTATTGTAAAGCATGTCACTTACCTCTAGAGCTAGAGCATAAAGCTTATTGGGCAATCAAAGAACTCAACTATGATTTCAAACTTGTTGGTGAGAAGAGGTTATTTGACATTAGCTCACTTGATGAATGGAGAACTCAGGCCTATGAGAATGCCAAGTTGTTTAAAGAGAAAGTTAAGAGATGGCATGATAAAAGGATACAAAAGCATGAATTGAATGTAGGTGATCATATCTTGCTATACAATTCTCGGTTAAGATTTTTTGCAGGAAAACTTCTCTCTAAATGGGAAGGACCATACATCATTGAGGAAGTATATCGTTCCGGTGCCATTAAGATTAACAATGCCTAAGGCACAAATCCGAAGGTGGTAAACGGGCAAAGAATCAGAAATTATATTTCAGGTAGTCCCATTAATGCTGAGACCAATGTTATCAATACCATAACTCCGAAGAGCATATTAGGGAGACCTACCGGAACATTTCAGACACCAAAAAGGAATAGGTACGTGGTACTGTAAGTAAACCGACTCCAAAACTTTCCCAATAGCAATTTTACTCAGTTTCAGAATATTTAAATAAATTGGAAAATAAAAAGTACTCCGAAGGATGCACGAGGAGGCGACAAGCCTGCTAGGCGTGGTCAGCCCCCCTGGCCGTGCCTAGGGGGCTTGTCACTACCCCGTGCGCCCCCGGACTCTGTTTTCTTATGGAACACCCCTTCGGGTCGGCAAACATTCATTATATAATCTCCCGAAGGTTCACACTGTCGTATCACGACAATACCTCATGTTTTCATTTTGAGTTGTTTCTACAGCAGATTTAGATCGTCATGGCGTCCCCCGGTGCTCCGAAGGACAAGTTTTTAGAGAAGGTCATCAACCCTTACCTTGCGGAGGTGCTGCAACACCCTCAAACCATTGAGATTCGTGATGGGGTGCTGCACGTCCATGACGTTGAGGGGCCTAAGAAGACTGGAAATATGGAAACAAGGCTCGAAGCAATGGAGCAACAAGTATTCAAGTGCCAAGGGATGGTGGAACATGGACTCAATGCCAATCATATGATGATCTTGGAGTTTATCCATAAACACAAGCTGGACACCAAGGACATCAGGGAGCACATCTTCAAGCTTTATGAGAAAATTGAGCATCTCCAAGCCCAGATCTATGATCTGCAGACCAAAACTGTGAGTATGAATACATATTTAAGAGAATGAGTTTGACTGCAGATTTGAGGATTCTAGAGACTCGTTCATCTTTTTATGATGGTGAGCCAATGCCTTGGAAGACGGAGGACAAATTTCCATCCTCATCAACAACTCCATCATCATCACCTCCCAAGAAGGACACCTGAGCACATGGGTATGGGCACTCCCCCTGGCTTGTGCCAAGCTTGGGGGAGGTGCCCCGGTATCGTATCACATCACACCTTTTTTCCTTTTTCCTTTTTATTAACTGTCCTAGTTCAATCCTTTTTATTTTGTTTTGATATAGTAGAATAAATGTTTTAGTATGATCTACCTTTTAGTTTTTGCTTTTGCTCCCCTTATGTAAGCAAGTCTGAGAGTTATATAATAAAAATTAGTTTTGATGAGAGGGCTTTGCTAGATTACTATGCTCTTGAAAATAATGAATAAAGAATAATAGAACAAAAGCAAAGAGAACACATAGTGATCTTATGGGGAGTGATGACTTCACATATAAAAGTATGGTGATTGAAATTTGTTGGGAGTTAACAAACATAGTAATTGGTCATTGGTGCAATTGAAAGGAAGTGATAAAGAAAGAGAGATTCACATATAAATATATTATCTTGGAAATCTTCTATGATTGTGACCACTCATTAAAATATTACATGCCAAGAAGTTGATGTTGGACAAGGAAGACAACATAATAGGTTATGTTTGCTTCCTCCGAATAGAAGTTATATGGTTTTAGATCCTCCAACATGTCATGCTTGCTTCCATCTCATATTAGCCAAAACTTCTGCACCAAGTAGAGATACTACTTGTGCATCTAAATACCTCAACCCAGTTTTTCCCTGAGAGTCCACCATACCTACCTATGGATTGAATAAGATCCTTCAAGTAAGTTGTCATCGGTGCAAAAGGCAATAAAAATTGGTTCTAAATATGTGCAATGTCTTATTGTAAGGGAAATAAGCATTGTACGAACTTGTGATAGCAAAGAAATAAATGCGATAGACTGCATAATAAAGGTTTCCATCACAAAGGGCAATACAATGCGGCGTTCCTCTGCATTAAGGGTTTGTGCATCGAAAAACAAAAGCACATGAAAACCTCTGCTTCCCTCTGCGAAGGGCCTATCTGTTACTTCTACTTTTTAAGTACTTACCTTTAAGCAAGAGTCATGGTGATCCTCACCACTTCCTATATTTCGTCTCTCTCTTGGCAAGCATTATGTGTTGGGGAACGATCTAGACTTATATAGCCACTCGGATGTGGGTGATCATGAGTTATTATTGTTGACATCACCCTTGAGGTGAATAGTTGGGAGGCAAAACTATAAGTCCCTATATTCCTTTCTGTTCAATTGAAGCTTTGATCTCGTGGGTACTGCATGAGTGCTAGAAATTGTGAAAGACTAAAAGATGATTGAGTATGTGGATCTGCTTTACAAGCTCATAGTTTGTTGGTTGTCAGTAGAGTTCTTGATTCATACTTTATCTTGTGAATGAATTGTTACTCCAGCATAAAGAATCTCATACAATGAGTATTGCTGTTCTATAGTTGATCATGATGCCCTCATGTCCGTATTTTATTTTATCAATGCCTCTATCTCTAAACATGGGGACATATTCATCAATCTCGGCTTTTGCTTGAGGGAAAGCGAGGTCTAAGCTTGGGGGAGTTGATACGTCCATTTTGCACCATGATTTTATATTGATATTTATAGCATTATGGGCTGTTATTACACGTTATGGTATAATACTTATTCCTTTTCTCTCTTATTTTACAAGGTTTACATGAAGAGGGAGAATGCTGTGAGCTGGAATTCTAGGCTAGAAAAGGAGCAAATCTGAGATACCTATTCTGCACAACTCCAAAAGTCCTGAAAATTTACAGAGAATATTTTTGGATTTAATAAAAAATACTGGCACAAGAATCAACCAGAGGGGGGCCACCTACAGGCCACAAGCCTGCTAGGCGCGCCCCCTGGTCGCGCCTAGCAGGCTTGTGGGGCCCCTGTGGCTCCTCCGACGCCCATCTTCTCCTATATGAAGTGTTTTGACCTGGAAAAAATGAGAAGAGAGCTTTCGGGACGCAGCATCGCCGTCTCGAGGCAGAACTTGGACATAACCAATCTAGAGCTCCCGCATGGTTGTTCTGCCAGGGAAACTTCCCTCCCGGAGGGGGAAATCGAAGCCATCCTCATCACCAACGATCCTCTCATCAAGAGGGGGTCAATCTACATCAAAATCTTCACCAACACCATCTCCTCTCCAAACCCTAGTTCATCTCTTGTATCCGATCTTTGTCTCAAACCCCAGATTGGTACCCATGGGTTGCTAGTAGTGTTGATTACTCCTTGTAGTTGATGCTAGTTGGTTTACTTATTGGAAGATCATATGTTTAGATCCTTAATTATAATTAATACTCCTCTGATCTTGAACATGAATGTCGGTGTAGAGAACAGGGGGGTGTTCGCTACCCTTGGACACGCACCGGCAAGTCGGAGTGTCTAGGTGGGAAGGACATGGCAGAGAAGAAATCCACTTGTAGGACATATCCAGGACCCAGGTTTCTAGCAAGAACTACTTGGCGGGAACAGGTCTACACATCACCGACAAGCTCAAGGTCGGCAAGATCAAGATAGAGTTTCCGGGAAGCAAGCCTTCTTGAGAGAAGACCTCCAGATAGGTCACCGAGAAGACCCGATGTTGGCCTCCCGGCAAGATGCTTGTCGGGGGACAGCTGACAACTTAATACAAGTACAGGAAGTCGAGAAGGCATTCAAGTCAACAGACCGAAGACCGAAGGAAAAACCCCCGGCAAGGCGGAGCCCGGGCAAGGCGAAGCCCCAGAAAGACCTCACCAGCGTAGAGGCCAGGTGTCGCCTCACCTGGGCACGTGTCGAGGCCCCGGTGATGGAGAGGCTAAGCGGTGTCGATGGGACGGGCTCCTGTCCCATCCCGCAAACGGGTAGGGACGCCTGACGCAGCATTAAATGCGTTTGTCTCGCACCGTCAGTGTTAGGTACAATAACACTGTAGCACTGTACACCCCGTGTACATACTGTACGCCACTGTTGGTGACCCCTTCAGAGTATAAAAGGAGGCCCAGGGCATTATGGTAGAGGACCCTTTTTTGGGGGGCGGAGATCCATGCGTAGCAGCTGTGTACCATAGCGCTCCTGGATTTAGAACTCAAAAACTCATAATACAACCAAGCAGGAGTAGGGTTTTACACAGCTTTGCGGCCCAAACCTGGGTAGATTCCCGCGCGCTAGCCATCTGATCTGTTCTCTGTGCGAGCCTTCTTCCCTACCGAACCGTAAAGGGATCCCTCAGATCCCATAGGTGTCGTTCCCCCGACATCTTTGGCATGCCAGGTAGGGGGAAAGGTTGCATGGACTTGATATGGTGATGAGTGCGTTAGTTCTTGATCATCTTCATCGTCATGGCGCCCAAGAAGAAATAGGGGCGGATGATATTCTTTACGAAAGCTATGCCCTAAAACTTTAATGCCTTTTTTCTGTTTAGCTTTTATCTTGGATGTTTTCTTTTGTACAACCTGTGCGTGAGGGAGGGCTCTTGAAATACTCTGCGCTCCTGGTTGTTCTGGGTCCGCCCAGCAACACAGATGCAACTGTAGTTGTTTTTAGAGCGTCAAGCTCCCGAAGAGGCGGCGTTCCCGATAGGCTGCTAGACCAGACCTAATCATAAGCGCCGTCGACCAAAACATGCGCATTCGAGGAGTATTACAACAGAGTAGGGATTCATTGTACAAAAATGCAGTCGTTCAAGGAGAGGTCTAGATAAGTTTTATGTTCAGATTTCTGCGTAAACACATATGCCGAGGAGCCTTCCCGAGGCTAGTCACGCCTCTAATCGCTTCATTTTTGCCATCCCGGGGCTAGTCGCACCTCTAATCGCTTCGAGTCCGCTCGGCGATGTGAGCAACTACACTAAAGCTGGGAAGGTAAGATTTTAGCCTTCCCGGGGCTAGTCGCGCCTCTAATGGCTTCGAGTCCGCTCGGCGATGTGAGCAGCTGCACTAAAGCTGGGAAGGTTAGATTTTCGCCATCCCGGGGCTAGTCGCGCCTCTAATCGCTTCGAGTCCGCTCGGCGATGTGAGCAGCTGCACTAAAGCTGGGAAGATAAGATTTTAGCCTTCCCGGGGCTAGTTGCGCCTCTAATCGCTTCGAGTCCGCTCGGTGATGTGAGCAGCTGCACTAAAGCTGGGAAGGTAAGATTTTCCGGAAAGTGACGTTCCCGGCAAGCTACAAGGACCCGTTACTCAAGCGCTGCCGGTTGGAGCGTGCGCACCGGAAAGATTTCCGGCAAGCATGGGTCGTCTTGATTGATCTTGTCGGGATGGATTACAGAACCCCGACAGGACCCACACCCGGCAAGACCCAAGACAATAGTGAGGCATTCGCGGTAGACATCGTGACAGCAAATATGAGCATATGAATCGAGCACCGTAGCTGCCGCACCCTTTTTGGGGAAGGCTCGGGGCCTGTCTCTTTGTCGCGCGGTATGGCCCTTTCTTTCGGCCACATGACTCCTACTGCCATCCTCCTATGTCTGCCCATGCTACTGGCAAGCCCAAGGCCCGGCAAATCCCAAGATCTCTTCATCATCATCAACATGCGGTACAAAAGGCATGAGTGGAGGTTGATACGTCTCCAACATATCTATAATTTTTGCTTGTTCCATGTTGTTATATTATCATTCTTGGATGTTCTACAACCATTTTACCACAACTTTATATTATTTTTGGGACTAACCTATTAACCCAGAGCCCAGCGCCAGTTTCTGTTTTTTCCTTGTTTTTGAGTTTTACAGAAAAGGAATATCAAACGGAGTCCAAATAGAATACAAATTTACGGTGATTTTTTATGGACCAGAAGACACGCACAGAGCTTGGAGATGAAGCCAGAAGATTCCCGAGGAGGCCACAATCCTCAGGGGTGCGGCCACCCCCTGAGCGCACCCACCAGGCTTGTGGGACCCTCAGGAGTCCACCGACCTCCCACTCAGCTCTATGAATCCTCAAATATTCCAAAAAAAACCAACGCAAAACCTAGATTGGGAGTTCCGCCATCGCAAACCTCTAGAGCCACGAAAAACAAATTGGGAGCCTGTTTCGGCACCCTGCCGGAGGGGGAAACCATCTCGGGAGGCCATCATCATCATCCCGTCGTTATCCATGACGAGGAGGGAGTAGTTCACCCTCGGGGCTAAGGGTATGTACGAGTAGCTATGTGTTTGATCTCTCTCTCTCTCTTGTGTTCTTGAGATGACACGATCTTGATGTAGCGCGAGCTTTATTGATATAGAGGAATCTTATGGAGTTTTCCCCTCTCTATCTTGTTGTGATGAATTGAGTTTTCCCTTTGAAGCTTTCTTATCGGATTGAGTCTTTAAGGATTTGAGAACACTTCATGTTTTTCTTGCGATGGGATATCTGTGGTGACAATGGGATGTTCTATTGATCCACTTGATGTATGTTTTGGTGATAAACTTGCGGGTTTTGTGACCTTGGGAATCTATGCATAGGGGTTGGCACATGTTTTTGTCTTGATTTTCCAGTAGAAACTTTGGGGCACTCTTTGAAGTTCTTTGTGTTGGATTGAACATGACGAATCTGAAATTATGTGATGCACATCATATAATAAAGCTCATGGGTACTTGTGGTGACATTGGAGTATCTAGGTGAAATTAGGGTTTTGGTTGATGTGTATCTGAAGGTGTTATTTTAGTACGAAATCTGGGATGTTCGTGAGACTTATAGGGATAGCTCATAAGATTGATCAGAAAAGATAACTTTGAGGTGGTTTTGTACCCTTCAATAATTTCTTTGTTTGTTCTCCGCTATTTTTGACTTTGGAGTGAACTCTTTGTCGCACGAGAGGTGCTTACATATGATTCAACTATGTCAATATTAATAAAAGAATTACACTAGTGAAAGTATAGACCCTAGGCCTTGTTTCCAAGCATTTATATAATGTTTTGCTCGCTGTTTACTATTTGTTACCTTGCTGTTTATATATTTTCAGATTACAAAAAACTATATCTACCATCCATATTGCACTTGTATCACCATTTCTTCACAGAACTAGTGCACCTATACAATTTACCATTGTATTGGGTGTGTTGGGGACACAAGAGACTCTTTGCTATTTGATTGCAGGGTTGTTTGAGAGAGACCGTCTTCATCCTACACCTCCCACGTATTGATAAACCTTAGGTCATCTACTTGAGGGAAAATTGCCATTGTCCTACAAAACTCCACGCTTGGAGGCCCAACACGAGTCTACAAGAAGAATGTTGTGTAGTAGACATCGAGCTCTTTTCTGGCGCCGTTGCCAGGGAGGTGAGTGCTTGAAGGTATATCTTTCGATCTTGCAATCAAATCTTTTAGTTTCTTGTTTTTCACTAGTTTGGTTTAATAAAAGAAAAGTACAAAAAAATGGAATTGAGGTTGCCTGATATGCTTCATCTTTTTAATGTCTTTCATGAAAATGATGGAAAGGAAAATTGTGCTCAAGTGTTAGAAGAAGAAGTTATTAAAATGTTTGGCACTAAATATTTGAATGATGAGCATGATAGTAATAGTGTTAGGATGGATTCTCTGAATATCCATGATGCTAATGATATGCAAAGCCACAAGCTTGGGGATGCTATGTTTGATGAAGATAATATTTTTTGTCCCCCAAGTTTTGATGAGCAAAACTATTATGATGATAGCATGCCTCCTATATATGATGATTATGATGCTATGCTATAAAGAGTAATGACAACCATGAAACTTTTTATCATGGTTTTAATATTCAATGTGGTTTTGTCAATCAAGTGTCACGTGATAGTTATTTTGTTGAGTTTGCTCCCACTATTATGAATGAGAAGAAAATTGCTTATGTGGAGAGTGATAAAGTTTCTATGCGTGTGCATCATCAAAATAATGATTTATGTTCTGTTTATATTGTGGAATTTCTTCATGATGCTACTGAAAATTATTATGAGGGAGGAACATATGCCTGTAGGAATTGCAATAATATCAAGTTTTCTCTCTCTATGTTCAAAGTTTTGAAGTTATGCTTGTTTTGCCTTCCTATGCTAGATGATTCTTGTTCCCATAAATTGTTTGCTCACAAAATCCCTATACATAGGAAGTGGGTTAGAATTAAATGTGCTTGTCATGAGATTCATGATGCTCACTTGCATGTTTCAACTACTATTCCTATACGAGCATCATTGAAATCATCATGCCTAGCTAAAAGGCATTAAAGAAAAGCGCTTGTTGGGAGACAACCCAACACTTTTACCTTCTGTTTTGATGTGTTCACATGATTAATCTACTGTCTTAATCATGTTTTGTGTCTTTTATTTCAATAAAGTGCCAAGTAAAGCCTTTGGGCTAGTATGGATACTTGCTTGTTTGATTCTGTGCAAAAACAAAAAGTTTTGCGTCCAATATATGAATTATAAGATTTTACTGGAGCGCCAAAAAATTCTGAAATTTTTACACAAACTTTATATGCAAATTCTTTGAGTTTCCAATTTTTTCAGAATTTGTAGAGTCGTGGAAGTTTGGTGATCATTCAGATCTTTACAGACTGTTCTATTTTTGACCGATTCTGTTTTGCATGCATAGGTTGCTTGTTTCAAGTGTTCCTATAGCTTATATTCAGTAAGATAAACTATGGGAATGATGTAATAGAGTAGGTATCATTTGGGAACAATTATGAATCTTGTCTTGACAGTACCTAAGTGAATGATCTATATTTACTACACTAACCCATCTCACAAAGTTCCGTTAAGTTTTGTGTGATTGAAGTTCAAGTTTTGGGTGAGACACCGATATGAGGAGAATAAGGAGTGACAAGAACCTAAGCTTGGGGATGCCCAAGGAACCCCCAAGGTAATATTAAAGGACTACTAGAGCGTCTAAGCTTGGGGATGCCCCGGAAGGCGTCCCCTCTTTCGTCTTCAACACTATCGGTATATCTTACTTGGAGCTATATTTTTATTTGTCACATAATATGTGCTTTTCTTGGATCGTCATTATATTTTGTTACATTATGTTAGGTATTATTTATAATCTTGTTTTTCAATAAAAAGTTCCAAGAATTGCCTTTAGGATGCTTGCATTGCATGTTTTGATGAGTGTTGTGTAAAAGCAGAAACTTTGGCTATAGTGTTTGAATTTTCACACTTTACTGGAACGTGGAAAGTTTCTGCTTTTTTTACAAAATATTGTCACATAACTTTTATAGCATTTACTAAAGTTTCATAATGTTTTGAGTTACAGAAGTATACTGTTTACATAAATTGCTACAGACTGTTCTGTTTAGACAGATTGCTGTCATAGTTTCGTTATCTACTTATCCTATAGTTTCCATAGCCTATATTGGTAGATATAAATTGTGGAAATTATAGTATCCAGTAAATAATGTTTGAAAATTATTATGTAACTTGTCTTGGCAGTACATAAAGAGTTGATTTATTATTATGTGTACTAACCTATCTCACGAGTTCTTTTTGAGTTTGGTGTGGATGGAGTTTTTGAGAATAGGAGAAATCGTGGTATGAGAGGATTGAATGAGATACAAAAGCTAAAGCTTGGGGATGCCCAAGGTACCCAAAGTAAATATTTAAATAAATCTCAAGCATCTAAGCTTGGGGATGCTACGCATCCCACCTCTCTTCATCAACAATTATCGGTTAGCCTATGTTGAGCCTAAATTTTTATTCGTTCACATGATGAGTGATATTCTTGGAATGCTATTTTTTCTTTTGCTTGCTGTTGAATAAAATACTCAGATCTGAAAATATTTATTGAGGGAGAGAGAGTCTTCACATAGCTACTTAATTGTTTGACTGCTCATTAATCTTCACTTATATCTCTTGAGAGTAGCTTGTCGTTTGCTCATGTGCTTCATTTGAATTTGTTTGAGCTTGCCAAAAAGCAATGGAAATATATGAAACTAGTCCCAAAGTGATATATATCCAAGGAGGATATAATAAAAACTTTCATGAAGATCATGGGACAAATTAAACTTGATTCTTTGTAATAGTTTTGAAACATGATGATAGTAATATGCGAGTCATGTTAGCGAGTAATTATGCTTAGTAAGAATATTGGTGTTAAGGTTTGTGATTCCCTATGCATGCACGAAAGTCAATAGTTATGCAATGAAGTTACATCCTACTTGTGGTGCATTATTCAGTGTTACTTATGACACAATACTCACTTATGTGATTTTTCTTTCCTCGGTTTGGTTGCTTCCCAATTTATTTGCTTGCCTTCATTTGTACTAAGTAGAAATACTACTTGTGCATCCAAAATCCTTAAACCAAGTTTTGCCTTATGAGTCCACCATACCTACCTATATGCGGTATTTCCATGCTGTTCCAAGCAAATTTGTATGTGCCATCTCTAAATCTTCAAAATAAATTTTCTCTTTTGTGTGGCCGTACCGTTCATGAAATGGTGGGGAGTATCCAATATTTTTCCATGCTAGGTGTGTTATTCTCATGATATGTGTTGATTCACTACCATTCACGAGAAATTCGATGGTATTTGGGATGCCCGGTTCCATGCTGAAAAATCAAATCAAAATATAATGAAACAAAACTCCCCCTAGGAATGTTGTTGGTATGGACGGTACCCGTGGATTCGGCTCGCCGTGGAGTGTGATTGATTGGGGAGGGGGAGTAAAGACTTTACTATTATGTTTGGGAACCGCCTATAATGTATCTAGCATGGAAAGTATTGTAATCTACTTTGTCGTTTTCGTTGACAGGAAAAGCATGCCACTCAAAATATTTTTCTCTCAATATAAACATTGAGCTCTGGCACCTCTACAAATCCCTACTTCCCTCTGCGAAGGGCCTATCTATTTAGTTTATGCAATTTTTATTTTTTCTTTGAGTTTACATCTTCTCTTATAAGCACCAACTAGGGGGCACTATGATCGTACTTGAGCATTGGGCATAGCTAATATTTGAGTGTGTTTCATGAATGGATCAATGATTGAGCATGATGGGCTAGGGATAACTTTCTTTAGTGTTGATATTTTGAAAGACATGGTGCTTGTTAACATGCTTGAGTATTGAAGTCATTATGTTAAAACTAGACTATTGCTTTGAATCATTTACAAGTCCAAATGTCCATGGTATACATAGAAGAAAATAATATGATGAACATGTTAGGCAGCATTCCACATAGAAAATTCTGTTTTTATCATTTACCTACTCGAGGACGAGCATGAATTAAGCTTGGGGATGTTGATACGTCTCCAACGTATCTATAATTTTTGCTTGTTCCATGTTGTTATATTATCATTCTTGGATGTTTTACAATCATTTTACCACAACTTTATATTATTTTTGGGACTAACCTATTAACCCAAAGACCAGTGCCAGTTTCTGTTTTTTCCTTGTTTTTGAGTTTTACAGAAACGGAATATCAAACGAAGTCCAAACGGAATAAAAATTTACCGTGATTTTTTATGGACCAGAAGACACACACGAAGCTTGGAAAATGAAGCTCGAAGATTCTTGAGGAGGCCACAAGCCTCAGGGGCGCGGCCACCCCCTAGGCATGCCCACCAGGCTTGTGCCCCCCCGGGAGTCCACCGACCTCCCTCTTAGCTCTATAAATCCTCAAATATTCCAAAAACCCCAACGCAAAACCTAGATCGGGAGTTCCGCCTCCGCAAAACTCCAGAGCCACGAAAAACCAATCGGGAGCCCATTCCAGCACCCTGCGGGAGGGGGAAACCATCATCGGAGGCCATCTTCATCATCCCGTCGATCTCCATGAAAAGGAGGGAGTAGTTCACCCTCGGGGCTGTGGGTATTTACCAGTTGCTATGTGTTTGTTCTCTCTCTCTCCCATGTTCTTGAGATGACACGATCTTGATGTACCACGAGCTTTATTGATATAGATGAATCATATGGTGTTTTCCCCTCTCTATCTTGTTGTGATGAATTGAGTTTTCCCTTTGAAATTTTCCCTTTGAATCCATATTACACTTGTATCACCATCTCTTCGCCGAACTAGTGCACCTATACAATTTACCATTGTATTGGGTGTGTTGGGGACACAAGAGACTCTTTGTTATTTGGTTGCAGGGTTATTCAAGAGAGACCATCTTCATCCTACACCTCCCGTGGATTGATAAACCTTAGGTCATCCACTTGAGGGAAAACTGCCATTATCCTACAAAACTCTGCGCTTGGAGGACACGAGTTTACAAGTAGAAGGTTGTGTAGTGGAGATCAGAGGTTACTTCTCGCCATGTGTCGGTGTAGACAACAGGGGGGTGTTCACTACCCCTAGACACGCACCGGCAAGTTGTAGCCTCCAGGGGGAAGGACATGGCAGAGAAGAAATCCACTTATAGGACATATCCAGGACCCAGGTTCAGGTCTACACATCACCGACAAGCTCAATGCTGGCAAGATCAAGATAGAGTTTCCGAGAAGCAAGCCTTCCTGAGAGAAGACCTCCAGACAGGTCATCAAGAAGACCAGATGTTGGCCTCCCGGCAAGATGCTTGTTGGGGAACAGCTGACAGCTTAATACAAGTACAGGAAGTTAAGAAGGCATTCAAGTCAACAGACCGAATACCGAAGGCAAAACCCCCGGCATGGCGGAGCTCCGGCAAGGCGAAGCCCCGACAAGACCCCGCGAGCACAGAGGCCAGGTGTCGCCTCACCTGGGCACGTGTCGAGGCCCCAGCGATGGAGAGGCTAAGCGGTGCCGATGGGACAGGCTCCTGTCCCATCCCACAAATGGTCAGGGATGCTTGACGGAGCATTAAATGCATTTGTCTCGCACCATTAGTGTTAGGTACGATAACATTGTAGGAGGCCCAGGGTGTTACGGTAGAGGACCCTTTTTTAGGGGGCGGAGATCCATGCGTAGTAGCTTTGTACCATAGCGCTCCTGGATTCAGAACACAAACACTCATAATAGAACCAAGTAGGAGTGGGGTTTTATGCATCTTTGCAGCCCGAACCTGGGTAAATTCACGTGCGCTAGCCAGCTGATCTGCTCTCTGTGCAAGCCTCCTTCCACGCTGAACCGTAAAGGGATCCCTCTGATCCCATAAGTGTCGTTCCCCCGACAATGAACATGCTTTGTGACTAGTTATGTTTGTTCCCGAGGACATGGGAAAAGTCTTGTTATAAGTAATCATGTGAATTGGGTATTCGTTCGATATTTTTATGAGATGTATGTTGTCTCTCCTCTAGTGGTGTTATGTGAACGTCAACTACATAACACTTCCCCATTATTTAGGCCTAGGGGAAGGCATTGGGAAGTAGTAAGTAGATGATGGTGTTGGGTAACGTTGCATGGGAAACAAAAATTTTCCTATGCACACGCAAGATCTATCCATGGTGATGAGCATCTATGAGAGGGAGAGTGGATCTACATACCATTGTAGATCGCTATGCGGGAAGCGTTAAGAAACGCGGTTGATGTAGTCGAACGTCTTCGCGATCCAAATCGCCAAGCGTCCCGCGATCCCATCATGATCCGTCCCGCGATCCAATCACGATCTGTCCCGCGATCCAATCAGGAATCGTCTCGCGATCTTGATCACGGTCCTTCCGATCTAGCACCGAACGGACGGCACCTCCGCGTTCAGCACACGTACAGCTCGATGACGATCTCCACCTTCTTGATCCAGCAAGAGGGAGCAGAGAGGTAGATGAGTTCTCCGGCAGCGCGACGGCATTGCAGCGTTGGTGGTGGAGCTATTCTAGCAGGGCTTCGCCTAAGCACCGCTGAAAACCGCTCTAGAGGAGAAACTGTGATCTAGAGGAGACGTAGCATGTGGCTGTTTTCTGTGTCTCAAAACCCTCAAAACTTCTAGTACATATAGGAGGAGGGAGGCAGGAGGCTTGGAGCACAAGGGTCCAGCCCTTGGCCTTGTGCAAGGAGGAGAGGAGGAGTCCTCCTCAAATCCTAGTAGGACTAGAACTCCTCCTTCCCACTTGGAAACTCTTTCCACCTTGGTTTTTTTCCTTCTCCCTCCACTCCAGCTGCATGGGCCTCTTGTGGTACTTAGGACAGCCAACTAAGTGCTGGTGTACCTCTTCCCACAGCCCATGTAGCCTCTTGGGTCGAAATACCCCTCCCGATGGTCCCCCGGCACCCTCCTGGCACTCCGGGTACACTACCGATGAGCCCGAAACTTTTTCGGTGACCAAAACAGGACTTCCTATATATCAATCTTTAACTCCGGAACATTCCGAAGCTCCTCGTGATGTTCGGTATCTCATCCAGGACTCCTAACAACCTTCGGTCACCACCATACATAACTCTATAGTACTGAATGGTCACCGAACCTTAAGTGTGCAGACCCCGCGGGTTCGAGAACTATGCAGACATGACCGAGACACATCTAGAGTCAATAACCAATAGCGGGACCTAGATGCCCATATTGGTTCCTACATATTCTACGAAGATTTTTGTCGGTCGAACCTCTATGTCAAGGATTCAGTTAATATCGTATGCTATTCCCTTTGTTCTTCGGTATGTTACTTGCTCGAGATTCGATCGTTGGTATCTCCATAGCTAGTTCAACCTCGTTACTGGCAAGTCTCTTTACTCATTCCATAATACAAGATCCCGTGGCTAACACTTAGTCACATTACTTGCAAGGCTTATTGTGATGTTGTATTACCAAGTGGGCCCTGAGATACCTCTCCGTCACACGGAGTAACAAATCCCAGTCTTGATCGATGCCAACCCAACAGACACCCTCGAAGATAACTGTAGAGCACCTTTATAGTCACCCAGTTATGTTGCAATGTATGATACACACAAGGTACTCCTCTAGTGTCAGTGAGTTGCATGATCTCATGGTCATAGGAACAGATACTTGACATGCAGAAAACAGTAGCAATAAACTCACACGATCATATGCTACATTTGTAGTTCGGGTCTTGTCCATCCCATCATTCTCCTAGTGATGTGATCCCATTATCAAATGACATCTCATGTCCATGACTAGGAAACCATAGCCATCTTTAATGAACGAGCTAGTCTATTAGAGGCATACTAGGGACATGGTGTTGTCTATGTATCCACACATGTATCTGAGTTTCCGATCAATACAATTATAGCATCGACAATAAACGATTATGATGAACAAGGAAATATGATAATAACCAATTTATTATTGCTTCTAGGGCATATTACTAACAGTCTCCCACTTGCACTAGAGTCAATAATCTAGTTCACATCACCATGTGATTCGCATTTTTATGAATCTAACACCCAATGAATTCCGGGGCTCGATCATGCTTTGCGTGTGAGAGAGGTCTTTTAGTCAACGGCTCTACGACATTCAGATCCATGTGTACTTTGCAAATCTCTATGTCATACTGTAGACACTGCTACCGCACTCCACTTGGAGCTATTCCAAATGGCTGCTCCACTCTATGTATCCGGATTGCTACTAAGAGTCATCAGGATTGGTGTTAAAGCTTGCATCGACGTAACTCTTTACGATGAACTCTTTATATACTCCATAATCGAGAAACATTTCCTTAGTGTTTTAGTTACTAAGGATAATATTGACCGTTGTCCAGTGATCCACTCCTGGATCACTCTTGTACCCCTTGACAGACTCATGGCAAGGCACACACATGTGCCGTACAGAGCATGGCATACTATATAGAGCCTATGGCTAAAGTATAGGGGACGACCTTCATCCTTTCTCTTTCTTCTGCCACGGTCGAGCTTTGAGTCTTACTCAACTTTACACCTTACAAATCAGGCAAAAACTCTTTCTCTGACTGATCCATTTGAACTCTTTCAAAATCTTGTCAAGGTATGTACTCATTGAAAGTCTCATCAAGCATCTTGATCTATATCTATAGATCTTGATGCTCAACAATTAGGTAGCTTTATCCAGGCCTTCCTTTGAAAAACTCTTTTCAAACAACCGTTTATGCTTTCCAGAAATTCTACATCATTTTTGATCAATAATATGTCAACCACATATGCTTATCAAAAATTATATAGTGCTCCCACTCACTTTATTGTAAATACAAGTTTCTCATAAACTTTGTATAGACTCAAAAACTTTGATCACCTCATCAAAGCGTATATTCCAACTCCGAGATGCTTGCTCTAGTCCATAGAAGGATCACTGGAGCTTGCACACCTTTTAGCATCCTTAGGACTAACAAAACCTTCTGGTTGTATCACATACAACCTTTCCTCAAGGAAGGAAACGATGTTTTGACATCCATCTGCCAAATTTCATAATTGAAAAATGTAGTAACTGCTAACATAATTCCAATAGACTTTTAGCATTGATAAGGGTGAGAAGGTCTCATCGCAGTCAACTCCTTGAACTTGGCGGAAACTTCTTTGTGACAAGTCGAGCTTTACAAATAGTGACATTCACCATCAGCGTCCGTCTTCATCGTAAAGGTCCATTTGTACTCAACGACCTGCCGTTCAACGGGCAAGTCCACCAAAGTCCATACTTGGTTTTCATACATAGATCCTTTCTCGGATTTCATGGCTCCTAGCCATTTGTCGGAATCCGGGCCCATCATCGCTTCTCCATAGCTTGTCGGCTCATCGTTGTCCAACAACATGACCTCTAAGACAGGGTTGCCATACCACTCAGGAGCAGTATGCGTCCTTGTCGACCTACGAGGTTTGATAGTAACTTGATCCGAAGCTTCATGATCATCATCATTAACTTCCTCTTCAACTAATGCAGGCTCCACAGAAACAACTTTCTGCGCTGCGCTACTCTCTGGTTGAAACAAAAGTTCAACAACCTCATCAAGTTCTATCTTCCTCCCACTCAATTCTTTCGAGAAAAACTCTTTCTTGAGAAAGGACCCGTTTATAGCAACAAACACTTTGCACTTGGATCTGAAATAGAAGGTATACCCAACTGTTCTTAGGGTATTCCATGAAGATGCATTTTTCCGCTTTGGGTTCGAGCTCATTAGGTGAAAACCTTTCTCACATAAGCGTCGCAACCCCAAACATTAAGAAATGACATCTTAGGTTTGTATCAAACCATAATTCATATGGTATCATCTCAACGGATTTAGATGGTGCCCTATTTAAAGTGAATGTAGTTGTCTCTAATGCATAACCCCAAAACAATAGTGGCAAAACGATAAGAGACATCATAGTATGCACCATATCCAATATAGCATGACTATGACGTTCGGACACACCATCACACTATGGTGTTCCAGGTGGCATGAGTTGTGAAACAACTTTCACATTGTCTAAAGTTCTATGCCAAACTCGTAAGTTAGATATTCACCTCGACGATCATATCGTAGATATTTTTATCTTCTTGTCATGATGAACTTAAACTTCACTCTGAATTTGTTTGAACTTTTCAAACATTTCAGACTTGTGTTTCATTAAGCAATATACTCATATATACTCAAATCATCGGTGAAGGTAAGAAAAATAACGATATCCACTACACGCTACAACACTCATTGGATCGCATACATCAACATGTATTATTTCCAATAAGTTACTAGCCCGCTCCATCATACTGAAACCGGGGTCTGTAGCCATCTTGTCCAAGAGGCATGGTCTGCATGTCTCAACCGATTCGAAACCGAATGAGTCCAAAGATCCATCAACATGGAGTTTCTTCATGCGATTTATACCCATATGACATTTAGCGGCAGTGCCACAAGTATGTGGTACTATCATTATTAACTTTGTATCTTTTGGCATCAATATTATGAACATGTGTATTACTATGATCAAGATTCAACAAACCATTCTCAGTGGGTGCATGACCATTGAAGGTATTATTCATTTAAATAGAAAACCATTATTCTCTAACTTAAATGAATAACCGTGTTGCAATAAACACGATCCAATCATGTTCATGCTTAACACAAGCACCAAATAATATTTATTTAGGTTTGTCACTAGTCCCGAAGGTAGTGAGAGCGTGCGATGTTGATCACATCAACCTTGGAAACATTTCCAACATACATCGTCACCTCACACTTAGCTAGTCTCTGTTTATTCCGTAGCTTTTATTTCGAGTTACTAACATTTAGGAACTAAACCGGTATCCTATACCCAGGTGCTACTTGGAGTACTAGCAAGGTACACATCAATAACACATATATCAAACTATACTTCTTTTGATGTTGCCAGCCTTCTTATCTACCAAGTATCTAGGGTTGTTCCGCTTCAGCGACCGCTCTCCTCATAATAGAAGCACTTAGTCTCGGGCTTGGGTTTAACTTTGGGTTCCTTCACTGGAGCAGCAACTGGCTTGCCATCCATGAAGTTTCCCTCCTTGCCCTTGCCCTTCTCGAAACTAGTGGTTTTACTAACCATCAACACTTGATGCTCCTTCTCGATTTCTACCTTCGCAGCGTCAAATATCGCGAACAGCTCAAGGATCATTATCTCAATCCCTGGCATTTTATAGTTCCTCACGAAGCCCTAGTAGCTTAGTGACAGTGACTTGGAAAACTATTTGAGTCACTTTCTTTACTGGAAGAACGAATCCCACTCGATTCAAGCGATTGTAGCACCCAGACAATCTGAGCACATGCTCAACTATTAATCTATTCTCCTTCATCTTGCAGGAAAAGAATCTTGTTGGAGATCTCATATCTCACAACACGGGCATGAGCCTGAGATCCCAATTTCAGCTCTTAGAACATCTCATATGTTCCATAACGTTCAAAACGTTTTTGGGGCCTCAATTCTAAGTCGTAAATCATGACGCACTAAACTATCAAGTAGTCATCAGAACGTGCCTGTTAGATGTTCACAACATATATAGACGACGCTAGAGAGGGTGGTGCACCGAGCGGTGCATTAAGGACAAAAGCCTTCTGTGCAACAATGAGGACAATCCTCAGATCACAGACTTGGTCCGCAATATTTCCATCATCATCTTTCAACTCTATTTCTCTAGGAACGTATAAAAATTCAAGGGAGCTACAATGTGAGCTAGTAATCTACAACATAATTTGCAAAGACACTACTGACTATGTTCATGATAATGAGTTGAATTTATCATATTACTTAAGAACTCCCACTCAAATTGACATCCCTCTGGTCATTCGAGTGATACATGATCCAAATTCACCAACTCAAGTCCGATCATCACGTGAGTTGAGGTGGTTTCAATGGTGAACATCATCATGTTGATCATATCTACTATATAACTCGTGTTTGACCTTTCGGTCTCTTGTGTTTCGAGGCCATGTCTGTACATGCTAGGCTCGTCAAGTTTAACCCGAGTGTTCTGCATGTGCAACACTGGCCTACACCCGTTTTATGTGAACGTAGAGTCTATCACACCCTATCATCACGTGGTGTCTCGACATGACGAACTTTCGCAACGGTGCACACTCGGGGAGAACACAATTGATCTTGAAATTTTAGTGAGGGATCACCTTATAATGCTACCGTCGTCCTAAGCAAAACAAGGTGCATAAAAGGATTAACATCACATGAAAATCATAAGTGACATGATATGGCCATGAACTTGTGCTTTTTATCTCCATCCTTAAAGCACCGACATTGTTGGGGATCTAACCCCATGGTGAGACACACCCCTGAGACACTGGGTCACACTAGGCGGCTCGTAAACTAGTCCAAAGATGGGCCGTGAAGACTTAAGCCCAGGACATAGGCGGCTTGACAAGATGGGCCGGAGCGTGGCCCGGATAGAGAAAGTATGAAGACCCGGGCGGAGAGCCGCCTGGAGACAACTTGCTCAGGAAGGCAAGACAATGTAGAGACGGATTCAGACACGTAGTGAGAGTCGGTTACAACTTGTATGACTCGTGGTCTTGGCCTCCTATATAAAGGCGAGACCTGGGGTGACTTAGAGAGAGATCAGAGATAACGAGAACTAGGTCAAGCAGTTCGCTCCCTTATAATCGATACACCAAGCAATACCAACACAAGCAGGACATAGGCTATTACCTCTACTTGAGGGGCCAAATCTGGGTAAACTCGTGTCCTCCATCCCAATCAACCCCTTTGAGTCCATCACCTTAGCGATGAGCTCGAATCCAAGTCCGTTCAGCCGGACATCTGCCGTGACACAAGTAGAACACAAGTTGTTGTGGGCGTCGATTTTGTCAATTTGCTTGCCGTTACTAGTCTTATCTTGATTCGGAGGCATTGTGGGATGAAGCGTCGTGAACCGACTTTACACGTACGCTTACGTGCAGCTGGTTCCACCGCGTGACATGCACTTGTTGCCTAAGGTGGCTAGCGGGTGTCTGTCTCTCCCACGTTAGTCAGATCGGATTCAATGAAAAGGGTCCTTATGAAGGGTAAATAGAAATTGGCATATCACGTTGTGGTTTCGGCGTAGGTAAGAAATGTTCTTGCTAGAAACCTATATCAGCCACGTAAAAACTTGCAACAACAACTGGAGGACGTCTAACTTGTTCTTGCAGCATATGTCGTGTGATGTGATATTGGCAAAAGAATGTGATGTGATATATGTGATGTATGAGATTGATCATGTTCTTGTAATAGGATTCACGACTTGCATGTCGATGAGTATGACAACCGGCAGGAGCCATAGGAGTTGTTTTAATTTATACTATGACCTGCGTGTCAATCATAAACGCCATGTAATTACTTTACTTTATTGCTAATAGTTAGCCATAGTAGTAGAAGTAATAGTTGGCGAGACAACTTCATGAAGACATGATGATGGAGATCATGATGATGGAGATCATGGTGTCGTGCCGGTGACAATGATGATCATGGTGCCCCAAAGATGGAGATCAAAGGATCAAGATGATATTGGCCGTATCATATCACTATATTGATTGCATGTGATGTCTATCATGTTTACATCTTATTTGCTTAGAACGACGGTAGCTTAAATAAGATGACCTCTCACTAAAATTTCAAGAAAAGTGTTCCCCCTAACTGTGCACCGTTGATAAGGATCGTTGTTCCGAAACACCACGTGATGATCGGGTGTGATAGGTTCTAATGTTCGCATACAACGGGTGTAATCCATATTTACACACGCAATACACTTAGGTTGACTTGACAAGCCTAGCATGTGTAGACATGGCCTCAGAACACGGGAGACCGAAAGGTCGAACATGAGTCGTATAGAAGATACGATCAACATGGAGATGTTCACCATTGATGACTAGTCCGTCTCACGTGATGATCGGACACAGGCTAGTTGACGTGGATCATGTGTCACTTGGATGACTAGAGAGATGTCTATCTAAGTGGGAGTTCATTAAATAATTTGATTATGTGAACTTAATTATCATGAATTTAGTCTAAAATTGTCTTTACAATCTATATTGTAGATCCAATGGCCCACACTATTGTTGCCCTCAACTTCAACGCGTTCCTAGAGAAAACCAAGCTGAAAGACGATGGAAGAAACTATACGGACAGGGTCCGTAGCTTCAGGATCATGCTCATAGCTTCCAAGAAATTTTATGTCCTTGAAGCACCACTAGGTGACACACCCATTTTCCCAGCGACTTAAGACATTATGAACGCCTGGCAGTCGTGTTGTGATGATTACTCCCTGGTTCAGTGCGGCATGCTTTACAGTTTAGAACCGGGGCTCCAAAAGTGTTTTGAGCAACACGGAGCATCTGAGATGTTCCAAGAGCTGAGAATGGTTTTCCAAGCTCATGCCCGGGTCGAGAGATATGATGTCTCCGACAAGTTCTTCAGTTTTAAGATGGAGGAGAATAGTTCTGTCAGCGAGCACATACTCAAAATGTCTGGGTTGCATAACCGCTTGTCTTAGCTGGGAGTTAATCTTCCGGATCACCCGGTTATTGACAGAATCCTCAAATCGCTCCCACCTAGATACAAGAGCTTTGTGATGAACTACAACATGCAAGGAATGGAGAAGTCCATTCCTGAGTTGTACTCGATGCTAAAATCAACGGAGGTCGAGATCAAAAAGGAGCATCAAGTGTTGATGGTCAATAAGACCACTAGTTTCAAGAAAGGCAAGGGTAAGAAGAACTTCAAGAAGGATAACAAAGCAGTTGCCGCACCTGGTAAGAAAGTTGCCGAGAAGAAGAACAAGAATGGACCCAAGCCTGAGACTTAGTGCTTTTATTGCAAGGGTACCGATCACTGGAAGCAGAACTGCCCCAAGTACTTAGCGGATAAGAAGGCCCGCAATGTTAAAGGTATATGTGATATACTTGTTATTGATGTGTACCATACCAGCGCTCGTAGTAGCTCCTGGGTATTTGATACCGATGCAGTCACTCACATTTGTAACTCCAAGCAGGAGCAGCGGAATAAGCAGAGACGGGCAAAGGACGAGGTGACGATGCGCGTCGAGAATGGTTCCAAGGTCGATGTGATCGCCGTCGGCATGCTACCCCTACATCTACCTTCAGGATTAGTTTTAAACCTTGATAATTGTTATTTAGTACCAGCTTTGAGAATGAACATTGTATCTGGATCTCGCTTGATGCGAAATGGCTACTCATTTAAATCTGAGAATAATGGTTGTTCTATTTATATGAGAGAAATGTTTTATGGTCATGCCCCGCTGGTCAATGGTTTATTTTTGATGAATCTCGAACGCGATGTTACACATGTTCATAGTGTGAGTACCAAAAGATGTAAGATTGATAACAATAGTCCCACTTACATGTGGCACTGCCGCCTTGGTCATATTGGTGTCAAACGCATGAAGAAACTCCATACTAATGGACTTTTTGGAGTCTCTTGATTTTGAATCATTTGACACGTGCGAACCATGCCTCATGGGCAAGATGACCAAGACTCCGTTCTCTAGAACAATGGAGCGAGCAACTGACTTGTTGGAGATAATACATACCGATCTATGCGGTCCAATGAGCATTGAGGCTCGTGGTGGCTACCGTTATGTTCTCACCGTCATTGATGACTTAAGCAGATATGGGTATGTCTACTTAATGAAACACAAGTCTGAAACCTTTGAAAAGTTCAAGGAATTTTAGTGCGAGGTAGAGAATTGACGTGATAGGAAAATAAAGTGCCTACGATCTGATCGTGGCGGAGAATATTTAAGTCACGAGTTTGGCACGCACCTAAGGAAATGTGGAATTGTTTCACAACTCACGCCGCTTGGCACACCTCAACGAAACGGTGTGTCTGAACGTCGTAATCGCACTCTATTGGATATGGTGCGATCTATGATGTCTCTTACCAACTTACCGCTATCATTTTGGGGATATGCATTAGAGACTGCCGCATTCACTTTAAATAGGGCACCGTCTAAATCCGTTGAGACCACACCGTATGAATTATGGTTTGGAAATAAACCTAAGTTGTCGTTTCTGAAAGTTTGGGGATGTGATGCTTATGTGAAGAAACGTCAACCTGAGAAGCTCGAACCCAAAGCGAAAAAGTGCGTATTCATAGGATACCCCAAAGAAACTATTGGGTATACCTTCTACCTCAGATCTGAAGGTAACGTCTTTGTTGCCAAGAATGGATCCTTTCTATAGAAAGAGTTTCTCTCGAAAGAAGTAAGTGGGAGGAAAATAGAACTTGATGAGGTAATTGTACCTCCACTCGAACCGGAGAGTAGCGTAGCACAGGAAGTTGTTTCTGTGGAGCCTGCACCGGCTGGAGAGGAAGTTAATAATGATGATCATGCAACTTCAGATCAAGTTGCTATTCGAAGGTCCACTAGGACACATTCCGTACCAGAGTGGTATGGCAACCCTGTCCTGGAGATCATGTTGTTGGACAACGGTGAACCTTCGAACTATGAGGAAGCGATGGCGGGCCCAGATTCCAACAAATGGCTTGAAGCCCTGAAATCCGAGATAGGATCCAGGTATGAGAACAAAGTATGGACTTTGCTGGACTTGCCCGATGATAAGCGAGCATAGAAAATAAATGGATCTTTAAGAAGAAGACTGACGCGGATGGTAATGTGACCGTCTATAAGGCTCGGCTTGTCGCTAAGGGTTATCAACAAGTTCAAGGAGTTGACTACGATGAGACTTTCTCACCCATAGCGATGCTGAAGTCCGTCCGAATCATGTTAGCAATTGCCGCATTTTATGATTATGAGATCTGGCAAATGGACGTCAAAACGGCATTCCCTAACGGTTTCCTTAAGGAAGAACTATATATGATGCAGCCGGAAGGTTTTGTCGATCCTAAAGATGCTAACAAAGTATGCAAGCTTCAGCGCTCCTTCTATGGGCTGGTGCAAGCATCTCGGAGTTGGAACATTCGCTTTAATGAGGTGATTAAAGCGTTTTGATTTATACAGGTTTATGGAGAACCCTGTATTTACAAGAAAGTGAGTGGGAGCTCTGTAGCATTCCTCATATTATATGTGGATGACATATTGTTGATGGGACATGATATAGAACTTTTGGAAAGCATAAAGGCCTACTTGAATAAGTGTTTTTCAATGACGGACCTTGGAGAAGCTGCTTACATATTAGGCATCAAGATCTATAGAGATAGATCGAAACACCTCATAGGTCTTTCGCAAAGCACATACCTTGACAAGATATTGAAGAAGTTCAATATGGATCAGTCCAAGAAGGTGTTCTTGCCTGTGTTACAGGGTGTGAGATTGAGTACGACTCAATGCCCGAGCATAACAGAGGATAGAGAAAAGATGAGTGTCATCCCCTATGCTTCAGCCATAGGCTCTATTATGTATGCCATGTTGTGTACCAGACCTGATGTGAACCTTGCCATAAGTTTGGTAGGGAGGTACCAAAGTGATCCCAGAGCGGAACACTAGACAGCGGTCAAGAATATCCTGAAGTACCTGAAAAGGACCAAGGACATGTTTCTCGTATATGGAGGTGCCGAAGAGCTCATCGTAAAGGGTTACGTCGATGCTAGCTTCGACACAGATCTGGATGACTCCAAGTCACAAACCGGATATGTGTATATTTTGAACGGAGGGGCAGTTAGCTTGTGCAGCAGCAAGCAAAGTGTCGTGGCGGCATCTACATGTGAAGCGGAGTACGTAGCTGCTTCAGAAGCAACACAGGAAGGAACCTGGATGAAGGAGTTCATCACCGACCTAGGAGTGATTCCCAATGTGTCGAGCCTGATGACTCTACTTTGTGACAACACTGGAGCTATTGCCCTTGCCAAGGAGCCCAGGTTTCACAAGAAGACAAGACACATCAAGCGCCGCTTCAACTCCATTCGTGGATATGTCCGCGATGGAGATATAGACATTTGTAAAGTACATACGGATTTGAGTGTCGCAGATCCATTGACTAAACCTCTCTCACGAGCAAAACCTGATCAACACCAGAACTATATGGGTGTTCGATACATCACAATGTAACTAGATTATTGACTCTAGTGCAAGTGGGAGACTGTTGTAAATATGCCCTAGAGGCAATAATAAAGTGATTATTATTATACTTCCTTGTTCATGATAATTGTCTATTGTTCATCCTATAATACCAGAAACCGTAATGCATGTGTGAACACATAGACCACAACATGTCCCTAGTGAGCCTCTAGTTGGCTAGCTCGTTGATCAATAGATGGTCACGGTTTCATGACCGTGGACATTGGATGTCGTTGATAACGGGATCAGATCATTAGTAGAATGATGTGATGGACACGACCCAATCCTAAGCATAGCACAAGATCGTATAGTTTGTCTGCTAAAGATTTTCTAAAGTCAAGTATCGTTTCCATAGACCATGAGATTGTTCAACTCCCGGATACCGTAGGAATACTTTGGGTGTGCCAAACGTCACAACATAACTGGGTGGCTATAAAGGTACACTACGGGTATCCCCGAAAGTATTTGTTGGGTTGGCATGAATCGAGACTGGGATTTGTCACTCCGTGTGATGGAGAGGTGTCTCTGGGCCCACTCGGTAAGACATCATAATAATGAGATCAATGTGACTAAGGAGTTAGCCACGGGATGATGTGTTATGGAACGAGTAAAGAGACTTGCCGGTAACAAGATTGAACAAGGTATAGGGATACCGACGATCGAATCTCGGGCAAGTAGCATACCGGTAGACAAAGGGAATTGTATACGGGATTGATTGAATCCCCGACATCGTGGTTCATCTGACGAGATCATCGTGGAGCATGTGGGAACCAACATGGGTATCCAGATCCCGCTGTTGGTTATTGACCGGAGAGGTGTCTCGGTCATGTCTACATGCCTCCCGAACCCGTAGGGTCTACACACTTAAGGTTCGATGACGCTAGGGTTATAGGGAAATTGTGTACGTGGTTACCGAAGGTTGTTCAGAGTACCAGATGAGATCCCGGACGTCATGAGGAGTTTTGGAATGGTCGGAAGGTAAAGATTCATATATAGGAAGTAAGGTTTTGGTCACCGGAAGTGTTTCGGGCATCACTGGTGACGTACCGGGACCACCGAAAGGGTTCCGGGGGTCCACCGTGTGGGGCCATCGACACCATAGGGCTGCATGGGCCGAAGGTGGGAGGGAACCAGCCCCTAGGAGAGCTGGTGCGCCTCCCACAAGGGCCCAAGGCACAACAAGGTGAGAGGGGGCAAACCCTAGGGTCGGATGGGCCCTAGCCCCACCTAGGGCGCCGTCCCTCCTCTTCACTCTCCTGGCCGCCGCCCCAAGGGCCATCTAGGGCCGGCCGCAGCCCTCGGGTGGGAACCCAAGGGGCTGCACCCTCCCTCCTCCTCCTCCTACATATAGTGGAGGGTTTGGGATGCCTAGACCCTTGGCGTTGGGGGCTAGTTGGGGGCTACTTAGGGAGTCCTAGACTAAAGGGACCTCAGGCCGCTGGCCTATCTCCAAATAGGCCGACTTGGCAGGCCGCTCTATGACTATCACAGGAAGGGCTAGATACATTGAGAGCCCTCATTCTAGAAGGAAGCCCCAAAGGCATGTCGTGCACTCCAAGTCAAGATGAGGAAATCGACATCTCCATCCTTGACAGGAGACTTGCCATGTGTAAACCCTAGGTACCCCCTGGTGTCTATATAAACCGGAGGGTTTTAGATTCTAGGGCAAAGAAACTCATCTAGGGTTTTAGCTAGTCGATCTTGAGGTGGATCAACCCTGTAATCTTCATACCATCAATATAATCGAGCAGGACGTAGGATTTTACCTCCATAGGAGGGCCTGAACCTGGGTAAACATCGTCTCCTTCGTCCCTTGCTACCATCGATTCTAGTCTCACAGCTCGTGACCCCCTACCCGAGATCCGCCGGTTTTGACACCGACAATACTACATGGCCTTCTGGAGATCCTATGGCCCAACATCTTCACGTCCACAGGGATGTGGTCCAGCAGGCCGCCAACGAAGAGCTCGGCCCGCTGGCGAGCCATGATGCCCGGAGCATGGCAAGCCAGGGCCTGGAAGCGGTCGGCGAAGTCCTGCATCGTGGAGAGGAACGGGAGTCATCCAAGCTCCGCCAGCCGGCTCCCACGTATCGACGGTCCGAAACGCAAGAGGCAGAGCTCGCAGAAGCGCTCCCATGGGGGCATGCCGCCATCGTCCTGTTCGAGTGCGTAGTACCATGTCTAAGCTGCCCCTCGAAGGTGATATGAGGCGATCTAGGTGCGGTCGGACGCGAGCGTGCGCTGCCCCCGAAAAAATTGGTCGCACTAGTTGAGCCAATTCAAGGGGTCCACGGTGCCATCGTAGGTGGTGAACTCCAACTTGGAGAACCTCAGCGGTGGTTGGGTGTAGACAATAGTCGGGGCCACCTCATTAGCATGGAACAACAAGGATGGTTATCCGGAGTAGGCGGGCATCAGGGTGCCGCCCTGGAACAGTGGCCCGTAGACACCATCGTAGTGCCCAGGGGAGCTCAAGTGCCCCCCGTACTGCAGGGCCGAGTGGGACGTGGGCGGTGGCGGCACGTGCGGTTGGCCCAAGGTCGTCGTGTAGACCAGCTCGAGGGACCCGGAGAGCCAACCCGGTAGCGGGGACAATGACGAAGGGAATTGGACCTGGTGGATAGGCACCCCAGGCGGCGGCGGCGGGAGCCCCAGCCCCGAGGTCACCGGTGCCCGCGGCGGCAGCTGCTGCTGCGGCAGCAGCGGCATGGCGGGAGCGACGGATGTCGGTGGGGCGGCGTCTGCCACGGGAGGTGCGGCGACCCCATGACGGTGGTGAAGGGGGCGGCCGACGGCGGCACATAAGGCCCCGCGAGGAAGGTGTGGATGCCCTGGACCGCCAATGTAAGGTCCCGAAGGGCTGCCGACATCTCCTCCGGGGTGAGGACGGCGGGGGGCGGCCGCGGGTGGTGACCAAGCGGCGGAGGAGGCCGGCCCGGACAGGGACGGCGCGCCTGCTGTGGTGGTCATCGGCGGTGAGGTAGCAATCGACAGCAGGAGGGTGGCGGTGGGCAGAGGGGCGGGCATGATTGAGCCCGAGACTGTTGATACCAGATTGGTAGGAGCTAGGGTCCTACCGGGTCTAGTCCGCAGGTTGTAGGGGTGGAAGGGAGGCTATCGGGGCGAGCGGCGGCGCTGCGGCGCCGTTGTCGCACGAGGGAGAGAGAGAGATGCATCGGCGGCGGCTAGGGTTTAGGGTTTCCGGTTCCTGAGGGAGCCGGGCAATAGATATGACTTATTGCTTGATTCTAAAACGAGTCCTTACAAGAGTTTATATAATCCTATATGTGCTAAAAATGAAGATAAGTTGGGCCAGGCCCCTAACTAGACGCGCCAATGGGCCTCCTCCGGCTATAGTGCACGCCGGTCATAAGAACAATGAATAAATTATTCTATTGACAACAGTACTTAAGAATGATACATGAATATTATGGTACACGGATACTTAAGAATGATGCATGACTGTAATGGTATGCGGGTAAGCAATATCGACCTTGTTTATATCATTCAAAGTTTGGAGAACAAACATAATCAGAATAGAGGCTCCAATATACATGTGGAATCAACTAATTTAATGCTCCAATATAGGCTACCACCTCCACTTCTTCTGCTGGAAGGGAAAAAAGACTTTCAAGTAACAACTAAAACATGACCACAAAGCCAGATCTTGACTATGTGTAATGTCCATCAGGTCTTCCGTGTACCTTTACTTTGATCCATTCCACAACATGAGGTAAACAAATGGCATTAGTCTGATAGAATCATAAGGCTTCACCTTCTAAATATGTCTATACTATTTAGTTGTATCTTACACATTTTATTTGAAATATCCCTCTTGTGACTAATATTAGGTACTGGGTAAAATAATTATGCAGAAAAATTAAGAACCTAATCCACTGATCGGTAATTACCTTTACAAAAATGTTATCAAATGGTGGTGCCAAATTAAATCAGTTCATAAATATGAATATAATAAATATAACACTGGGAGACTGTAGAGGTATGCATACATGTTGAACTAACACTGAATATTTAACACATAAAAATCGCCGAAAGGAAAACCAAGAGAAAAGCAACATGTATATACCAAGATACTTTGTTGTTCAGAGAAGATACATTTATCTCGCATTAGCATTAAGTAATATAAGAAGTGAATGACAAAGAAGATTATGGATGGTGTGCAATAAAAGCAAACTCCTGCACTTTTACAAAGTAATTTCATTGGACATCTCCAGCAATACATAATATATAGCAAGATATTGCCAGCTGTGTTCCAAAAAATGAAATGGAAGAACAGGAGTTGCATCCCGCGGATAGCAGCATCCATAATGGTTCAGTAACATTGTTGATGAAATATTAGAACAATCTATACAACTTAATTGATTATTTGGGATCTGGGCCGTACCTAGATAGTAGTTACAAACTTGTTTGTTTGTGATATTTTGAGAAGCTTGTGACACCAGGAACTTTTCAGTGTGGTAAAATTGGCAAAAGTAGCACATGAATATTCAACAAAAATTAAATCATTGTATTAAGAGACTATAGTGTTCATAATTTCTGTCCCTGCAAAAACAGTTCATAATTTCTAGAACACCATTCAGTTTTAGTGATTTGCCATCGACGAAACAAAAGAAACTCCAGAATATTCTATTTCTGCAGCCTAGTATATGTTCTTTACCTAAAACCTACAAGGAACACTCATATAAAGGGAAATATAGAGGAACTATTGTGGAATTTCAGTGTAAAGGGAAGCGAGCCATCTTTATATGAAGTAAAACATGTATATCAACTCAGAATTTGCATATACCTTCAGATTGCAGCGTGTGTGAGAATTAACCTTCAGTAATAATAACATAAAGAGTAGAAAAACGTTCGGAGTTGGACTGCACTAAGTAACACGTTACTTTAAATTGGTTCGGTTATTTTGTTTACCTGCGAGGACATAATGCTTATAATCAGTCCACCAGAAGCATGAAAGAAGACAGTGACTTCAGTATGCTTTTCAGAAAGCGGCAAGAGGATATATGATGCCTTATATACACATCAATATATTTAACAAAAAACAGATCTAGAGAGGCCACTTACAGTCTACAGATGGTGGCACATAGAGCTAAAATTCAATTGGAACAAATTGCTTCTTGTCAACGTAATACTTGAATATGTGCTCATATATACATTCCATTGGATATAATCTAATGCGAAAAATTCCCAACGCAGCCGAGATGATACCCCTTCCAGTATGTAAGGAACGTGTGGCACGCTTGTCCTCCACTGGCCTCGCCTCGTAGGCCACTCATGCGCTGGCTGCTTCCTCATGTGCCTCGCTGCAGGGGAGGGTTTCTTCCTGGGCGCCGGTGTTGCTGTTACCTTGGTGGATACACTTGTCTTGATTTGAGCAGTGGCAAACAATCTGCTGTTGGTTGAATATATTAGTACCGAACGAATCAGCAAACCCACCAATCGCTAAACTAACTAACAGAAATAAGATGGAACGTTCACATGCTTAATTTTGAACCCACGAGGTAAAAAGAATCCAAATCTGGCTCCTCCCACCTTCCACACGGGCAATGGGAGAAGATGGCACCATCGGCGGCATCTCTAGGCAGAGGGTGGCCGCTCTCCCAGGATTTGCATTGCGCAGAGCAGCTGGCTAGATCTCAGCAGACCTGCCCGGCCATAAACGGGCCCGGCCCGGCACGACCGTCCAGACACGTTTAGTAAATGGGCCGTACCGTGCCAGCCCATAGGCTGTGCCTCCTGGCCTAGGCACGGCCTGATTACTAAACGGGCCGGCCCGTTGACCCGTTTAGCACCTTGGGTCAAAAAAATTAGTTTATTGGGCTCATTTTAAGGTCTATTGGGCTATATTTAAGTATATATATATATTAAAAAAAATCTGAAAATACATAAAAAAATAAACTAGTCGTATCGTGCCGGCCCGCGTGCCCAACCTTCAGGCTCAGACATGGTCCGAGGCGTACCGCGTACTAGGCCCAACCCGTTTACGATCATGCCGTGCTCGGTCCATGACGGGCCGTCCCAGCGTGCTCGCGGGCCGGCCTGGCTAGTCCAACCCGTTTGGCCAGCTATAGATCTCAGGTTCTCTGCAATGGCAGGTCGACGACGCGCCAGGTTGGTAGGTCGTGGGTAACCACTACACATAGCGGCAAGGCGCAGGGGCGACAAAGGGAATTGAGGACAGAGGCCCGGTGCACCATGAGACCCCTTGTCTGTCGGTTACAGAAGCAGAATAGAATCCCTCTGTTCGGTGACCACCGCTAAGTACAGAAGAAAAATTAAATGACACAATTTGTTGCGTGGATGAGTGAAATGCTGACGTGGATAGACTGATGATGTGGATAGGTTGCATTTCAAGAGAAATCATATATATGTGTTTGCTGAACATGTATCTATGCTTTCTACATCAAACAGAATTCAACATTTGTTCTCCGCATTTCAATTGTGTCTTCCTTTTGAGGTATAGTCGAGAACGTATGACTTCATTGTGTATATAACTGAAATGTGTGTAGTGTCCTACTATAATACATAAGCATGCGTGTTTACATATTTATCTTCCTCCTACCATTCCTCGATGCATGAAAAAACACCAAATGGCCCAGAGTTTAAAAAAAAACGAGGAATTGGATTTTCACGTTTTCGTTTCTCTTAGAATTGTTCATGTTCATCCTGTTGCGTTTTGGTCAGAAATTTCGAAAATTCTTCCTACTTATAGTTCACCGATTTTACGATCATCGGCACAATCCATGGGTTTGCAATTGCAGGAGATTAATATATCTGTTTTTTCAATTCTTCCAATGTATTTCTGGGTGTGCATCATTACAAAAAGACAAGCTTTTTTGTGTCCGTGTATGTGTCAGGAGAGGTGAACTCTTGGATCGTCCTAGTAGGATATGGACAGACAGAAACAACAGGGTGTCCGACGCTGCTTATACCCGTCTACAGAGAATCATCGAGCAGATCAATGTTGAAGCTAGACACTGGATTACTGCGAGTTCTGAGCGTTTAACTCAGCCTCCAGCTACCTGAATGTTTGGTGGCATTTGGTTTGGAGCAGGCCGCAAGGACCTAAAGCCAAGCTTCTGAATTTCCATGGTGTCCCTTTTCAACTGGACCCTCTGCAGTGTACGTAATAACATGGTTCTTCAGAACAGCAACACTTTCAGTTCAGTCAATCTCTGTTCTTTGTAAGCTCAGTTGCTTTTTTCATAATGTATATTTAGTTTGTTCATAATTGGAGGTTGTGAATTGGATGGTCTACAACTCTCCTGCATGGTTCGATTTTCTTTTTCCGTATTTCTATACGTTCAGTATTCAGCAAAAAGTGCCATAGCCTAAGTAATTGCTAAAACCTAATTTTAGTAGGAAATTGAAATTATTTCAAACAACAACGGGCGTGAATTGGGACATAAATCCATTTGGCGCAACAGGCAATCTAGATAATAAAACTAAGCAACAGAGATGAGATAACACAACTAAACAACAGAGACCATATAACACAACAGTCAAGATACATTTGGTAGCACGAGTAATTAAAACTAAACACGACTAAGTAACACCAGCTACAGGGCAAGACGACGTATATCGTCGTCTATGATGGAATTTCAATATTTAGAACGCATCGACTTCTCTACTGATGAGATTAGAGACGGCCTAGGATGCGTTCCTCTTCTTCACCTTCTTCGTCGATGTCGTAGTGGATGACGTCGTAGTGGTCGTCGGGGAGTTTGGTCCTTGGGTCGTCGTCGTTGAAGACATCGATCTGGACGTAGACATAGCCGTCGCGCTTGAAGTCAGCGAGGACCCTCTCGTGGTGGTCGCGCTCGGCCTTGATGGCATCCATGGCGTAGCGGTACTTCTCGCGGCACTCCTCGGGGAGGTTGGGCAGGGGAGGGCGAGGCTTCTTGTCCCACTCGAGCAGCCACTGGATGTAGCTGTTCCGCTCGTCCATCTTCACCATCACCTTCTTCTTGATCTCATGCCCCTCGTACGGGTCGAACCTCAACCTCTCGGGGGATGCAGCAGCAGCCTCCTTCACCGCCTTGTCGGCCGCTGCCGCCTCCTTCTCCATCGATTCCGTCGAGATCGAAGCCCTTTCCTCAATCGAGATCGATTCGGTCGAAACCCTAAGTTGCGAGATCCGCGTCTCAATATGGCTGGGTGGGGTGCGGCGGTGGATAATGTGTTGGCCAGGCGTGGTGTGGGGTGGGGTGGGGGGTAGATATAGTCGCCCCAAGCCCTCTCTGTTGGAAACGGATTGCTTAGCAGATGGCCCAAAGGAAACATACCACAGCCTGAATCTTATATTCTTATGCCCATGTACAATGGCAGGTGCTTATACAGGTGCCAGAGGATTTTTTTTCCCTAAACATGGACTGCACGGGTGTCGTTGTCAAAACCGGCAGATCTCGGGTAGCGGGTCCTGAACTATGGATCTTGGGTTGATGGGTTATATGAAACAAAGGAGACAGTATGTGACAGCCCAAGTGCTGTCGCTACCTTTTTGGCATGTAATCTCTTGTATGAACCTTGTGTCATGAGCTTAATGAATGAATTGCACCTTGTCATGTCATGCTTTGTCTTGAATTCATGCATCATGCATCATAGCATTCGTCATGCCATGCCTAGTTGTGAAGTGACCTTGTATGGTGTGACCTTGTTTGTGGGTGTGTTCTTGTATTGTGTGATATGCTTGAGGATTGGTGATGCAACCCTCCTTCCTTTCCCCCTCTTTTTCCCTTTTCAAACAACCCTTCCAATAACCCCCCCTCCCTTTTCCTTCATGTTATTTTATCAACAGATTTAAGTTTCTGTATAAATTATTTAAAAATGTTCAAGTGCTAGCCTAATATGTTTTGAACATGTGAGTGTTGGTCTTTTATTGTTTTGAGCTTTATGTATTTTGGGCAGTTAAATAACAGGGGCTGCTATTTTAAAAATTATTTAAAATAATTGTCCTAAAAATCATTTTGATATTTTTAGTTATTAGTGCATTTTATTTTCATTGTAAAAGTAATTTTGTTCTGCCAAAAATCCTTTTATTTTTCTTTGGGTTTTTTCCCTTGTGTTGTGGTATTTTGAAAAGAAAAAGCTTTCTGTTTTCTTTGATTGGAGAGAGTGTGTGCGTGTGGGCCTGCATCCCCAGCGCGGCCCAGCAGTTCCCGCAGCCCAGCCGCGTCTGACGGAGCGCTATCGCCGTTCCCCTCCCTCCATCAGAGAGCAGAGAGAGTGAGCGCGTGCCCGAGCTCACGGACGTCGAGGACGCCGTCTGCGCCTCCCCTTTTAAAAGGCCTCGGCGTGCGTGCCCACCCCTAGGGTTCCTCCTCGCCGCCATATCGTCCTCCTCCTCCCCCCTCTTCCTTCTCCAAATCGCCCCTCTGACAGGTAAGCCCAAGAGGATTCAAAGAGCAGAGAGATCGCCGTCGTCTTCGCGCCTTCGACGGGCCTTGTCATCGGCGGACATGGCGTGGAGCAAGGCGTCGTCGTCCTCGATCCATTCCCGGTGCTAGGAGGCTCCAGGAGGTCGTCTTCTTCCTCCTCGCCGCCGGGTCGTCATCGGGTCTTCTTCCTCTTCGTCGTGTCGTCGTCTCCGCCTCTCCTTCCTCTTCATGCGTCCGGATTGTCGTCGCCTTCCCCTCGATGAGCAGTCAACGCGTAGCCTCCTCCCCTTGTAGCTAGTGTCGTCGCCGTCGTGTTCGCGTCGCCGGCGGTTAGTAAGGCGCGTGCTTGAGCTCGCCTCCGTCCCCCTCGTCGCAAGATGAGCAGAGGGATGGGTTCCCCGTAGTGTCCGTAGTCCCCGCGGTAGCTCCCCCTCGTCGGAGAGGCCGTAGTTGCCGGCAATCATTGTCGCTGCGCTGTCTGTCGCCGGCATCGTCAGTTATCGGAGCATTAGTAGTAGTAGAGGAGGTGCTCCTCCCTTCTGTTGTCTTCTGCTCGACTAGCGTAGTGGTGTGAGCGTTGTGTGGTGTCAAGGAGGTCTGGGGTTCGAGTCCCCTAAGCCGCCCCTGTTTTGTGTGTTTTTATTTTCTTTCTTGCTTTCTTTCTTTCTTTTGTGTGTATGTGTAGATGCAAGTATGATAGTTTGTTTTCTTTTCTTCTCCTTGCTGGTTATTAGAGTTGTGTAGTGTGTGTAGGGTGTATGTGTGTATCTATGATGCTACATATGTATGTGTATGTGCATGTGAGTATGCACATGTGCATGTGCTTGTGAGTGTGTGTGCTTCATGCATACACAGTTATGTGTAGTGTGTGTGGTGGTTCATATGTGCATGTGTATGTGAGGTGTGTGTAGGTGCATGTATGTGTGTTGAGTGGTGTATGTGTGTATACATAGGGTGTATGTATGCATGGGTGTTGAGTGTGTGTGTGTGGCTGATTGCACTCATGTGGTGTGAGTGCATATGTGAGTGTGAGTGTGGTGAGAGTGCATGTGAGTGTACACTTATGCTTGTGTGTATGTGAGTGTATGTGCCTAGTGCACTTGTGAGTGTGAGTGTGTGTGCCTATATGCATTATGCATATATGGGCACGAGAGTGTGTGTGTGGATGAACACCCCCTCATGGATGGTATGATCATGGTTGTATTGTGCTCATATGCCCTTGGGCATATATAGAGCATGTGTGTGCTTGCTTGTAGTGTGTGTGTTTAGAGAGTGGATGGTTGCTTGCTAGTCTTTTGTGCTATGTTGTTTCACATGAACATATGAGTATGACACATGATATTGGGGTAGAAAGATCCAATGAATCCATTGGTGCTTTCAGATTTCACTTTTGATCAAGTTTATAAAACTTTCATTTTCAGCCGTGATGCTACTTTGTCATTTTTGCATGATTTAATCCTTGCTTGCTTTGGGGCATGTGCCAACTAGAAAGTGCTAGTGTTTTATATCTATTATGCCATGGTATTTTTGTTTAACATGAAAATCACCCATATAAGTGGGAAACATGCTGCAAAGTAGTTAACTTGATGTTTTTGTTTTCACCATGCTAAATATTTCTAAGTCTGAGAATCTGCTGTTATTTTTATGCCATGTAGAGTGGTCGGTATCTTGTGATCTATTGAGAATTAGCTCATGCTCAGTACTAGTATTTTGGAGTAGATGTTGTGTAATACCACCCTGTTAATTTTCATGCCAAGAGGTGGTCTCTAGCATATTTAACTTATGTTGTCAACATGCTACCAGATTAACTCAGATTCCAGAAAACTGTTATTTTCACCAAGTCCCAGAAAAACTGTTTCATCATGCCTACTTGCTAGCTTCATGCTTATTGATGTGTCCTCCTTTGCAGAATGTGTAGTTGGATAATTTGATATGAATGTTATGTAGTTTCTGTAAATACCTTGTTTGTGGCTGTAGGATTCCTGTAGCTCAAGATGTTGGCTGTGAAAGTTGCTATGTTGCTGTTTTGTGGCAGATTGTTAGTTTTATTGTTTTGTGCCTTGTGGGAGCTATACTCCATGGAATTGATTGATCCCTGAGTCTATTGTGGTTGGTTTTTCATTGCCTAACCAGTGGCTACCTTGTAATGCCAAGAATTAGCCCATGGCCTTGTTGTCTTGTGTTTTGCCTTCGTACCTTGTCGTGAGTGTATCGTGAGAACCGTAACTCCGTTTCTTGCGTTCTTTATATGCTTTTCTATCGATTTCGCATGATGTATCCATATTTTCCATGTTCATGCATGTACAAATAACTTAACATGAGGTTCTGTCTAGAATGAAAACTATTCAACCAATGCATGTGAAACATGACTAGTTTTGGATTGCCATGTTAAGTTCTTCATAAATGAATCATGCATCATCTTGTTTGTGCATTGCACCTTGGTTGGATGTTTATTGTTGCTGTCTCTCTTGGGTAGACACGAACGTTGAACTTGAGTATGAAGAGCCAGGCGAGTACTACTACGAGGATCCCGCTACTTGTTCTACTGAAGAACCAACAGGCAAGATGATCGTACCCGGATCCCGATACTATTTTTGCTTGCTAGTGTATCGCTCTTATCGTTACAGTTGCACTACCTACCACTTGATTTCAGCCTCCCAATTGCCATGATAGCCTCTAACCTCCACATCCTAGCAACCCTTTGAATGGCTAAGTTAGCGCTGCTCAGCCCCTCTTATAACGTTCTTAGTTGTAGGTGCAGGTTGTTCCATGTGATAACATGGATTTGGCATATCAGAATATTATCTGTTATTTAATTTAATGCACATATATATCTTGGTATTGGTGGAAGGCTTGGCCTTTTTCTAGGTGTTTTGTTCTGCTGTTACCGCCATAGTCTCTTGTTACCGGTGTTATGTTTTTCCATATTTTGCGCTCCTAACATGCTCGAGGTTGTTATGGGGACCCCATTGTTTATTCGGTTGAGATTAAAACTTGTCTGGCAAGACCCAACATTGGTACTAAATTTGCTTAATAAATTAATAAAATTTGCATAGGGCTTTGCAACCCTATGGATAATTAATCAACCCCTGGGCCAGTGCTCCTCATGAGTGTTAGTCCAATCCGGAGGAGTTTATTAATGCCGCCCGGGGCAACTCGGTGATTGGTGTGGTAACCATCGCTCATCCGTCGTGTCCTGAGAACGAGATACGCGGCTCTTATCGGGATCGTCGACACGTCGGGAGGTCTTGTTGGATTTGTTTTACCTTTTTCGAGTGCCTTGCGTGTGGACTCTGACTTTCTTTGGGTTTTCTTGAGGTGTTGGAATTCCTTTGGAATTACCCATGATGACCACGAGATCCGTGGTCAAGGCTATTCTCGCGGAGTGTGGTTAATTTGTGATGGACTAGTTGGAGCACCCCTGCAGGGTTAAATCTTTTTGAGAAGCCGTGCCCGCGGTTATGTGGCAGCTTGGTTATTTGTTTAACACCCGGTTATAGTTAACTTGAAGTAAACTCTAATAAAATACACCTACTGTGTGAGTAACCGTGATCGTCTCTGCTCGTGAACATGGTCCGAGAGAGAACACGGTGGGGTTATGATTGACGTAAGTAAGTGCTCTGGATCTCATAGAGGTCATAATAGATTCGATCACTCATCGTAGACCACTCATACTTATTTTCATGTTACATAAGTATAGCCATCATAAATGCTTAGTGTTGCTGCAAACTAAACACATACCCCTTCCCAACCTTAAGCTTGAATAGTCTCGGTACCCGGGCGCTTGATTGCAGAGTCCTTGTGGCTCACAGATTACTACAACACTCCAGGTATAGGTACAGATGAGTACGTGCAGGATGATATGACGCAGCTCCAGTGGGAATATGATGAGGAGAGAGGCAGGATGTACGTGACTTATCCAGACGAGTAGGGGACCATGGTCGTGATCTTTGGGATAGCGAGATAGTGTCATTTGCATCTGTTTTATCATTGATTCCGTCCGTAGTTGGACCCTGTTTTTTCATCTTGGTGATTTGAACTCTGTGTGGAATTGTAATTTAGTATGTGGCGAGTGTAAGCCAACTTGTATTCTCATCTCTTCTGTAATGTATGATGCAATGATACTATACTTGCGAATGGCAAGATATTCCTCTATCCCTTGAGAGGCCCTCGTGCCTTAAAATGGATAGGCGTGCATCTTGGGCGTGACACAGTATTTATCCAGGTTCGGACCTTCTTGATGGAAGTAAAACCCTACGTTATGTTTTAATTATATTAAGTATGGGGGTATTGAGTACAGAATTGATCTACCTTGAGATCGTATGATGTGATCTAAACCCTAAGAGTAATGAGCTTAACTCCTCCTACGGACTAAAAACCCATGGTTTATATAGTTACCAGGGATGTCTAGGGTTACACAATGTCGGTTACATCAGAAAAAGAATATGCCGAACCCACCGTCTTGTACTTGGAGTGCACGTCACGCCCTGAGAGATTTCATCTTGGGTGTGATGTCCATACCTTCAGAAGGTAACCCACTGTTCGGCCCACAAAAATAGACCGGCAGCCTGAGGACCCCTTAATCCCGGACTCCCTCAGTAGCCCCTGAACTAGCCTCCAACGACATAGTAATATTTTAGCTTTCACGCGTCCAAAGTCTTTGGCTTGCGAGGAGAGTTCCATCTTGAATTCAAAATCTACCAATGACAATTCGGCTTCCGTATTTTCCTGAGATTCGAATATAAAACTTAGCCTCGAAGGCCAACCGTTCGAGCATGGACAATGTTTCCTCTGACAACTTTTCCATGACATGTCACAACCAGTCAAAGATACTGACTGGTTCACAAAGGATTTAATCTGTGGTTTGAGGCAGCTTTGGGACATTCCCTCGGTATGGAGACCGTGCCCCGATTTTTAACGGATACGGTTTTATGATTCGGGCTATCCCGCGTACCCATAACTACAAATTTATCATGAAGTGGCAAGGTCTACGGTGCAACCGGGGGGCTCTTGGTATTACAACGGTTTATAAGAGGGAAAACTGCCACCATAGTCTCCACACGCATTCGAGATCTTTGCATCGTCACCATCCTCTCTAATCTCCTAAGCTCCATGCTCCCAAGTTTCATCTCCCCCCCCCAATTTATTTGAACTCTTCCCATCCTCAGCCATGGCCGGCGCGAGCTCCAAGGGAAAATGGGAGGCCTCCATCGTCACCAACAAGGATATCCTGGAGTTGAAGCTCGCCGACTGCCTGTCGGCGGGCATAGCCCATCGTGCTCTGGAGGAGAATCAGGTTATCCTCATGCCTAACGAAGGTGAGAGGGTAGTGTTCATCCCTCAGTTCCTTCGGGGCCTCAGCTTTCCCTTCCACAACTTTGTGAGGGATTTGATGCGTTATTATGGGTTGGACTTCCATGACCACCCCCCAAATTCTTTCATGCATATTTCTGCTTTCATCACAGTCTGCGAGGCCTTTCTACGGGTCCACCCTCACTTCGGCTTATGGTCGAAAGTGTTCAATTTCAAGCCAAAGGTAGTTAGCGGTGAGCATGCAGACTATGGGGGAGTGGTAATTAACAAGCTTCCCCTGACACAATGGCCAGACAGTTCTTTCATAGATATCGTCAAGGTCTGGCAGAAGGAGTGGTTCTACATCACCAAACCATGGAGCACAGGGTGGACTGCTCCCCCGGGATTCAGATCCGGACCCCCCACCAGGCTGGTGTCTTTGACAAAGAAAGGACTCGATTGGGGGGAAGCCGCGGAAGTAAAGGCACCGCAAAGGTGCATCTCTATCCTGATAACAAAGAAGATCGGGCTGACAAACATAGTTCAGGTCCTGCTGCATCGCCGCCTCCTCCCTTGTCAAGATCGTGCCGCCCTCATGTGCGACTACAATTCGAATGATCTGGTCATTGTGCAACACTTCTTCCGCACTAAACACAACAAACTGTGGAAGGTGTTATTCAAGCCACTAAACCGCGAAGGAGGATCTGGGCATTGAGGGCTCGCACCCCCTAGGACCGGTAAGATCATATCACTTTGTGTTTGGATTTCTTCATAAGGTTCTTACTCCCTTTTCTTCCATATTTGCAGTTCTGGTTGGAGAAATCCAAGCGGATTAACTGCCCGGCACCATCGCCTGAAGGCCCCAGGATAGCTTTATTAACGACCATGATGGCCAAGAAGCCATACGCAGTGCTGAAGAAGAAAGGAGAAGAGAAGGAGGAGAAAAAGAGTACTCTAGGTCTTCGTTCAAGAAGCCTTCCGGACACCGGATCCGAGTCTACACATGCCCCTTATACTCTTCAAGGAGAGATGGAAGAGGACGGGGAGGAGAGTGACTTCTCGCACAACAAGAAGAGGGCGGTGCGCGAAGACGAAGAGGGAGAGCTAGCTCCCGCTGCCCAGAAGCGGCAATGCAGGGCCAAAGTGGCCCTGTTCGATGATGTTGAAAGGGTCCCCCAAAGGACCCTTAGGGTCAATCCTAGGGCGCAAAGGTATGAATCCGAAGTTCATATCATGTCTTCACTTTGACGGTTTTTTTTGTTACTAGCTACTCATATGCTTTTTTCATCGCAGCCTGCCGCGCGTTCTTCCAACCGACCAAGCCTGAGAAGGGGAATCTCCATCGGTCGAACTGGCGGAGAACGGGACCTCATCCCATCGCCCTCCCTCCCTGGCCATCGAGGAGGTGGTGGCCGAAACGACCCTTCTCAGACTGGATACGAGGAGCAGGGACGATGAAGTTAGGACCAAGGTTAACACCTCGGCTCGCGTAGACCAGGAAGGTGAGTCCCTCCTAGCAAGAAAAAGAGGAGTGCTCGGTCAACAAAGCTTTCTCCGGAGGCTGTTCCGGAGACCCCAAGTCTTCGGAATCATCTACTCTGGACTATCAAAGGGGAGAAGTTGCTATGCCACACCCGGAGCCGCCCATGACAGAGCGGATCTAATCCAGGTGGACAATGATGATGAAGGAGGATCTGAATGATTCCTCCCTCGCCGAAGAGCACCGCGCCCTTCTGAGCGCGGTACTATAAGGTATTCAATCCATCGACAGCGGATTGAAGGAAACTTTTGACAGCCTGCTAGCACGCTTTAAGGTAATTTATATAGTATGGCACCGTTTTTCTTTTTAAATAACATGTTCGGATTTGTACACAATCGCCACACTTAGTAGCCACCGAACCTTTTGTGAGTTTGGTAGACCTCACCGGGGGTCGAATGTGATAAGGGGACGTAGTAAAATTCTTGTCGTATGTTGTTTGAATTTAGCCACAAGCCCCAAGACTCTGCTGGAATGTGACAAACATCCGGCCATGGGATTTGAAAGAGAAGTAGCTTGGGAACGTGACACATGCTAATTGTTTATACAGGCCCTACCATTCACCACAACCCCCTGTAATGAGGAGCTAGCAGAGATTAATCGGAAGCTAAAAAGCTCCGAAGACGAGCTCGTCCGCTTGAACAAGTGGTTTGATGACTCGCAAGGTAAATCCGAGCTTACACTGATATATCCTTTTGCCTTGTACGAGTGGTTGTTTCATAAAAATGAACATGTTAATGCTTAATGCAACCGTGACTATGGAGATCAAGAATATCAAGGCCGAGCTGTCAAAAGCGAGGCAGGAGACGGCCGATGACAAGGCAGCTGCTAAACAAGCTGTTCCTGAGAGCAACAAGAATGAGGTGAGGGTTGTTGAGGCGCAACAGGATCTCAAGGATGCCATCTCTAAGTTTGATATCCTGGAGCAGAAGAATAAGAAGCAGGCTACCGAGCTGTCCTTGAACTCTGCCATCCTGCGGGAGGCACGTTTGGAGGTGCAGCGTCATGAAAAGGAGCTTCCTCAAATAAAGCAGATTGCGAGCAGTAAGCGGTGCCTACTGCAATGCCCTATTGGAAGAAAAAGGTTTTTATTGCTCACCCGAGTTTGGTTTCCTCCAGGCGTGTTTGCGGCTCTGCCCAAGAGTGTGGCGGATGCGGCGCAACATTATTACTTCCAGGAAGGGGATGCGGAACAATGGTTGTTCTGGGAGCAGTTTTAGGCCTCAGAGCAACCCTTCCTAGTCTCTGATCAGCTGAAGCAGCTGATGGAGTTGCACTGTATCGCCGAGTCGTCCATGAAGGACCTTTGTATCTGGTTCTGGCCTACAGAACTGTTGCTGGGCATAAACTTTACCTTAGTGTGGAGGTTGCTTGCTAACACGCCCCGATTTGACGTCCTGACGCGTTCTGCCTGCTTTGAGGGAGCGCGGATGGCATTTTCGAAGACCATGGTGCACTGGCCAAGGCTAAAGCAACTTGAGATGGCCACTGCTCCTTCGCCACCTGGGAAAGACCATAGGTGCCCTGAGTTATACTTCCTATCGTGATGGACAGTGCTCGGGCCATAGAAGCCTTGTGTCTGGAAGATGTAATTCTTCAGTGAAAGTTTGAAACCTTATTGTATCGGAATGCCTAAGAATTTTCATGGTATGTGTTTTTGTTAATTTTGAATCCCGTGTGGTTGTTTTAACTCTAAAAGTAGTCAGTCGTCAGCTTCAGCCCCCCTATAGATACTAAAGGGGGTGTTTTCAATATCTGCACTGTTATCCTTAGCCAACGTCTTGGTACCCTAGGCGGTAGTTCGAAAGAAAATGAGGCAATCGTACTATGCGGCTTTATTACTTTCAGTTAACCATAGGATCTTAGATTCGGGAGATGAGCACTAGCCCCCGTTTGCTTGGTGATGTTCGGTGTTTTATGCAAAACCCACATCACACGACTTGTCTGACTCCAAACCCTTCGTTTTAACATGGTCAACCACCAATGATTCTTTGTCTAACAGTTGTCATCAGATCACAGACTGGTTCTCGCTTATTATGCCAGTCAGTTTTTGGCTTTCTCCACTAAGGTACTTAACTAGATGAACTAGAAGTACAATCACAGTGGTTCTCCCTTTACCCCTTTAGCCGAATAAGTGGAACGTAAAGGGGTAAACACATGAGCCGGGAAACCGAACTTTTGGCCCAAGACATAATTCGAAACCAATGCATATAACACAATATCAAGGACGCCGAACACTCGAAATAACTATGGTGTCGGATTGATGCTTGAGGTGAGCCTAATGGCCGAGCCCCCGGTCATGTAGCCGGTTGCATCCAAGATGTGCACCGAACTGGCTTGTTTTTGTACAGAGAGTGGTGAAGAAAAGAAGGAAACAAGGCTTGTGCAATATAAATGATTGTCGTAGGACCATAAAAATTGTTCTTTATTTCTGATAAAAAAATTATTCGTACACTCTGATATGTCCAAGCAACTTTTACGTAAAATTAAAGTTTTATAGAGAAAAAAGCTTTAAACAGGATCGTTACAAATGGCTTGAAGTACTTTACTGTGTCCTGCTGCACGCATGTGCCTTAGTTCTAATGGAGGGTACCCCTTTATAGGAGGTGGTAGTCGATGAGCCGGTCTGGTGCGAGAAAGCCTTGAGATGTCGCCAAATTGTGTGAGCTTAACTATGTTGACTTGATCCTTGACGGAGCATGATTTTATCTGAAGACATGTATGACTACTGTTCGATTTAGCCAAACACTAGGCCTTTGGATGATAGGTCTCCACAGTTTACCAAGGAATTTTAAATACCAAAGTATGATTCCTGAGAACGTACTGATGACCCGCAAGTGTAGGGGGTCAATTGTAGTCCTTTTGATACGTAAGAGTGTCGAACCCAATGAGGAGCAGAAGGAAATGACACTAGTAGAAAACATGCCATTAGTCCCGATTGGGAAGGGCCTTTAGTCCACGTTACCCAATCGGGACTAATGTATAGAGACTAAAGGCTCCTAGCCTTTAGTCCCAGTTTTCTACGAACTGGGACTAAACACCGGCCACGTGGTCGACAACGCACACTAGGGCATGGGGACCTTTAGGTTACCAACTGGGACTAAAGATGTAGGGGCTTTGGGGTTTATGGGTTTATGTTTTATTGTTTATTTTTCCTTTTCATTTTGTGTTTTCAATTTAATTCTTTTTCATTTTGAACATATTTTACGCTTCTACATACTATACACGTTATGCATATATGATAGAATTCCTCGTAGAACCAATCATAGAACTTCTAGTACAACCATGCATACACACCAATGTACAATTTGGTACATACAATTTCTCCTACAATTTGCAGATCATTACATGTAGGCATTAGGTGTAATGGTATTCTGCTTTGGGAGATATGACCTGCTCAAGCAAAAATCCCGCCATTTCCTCTTGAATTGCTTGTATGCAGTCCTTTGGTAGGAGATCATCCCGCATCTCTTGCATCTTTAAACAAGGAGATCAATATAAATATATGTTAGTTGTATGTATATTTATTAGATCATGATAAAAAACGTGAATGGTGTTTACGTACCCAAAGATATCTTGTAGTTTTGGTCTTTTCGATCATAAAGCGAATTTTCTCGCGAATGTAGTATGCACATAAATTAGTCCCTTGTTCCTGCTTCATGCACTTTACGAGAATAGAATTCAATCAGATAATAATCAAGCATGATAATGGTATTGAAACTATAATTAAAGAGATGTGTGGGCGTAGCTAGTGCTACTTAAACACCTTGGACTTTCGCCATTTCAGCTCTGATTTCCATTCACCTATAATCTCTTTGCTGAACCTTATCCAAACCCTGGCCGTCAAAGAAAATGAGTAAAGGAGTTAGTAATTACTTGATATCAGGAAACGAATTTAAGTGGCCGACATAGTGCGTTAATGATTGAAATTACCTGTTGAGCATCCAATACAGGCTTATGTATTCTTTGGGGTCTTTACTTAGTGAGTCTGGTACTTCAACAGTTCCCTCGTGAACTCTAATGATTAGCAGGATCCAATGGTAGTTGCGGAAACGATTTGTATATAAGCGGGCATGCATAACTCATCAACTATACACTTAACATCGAGTATATATATAAGCAAAAGGAGAATTTGTAGTACAAGATAGTAACACTCACCTGAAGTTGTAAGGTAAAAGTATTTATGGTTTGGTATTTAGGGCCTTCAAAAACCTTAGCAACATTTTCTCTGTGTCTTTAGAGAAAGTAGTTAACACGTTGTCATTAATGGTATTTGGGTCAATGAACCCAATGCCATAGACTCCATCTCTTTTCAATTCAAAAATCTTCATTCTGCATAATACCACACAAAAGAATATAGTGAGGATAATTACATGCAATGAACGAGCTGAGCTAGATACTTAAATTACAGAAAGAAATCACTTACAGACAATAGCAACTGACGAGAGATTTTTCGAGTGTTTTTGATTGAATAACTGAAAAATTCTTCATTTTCAATCCAGAAATCATTTTCATGGATGTAATGCTCTCGCTTCACTTTCACCATGAGGCTCTATCGCCCGCACTTTACTTTTTTCAGGTACCATTCATGCAAATTGCGCATTTGCGTTGATAGAAGATTCTCATATTCAAGACTCGCCACAGGCTTCCCAAGGGACAAATTTCCATGCTAGTCCTTCTCATCCACCGTGGGGGCTTCCTCCCAGCCTCAGAGTGCTTCAATAGTGATACCAAATTCTCTAGCCTTCTCTCTATCAGCGTCGGTTATTACCTCCCTATCGGTAATCACCTTGAGTGGGGTGATCGATTGCACTGCCTGTTCTCCGAGCTGGGGAATAGCTTTCCTACATTTACTACTACCGCTCGACTTCTGTTTTTTTGGGAATGATAGGACTTGCTAATATAGTGTTCATAGTCTGATAGAGGCCTTTTCTCCGCTGGTTTAGCTGCATCCACAAAGTGTTGTATGACTTCCTGAGGTACTTTCTCCTTTGGCGGCGGGGGTGGTTTTGGTCCAAAATGGGCCTGCAAATCGGTACCCACTTTTTTATCGATTTCCTTGGTAGTCTTCTCGTAAGCTAACTTCTTTTTGACAGGAGGCTCAGGTTTCTTCTTTTGTGCTCTCATCCGCTTTGGACTCGATGGAGATTGATATCGCGGACTCGCGCTAGGCTCCGTCTCGGGGTAGGATGTATTTGGCTGGCGCGACGGAGATCGATATGGCGGACTCACCCCGCGCTTCGTCTCGGGGTGGGTTTGAGTGTGCTGACGCGGCGGACTTGGAGGAGGAGTCGATGGCCTTGGCACTGAGTTTGGAAACATGATGCATTCCTTTTTCCACACAATGATACCACATATGGCTTCTCCGAGTGTCTGCTCCCTTTGACCTCCATGGTAGTCAAGATCTAGTGATTCATATCCTGACAGAACTTCATCCACCCCAACACGAGCATAGCCAAGTGGAATCGGATTGCCGTGGAGGAGTGCTTCAGGTGCATTCGGTAAAAGCAAAGCCGTGCGCCACCTTCATGGATATGTTCTTCAATTTCATGTGTATCTCACAAATTGTAGACTCAAGGATATCATCCACGGGGTAGCGAGCCAGCAGTGCATCATCGGTCGGGACCGCCGTGGAACCCACACTGCTTTTCGGCATATATGATGGAATGGTACCATCCAATGTTGGATCTGGTTGCTCCTGCTGCTAAGACGCGCCTTGTTGGCTAAGTTTATTGATTTGCTCCTGCTGTAGCATGTATTTGTGTTTCAAGTCCTGAATTCGATCTACTTCATGCTTCTTCTTTCTCTCACGACTTCTATAACTGTCGTTCGAATCCGCAAACCCCAGAAGCCAGGAAACCATGCCTTTGCCTCATGTTCGTCCTGTGTGTTCAGGATTCTTGACGGGGCATAAAAGCTCGTCGTTCTCTCTCTCTCTCGGGCTGGTACACACCCATTCGAGCTACTTCTATTGATTTTAGTAACTCGTTTGTGGCTTCTTTAAGACTTACCTGTTCAAGAACCTCCCCTGTCTTTGGGTCCAACTTTCCCCCATGTGCATAAAACCAAGTCATGCACCTCTCAGGCCAAGTCTCTGTTTGTGGAGTGACCCTTGCAGCCTTCATGTTTCTCTTGGATTCATCCCACTTCGGCAACCTAGACTTGTAGCCACCTGGCCCAAGATGATGGTGCCATGTTTTTTTGCCGGCATTTATCTTGTTTACTCTCGACCGTTCCTTAGCTGCTTCTGATTCCTTGAACTTCACAAATCCGTCCTAGTCATCTTTTAACTTCACATGTTCTCCTTTGAATTCCGGAGTCTTCTTTCTGTCTTTCACGTAATTGTTCCATAATCTTTTCTTCCAAGACTGGAATTGTGTGGCCATCTTATTAAGAGCATACTTCTTGAGTTTCTCCCGTTGGAGATCCGTGAGACCCTTTGGTAGGGTGAAATGATTCATGAGCGCCTCCCAAAGCAGATTTTTTGCTCTTTCGCTGACAAAAGGAACTTCGGGATCTTTTGGCTGATTCCATTCTTGAACGGTGGTCAGGATTTGGTCCCTAACGATAACTTCACATCGACCTATAAATTTGTCCGCATTCTTTTTAGGCTCAATCGGTTCGCCATCTTCTCTTATTTGATCGATGTTGTACTTTATGCCATCTTTCAACATTTTTGCCGAGCCTCATTTAACCCTTGTAGAAGATTTGCTCGATCCAAAGGACTAAAAGAAGAAAGATTCATTAATATATACAAATCAATCAATACATCTCATGATCACTAGCGGGAAATTAATACCTCGCCGGACTTTGTTAAATGGAGAAAATTTTCTTCTCCATCATTGTGAGCTAGTTCCCCTTCGTCTCTTGGTTGTTCTTCCTCAATTCCCTCACCGCATGGGTTAAGGTATTGTGAGCCATCAACTACTTCATTACCTTTGTTTTCGGAGTGTATCAGGTCATACATGACATTCTCTTGATCACAGTCTCTGTCTCTACGGTCCATAGCTTAACTAACCCAAAAAAAATATAAAACAATTAGAATGCATTTAATATGCAAAATAATACAAGGCAATGGAACAATATGGTCATATAATATCACTAATACATCATCCAATAGTATCACTAATACATATTGAATATTATTATATAATATCACTAATACATCATCGAATATTATCACTAATACATCTCGAATATTATTATATAATATAACTAATACAAATCGAGTTGACGTCTCGCGGCGCAGGCGGTGGACACCCTAAGAGAAGGAACCATGACAGGATCATAGCTCGGGTGAGATCCCTGAAGAACCTGCCACGTATTAGAGAACCCGGCGTCCAACGCATCCATGTAGTGTCGGACATGCTCGTCCTCCTCCCTGACATGATGAACTACCACCTCCACGGGGGCCATCTCCCTCTGCACCACCAGTGTCCCACGAGACCGCAACCAAAGAACCTCCGGGTCGACGATGGGACCCTGATTCCTCACCAAGTTGCACGCCCCGAAAGGAAGTACCTCCCAGTGCTAGCCCGTCTTAGCCCAGTTCCAGACATGGCGCCTCTCAAGCAGGTTGTTGCCACGGAGTCGACAACCAGGATGCTGGCCGGGCATCGTCGACTCAACAGCTATGCTATGCAACTAAACATGTCAACATCATATATCTTCCTAATATAAAAGAGGTAATTCCTAATAAAAAGTATCATTTACAAGAACATATTAACATCTAAACCCTAAACATTTAAACATCATATATCTTCCTCCGGCGATCGTCAGGGACTCCTCATCGGTGATCGTCGGGAACTCCTCGGACGATCGTCGAGGACTCCTTCGGTGATCATCGCGGAATCCTCCACCGATCGTTCGAGACTCCCTTCTAAGCAAAATATTACTTCTAAGTAAAATTTAACCGCGCCTTCTATCTCGTAAGACTGAAATTTCTTACTTGTGAGTGTTGGTTATTTCAAAGCAGTTTTACAACAATTAGCATACACAAATTTGGTCAATTAGCATACACATCTATGCATCTAATTTAACATGCATCTAATATATATATATATATACATACACAAATTAGCATACATACATGAATATACATACACAAATTAGCATCTATACAGAAATTAGCATACATACACAAATTAGCATATATACACAAATTAGCGTACATACATAAATTAGAATATATACACAAATTAGAATACTTTTTTGTAGGAGCGGCGCCGGAGACGAAGGAGAGCCGGAGACGGAGGAGCGCCAGAGACGGAAGAGGACGTCGGAGGCGGGGAGGAGCGGCACCGGCGCGGGCTGTTTCCGCGGAGGCGTTGGAGGAGCGGGCTGCCAGAGATCGAGGCGGGCGCGCGCGGAGGGAGAGGGGGTCGGGGATGGCGCCGGACTGGACGGGGACAGCCGGCTGGCAATAGGATCCGGCAGCCTGGCGGCGTAGTGTGGTGTTCGCTCTGGGAGCCTAGCGGCCTAGTGTGATGTTTGATCGGGAAGAAAATGAGGAGAGGAAGGAGAAGGGGGTTAAATACTACAATACCTTTAGTCCCGGTTGGGGCTACCATCCGGGACTAAAGACCCTTTAGTCCCGGTCGGTGCTACCAACCGGGACTAAAGCCCCCCCCCTTAGTCCCAGCTGGAGCCACCAACTCGGACTAAAGGTCTCCTTTTTGGCGGCCCAAATTCCACGCGGGAAGGGACCTTTAGTCCCGGTTGGTGGCTCCAGCCGGGACTAAAGGTGTATTTTCTCTTTTTTGTTTTGTTGTCTTTTTATAATTTCCGTTTTTAGATTTGGAATAACTATAACAATATTTATAGTTTTTGAATTAATGTTTTTGCTTTAGGTCAAAACAATTACAAACTTTCTGTTAGTGCGAGTAGTTTTCAAATTTAAATAGTTTAAATTTGAACTCTTTTGAAATTTGTGTGAATCACTAGTTTGTGAATAACTTTAGTTTAAAAATAGATTTTTGAGTGATTGTTTTTGTTCTTGTCTAATATTAGTATGTTTTATCATTATGTTAAATTTGGGAATTTTAAGGATATTTTAAATAGTTGTTTCAATCAAAATCAGATTCTATTTAACTCCTTTAGTTTTATACCTTCATTTAGTTTAATCAAAATCACTACAAATGAACTCTATAAAGGTTGAAACTTGGCATGGTATCATCATTTCACCCAGATAGCATGTGCTAAAAAGTTGAGGGTTATCGCAAAAACAGGATGCACTTCCTGTACAAACTGGACCATCTCCTTCGAAGTATGAGGGTTTCAAACGAAAACTCATCTTTTACAAAGTCATGTCACTTTTTTAACTTATTTCAACTCCAGACTTTTTGTGCATTTAATATGCACCATTCTAAGCCACATCTTCAAATTTCAACCCTTTATAACTTCATTTGCTATTTTTCATGCATTTAATGATTTTTTGAGCTTAATGACCCTAAAATTAAAGAGCACTACAAATGAAATCTGAAAAGGTTAAAACTTGGCACGGTATCATCATTTCACCCACATAGCATGTGCTAAAAGTTGAGAGGGTTACAACAAAGTTGGATGCATTTCGTGTACAAACTGGACCATCTTCTTTGAAGTTTGAGGGTTTCGAACAAAACTCATCTGTTACAAAGGCATTTCATTTTTTAAACTTGTTCCAACTCCAGACTTTTTGTGCATTCAATATGCACTATTCTAAGCCACATCTTCAAATTTCAACCCTTTCTAACTTCATTTGCTATTTTTCATGCATTTAATGTTTTTAGCTAAATTACCGTGAAATTAAAAAGCACTATAAATGAACTCTGAAAAGGTAGAAACTTTTCATGGTATGATCATTTCACCCACATAGCATGTGCTAACAAGTTGAGAGGGTTACACCAAAAACTGGATGCACTTCATGTACAAAACTGGACCATCCCAGCTACTCACTAGAGAAAAAAGTTTGACAGTGAAGCCACTCACATCCCGAGTGGGATCTTGGGGTATAAAACTTTTTCTTCGCGTGTGTCCCTTGATTATTGAGCCATAACCATGGACAATCTTCATCATTTAACAACATGCTTGGGTCAGTCTTCATTGTGAATGGAGGGATTTCATCAAGTTTTTCATAATCTTTTGACATGTCTGTCCTGTCCTCCACTCCCACGATGTTTCTTTTCCCTGAAAGATATATGTGGCACTTTGTCTCCTCGGATGATGTTTCCGCTTTCTTATCTTACCTTTTTCTCGGTTTGGTAGACATGTCCTTCACATAGAAAACTTGCGCCACATCATTGGCTAGGACGAATGGTTCCTCTGTGTACCCAAGATTGTTGAGATCCATTGTTATCATTCCGTACTGTGGGTCTATCATTGCCCCTCCTCCAATCAGATTGACCCATTTGCATCGGAAGAAAGGGACCTTCAAATCACCTCCATAGTCAAGTTTCCATATCTCCACTATGTAACCATAATATGTGACATTTTCCCTATTGGTGTTTGCTGCATCATCAAAGCGGACACCACTATTTTGGTTGGTGCTGTTTTTATCTTGGAAGATCGTGTAAAATGTATTCCCATTTAACTCGAACCCTTGGAAAGTCAATATAGTCAAAGATGGTCTCTTGGCCAAAAAGTATAGGTCATCTTCAACAATGTTGTCATTCATGAGATGTGTTCGCAACCAACTGCCGAAAGCCTCAATGTGCGTATGTTTAATCCAGGGTCAGACTACTCCGGGTTCTTGGAGAATATAATATCCATGTGTTTCTCGATATACGGGGTCACCAAGGTACAATTTTGTAGAACTGTGTAGTGTGCTTGCACCCAAGAATGCCCCTCCCTACATATTATTGATTTTGGTCCAAGCATGCCTTTTCCATGCAGTCTCCCCTCATGACTCGATTGAGAAACACCAATCGGCTTACGATCAGGAACAAAGTCAACGAAAAACTCAATAACCTCCTCTGTTTCATGGCCCTTGGAGATGCTTCCTTCTGGCCTAGCACGCTTATGAACATATTTCTTTAAGACTCCCATGAACCTCTCAAAGGGGAACATATTGTATGGAAATACAGGACCTAGAATGGCAATCTCTCCAACTAGGTGAACTAGGACGTGCGTCATAATATTGAAGAAGGATGGTGGGAAGACCAACTCGAAACTGACAAGACATTGGACCAAATCATTCTCTAAGCTTGGTAGAATTTCTGGATCGATTACCTTCTGAGAAATTGCATAGAGGAATGAACATAGCTTCACAATGGCTAATCGATCATTTTCAGGTAGAAGCCCCCTCAACGCAACTTGAAGCAATTGCGTCATGATCACATGACAGTCATGAGACTTCAGGTTCTGGAAATTTTTTCTGCCATATTTATTATTCCCTTTATATTCAACGAGAAGCCAGACGGGACCTTCGTACCGAGCAGGCATTAAAAAAAATTCCTTCTCTGCTTTGGTAAGAGCATAGCTGGCAGGATCTTCATACTGTTTTGGATGCATGCCGTCTTTTGCGTTCATATGTTGCTGGTCCTGCTGTGCCTCCGGTGTATCTATTGTCTTCCCATACATGCCCAGGAAGCCTAGCAGGTTCACGCAAAGATTCTTCATGACATGCATCACGTCGATTGCAGAGTGTACCTCTAGGACTTTCCAATATTCTAGATCCCAAAATATAGATTTCTTCTTCCACATGGGCGCGTGTCCATCAACGTTAATCGGAAAAGATTGCCCACTAGGACCCTTTGCAAAGATTACTTGTAAATCCTTGACCATATCAAGTATCATCACCAGTACGGAGGGCATGCTTCTTTCGGTGATGTGCCTCACCTTTGAAATGGTTGCCTTTCTTTGTTAAGGCATGCTTGCTCGGAAGAAATCGACGATGTCCCAAGCACACATTCTTCTTGAATTTGTCCAAATATATACTTTCAGTCTCATCTAAACAGTGCGCGCATGCATGATATCCCTTGTTTGTCTGTCCTGAAAGGTTACTAAGAGCAGGCCAACCATTGATGGTTAAAACAACAATGCTCGCATGTTAAATTCCTGCTGTTTGTGCTCATCCCACACACGTACACCTTTTTTATTCCACAGGTGTAAAAGTTCATCAACTAATGGCCTTAGGTACACATCAATGTCATTGCCGGGTTGCTTAGGGCCTTGGATGAGCACTGGCAACATAGTGAACTTCCGCTTCATGCTCAACCAAGGAGGACGGTTGTAGATACATAGAGTCATAGGCCCAGTGCTATTCTTGCTTCTTTGCTCCCCAAAAGGATTAATGACATCTGCACTTAAACCAAACCATAAGTTCATTCGGTCATCTGCAAAGTCCGGCCACTTTCTCTTGATTTTTCTCCACTGCGACCCATCAGGGGGTACTCTCAACTTCCCGTCTTTCTTGCAGTCTTCTTTGTGCCATCGGAATGACTTGGCATGCTCTTTGTTTTGGAACAAACATTTCAATCGTGGTATTATAGGAGAATACCACAACACCTTGGTAGGAATCCTTTTCCTAGGGCGCTCGCCCTCAATATCATCACTAGGGTCCTCGCGGCCGATCTTATATCGCAATGCACCGCATACCGGCATGCATTCAAATTCTCGTACTCACCGCGGTAGAGGATGGAGTCATTAGCGCGTGCATGTATCTTCCGCACCTCTAATCCTAGAGGGAAGACAACCTTATTTGCTTCATATGTACTGTCGAGCAATTCGTTGTCCTTTGGAAGCTTATTCTTCATTATTTTCAGCAACTTTTCAAATCCCTTGTTAGATACACCATTCTCTGCCTTCCATTGCACAATTCCAATGTGGAACTGAGCTTTGTGTTGTCATCTTCGCAATTTGGGTACAACCCTTTTTTGTGATCCTAAAACATGCGCTACAACTTCAACTTCTCCTTTTCACTTTCGCAGTTTCTCTTTGCATCAGCAATGGCCCGACCAAGATCATCAGCGGGCTCATGTGATGCCTCAGCTTCTTCTTCTTCATTCTCTTCCCCCATTGTAGTACCATCATATCCAGGAAACCCAGGATAGTTGTCATCATTCTCTTCTTCTTCATTCTCTTCCATTATAACCCCTCTTTCTCCGTGCTTGGTCCAACAATTATAGCCGAACATGAAACCAAACGTAAACAGGTGGACGTGAATATGTTTTGAGCTATAGTAAGTCTTATCATTCTTACACACACCACATGGACAACACATAAAACCACCCCGCTTGTTTGCCTCAGCCGCACGCAAAAAACTATGCACGCCATTAATGAACTAGGGAGAGTGTCGATGATCGTACATCCACTACCGATTCATCTTCATTACACAACACCGAAAGACCAAATTAATACAAGTTCATACATAAAGTTCATACACACTTATTATCATAAAACAACATACAACTATCTAGCTAAAACACTTAAATGCAACAACAAATGCGATCAAAATTGCAACTAAGGTAACAATTGATGCAACAGCATAATGATACCAAACCTCTTTATTAATGGCATATTTTCTAATCTTTCTAATAATCAAGTGCATTGCATCCATCTTGATCTTGTGATCATCGACGACATCGGCAACATACAACTCCAATTTCATCTTCTCTTCTTCAACTCTTTTCAATTTTCCTTTCAAATCCTCATTTTCTTTTTCAACTACATTTAACTTCTCGACAATAGGGTCAGTTGGAGTTTCCGGTTCAACTACCTCCCAGATAAAAATATCTATGTCAACTTCATAGTCATAATTGTCATTAACATGAAATGCAACAAATAGTTATAAAATAAAATATACCACATCCAAATCGTAAACCGAACGAGGGCCGACGGGCACGAATATCAAAACCATGGCATTATATATAACAAACAATCATACAAGTAAGAAAATTATGCAAGTAACTATCTAAATCATAGAAATACAATTTTTTTATAAAGACGATAAGAACACAAGAAGAGGCTCACCAAGGTGGTGCCGGCGACGGGACGGTGCAGGCACTAAGTAAACTACACGTACACATATGCAAACTAAGAAGTTAATTTGAGCTCAAATTGCATATAAATTAAAAAAACACATAATTACACCCAAACTAAAACCCACAAATCACTATACTTATAAAGCATTGCACGAGCTGATCTAGCAATGAGAGATGAAAGGACAAAGTTGCTAACCTTTGTGAACACTTGGATGGATTGGGGTGCCTAAAATCTTGACAAAAATGGAGGGATGAGCTCGAGAAGAGGAAGAAAAACAGAGAAGGGAGAGGATGAGCTCGGGCTGGAAGAAGCATCTATATATAGGGAAACATTTAGTCCTGGTTTGTTATACGAACCTGGACTATAGGTCCATCTCTAGTCCCGGTTGGTGTTACAAATCGGGACATAAGGGGCTCACATGGGGCCCCAGCCTGACGCAACCCTGCCACCACCCCTTTAGTCCCGGTTGATAATACCAACCGGCACTAGAGGTTCCTCATGAACCAGGACCAATGCCTATCCTCATGAGCCAGGAATAGTGGCTCCATTAGACCCGGTCCAAAAGCCAAACGAGACTAGTGCGTCGATCCAAAGACCTATTTTCTACTAGTGTGACAAGCGATTCTGAGCAAGGTAATTTCTGCAAGTATTGAAATTGTAGGTAACATGTAGTTTGATAGCGAGATAATTTGTAATGAACAAGTAACAGTAAGGGTAAATAAAGTGCAGCAAGGTAGCCCAATTCTTTTGTGGCAAAGGGCAGGCCAAAATGATCTCTTATAATGAGCAAAGTGTTCTTGAGGGTACACAGGAATTTCATTTAGTCACTTTCTGTAGGATCGAAAGTAGGTCTAGAGGGGGGGTGATTAGACTACTTGACCAATTAAAAATCTACTTCTTCCCAATTTTAAGTGTTGATAGATTTTATCATTCATAGCAAGTCAAGTACACCCCACACATGCATGTTTATGAGTATAGCAGCGGAAAGTAATAACAAGAATGTAAGCAAAGGAACGGTAGGAAGATCAAACTCAATTTGAAGACACAATGATTTTTCCCATGGTTTCGGTAGGAAGTGCTATCGTACGTCTGCATTTATGGAGTCTTCAACCCACGGAGGGTAACGGTCGTGAGAGTCCATGGAGGGCTCTACCTACGGAGGGTTCCACGAAGAAGCAACCTTGACTATTCCATAACGGTTTCCGTCCACGAAGTACTAGCCTCATTATGGGTAGATCTTCATGAAGTAGGCGATCTCCTTGCCCTTACAAACTTCTTGGTTCACTCGACAACACAAAGTAGGAGGCTCGCAAGCGACACCTAACCAATCTAGGAGGCACCACCCTCCAAAATGTAATAGGCTCGATAATGTCGATGAACTCCTTGCTCTTGTGCTTCAAGATGATAGACTTCTCAACACACAATCACTCTCTCACAGATTTATCTATGGTGGAAGATATTGATTGGGTGGAAAGCAACCTGGGGAGGCTAGACATCAAGATTAATATGGTTGGAATGGAATGGCATGATCTCAACACATGAGTAGGTGGCTTTCTCTCAGAAAATATGATAGGATAGATAGAGATCTATTCTGAGTGCTTCACTTACGAGTGGGTGGTGGTGGACAGGTATAAAGAGGCATCTCCAAAATCCAACCGTTACACCTAATAAGTCAGACTCGGTGACACCGATGTGTTAATCTCGGTGGTACCAAGTTGCCTCAAAGGTAGTAACTTTTGAATCTCGGTGAGACCGATACATAAAACTCGGTTGCACCGATAAGGTGACCCATGGTCAAATTGCCAAACTCGGTGACGCCGATTCAACAAACTTGATGGTTCCAATTTTGTGAATTTGCATAACAGAAAGTTGGCAACCCAAACTGGGTGGCACCGAAGCAGAATTGGTTGCACCGAAGGGTTAGGGTTTGGCTAAGTCTGCTTGAGGCTGAGAATCGGTGGCACCGAGTGGAAAGTGTTGGTTGCACTGATTTTGGGAATTTGGCTTTGGACAGGCTTTTTGTGGAAGAGCTTGTGGGTGTATGTGGTGACTTCACTTATGCATGTATGAGCATTTTGTTCACCAACTGTACCTTACCCCCTTTTGATAGTATTGACTTTCCTATGGACTCAAAGTGATTTATCACAAAGTAAAATGTGGAGTCCTCTTGCTTGAAGGTTTGCCAATCTATTTCCTTGCATCTTGGGGTATTACACAATGCTTTTTGCCAACCCATCATTGAACTTTTCCTGAAACATGCTTAGTGGAAACATTAGTTAAATGACATATATGTTGTTATTAATTACCAAAACCACCATGGGAGCAAATGTTCTTTCAATCTCCCCCTTTATGGTAATGGATGATAACATATAGATACAAGCTTCGACATATGATATAATCAATTAATATAATCGTCGCTTTGAGAAGTATGCGATAAGCAAGAGCTCCCCCTAAATTTGTGCATTATTTTTAAATTTGCATTTGAATGCAAATGCACAATCGATAAGGTACATGGGGCACTTCTTCCATGTCACAGACAACTTGGTGGTGTGCGAGAGTAATAAGAGTTAATATCATAGCACAACACATCAAGCAAAGTGAATGATCATCTCATAACCATCAGAAGGATAGGAAATAGTAGCAACACACATTAAAGTGTATGATCAACAGGAACAAAAGTATAACACATCTAAGCCAAAAAAAACAAATGTTTTTGAAATAGCAATAAAAAAACAAACGCTCTCTCACTCAAACCCTAAAGATATATATACAACTTCTCCCCCTCTGGCAACAAGTTACCAAAAAGTTCAAAGAGATATAGCTAATCATCCTTCTCACGCTGATCTCCTCCGGTGGTTGATGTCGGAGTCAAGAGAACTGCATCGGCAAAGACCTCTGTAGATGTCCTAGACATAGTCTGAGTAGCAACTGGTGGCACCGGAGGAGCTGATGGGGCTGAAGTGACAGTAGCTGGTGGTAACGCTGAACGTCTCATCTCGAGAGCTGGCACTGTAGGTGTCCTGGAATGAGTCCTGAACTAGGCAGTCGTCCTGACAGGTGCACAGTCCTCATCATCATTAGAATCAGACTCTGATGCGATGCGACAAATAGGAGCTTCATCTACTTCCTTCTTGAGCTCGTTCACGGTCTTGGTTAGCTCATACACCTTGTCATTGAGGGTCTTCACTCTATCCTCAAAGATCCTCACAAGACTGTTCTAGTTGTCCAGTATGCCTTTGATATCCTTCTTCATGTCATCACTGGAGAGATCCAGAGATCCATCTGCTCGTTCCTGGATCTAGGGACTTGAGCACTGTCAGTGTAGAAACCGGCAGATCTCGGGTAGGGGTCCCGAACTGTGGGACTAGAATCGACGGTAACAGGAGATGAAGCGACACGAGTTTAGCTAGGTTCGGGCCCTCCTATGGAGGTAATACCCTACATCCTGCTGGATTGTATTGATGGTGTAAGAGGTTACAGAGTAGTTCTTCCTCAAGATTGTATGTCTAATCCTAGATGAGTTGTCCTCCTATGCCCTAAAACCCTCCAGCTTATATACATGCCGGTGTGCCCTTTACATTTGGTCAGTAACATGCCAAAGACATAACTTGACTAACTACTGCTAATAACTTGGAGAACACGTTTGGACTCCATGAAGCTTCCATCCTGGCATAGATGGTCCTCGATCCTACGATGCCTGCCTTGCGGCCCATATAGTCCGAACCATGAATAATGGTCGGTTATCCAAGGACCCCCTAATCCAGGACTCTCTCAGTAGCCCCCGGACTACCCTTCAACACCGATATATATCTGGTCGACCCTTCACGTCATTGTCTTCGGCTTACGAGGCGAGTCCCTCATCCTTTCTGTTCGGCATCCGACCAGTATTCAGTAAGCTCCCAAGCATCGCGGGCGCAGGTCATTATAATAATTGCACAAGTTTCTTGATTTTCATGTGTCGTGGGCAGGTGAGTGGTTAGCAATTTTTACAATCCTACCCCTCCGTAATGGAGGCACCAACCCATTTAACCAAATAAAATCGTGATTCAAACCACATCTTCTTCCTCCCTATCATCAGAAACTCCCAGCGGAAGCTCTATGCAAAACATGGCTAGCGCTCCCAGTTCCTCAAAGCGCCCTTACGGAAAACGCCCCGGCGACTTGACCAGCTGTTCTATCACACTTCTTTGGCTCCGCAACCTGGAGACCCAGGGATACCTTCCATTATCAGATCTGGCGACAACCCACGCTGTACTAGTCTCTTATGGCGATGAGGTCTTTGACGAGCGCTTCCCCAATCCAATTAGAGGGGAGCGCGTTTGCTTCGTGCCATTCCTCCTCCGAGGCTTGGGATTTCCAATACACCCATTTTGAGGGGGTTACTGGAGTTCTACGAAATTAAACTCCACCATCTCACCCGGGGTCGATCCTGCACATTTCGGGCTTCGATGCCCTTTGTGAGATGTTCTTAGGGTGCGAAGCTCACTTCGATATGTGGAGGAAATATTTCTACCTCGTCCCTTGAACTCAGGACAAGGACATCTAAGAGGTCAACGGAGCCGAAGTATGCCGCATAAAGGGAACGGGGTATCCGACCGGCACATAGAAGAAATCTGAAGAATGGACTTCGGAGTGGTTTTATATTGAAGACGCCCCCCTGTTCGAGCCAACTCGGACAGGTCTGCCTGAATACTTTGACCTCCTCCCGAAGAAGAGGTACAACTGGCGACCCCAAGAGCTCTGAGGAGGAGAGCGTCGAAGTGCAATGCCTGGCCGCGCAAGTGCAGATGCTTGCCCATCACCGGTTGACCATGATCGACATCATGGCCGCCGCTATCTCCCGATGCGTGCAGCCCCTCCAACAAAGGGTGCACCTCTTATGGCGATACAACAGGACAAGCGATGCCACACGTTCCCGAAAGTTAGGCCCTGCCAATCCAACAGCACTGGCCGCCGCACTTGCTGACCTATACAGTGAAGAGCAAGAAGACTTTATTCGGTGGTCAACAAAGGAGGGGTATTCGGCCCACAATCCCATCAAACAGGTAAACCTTCCTTCTTTTCAATCATGAAATAGTTCAGGGCTTCATTCTGCACTCTATTTGACCGAGGCCTTGGCGTGAATAGGAATGGAGGAGCTTCATTCAGACAGTCAACTGTCCGGCTCCTCAGCCTGAGAACCATTCACGTGTCAATGATCCGGGCTTCAACAAGGACCCAGATCTCCATCTTGACTTCGAAAACGGAGTCTACTATCATGACAACATCATCCAGACCCTGGTGGCAATCATAGTTGATTACCCCGAGTCATTCTCCATTCTGCCCACGAGCAAGAAGAAAAACTCCTCCCGAAAGAGGCCTGCTACTAAGAGGCGCCCCGGACGCGCCGGTCCCAGTCCCCAAGCACCGCCGATCAGCACGTCTTGCACCAACAGGCGAGGCCACAGACGAGTCAGCGTCTGGCCGGCCCCTACAAAGGAGCCGGACATGGGGACGAATCCACCCATCCACGCATCCCAAAGTTACATTGCTCGGATATCCGTTTTATCATTGTGATCGGCAAAATCTTATAGCCGCTTGTCTTTTCCCAGGTGAAACACCCAATCTTCACCTACCGAGGGGGCCGCCCGGACGTCAGGAGACGCCCGAAGCTCCCGGGCCACCGTCCATGCGGCTTCCGCTACGGAAGCCCCCATGGTTGGTCCGATGCCCGCCGAATCTAGCGATGGAGTATCCATCACCAAATCAGATGTGGAGAGTGCCATGCGGTACCCATTTTTCTTCGACCAGGAGTTTGGAGCCCTACGCTCAACTGATGCACACCTTGGGGCCGCCCGAGATGGTTTCGGTGAATCTATGAAGCTGATAACAACCAGCAATCAGGTAAGTGGTCGGATTTTGTAGAGCCTGTATACTTGTATAAGCCTTATAGCCCCGGGGCCTTAATTCAAATTGAAAAAATGAACTAAGGATCTCACAACTGATTAAATGCTGACACAGGCTACAAAGCAACAATCCGAACAACTGGCCAAGGCCCTCAAGGAGAGCCATGCGGAGGTACGGTCCACGAAAGACGAACTAGCACAAGTGAAAAGCTTTACGCGCGAGGCCCATGGATATTGTGCATTTACTACTAGTCAATAGAATATATGGATTCCATGCTCGACATATGCATTATGTGTAGCAGCCGAATCAATAGGACATATGGAAAGGCAGCTGGAAGAAGCCCGGGATTCGCAAAGGTATGCAAAATCCCAGTAGCAAGCCAGTTGTCTTGTTATACAAAAATAGACCAATGAAATAAAGAGTTTGAAGACTCAATTATCCCAATATCAAGAAGAAAATCAGAATCTTCGGAGGGGTGTATTCGGTAAATACAATTCCGCTATGAGTAAGTATGTCTGATGTGTAAAATGATAGTAATCGCGCTTGTTGCCTTGTGGACAGGTCTCCTGACCTGGCATCCTGAAGAGGAGATCGAATCGTTCCAAGGGGCCCTGCTGAAGGAGCTGACTGCTCTCCACAAGCGCTTGCAAAAGGAGATGAAGGGGATGCTGAAGGCATTATGGCCCACCGAACAGTCATGAGAAGGGCTGGCCGCACTTGTGGATCGATTTAGGGGGGCTCGGTGTAGGTTCGAGCTGTGGAAAACTTCGGCCTGCCGCGAGGGAGCACGGGAGGCATGGGCGATGATCAAGACCTGTTTCACCAGACTTAACCCCGAGCATATGGCTCGGGTTGGTACCAAGGGATCGGATGGAAAAGAAGTGCCACTCCGCCTGGTATATGACTAGGTGATGCCTGCCGCCAGGGTCTCGCAGGCAGACTGCCCCCTCCACAATAATCGATGATCCCGATCAGCAGCTAAATATGTAATTTGCATAATCATGTCTAAAACAATCTATGTTGTAAACTTTGTCTTAACCAGCCATCGGCTTCTCCCTCCCGAGCAAAGAGCTCAGGAGTGTTCCTTCTTATTATTCTTTCGCCAAATAGCGAATTTGCATTCGGGGAACCAGGCAATCCGGCCATGTGGTGCGAACAGACAAAAAGCACATAGAAAGGTATGTTATATCACGACGTAGCATAAGAAACATCTTTCGATGAAAATAGTACCGCTAACGATATCTTTCGCCAGGGTTCTATGAAGAGCGTAGATAGCGGTCTGCATACTCACATTATGCGACTAAGTGTTTTTTGGGAATAAAAGTCCCGAATAACAAAAATAACAACCAAGGCTGTATAAGGTGTTTCCGTCCGAGCCGACCAATTGTCTATGTAAGATAGCTAGCTTTTGGCTTCATCTGTTTGAGGTACGTGTCCGAATGACCTGGTCGTAACAATCGCAGAGGTGCTCCCTTTACTCTCCAGCCGAACGAGCGGGAACGTAGAGAGTAACCACAGGAGCGAGGCAACCCAGCTTGGAAAATCTTAGTTCGAATTGATGCATATGATGGCCAAAACATGACAAAAGAAACATGCGCACACGATAGGTGCGGGAAAATAATTGCAATAGAAAAGATGGCTACTAGAAGAAGCCCCCACGTGTTGTGTTCAGATGTAACAGTCTATGGTGTATCCCGATATCCTTGGTACAGGATTGGTTTAACCGAACATAGGAACAAGAAAAAGTGATCCTATCGAACAGCAAAGTGGGAAGGAAAGAAAAAGAAATGAAAATACAAGAAAAAGAAAAAAAATGTAAAATGTGCGGGAATTCGGACAAGACCGGTCTATCCATACAAACGCCGAAGATGAGCCATGTTCCATGGGTTTGGTTCAAGGCAATTATCTGATGAGTTCCGAAGACGATAGGCTCCTCCCGCGAGCACTTTGTCGATGATGAGGGGCCCTCCCATTTGGGGTTGAGTTTATGCTTCTGCTTCTCCGGGAGTCGTAGGACGAGTTCACCTACGTTGTATGTTTGTGCTCTAACCTCCCTACTTTGGTAGCGTCGGGCTTGTTGCTGATAAAGCGCAGAGCGAGCGAGAGCTATGTCGCGATCTCCCTCCAAGGCGTCCAGGTCATCCTGCCGATCCAACTCGGCTTCCCTTTCCTCGTACATGCGCACTCTTGGTGCGTCGTGAATAATGTTGCAGGGCAGGACTACCTCTTCCCCATAGACCATGAAGAATGGTGTGAAGCCCATTGATCTATTTGGGGTGGTATGCATGCCCCATAGTACGAAGTCGATCTCCTCAATCCAATGACAATCGGACTCGTGAAGAGTTTGTACTAATCGTGGCTTAATGCCGCTCATAATGAGACCATTGGCGCGTTCGACTTGTCCATTGGTGTGCGGATGGTAGACTGATGTGTAATCGAGCTTAATGCCCATTTTCGCGCACCATTTCTTGACCTCTTGGGACGTAAAATTAGATCCTTTATCCGTTATTATGCTATGAGGTATACCATAACAGTGTACTACACCGGATATGAAGCCTACAACTGGTCCAAACTTGGTTGATTTAACAGGCTTTGCCTCTATCCATTTGGTGAATTTGTCAACCATGACTAGCAGATATTCTGTTTTTCTTGGTCCCCCCTTTAAGGGGTCCGACCATGTCAAGCCCCCAGACCGCGAAAGGCCAAGTGATCAGGATAGTCCGAAGAGCTGTTGGAGGCATGTGACTTTGGTTTGCGAAGAGTTGACACCCCACACAGTGCTTGACAAGTGACTGTGCGTCCGTCCGAGCTATGGGCTAGAAGAAACCTGGTTAGAAAGCCTTGCTAACTAGGGCTCTTGCCATGGCGTGATGGCCACCCATGCCCACATGTACTTCGGCAAGAAGTTCCCGCCCTACTTCCTCGGATATGCACCGCTGTAGTACACAAGTTGTGCTTTGCTTGTATAACTTACCCTCGTGAATATTTTAGGCCTTGGAGCACCAAACTATGTGATGTCCTTCTGTGTAGTCGTTGGGGAGTTCCTTTCGAAGAAGGTAGGCAAGGAAGGGCTCGGTCCAAGGTGCAATTACTGCCATTACCTCATGAGCCGAAGGCGTATCCTTCACTACGGAGCCGCCTATTATTTGGTCATTCGGTTTGTTGAAAAGGGGGACAACCATGTCCGATGTATCCGGACCAGCGCTATTGTCATCGTCCTGCCACACGACGGAAGGCTTAAACACCTATTCTAGAAAACTGTTCTTTGGGACAGGACCGCGCTTAGCTCCTAGAAGAGCTAATATGTCGGCGGCTTGGTTGTTGTTGCGAGCGACATGGTGGAATTCCAGCCCCTCAAACCGAGCTGATATCTTGAGGATGGCGTTTCTATATGCCGCCATCTTCGGATTTTTGGCGTCGAATTCGCCATTGATTTGGGAGATGGCTAGGTTGGAATCTCCCTGCACCTCTAGCCGCTATTTGCCCATTGATACAGCCATCCGGAGACGATGAAGAAGGGGCTCATATTCGGCTACATTGTTGGAGTCCGCATACATGATTTGCAATACGTATCGCACATTGTCGTCCATGGGGGATGTGAGGATAACTTCAGCCCCTAGTCCGGCCAGGGTTTTGGAGCCATCAAAGTACATCGTCAAATGGGAGCATGTACTATATTTCTTGGGGAGTTCGGCCTCCGTCCATTCGGCAAAAAAGTCCGCCAGCACCTGTGATTTGATGGCACGACGTGGCTTGTAGGTTATTTCAAAGGGGAGGAGCTCAATGGCCCACTTGGCAATGCGGCCGGTAGCGTCCCTATTGTTTATTATATCGTTCATGGGGACTTCCGATGCTACCATCACCGCACACTCCTGGAAGTAGTGTCAGAGTTTCCTCGATGCCATGAATACTGTGTAGGCAATTTTTTGATAGTGTCGATATCTGGACTTGCACTACGTTAGCACCTCTCACACATAGTATACTGGCTTCCGAGTCCGGAATTTATACCTCTCCTCATCTAGTTCAATGACGAGCACTGCACTGACGACTTTGTTGGTGCACGATATGTATAACAACATGGGCTCATCGGCGCCTGTTGTCATGAGTATGGGGTTGGTTGCCAGTACTGCTTCGATTTCTTGCAACGAAGCCGCTACTTCATCGATCCATTCGAAATTATTGGTCCGTTTCAGTAGTTTGTAGAGGGGTAGAGCCTTTTCTCCGAGACGGGAGATAAAGTGTCTTAATGCCGCTACGCACCTGGATAGCCTCTGGACATGCTTCAGTTTCGTAGGGATTGCAAGTTCTGATAGAGCGCGGATCTTAGCTGGATTTGCCTCTATTCCTCTATGGGAGACTATGAATCCAAGCAGCTTTCTAGAGGGAACTCCAAATACACATTTTTCTGGATTGAGCCGGATGTCATATTCGCATAAATTAGCGAAAGTTTGGCGTAGGTCGTCAATCAACTGGTCGACGTGTTTGGTTTTGATTACCATATCGTCCACATATGCCTCGACGGTCTTGCTGACATGCGTAGAGAGGTAGGTTTGGATCATGCGCTGGTAAGTAGCCCCAGCGTTTTTAAGCCCGAAGGGAATCATGTTGAAGCAGAAAGGCCCGTAAGGGGTGATGAAGGCCGTAGCAGCTTGATCAGATTCCTTCATTTTAATTTGATGGTATCCGGAGTAAGCATCGAGGAAACACAATAGATCGTGTCCAGCAGTGGCATCGATGATCTGGTCGATGCGTGGTAAGGGGAAAGGGTCCTCGGGGCATGCTTTATTAAGGTCTTTAAAATCGACACATAGCCGCCAGGATTTATCTTTCTTAGGTACCATCACCAAGTTTGCTAGCCACTCGGGGTGTTTAATATCCCGAATAAATCCAGCCTCGAGCAGTTTGGCTAATTCTTCACCCATGGCCCGTCGTTTGGGTTCGGAAAACAACGTAGAGTCTGTTTCACGGGTTTGAAGCCCAGAATAATGTTTAGGCTATGTTCGGCCAACTGACGTGGAATTCCAGGCATATCGGAAGGATGCCAGGAAAAAATGTCATAGTTCTCGCGGAGGAAATGCCGCAAAGCTTTGTCCATAAGGGGATCGAGCCGGGCTCCGATGGACACTGTCTTATTGGGGTCCGTTGGATGCACCTAAAATTTGATGATTTCCTCCGCAGGTTAGAAGGACGTAGACTTGGGTCTTTTGCTGAGGATCACATCATCTCTATGGATTGTCGACCGTAAAGCGGTTAACTCTTCGGCGACGAAAGGTTCTGCTAGTGTCTCGAGGGCAAGCACTGCTGTTTTGTTTTCAGTCCGAAGGGCTATATTCGGATCGCTGGTGATCGTGATCACTCCGTTTGGTCCTAGCATTTTTTGTTTCATGTACCCGTAATAGGGTATAGCTTGGAACTTTGTGAAGGCGTCACGTCCCAATAGGGCATGATAGCCACTTGGGAAAGGGACGATGTGGAAGAGAAGTTCTTTAGATCGATAGTTTTCGGGTGTACCGAACACCACGTCGAGGGTGATACACCCAAAACATCATGCCTCCTTTCCTGGGATGATTCCCCGGAATGTTGTGTTGCTACGCTCGATGCGAGATCGATCAAAATGCATTTTTTCCAGCGTGGCTTCGTAAATGAGGTTAAGACCACTACCGCCGTCCATTAGTACTTTATGTAGCCTGTATCCTTCAATTATGGGATTCAAGACCAGAGCGGCCGGTGAATGTCCGGAAAGAATGGGCGGCCGGTCAGTGTCCTCGAAACTAATCGGTACGTCTGCCCATGGGCTAGTGGCTGCTACGTGGTAGACTTGCTCATGCTCTTTAAGAGCTCTCTTCCATTTGTTCCTCGAGGGGAAGATTTCGTAGACAGTCAGGACTCGGCATAGAGTTCTGGTGGCAAAGGAGAATGTCTATTCGAAAGAGGTGTGTCGAGGATAGCTTCGCCGCTTTTTGCGACTTGCCTGACGACCCAGGAAGCTCGAAGGTTGTGAGTTGGGTTCGCGTTTAGTAGTATGGAATGTATGGGACAGGGTTTATACAAAAGCCCATCGAGGACAGTGTAGGTACCAAAAAGGGGCTTGTTTCATTTCCCGACAGGTTCATGCCTAGCTGACCGATTAGTAGGCATTGTCTTTTTCGAAGCTCCACTAGGGTGGTCGGGGGATTTTGGAGTCGAGAACAGCCGCTCGGATTGCCACACACTCTCCATGGCATAGTATTTCTATACCAATTCGGATAGCCTCGAGAAATCGCTAATGGGTCTGCGGGCTAGGGCATTAAGAATACCCTCGTAGTGGCAACTGCAAGTGAAAATTGCCGTTAAATCTTGGTTGCTGAGACCTTTTACTCTGCTCCTAGCAAGCAGCAGTCTTGACCCAAAAGTGGTGTACTGACTCTAGCTCCTCGCAGTTGCTTTATGTCTTGGAAGTCCGGATATACGGGATTCGGTAAAAACCTGGGATTGTCATCCTCGATGGTGGGTGGGTAAAAACTGGATTCTACGCCAAGTTGAGTATCCGGGGATGCAAGCTCCGAATTGTGGCATAGATCTGGGACCAATGACGGTCCGACTTCAAGGCAGCCTCCGGCACCTGTGCCCTCTTGGTGATCAGAGACTGGGGTGTAAACTATTTTCAATTCCGGCTATCAGGATGAATCCGTGGACGGGCACTCGATAGTAGCGACAAGGTGGGTGACAGGAGGGAAGTGAATCTCCCTATCATCGGGTCTAATCCCGAGCCGATCAGAGATTGGAACCTGGTCATCCGGTATACACATTGCTTTCAGACGATCGAACAATTTTTTTAAGAACGAAGCAATGGCAGGGTGCGTGTCACTAATACGAGTAGATTCGTCAAGTGGGGTGGTGGTTCCAAAGTCACGTTGAAGCAGATCTTCATTCCGTTCTCTCACGAGGCCTAATGACTCGGACATAAGGCATCCGGACTTACAGGTCTTTCTTTGAAGGTTGAGGATTCCATTGGAACAAGTGTCCCTCGTGAATCAGCGATGAACACTAGGGTTCCGGACTTGATACTCTGATGCGGGGAAAACCTTCCAATCTGGCCATGACGGTTGATCAGGTTGGCTTGCGACAAGATGTCGTTGCTAGTGAAACTCTGATCGGGGGCGAAAGTCCCCTCGGTGCATATCTTGCCACCTACGACGAGGCGAGCCATCGATGCCTTCGGTCCTCACAGTGGAATTCTCAATGAAAGCACCAATGCGGTGTAGAAACCATCAGATCTCGGGTAGGGGGTCCCGAACTATGAGACTAGGATCGACGGTAATAGGAGACGAAGGGGACACGAGTTTACCCAGGTTCGGGCCCTCATATGGAGGTAATACCCTACGTCTTGCTTGATTGTATTGATGGTGTAAGAGGTTACAAAGTTGTTCTACCTCGAGATTGTATGTCTAACCCTAGATGAGTTGTCCTCCTATGCCCTAAAACCCTCCGACTTATATAGATGCCGGGGGTGCCCTTTACATATGGTCGGCAACATGCCGAAGAGATAACTTGCCCAACTACAGCTAATAACTTTGAGAACACGTCTGGACTCCATGAAGCTTCCATCTTGGCATAGATGGTCCTGGGTCCTCCGATGCCTGCCTTGGGGCCCATATAGTCCGGCCCATCAATAATGGCCGGCTATCCAAGGACCCCCTAATCTAGGACTCCCTCAAGCAATAGTGGCTCTAGCTGCCTCTGTTTTTGCCTCTGCCTGTGCCTGAGCTGCAGCTGATGTGGGATTGTCTGGGTCCATCACCACCACGTTGTCCTCAAAATCTGGTTGTAGGGGAAAGTGGGGTCTATCCAGAGAAAAGATGTGCATCTCCATCATGGAGTTGATGAGCACCTGAATGTAGGGTGCATAGCAGCATGAGCGCTTTTGATCACCAGCAACCCTCTTTGCAGTCTACACTATCTGATCCATCACTTTGAATCTCTGGTGCTGGTCAACATGAATCAACAGGTTGATGTAGTAGCCTTGGATCATCTTCTTGTCACCTGACTTGGGCATCGAGTTATGCCTCAAAATAGTGTTGATGGTGCGGAGACCTGCCTAGAGGTGATAGATAGATCCTAGCTTGTGGGACTAAAGCTGTGCAACAGGAATGGCATTGTACAAGTCCTTCATGGCATTGTGGCTTGCTTTGGACTCTGAGTATATGTATATATCTCCATCCTATGCCTCGAGGACTCCTAAGATGGCAGCCCATTCATCAACAACACACTCATATCTTGCTCCTTCTGTCATCCACACGATCCGACCATCTCCATAGAAGTGAGCAGTGGAGTAGAATTGCATGATCATCTCATCGTTCCATGTAGTGAATTATTTGCCAACAAACTTGTTTAGGCCAATGTAGTGGAAGTTGTCTTACACACTCGGGAAGTAGTCTTCATTCTCCTTGATGTACTTATAGTCCACATATCTCATATCACTAACAGTTGGGCTCCTGTCAAGCAGCACAGTCACATAGAAATCATGTTGCTCCTTGGTGTAGAACCTGTAGTCCACAACTGTCTTCCTCCTCTGAGAGCAAGGATCAATGGCTCTCCACTCTCTCAAAGCTGCATCCTTCTTCTTCATGTCAACAACAAGTGGATGGCTGGCATTATGCTCTGGAAGGTGAGGCCTGAGCTTCATCAAAGCAGAAAGAGCATCATCATCAGCTTCTTTGATGGTAGATCCCTTGTTCTTCTCAAATGCTGGAATGTCTCTGGTAGTCCTCTTGGACTTCTCAATAGCAGCCTTCTTGGTTACAGACTTGGTGCTCTTGGAGGGACCTTGCTTTGGCATAGCATCTGCCAAAAGCTTCTTCTACATCTTCTTGGGAGGGGCCTTGACAACATGCTCTTCCTCCTCCTCCTCCTCAGCAGGACCAGCAGCCTCCTCAGGGTCCTCAAACATTGAGGTAGGCCTTCCAACAACACGGATAATCCTTTTCCTGGCCTTCTTCTCTCCTGCCTTCTTAGGCCATGACTTCCTTGGGGTTCAATGGTCATGGTAGCACTACCACTCTCAGGTTCTCTCATAGTCTCCGGAGATACATATACCTTGCTGACTACCCTCTTGGAAGAGGTGGCCTCATTGGCTGACTTCTTGGCAACTTTGTCTTGCTTCTTAGCAAGAACCTCCTCTGGCACAAAGTCCGAATCCTCCTCATCTGAATTCAATATCTTCCGGGTCCTAGTAGCAGCCTTGGGCAACCCATGTGAATTGGGGGTGCCTCGATGTGAAAAGGAACTAGACCTAGGGCTAGTGCGTGAACTCATGTCAATGTTCTGCTCCTGCAAGTTCTGGCTATCCTCAGCATCTGACATATCTGACCCCTAGCTTGGTGACGACTTCGCTATGGCAACGACGGGGGTGAAGATTCCGTCAACGGCGTGGACTTCCAACGGTGGAGGTGCTCGGGAAGAATACGATGATGACCAGGGGGTCCTTTTCGGCAGCTTACGGTTTTGGGGCACGACGGTTTGAGGATTGAATTTCAAAGCGTCAAGTCCACAACATATATACCACTCGCTGTCGGTGACACCGATTCCAAATTTTTGGTGTCACCGGGTTTCTCAACTGTCAGCTGACAGGGAAACTCGGTGTAACTGAGAAAATGGAATCGGTAGTACCAAGATTGAAAACCAGATCAACTCTAGGCATTCGGTGAGATCGAGTTGTTGAGTTGGTTCCACCGAGATGCACTTCGAAGGTTTTAATGGCCAGTCCTTTGTCGATACGGAACTCCGAGTGCTCCTCACACAAAGAGATCAAAAAGTACTTGTTCAAATTTTGTGATGCAGCATGAATAGATCATGAGGTGAGAAAGCATAGATAGCTAGAGGAGTGGTCCTAGGCATTCTTGTACATCCAATTGGCAAATGAAAAATCAAAAGCCAAATAGCAACAATTGGATGTCCTCGAATGAGTAAATAAATACACACCAGCATGCTCACACAATAAGATGTCAAAAGAAAACATGGCAAACATGCACAAACACACTAGCATGTAACAAGAATTTTGGTGATGATGGAGTCATCTATATATGAGTATATTGACTTAGGAGCCAAGTAAGAATACTTGATCATAGGCCATACTCATTGTTTAAGCACAAGTGGGGTTACCACTTTTACATAAAGCATTTAATGTTGTCACATACTATGAGATGCTTTGACTCAATTCTTAGAGTAAATCTCCCCCTTGATGTGACATCCCCGCATAGGAGGGATAAACTAATCTTGGGTTTTGTCGATGAATACCTCATGTAGGTGAAGTAGTGGTGGATGCTCAAACTTGATGAAGATCACCATGAGTTGGGAGCATTCTTGTTGTTTCATTACTCTTCTCACCTAGATGGGTTAGTCCCAACACACAAGAGACAAATACAAGGATATCTATGGACAAGGAGTGCAAAGCATACATGATGATGTCCATTGATTTGTTGATTACCTTGTCCCTTGCTTACCTTTGAGGGAATGTGTGAATCCTTGAACTATTGCATGATGTTGATGTTGATTGCAACTAGTTCTTGCCAATAATGAATATGAGTGGATTTCATTGGCGGAGTCACCCCTCAAGAACTTCTCTAGTTCTTCTTCTTGGGAACCCACATCAAGTTGATGGGGGATCGTTGGTGTTGAAGTAGCACTTGTAGAAGTTGAGATTGTAGTAGTATTGGGAACCCACTTCACCAACGCTTGGGATTCATCTTCATACGAATCAATGTCCTCTTGATGCTTGTTCTTGCCCTTGAGCTTGGGGTCTTGTGGTGGAAGGTCATCTTGAGCTTCCGTTCCCTTGGGGAGAGTATTTTCATACTTCTCCTTTTGAGGAACAAACTTGGGATTGGGGTATTGACCTTCTTCCCATTCAACTCCATTAGCGTTGAAATAGCCAACACCACAGTTCTTCCAGTATCCTTCGTGCTTGCGTACAATCTCCTCAAATTGTTTGCACCCGACAAGAATCTTGTAGATACCTGTGAGAGCCTGGCTTAATAGGAATGATAGACTGCTCATATCAACAAGGAATTCCTTCTTTTCCGAGAGCCCACTCGAAAAGAACTCCAAAGTTAAGCGTGCTTGGCTTGGAGCGATTCTAGGATGGGTGACCGATTGGGAAGTTGGTCCCGAATGCGCACGAGTGAGGACAAAGTGCGCACGACGGGGTGTTACAATACCTTTCTCTATAATCCCTTTGAAAAGTCATTTTCTTGCTCAAGTGTAACTTGGCTAAGAGAAGTCTTAGTTGGATCAATAAAACTAATAAAAGCAATATCGTTGGATTTAACTTTTTTATTGCTACTAGTTGAAGAACCTTTCTTGCCTTTGTTACTAGTTTGCTTAGTCTTAACTTGTGGCATGAACGTAGACAAGAGAAGACGTTTGGCTAGATAAGAGGTAGTCTTCTTTCGAAGATCGTCATTGATAGCTTTCAGGAACTCATGCTCTTGCTCTAAATTGAGCTTCTCGAAGCGGAGCTTCTCATGTGTCCTTTCAATCTCTATATGATCTTGTAGAGTAGACTCATGAGCTAACTTAAGATTGTTTAGTTCTTGAGTTAGTCATTCTATTTCCAACTTATCATCATCACACGACTTATCTAGACTAGAGTGATTACTAGCAAGTTCATCTTGACTAACATTACTAGATTTGTCAAATAGCAAGTCATCTTCAATTAACAAGTCATCCTCATCACTAATGAAATCAAGATACTCGGGGTGTGGTACCTTGGGGCCTTTAGCCATGAAGCAACATCCACTCCCTTCACTTGGTGAATCAAATATGTCGTAGGAGTCGGTTGTCACAAGTGCAAGTCCGGCAACACCTTCATCTTGACTACAGTCGGAGTTGGAGTGGTATCTTCTCTCGGAGTGGTTGTCAGATTCGGAGCCAGAAACCCATTCACCAACATGAGCTTGCTGTCTTCTTCTTGAGTAGCTCTTGATGTACTTGTCCTTCTTCTGTGAGTCCCTACTTATCCTTGAGGGTCTTCGCTCATAATGACCATCCCTACTCCTTCTCTCTCTTCGAGGTGACTCGTCTCTTGAGCTTCGTCTTCTTGGTGTCTCTTCTTTCCTTTTGTAAGGAGTTGTGAACTCATTGGAGTAGTGTTCGGGCTTCCCACAATTGTAGCAGTTTCGGTCACGACTTGACAAACGCTTCTCTTCGTATCTTGAGTTGGAGCTTCGATCTTTTATTCTATTCTTGTAGAACTTGTTTAATTTATTGACCGTGAGGCTTATCTCTTCATTTGTGACAAGGTTGTCACTTAAGTTGCGGGAGCATCACTTGTGGCCTTGTAAGCACCGCTAGACTTGTGGGTGAAGCTCTTCCTTCTCCTTGAGTGTCATCTCATGAGCAAACATCCTTCCAATCACTTCCATTGGCTTGAGATCTTTGTAGTACGGAATCATTTGGATCAATGTGCATACGGTGTCATATCGATCATCCAAAGCTCGAAGTATCTTCTTGATGATGAATTTGTCGGTCATTTCTTCGCCTCCTAAGCCGGCAATCTCATTAGTGATGAGAGCTAGCCTAGAGATCATCTCAGCGACTCCTTCACCATCCTTCGTTTTGAACTTGTCAAGATGAATTTGAAGAACATCCAACTTGGATTCTCTCACAGATTTGGTACCTTCATGCATATCAACCAAAGTATCCCAAATCTCTTTTGCATTCCCAAGACAACTGATTTTGTTGAATTCTTTGGGGCATAAGCAATTGAAGGGAATGTCACATGCTTGAGCATTCAATTGTAACATCTTTAATTCTTCTGCAGTCGCTTCGCGATCCGGTTCCCTTCCATCTGCAAAGAATTCACCTTGCAATCCAACACGAACAACAGCCCAAATCGTTGGATTATGAGCAAGATGATGCATTTTCATTTTGTGCTTCCAACTAGCAAAATTAGTGCCATCAAAGTACGGACCTCTACGGTGATAATTTCCCTCGCTAGACACCATACTCTCCTAGGTTGTGAAACCAATGCAATGGAGACTAAGGCTCTGATACCACTTGTAGGATCGAAATTTAGTCTAGACAGGAATCAGGCACTTTGCCGTCAGCCACCCCGGACAGCAAAGGCATGCATCCCGGACGGCAAAGGATTTGTCGTCCGCCAGCAGACGGACAACCGTCCGGATGAATAAGCCATGGTAAAGGGCGCTTTGCCATCTGTTGGCAGACGGCAAAGACCTTTGAATCTTTGCCATCCGCCATCCGACGGCAAAGGGCCTGGACGGCACACGTGGCACCTTAGCTCCGTTAAGGACTTAACGGCGTGCTTTGCTGTCCGCTGGCCGACGGCAAAGACCATAGTTCTTTGTCATCTGCTAGAGGACGGAAAAGAACCCACCTAGGCCAGCCCCAGGTTGCACAGGTAGCTGCCGTGGCAGCTTTGTCATCTGCTAGCTGACGGCAAGGACCTTAGTCGTCTGCCAGCAGACGGCAAAGTGGCTATATAGCCCCTGTTTTTTCTTAAAATCATTCAATTTGACAGAATATCACATATATATCCAACATGTCAACAATGCAAGTTTTCAACAAGCATACAAATAATAAATCCTCATCATCATCATCATAACTCCACCTCCTCATCATCATCATCAACTCTAACACATTCTAGCACAAAATAACACATTGTACCTAGGACCTACGTACTTCTATCTCGTAGGACCTACCTACCCTCTCTTAGATACAATATCATACAACAAGATAGGCCCTGACTCTCCATTATGGAGAACGAAGATCATCATGTCTCCCATTCTTGGCCTACGCACAATGTTGCTTCCAAGTAGCTCCCTACGATTGAGCATACATTTTTTTCCAATCTTTGATTGTCATGAGTCCATCGGTTTTAGAAATCTGATATGGACAAGAGTGATGCGTGGGCTGACCTGGCCATGGTGGCCCTAAGCTCGTAATAACAACGCGACCTCAAGTGAATCTGCATGGTACAATTTTACCGCAAAAGAAAAACCATGCTCGGTTCTCAAGTGAAATATCTTTACCTCCATATCTTTTTTAGTATTGAAACCAATCTTATCCAAGACAACAATTCTTTCATGACAGGGGATACGCTAGTAGAATAGTAAAAAATTAAAATTAATTATAAGTTGAAGCAAAAGAGGCAGAAGTCATGCTTAATTACGAAAAAAGACTTTTCATTCCAACTTACTGTATCCACTTCGAAGGTCTCATCCAGCATGATGCTGAAGCGCCTACCATCAACTAGAAAAGTCTTGTCACACAGGCCGCGCTCGTCTTCGCAGTATTCGCACATACCGAATTCACTTTCGTCATCAGACATTTCCTATGTTCATAGTTGAAACATTTAAATTCGATCGAAGGAAATTACGAGAAAATTGATCAACACACAGATCACTATTACTCAATATGCAACGGGTTGACTTTAGGTCTGTTGAGTCTTTCCTTCCTAAACTCTCATCTCACGTATATGGTGGGCACTCCCTCTGATATTGCGACCGTCAGTGATGGTGGCTCCTCCATTCGTCCCCGGGTGCATTAGACCAAAATGTCTAGCACACGCGAACGAAGGAGAAGCGACCCCCACGACAACAGTCGGGATTCTTCCTCTCTCTCTCTCTCTCATATATATATATATATAGTGGAAACTCTCCCTCATTGAAAGACACACAATGAGCCAAAACAGACCTAAAGTCAACCTGTTTCATATATCGAGCAATGACATAGAAAAAATGCCGGAATTACGGCATTCTTTGGATCCTAATGCGTGTGTGACTTTCGGTCCATCAAGGCTTTCCTTAAGTAACTCTCATATCTCATGGTGTGTTGGTGCGCTCTCTCTCACACTAATATGCTGGTGTATATATGTTGTTGGGCACTCTCTCACAGTAATAGTTTGACTGCCGGTGATGGACGCCCCACCTCTTCTCTTCTTGCGCAATATATTGATGAGTATATCGCAAAGAAGAGAAGAATGATGAGGCGCCCCCCACGACAACAGTCGGGATTCCTCCATCAAGAACACACATGAAAGTCACACAAGGAGCAACGACAGACGAAAAGTCACACACGCATTATACCGATAAAATATCACAAATACATTAATATTTATAATGAACTCGAATATCACTAATACATCATCCTGAATAATCCAGTTAATGCATCATCAAATATTAACTAATAAATCTTGAATATTATCATATAAGATCACTAATACAGATCGAATATCCTCGAATCCAAAGTGGAGGACGGTGAACTTGGTTCACTAGCGGTCTCTGAGTCGTCGGCGGTGGACACCCAAAGATAAGGAACCATCACGGGATCATAACTCAAGTGAGATCCCTGAAGGATCTACCAGGTATTGTCGAACCGGGCGTCCAACGCCGCCATGTAGCGACGGACGTGCTCGTCCTCCTCCCTGACACGGCGGCGTACCACCTCCGTGGGTGCCCGCTCCCTTCGCACCGGAAGTGGCCCGCGTGACCGCCACCATAGAAGGTCCGGGTCGATGACGAGGCCTGGATTCCTCACCAACCTCCGAGCCCGGGAAGGTAGCACCTCCCAGTGCCAGCCCGTGGGAGCCCAGTCCCGGACATGGCGCCTATCAAGCAGGCTCTCGCGGACTACTCGACGACGAGGATGCGGGCCGGGCATCGTCGACAAATTCCTATGAGAACGTTTTCTTATCGTTTAATCACTAATTTTTCATAAAACCCAATTTTTTTCATCATTAACATACTAATCTAACATAAACATTCATCATAAACATACTAATCTAACATAAACATTCATCATAAACATACTAATCTGACATAAACATTCATCATTAACCTTCATCATAAAAAAATTATGTAATCTAACATACACATCACAAATATATGACCCGTGTCGTGTTGGGGTCGTGGTGTCGGGGGTGTCGTGTCGGGGTCGGGGTGTCGGGGGTGCCGTGTCGGGGTCATGGTGTTAGGGTCGGAGTGTCGGCGATGTCGTGTAGGGGTCAGGGTGTCGGGGGTGTCGTGTCGGGGTAGGGGTGTCGGGGTGTCGTGTCGGGGTTGGGGTGTCGGGGTCGGGGTGTGAGGGGGTGTCATGTCGGGATCGGGGTGTCGGGGGTGTCGTGTCGGGGTAGGGGTGTCAGGGGTGTCGTGTCGGGGTAGGGGTGCTGTGTCGTGGTCGGGGGTGCCGTGTCGGGGTGTCGGGGTGTCGTGTCGGGGGTCGGGGTGTCGATGGTGTCGTGTCGGGGTAGGGGTGCTGTGTCAGGGTCGGGGGTTCCGTGTTGGGGTGTCGGGGTGTCATGTCGGTGGTCGAGGTGTCGTGTCTGGGTGTCGGGGTGTCGCGGTGCCGTGTCGGGGTGTCGGGGTGTCATGTAGATATGGGACGGAGGGAGTATCGCTTATCCAGTCCTATCAAACAAGACCAAGAATCATCTAGACCAGAAATATGAACTATAAAGGCCAAACTTATCGGCGCCGACGCACCCCTCCGCCTCCTCCTCCTCCTCCTCTTCCTCTTCTTATTCTCCTTCTTCCTTTTCTTCTTTTCTTCTTCTTCTCCTCCTCCTCCTCCTTTTCTTCTTCTTTTTCTTCTTCTCCTTCCTCTTCTTCTTCTTCATCATCTCCTTCTCCTCCTCTTCTTCTTCTCTCTTCTTCTAATTAACTACAACTAATTAACCTAACTACAACTAAACTATATTTAACTAAATTACTAACTACAACTAAATTACTAACTACAACTATTAAAAAAACTAAATTACTAACTATAACTAAACTAGATTTAACTAAATTACTAACTAAACTATTAAAAAATGAAAAAACAGAGAGAGGGAGGGGCTCACCGGAGTGGGGATGGTGGAGGCCGGCATTGGTGGAGGTGGAGGAGTCCGACGCCGGCGGTGGGGCGTCGAGGGCGGCGGGTGGCGCGGCAGGGGAGGTGGCGGTGGGGTGTCGGGGGCACCGGGGAGGGAGAGAGGGGCGGGGCGGCGACGGGGCGGCGGTGGCGTCGGGGGCGGTGGGCGCGGGTGGCGGGGTCATGGGGCGACGGGGAGGAGAGAAGGAGAGAAAGAGAGAGAGAGAGAGGCGGGCCGGGGGGCGTTAGCCGTTAGGTAACCCCCCTCTTTGCCGTCTGCTAGCGGACAACAAAGGAGGTTTGCCATCTGCTAGCGGACAACAAAGAGGGTGGTCGTTAGGTCAAGTTGCGGGCTGGGTCGTCAGTGGGCGCCCTCCCTCTTTGCCGTCTGCTAGCGGACGACAAACCTCCTTTGCCGTCCGCTAGCGGACGACAAAGAAGTGGCTAATGGCAAAGCCACCCTTTGTCGTATGCCACCTCTATGCCGTCTGCTTTCGTCTAGCTGATGGCAAAGCCACTGTTTGCCGTCCGCTAGCGGACGACAATGAGGTGGCAGACGACAAATCTTCCGATTCCAGTAGTGTGTGTGTAGGGGGGTGATTAGACTATTTGACCAATTAAAAATCTACTTCTCCCAATTTTAAGTGTTGACAGATTTTAGCATTCATAGCAGCTCAAGTACACCCTACACATGCATGTCTATGACTTATGCAGCGGAAAGTAATAACAATCATGTAATAAAAGGAAGGGTAGGAAGATCAAACTCAATTTGAAGACACACTGATTTTTTCCATGGTTCCGGTATGAGGTGCTATCGTGCCTCCACGTTTATGGAGTCTTCAACCCACGGAGGGTAACGGTCGCGAGAGTCCACGGAGGGCTCTACCCACCGAGGGTTCCACGAAGAAGCAACCTTGACTATTCCATAACGGCTTCCATCCATGAAGGACTAGCCTCACTATGGGTAGATCTTCACAAAGTAGGCGATCTCCTTGCTCTTACAAACTTCTTAGTTCACTCCACAACACGAAGTAGGAGGCTCCTAAGCGACACCTAACCAATCAAGGAGGCACAACCCTCCAAAAGGTAATAGGCTCTAAAATACCGATGAAATCCTTGCTCTTGTGCTTCAAGATGATAGACTCCTCAACAGAATCACTCTCTCACAGATTTGGCTATGGTGGAAGAGATTGATTGGTGGAAAGCAACTTGGGGAGGCTAGAGATCAAGATTAATATGGTTGGAATGGAATGGCATGATCTCAACACATGAGTAGGTGGCTCTCTCTCAGAATATCTGATAGGATAGGTAGGGATCTGTTCTGAGTGTTTCACTTCCAAGTGAGTGGTGTTGGAGACGTATATATAGGCATCTCCAAAAATCCAACCGTTACACCTAAAAATTCAGACTCGGTGACACCGATGTGTTAATCTCGGTGGTACCAAGTTGCCTCAAAGGTAGAAAGTATTGAATTTTTGTGAGACCGATACATAAAACTCGGTTGCATTGATAAGGTGACCAATAGTCAGATTGCCAAACTCGGTGACACCGATTCAAGAAACTCGGTGGTACCAATTCTGTGAATTTGCGTAACAGAAATTTGGCAACCCAAAATCGGTGGCACCTGATAACTTACAAGTGTAGGGGATTAATTGTAGCCTTTCGCGATAAGTAAGAGTGTCGAACCCAACAAGGAGATAAAGGTAGAATAAATATTCCCTAAAGTTCTATCGACCATCGATACAACTCTACGCGCGCTTAATGTTCGCTTTATCTAGAAGAAGTATGAAATTAGAAGTACTTTGTAGGTGTGATAGGATAGGCTAGCAAGATAATAAATAGCACGTAAATAAAAACTAGGGGCTGCTAAGATAGAGAAACAACTAAGTTAGTTTAACGAGTGTGGAAAAGTGGAGGTAGGAGTTGCGGAATTGTCCCTAGGCAATTGATAACTAGACCGGTAATCATTATTGCAATTTTATATGAGGGAGAGCATAAGCTAACATACTTTCTCTACTTGGATCATATGCACATATGATTGGAACTCTATCAAGCAGCTGCAACTACTAAAGATCATTAAGGTAAAACCCAACCATAGCATTATAAGGTATCAAGTCCTCTTTACTCCCATATGCAACAACCCACCTACCCGGGTTTATGCTTCTGTCACTCAAGCAACCCACCATAGGCAAATCATGAACACATTGCAACACCCTATAGCGAGTATCCCTCATGCTTGCGCGACACGGAGAGCACCATAGGACAGCACCAATAATAAAACATGCAACTCAAACCAATCATGATCATCAATCAACCAATAGGACAAAATAGACCTACTCAAACATCATAGGATGGCAGCACATCATTAGATAATAATATGAATCATAAAGCACCATGTTCAAGTAGAGGGTACAACAGGTTGCGGAAGTCCGAACCGCTGTAGATAAAAGGGGGAAGGTGATGGAGGTGTTGGTGAAGATGACGGAGTTGTTGGAGTGGATCGATGTCACGATGATGACCTCGGCGGCGTTTCGGTGCCACCGGTAGAGAGGGGGAGACATCCCCCCTCCTTCTTCTTCATTGACCTTCCCCCTAGATGGGATAAGGGTTTCCCCTCTGTTCCATGGCCTCTATTGTGGAGGAGGGGCGAGAGTCCCTCCGAGATTGGATCTCTCTCTCTGTTTACTTCAGTTTCTGCGCTCCCAAATTCTGGCCTTTCAGCGTTTCTTAAATATCCGGAGATCCGTAACACCGATCGGGCTAAAATTTTGAAGGGATTTTCCTTATAAAAACATCTTTATTGCGGCCGAAGGATAGCTCCAACCGCGCCCTACCCCCAGGGCGCCCCTAGCAGGCTTGTGGCCCCCTCGGGCACCGCCTTCTGTTGATTCCACTTCCCAAAATTCACATATATTCCAAAAAAATCTCTGTAAGTTTTTATCCAATTTGGACTTCATTTGGTATGGATTTTCCGCAAAACAAAAAACATGCAACAAACAGGAACTGGCACTGGGCACTGGATCAATATGTTACTCCCAAAAATAGTATACAAATTTGCCAAAATTATATGAAAGTGGTAGAATATTGGCATGAAACAATCAAAAATTATAGATATGACGGAGACGTATCAGCATCCCCAAGCTTAATTCCTACTTGTACTTGAGTAGGTAAATGATAAAAAAGATAATTTTTGATGTGGAATGCTACCTCGCATAATCTTGATCATATAATCTAATCATTTCATGCATATTAAGATACGAGTGATTCAAAGCAATAGTCTATATTGACATAAAACAGTAATACTTCAGCACACCAACAATGCAATCGTGTCCTTTCAAAATAACATGGACTTAGAAAGTTATCCCTATGAAATCATATGGTCTGGCTATGCTCCATCTTCCCCACACAAAGTATCTAAATCATGCACAACCCCGATGACAAGTCAAGCAATTGTTTCACACTTTTTATGTTCTCAAACCTTTTCAACTCTCACGCAATACATGAGCGTGAGCCATGGATATAGCATTATAGGTGGAATAGAATATGTAGGAGGTGATGAGGAAAAAGAAGAAGATAGTCTCGCATCAACTAGGCGTATGAATGGACTATGGAGATGCCCATCAATAGATATCAATGTGAGTGAGTAGGGATTGCCATGCAACGAATGCACTTAGAGCTATAAGTGTATGCAAGCTCAAAAACAAAACTAAGTGGTCGTGCAAAAAACTCCACTAGTTATATGAAAGTGACAAAATAGGAGACTCTCTATCATGAAGATCATGGTGCTACTTTGAAGCACAAGTGTGTAAAAAGATAGTAGCAATTGTCCCTTCTCTCTTTCTCTCATTTTTTATTTTTTTATTTTGGTGGGCATCTTTGGCCTCTTTTATTTATTTATTTGGGCTTCACTGGCATCTTTTATTTTTTTTTGTAAAGTTTGGAGACTACTCCCAACTTGTGAGGGAATCATAGCTTTCGTCATCCTTTTCTCACACGGGACAATGCTCTAATAATGAAATTCATCATACTTTTATTTACTTACAACTCGATACCTAGAACAAAAATATGACTCTATATGAATGCTTCAGGTAGGATACCGGGATGTGCAATGATCTAGCCTAGCAAATGACATCAAAAAAAAGACAAGCCATGAAAACATCATGCAAGCTGTCTTACAATCATGCAAAGCAATATGAAAATGATGGTGCATGTGATACTAAACGAAACGGTGGATGTTGCATGGCAATATATCTCGGAATGGCTATGGAAATGCCATAATAGGTAGGTATGGTGGCTTTTTTTAGGAAGGTGTATGGTGGCTGTTTTGAGGAAGGTGGATTTCATGCACCGGCGAAAGTTGCGTGGTACTATAGAGGCTAGCAAAGGTGGAAGGGTGTGAGTGCGTATAATCCATGGAATCAACATTAGTCATAAAGAACTCTCATACTTATTGCAAAAGTCTATTAGTTATTAAACAAAGCATTAGACGCATGCTCCTAGGGGTGAGGTTGGTAGGAGTTAACCATCGCATGCTCCCGACACTCACACAAAGGTTGACAATCATTGAACAAATCCTGCTCCGACTTCGTTACATAACGGTTCACCATACGTGCATGCTACGCGAATCACAAACATTAACACAAGTATTTATCCAATTCAAAATTACCCACTACCATAACTCTCATATTACCATCTTTATATCGCAAAACTATTGCAAGGAATCAAACATGTCATATTCAGTGATCTACAAGTTTTATGTAGGATTTTATGACTATCCATGTGAATGACCAACTCCTGTTAACTCTCTAAATGGATATAAGTGAAGCATGAGAGTCTAATTCTTTCGTAAAAAGATATGCCCACACTCTAACAAATATAAGTGAAGAAAAAAATCATTCTACAAATGATGGTTTTCTATTTGTAGAGAAACAAGCAATCCAAACTTCAAATGATATAAGTGAAGCACATGAAGCATTCTATAAAGCCATACTCAAAAATATAAGTGAAGTGCATGAACAATTCTATAAATCGACCAAGTACTATCTCATACCAGCATGGTGCATTGTTAAAATAAAAATAAAAAGCACACGACGCTCCAAGATTTACGCATATCATGTGATGAATAAAAATATAGCTTCAAGTAAAATTATAGATGGTTGTTAGAAGAAAGAGGGGATGCCTTACGGGGCATCCCCAAGATTAGTTTCTTGGGATTCCTTGAGTATTACCTTGGGGTGCCTTGGGCATCCCCAATCTTAGTATCTTTCCATTCCTTATTCCTTCATCCATCATGATCTCACCCAAAACTTGAAAACTTCAATCACACAAAACTTAACAAAACCACCGTGAAATTCGTTAGTATAATAAAGCAAATCACAACTTCATTTACTATTGACAAACAATTAATATTTTATATTTTCATTGTAGATACTGTATTATAATTTTTCCATGGCTTATACCACCGATAAAATCGATAGTTTCCTCAAAACGAGTAAAACAATGCATCAAAAACAGAATCTGTCAAAAACAGGACAGTCTATAGTAATCTGAACATTCAACATACTTATGTAGCTCTAAAAATACTGAAAAAATAGGAAAAAATAAACAATTTGCATAGAAGTACTATGTAAAAATTTCAAAAACTTTTAACATTCCATTAAAAAAAATGTAAATTCACGCACTAAGCCAAAGTTTCTGTTTTTGCACTGCACACACCAGACAAGCAATCTAATCATCCTAAAGGAAAATATTGGCACATTATTTTTTATAATACAATGGATTTATACAAGGTGATAATTATTTTTGTTGAAAATTTTCTGTAATCGAGATTTGCAAAGTTTCCATGGGCATGAATACAGTTCAAGGAGCTCCCCCGGTTCAACGGTGCTCGTCCTTCTTACTTTCACTTCTCATTTTTTTGAAAAGTTTTAGGTTCCCCTCTTTATATATTTTTATTTTTTAAACTATATAAAAGCACACAACAGAATAAAATGACTCTCTAAAACTTCCGGGTTGTCGTGGCAGCGCTTTCTTTAAAGCCATTAAGCTAGGCATAAAGTGCTCAAGTAATGGATACACCAAGATCACAAGGTATATCAAAGCCAATTTTAATTAACAATGATTTGTAGTTTAGTAGTGAGAATAATGTAACATATATCATGCAACAATGAAGTCTAACTCTCTTCCTATGCGTCGGCATGTCATAAAAGAACAATTCATGCACACAAAGTAAATGCCAATACATAGCATAAGCAGTTTCTTGCAATTTTATCAAATTGGAAACATAGAGAGGTGGAGATGTAGTTCCTCTCTAATAATAATTGCAAGTAGGACCAGCAAGAACATGCATATTATATCTATCAAAATCATCATGTGTAATAGTAAAAGGCAACCTATCTATATAATCCTTAATAAGTGCAAACTTCTCCGATATAGTGTAGTTGGGAGAATTAAAAAAGATAATAGGACTATCATGAGTGGGTGCAATAGCAACAATTTAATTCTTAACATAAGGAACTATAGCAAGTTCATCTCCATAAGCATCTTTCATATTGGCATCATGGCCACAAGCATAGCAAGCATCAAGTTCATCAAAAAGGGATATTTCAAGTCAATCCAAGGGATCATAGCAATCAACATAGCATTCATCCTTCGGTAAGCACGAAGGGAAATTAAACAATGTATGAGTGAAGAGTTACTCTCATTAGAAGGTGGGCATGGGTAGCTAGTCTTCTCTTCCTCCTTTTGTTCTTGGCTTTCCTCCTCATCTTTTTTCATCTAATGAGCTCACAGTTTCAGCAATTTCTTCTTCCATAGATTCCTGCAAAATATTAGTCTCCTGCAAAGCAGCGGTCATTCTTTCAATAAATTCAGTAATTTCAGCATTGCAATCATAATTCTCATAGGATTATTTAAGTATGGGAAAAATTTCAGATTCATAAGGGACATCATCATCATACTTTTCAAGCAAATAAGCAATTTCATAAGCACCTTTTAAAACAACAAATTCTTCTATTCGTTCCACATGATAGTAATCATAAATACCTTTAGCATAAGAAGCTAAGGTTTTATTATCATTAAATTTTCATTGAAAGGGGAGGTGTCGAGCTTCTATATTAGAGCAACAAGTAAAGTCACATCTCGAGCATGCATCCCAAGAAACCATCCTAGTATTCTAATTTGATCCCATAAGTGCTTCCCTTTTTGAGATAAGTGATAAACCCTAAAGTATTCACGCTGATCCAACGTGTATCTTATTATCAAGTTGAATGGGGTTTTCTCAGGATTATCAAAGTAGTGCATAATATTTTCCACATAACGAGCATCGAGGGTTTTAGGAGGTTCCCCATCTCCATAAGTAGAAAGTACACCTATTTTTTTGGTATTTCGTGTTCCATATCCATAACTAAAGATAGAGAACAACTTAGAACAGCAAATAAAATCTACTTAGTGATAAAGCAAACAAGCACACAGGAGAATATTAACCCCACGCTATTGCTCCCCAGCAACGGCGCCAGAAAAAGGTCTTGATAACCCAAAAGTGTAGGGGATCAATTGCAGCCTTTCTCGATAAGTAAGAGTGTCAAACCCAACGAGGATCTAAAGGTAGAATAAATATTCCCTCAAGTTCTATCGACCACCGATACAACTCTATGCACGCTTAACGTTCGCTTTACCTAGAACAAGTATGAAACTAGAAGTACTTTGCAGGTGTGATAGGATAGGCTAGCAAGATAATAAAGAGCACGTAAATAAAAACTAGGGGCTGCTAAGATAGAGAAACAACTAAGTTAGTTAACAAGTGTGGAAAAGTGGTGGTAGGAGTTGCGGAATTGTCCCTAGGCAATTGATAACTAGACCGGTAATCATTATTGCAATTTTATATGAGGGAGAGGCATAAGCTAACATACTTTCTCTACTTGGATCATATGCACTTATGATTGGAACTCTAGCAAGCATCCACAAGTACTAAAGATCATTAAGGTAAAACCCAACCATAGCATTATAAGGTATCAAGTCCTCTTTACTCCCATATGCAACAACCCACCTACTCGGGTTTATGATTCTATCACTCAAGCAACCCACCATAGGCAAATCATGAACACATTGCAATACCCTACAGCGAGGATCACTCATGCTTGCGCGACATAGAGAGTACCATAGGACAACACCAATAATAAAACATGCAACTCAAACCAATCATGATCATCAATCAACCAATAGGACAAAATAGATCTACTCAAACATCATAGGATGGCGACACATCATTGGATAATAATGTTCAAGTAGAGGGTTCAGCGGGTTGCGGGAGAGTGGACTGCTGTAGATAGATGAGGGAAGGTGATGGAGGTGTTGGTGAAGATGACGGAGTTGTTGGAGTGGATTGCCATCACGATGATGGCCCCGGTGGTGTTACTGTGCCACTGGGAGACAGGGGAGAGAGCCCCCCTCCTTCTTCTTCTTCCTTGACCTTCCCCCTAGATGGGAGACGGGTTTCCCCTATGGTCCATGGCCTCCATGGTGGCGGAGGGGCGAGAGCCCCTCCGAGATTGGATCTCTCTCTCTGTTTCCTTCTGTTTCTGCGCTCACAAATTATGGCTTTCACCATTTCTTAAATATCCGTATATCCGTAAGTCCGATCGGGCTGAAATTATGAGGGTATTTTCCTAATTCAAATATCTTTCTCGCGGCCAAAGGACAGCTCCAACCGACCTAAGGGGTAGCCACAAGCCCTCAGGGCACGCCCTACCCCCAGGGCGCGCCTGGCAGGCTTGTGGGCCCCTCGAGCACCGCCTTCTGTTGATTCCACTTCCCAAAATTCACATATATTCCAAATAAATCACCATAAGTTTTTATCCCGTTTGGACTTCGTTTTCTATGGATTTTCTCCAAAACAAAAAACATGCAACAAACAGGAATGGGCACTGGGCACTGCATCAGTATGTTAGTCCCAAAACTAGTATAAAAATTTGCCAAAAGTATATGAAAGTTATAGAATATTGGCATGAAACAATCAAAAATTATAGATACGATAGAGACGTATCAGCACCGAAGGAGAATTGGTTGAACCGAAGGGTTAGGGTTTGGCTGAGTCTGTCTGCGGCTGAGAATCGGTGGCACCGAGTGGAAAGTGTTGGTTGCACTGTGCTACTTCTTGAGCTTGCGTTGGTTTCCCCTTGAAGAGGAAATGGTGGTGTAGCAAAGTAGATAAGTATTTCCCTTAGTTGTTGAGAACCAAGGTATCAATCCAGTAGGAGATAGAAGCAAGTCCCCAATCTTCGCACCTACACAAACAATCAAACACTTGCAGCCAATGCTATAAAGGGGTTGTCAATCCCTTCACAGTTATTTGCAAGGATGATATATGATGGAGATAGATATAGAAGATTACTAAAACGAAAATTAAACAAAATTAAAAATATTGCAGCAAAGTGTTTTTGGTATTTTTGGTTTATAGATCTGAAAATATAATATGGAAAATATACCCGGGGGCCATAGGTTTCACTAGAGGCTTCTCTCATGAAGGAAAATAATACGGTGGGTGAACAAATTACTGTCGAGTAATTTATAGAAAAGCGAATAATTATGAAGATATCCAAGGCAATGATTATGCATATATGCATCATGTCCGTGTCAAGTAGACCAAAACGATTCTACATCTACTACTATTACTGCACATATCGACCGACTCCTGCCTACATCTAGAGTATTAAGTTCATGAAGAACAAAGTAACGCATTAGGTAAGATGACATGATGTAGAGGGATAAACTCAATCAATATGATGAAAACCCCATCTTTTTATCCTTTACGGCAACAATACAATACGTGCCTTGCTACCCCTACTATGTCACTGGGTGAGGACACCGCAAGATTGAACCCAAAACTAAGGACTTCTCTCATTGCAAGAATTACCAATATAGTTGGCCAAACCAAACAAATAACTCGAAGAGATTTGCAAAGATATGAAATCATGCATATAATAATTCAGAAAACACTAAAATAATATTCATGGATAATCTGAACATAAACCCACAATTCATTGGATCTCGACAAACACATCACAAAAGAGTATTACCTCGGATAGATCTCCATGAAGATCATGAAGAACATGGTATTGAAGCACAAAGAGAGAGAAGAAGCCATCCAGATACTAGCTATGGACCCGAAGGTGTATGGTGAACTACTCACACATCATCGGAGGGGCAATGGAGTTCATGTAGATGCCCTCCATGATCGAATCCCCCCTAGCAGATTACCGAAAAAGGCTCCAAGATCAGATCTCTCGAGAATGGAGGCTTCGGGTGGCGGAAAAGTATTTTCGTGGATCCCTTTGGTACTGGGGAATATTTGGGAGTTTATTGGCTGAAGAATAGGGTTAGGAGACCTACTGGGGGCCACAAGCCTACCAGGCGTGACCAGGGGTGGTGGCCGCGCCCCGTGGCTTGTGACCTCCTGGCAGGTCTCTTGCCTTCCCCTTCAAGTCTGGTAGATGTCTTATGGTCCAAGAAAAATCATCACGAATGTTTTATTCCATTTGGACACCGTTTAATATTCCTTATCTGCTACTCAAAAACAGGGAAAAACAGATATGGCACTAGGCTCTAGATTAATAGGTTGGTCCCAAAAATAATATAAAATATCATATTAATGCATATAAAACATACAAAACAGATAATATAATAGCATGGAACAATCAAAAATTATGGATACATTAGAGACGTATCAAGCATCCCCTAGCTTAATTACTTCTCGTGCTCAAGTGGGTAAATGATAAAAACAGAATTTTTTATGCGGAATGCTGCCTAACATATTTATCCATGTAATATTCTTTATTGTGGCATGAATGTTCAGATCTATAAGAATCAAAACAAAATATTAATTTTGACATAAAAACAATAATATTTCAGGCATACTAACAAAGCAATTGTATCTCTTCAAAAAATAATGGCAAAAGAAAGTTATGCCTACAAAATCATATAGTCTGGCTATGCTCCATCTTCCCCACACAAAGTATTTATGTCATGCACAACCCTGATGACAAGTCAAGCAATTGTTTCACACCTTTTATGCTCTCAAACTTTTTCAACTCTCACGCATTACATTAGCTGAGCCATGGATATAGCACTATAGGTGGAATAGAATATGGTGCAGGTTCTGAAGAAAAGGAGAAGATAGTCTCACATCAACTAGGGGTATCAACGGATATGGAGATTCCTATTAATATATATTAATGTGAGTGAGTAGAGATTGCCATGCAACGGATGCACTAGAGCTATAAGTGTATGAAATCTCAAAGAAAGTAAGTGGGTGTGCATTCAACTTGCTTGCTCATGAAGACCTAGGGCAATTTGAGGAATCCCACAATTGGAATATGCAAGCCAAGTTATATAATTAAAAATTCCCACTACTATATGAAAGTGAAAAAATAGGAGACTCTCTGCCATGAAGATCATTGTGCTTCTTTAAAGCACAAGTGTGGAAAAAGATAGTAGCATTGTCCCTTCTCTCTTTTCTCTCTCACTTTTTATTTTGGTCGGTATCTAGGGACTTTTTTATTTGGGGTTTGCTGGCCTCTTTTATTTTTCATAAAGTCCGGAGTCTCATCCCAACTTGTGAGGGAATCATAGCTTCCATCATCCTTTCCTCACAAGGGACAATGCTCTAATAATGATGATCATCACACTTTTATTTACTTACAACTCAAGAATTACAACTCGATATCTAGAACAAAATATGACTCTATATGCATGCCTCCGACGTCTAATGGGATGTGCAATGATCGAGCATAGAAAATGACATAAAAAAAGAACAAGCCATGAAAACATCATGCTAGCTATCTTACGATCGTGCAAAGCAATTTGAAAATGATGGTGCATGTCATAATAAACGGAACGGTGGAAGTAGCATGGCAATATATCTCGGAATGGCTATGGAAATTCCATAATAGGTAGGTATGGTGGCTGTTTTGAGTAAGGATATATGGTGGGTTTAATGCACCGCCGAAAGTTGCGCCGTACTAGAGAGGCTAGCAAAACTGGAAGAGTGAGAGTGCGTATAATCCATGAACTCACATTAGTCATAAAGAACTAACATACTTATTGAAAAAATTTGTTAGTCATCAAAGCAAAGTATTATACGCATGCCCCTAGGGGAGAGGTTGGTAGGAGTAAACCATGGCACACTCCCGGCACTCACACAAATGCTGACGATCAATAAAAAAAATCATGCTCCGAGTTCCTTACATAACGGTTCACCATATGTGCATGCTACGGGAATCAAAAACCTTTACACAAGTATTTTTACCAATTAACAATTACTTCCTAACATTACTCTTAATATTACCATCATTATATCTCAAAACTTTATGCAAAGAAACAAACTTCTCATAATACTCAATGCACTTTATATGAAAGTTTTTTTATATCCCTCTTGGATGCCTACCATATTAAGACTAAATTCATAACCTAAACCAATCACAATGCTTTTTAAATACTCTCAAAATAATATAAGTGAGGTACAAGAGTTCAATTATTTCTATAAAACAAAACACCATCGTGCTCTAAAAAGATATAAATGAAGCACTAGAGCAACATTGCCTAGCTCAAAAGATATAAGTGAAGCACATAGAGTATTCTAATAAATTCATAATTCATGCGTGTATCTATCAAAATATGTGTTCAGCAAGGATGATTGTGTCAAATTAAAAATCAAAGTCTCATATCATACAAGACGCTCCAAGCAACATATATCATGTGGTGAATAAAAATATAGCCTCAAGTAAATTTACCGATGGATTGAAGATGAAAGAGGGGATGCCTTCCGGGGCATCCCCAAGCTTAGGCTCTTTGGTATCCTTGAATATGTCTTCGAGTGCCTTGGGAATACCCATGCTTAGGGTCTTGCGACTCCTTATTCCATAGTCCATCTAATCTTTACCCAAAACTTGCAAACTTCACAACACAAAACTCAACAGAAAACTCGTGAGATCCGTTAGTATAAGAAAAAACAAATCACCACTTTAGGTACTATTGTGAACTCATTATTTATTTATATTGGTGTAAGTATTCTAACTTTTCCATGGTTCATACCCCCCGGTACGACCCATAGATACATCAAAATAGGTAAACAACACAAAGAAAACAGAATCTGTCAAAAACAACAGTCTGTAGCCATCTGCAAACTTAGAGTACTTCTATAACTCCAAAATATTTGAAAATTAGGAAAACCTGGGAAATTTGTATATCAATCTCATGTAAAAATTTACACTCATTCGACGGTCTGATAAATTTATAAAATTCATGTACTGGGCGCAATAGTTTCTGTTTTTCAGCAAGATCAAATCAACAATCACCATAGACCATCCCAAAGGTCTTACTTGGCTCAAATACTAATTAAAAGACCAAAACACAATTAATACAGAGGTAATAATGTGTGAAACACTCAAAAATAGAAGCAGAAACATAAACATAAAAATAAAATTGGGTTGCCTCCCAACAAGTGCTATTGTTTAACGCCCCTAGCTACACAAAACGCAATAGATCTAGGTATTGTCATCTTTGGTATTAGCAACCTTCGTGAGGGCCTTCTCAAATCTGGGGGGCTCTATCCGCTTGCTTGGGTTTTCGGGCAAAGGAACCATCTTAAGATCCAACATATCCAAACACTTATTGCAAAGGGTAATCAAAGTGTTCAAGCGACCGAGATTTCCATTAATATGTTTGAGGGGTTCGTGATATTTCTGTAACTCGGCTAAGTGTTTATGCCAGTCACCCAATGCGTCGAGGACTTGAAATCCCTCTTGTCAAAAGGTAGGCCCCTTTTTTCTGGGGTAACCCCCAAAATTCCTTCCAAAACTTTATAAGCGGCACTTGCATCAAGTTCGGTAAAATTCCCTTTCGAGGCAAAATCCAAAATTTTCTATGATGTAAAGCCAATCCAATGTCAAAATTTCTAAGCAGAACTTTTGTATCTCCTTTTAGATTGTAAATACACTGGGATTCCATTAGCCTATACCGGGTATCTTTCAGATTTTCCCCTTGTGTTTGCTTGAAGTATAGAACTTCAAAGTCTGGTGACAATGGGCAGGTAGTAATGCTAGTCATAGTAAAAAGTAAAAGATCCGGCAGGAAAAAGGGCAACGAAAAAGAGAAGGCAAATAAAACGGCAAATTGGTAAAGTGGGGGAGAGGAAAACGAGAGGCAAATGGCAAATAATGTAAATGCAAGAGATGAGTTTGTGATGGGTACTTGGTAGGCTTGATGTAGATCTCCCCAGCAACGACACCAGAAATCCTTCTTGCTACTTCTTGGGCTTGCGTTGGTTTTCCTTTGAAGAGGAAAGGGTGGTGCAGCAAAGTAGATAAGTTTTTCCCTCGGTTTTTAGGAACCAAGGTATCAATCTAGTAGGAGATACAAGCAAGTTCCCAATCTTTGCACCTACACAAACAATCAAACACTTGCACCCAACGCTATAAAGGGGTTGTCAATCCCTTCAAGGTTATTTGCAAAGATGAGATCTGATAGAGATAGATATAGAAGATTACTAAAATGAAAAGTAAAACAAAAGTAAAAAGATTGCAGCAAAGTATTTTTGGTTTATAGATCTGAAAATATAATGTGGAAAATAGACCCGGGGGCCATAGGTTTCACTAGAGGCTTCTCTCATTAAGGAAAATAATACGATGGGTGAACAAATTACTGTCAAGCATTGATAGAAAAGAGAATAATTACGAAGATATCCAAGGCAATGATTATGCATATAGGAATCACGTCCATGTCAAGTATACCGAAACAATTCTGCATCTAGTACTATTACTCCACACATCGACCCAGTCTTGCCTGCATCTAGAGTATTAAGTTCATGAAGAACAGAGTAACGCATTAGGTAAGATGACATGATGTAGAGGGATAAACTCAAGCAATAGGATGAAAAACCCATATTTTTATCCTTGATGGCAACAATACAATACGTGCCTCGCAACCCCTACTATGTCACTGGGTGAGGACACCACAAGATTGGTGGATAATCTGAACATAAACCTACAACTCATCGGATCTCGACAAACACACCGCAAAAGAGTATTACATCGGATATATCTCCATGAAGATCATGAAGTACACGGTATTGAAGCAAAAAGATAGAGAAGAATCTATCTAGTTACTAGCTATGGTCCCGAAGGTCTATGGTGAAATACTCACTTATCATCGGAGGGGCAATAGAGTTAATGTAGATGCCCTCCGTGATCGAATCACCCTCCGGCAGATTATCGGCAAAGGATCCAAGATTGGATCTCTCAGGAATGGAGGCTTCCGGCGGCGGAAAAGTATTTTCATGGCTCCCTTTGGTACTGGGGGAATATTTGGGAATTTATAGGCCGAAGAATAGGGTTAGGAGACCTACTGGAGGGCCACAAGCCTGCCAAGCGCGGCCAGGGGTGGTGGCCACACCCCCTGGCTTGTGACCTCCTGGGAGGTCTCTTGACTTGCCGTCCAAGTCTGGTAGATGTCTTCCGGTCCAAGAAAAATCACCGTGAAGATTTTATTTCGTTTGGACTCCGTTTAATATTCCTTATCTGCAATACTCAAAAACAAAGAAAAACAGAAGGTGGCACTAGGCTCTAGATTAATAGGTTAGTCCCAAAAATAATATAAAATATCATATTAATGCATATAAAATATCCAAAACAGATAATATAATAGCATGGAACAATAAAAAATTATAGATACGTTGGAGACATATCACACCGATTTTGGGAATATGGCTTTGGACAGACTTTTCGTGGAAGAGCTTGTGGGTGTATGTGGTGACTATCACTTGTGCACGTACGAGCATTTTGTTCACCAACAGTACCTTACCCCCTTTTGATAGTATGGGATTTCCTATGGACTCAAAGCGATTTCTGACAAAGTAAAATGTAGAGTCCTCTTGCTTGAAGCTTTGCCAATCTATTTCCTTGCATCTTAGGGTATTCTGCAATGCTTTTTGCCAACCCATCATTGAACTTTTCTTGAAACATGGTTAGTGGAAACATTATTTGAATGACATATATGTTGTTATTAATTACCAAAACCACCAAGGGAGCAAATGTGCTTTCACTTTCATCATGTTGGTTTGATTCGTGTTCGCTACTTTGATAATTTGACATGTGGGTGGACTGGTGCTTAGGTGTTGTTCTTACTTGAACAACCTCCCACTTATGATGAACCCCATCGCAAGCATCTACAACTACATGAAAAGTATTAAGATAAAACCTAACCATAGCATTAAACATGTGGATCCAAATCAGCCCCTTATGAAGTAGCACATAAACTAGGGATTAAGCTTCTATCACTCTAGCAACCTATCATCTGATAAATATTCCACAATGCGTTCCCTTAGGCCCAAGGATGGTGAGGTGTCATGTAGTTGACGTTCACATGACACCACTAAGGGAATCACAACATACATATCATCAAAATATCGAACACATATCAAATTCACATGATTACTTGCAACATGACTTCTCCCGTGACCTCAAGAACAAGGGTAACTAATCACAAATAATATGCATGCTCAAAATCATAGGGGTATTAAATAGCCTAATGGATCTGAACATATAATCTTCCACCAAATAAACCATATAGTAATCAACTACGCAAGGTAATCAACACTACTAGTCACCCACAACTACCAATCTGAGGTTCCGGTACAAAGATTGAACACAAGAGATGAACTAGGGTTTGAGAGGAGATGGTACTGTTGAAGATGTTGATGGAGAATGGCCTCCCAAATATGAGAGGGTTATTGTTGATGACGATAGCTTCGATTTCCCCCTTCGGGAGGGAAGTTCCCCCGGCAGAATCGCTCCGCCGGAGGGTAAAAGTGCTCCTTCCCAAGTCCCACCTAGAGACCGTAGTTTTCTGTCTTGAAAGTCCTCTCCTTATTTTTTAGGTCAAAACACCTTATATACCACAAGATGGGATCTGGAGGTGTGCCGGGCTGTGCACAACCCACCAGGGGACGCCTGGGGGCCTGGAGTGCCCTGGTATCTTGTGCTTACCAGGGTGGCCCCCTCATTAGTTATTTTTCTCAAATATTTATTCTATGTTCCAAAATAAATCTCCGTGAAGTTTCAGCTCATTTGAAGATGTGCAGAATACGTATCTTTGGTATGCTTTTTCAGGTCCAGAATCCCAGCTGCCGATATTCTCCCTTTTTGTACAAACCTTGCATATTATGAGAGAAAATGAATTTGAATTACTCCCTAAAGCATTAATATGGATAAAAACATTATAAATAATAGTGGGAAATCATGATGTAAAATAGACATAAAACTAACCCAAGTTTAGACCTCGCTTGTCCTCAAGCGAAAGCCGATATCGAAAAACATGTCCACATGGTTTGAGAGAGAGGTGACGATAAAACAAAATAGGGACATAGTAGCATCATGCTTATTATCATAACAGCAATAAACTTTATCATAAAAATCTTTCATATAACTTTTATTTTATAACATCATCATATAACTTGTTATGAACAAGTAACAATTCATCACAACAAAGAAGTATAAAGCACAAACCTTATTGGAAACCAACAAACTATGTTCTCGGTCAACTTTGCAACTACAATTCATCATATTTTCAGGAAGGGTCTCATGTTGGAGCCTTTTGGCAAGTCCACATACTCATCCATAATTTAATCTTCTATGATTGCTAACACTCACAACATACCCATGAGCAAAAAGTTTCAACAAGACACATAGAAAGATAGGGGCATTGTTCGAAATACGCCCTAGAGGAAATAATAAAGTGGTTATTATTATATTTCCTTGTTCATGATAATCGTTTATTATCCATTTTATAATTGTATCGATTGGAAACTCAATTAAATGTGTGGATACATAGACAACAATGTGTACCTAGTATGCCTCTAGTAGACTAGCTCGTTGATCAAAGATGGTCAAGGTTTCCTAGCCATAGACATGAGATGTAATTTGATAATGGGATCACATCATTAGGAGAATGATGTGATGGACAAGACCCAAAGTATGAATGTAGCATATGATCATGTCAGTTTATTGCTATAGTTTTCTGCATGTCAAGTATTTGTTCCTATGACCATGAGATATTGACAATCACTGACACCGGAGGAGTACCTTGTGTGTATCAAACGTGGCAATATAAGTGGGTGAATATAAAGATGATCTACAGGTATCTCCAAGGGTGTCTGTTGAGTGGGCATGGATCAAGACTAGGATTTGTTACTCCGTGTGATAGAGAGGTATCTCAGGGCCCACTCGGTAATACAACATCACAACTAGCCTTGCAAGCAAAGTGACTAAAGTGATGCCCACGGGATCTTGTATTACAAAAAAGAGCGAAGAGACTTGACGGTAACAAGATTGAACTAGGCATAGAGATACTGACGATCGAATCTTGGGCAAGTAACCTATCGAAGAACAAAGGGAACAGTATACGGGATTAACTGAATCCTTGACATAGAGGTTCAACCGATAAAGATATTCATAGAATATGTAGGAACCAATAAGGGCATCCAGGTCCCGCTACTGGTTATTGATCGTAGAGGTGTCTCTGTCATGTCTACATAGTTCTCGAACCTGTAGCGTCTGCACACTTAACGTTCGGTGATGTTTCAGTATTATTGGGTTATGCATGGTGGTGAGCGAAGGTTGTTAGGAGTCCTGGATCAGATCCCTAAAGTAACGAGGAGCTCTAGAATGGTCCAGAGGTAAAGATTGAAATATAGGAAGTCCCGTTTTGGCCACCGGAAAAGTTGTGAGTACTTCGGTAGTGTACCGGGAGTGCAAGGAGGATTCCGGGGGGCCACCCACGCCGGGAGGGCACATGGGCCTTATGAGTGGATCACCAACCCTTAGTGGGCTAGGCAAGCTAGGACCTAAGGGCCCATGTGGCTAGGAGGTGGGACAAGGAAAAAAAACCAAGAGGGAGAAGGATTCCAAGTGGAATCCTACTAGGAGTAGGATTGGAGGTGGACTCTCCCACCTCCACCACTTCGGCCGACTCCTAAGGGGAACCCTAGGGGCACCGCCCCCTCCCCTCTATCCTATATATATTGGAGGGGAGAGATGACAGCTGCACAAAAACCCTAAGCCATGGTGCAACCCTCTCTCCCAGGATAGATCATATCCTCTAGTTTTTCCATGGTGCTTAGCCGAAGCCCTGCCGGAATAGTTCCACCACCACCGCCGTTACGCCGTCGTGCTGCCGGAGAACTCATCTACCTCTCCGCTCCCTCTTGCTGGATCAAGAAGGCAGAGATCGTCATCAAACTGTACTTATGCTGAACGCGGAGGTGCCATCCATTCGGCGCTAGATCGAGAAGGATCGTGTTCGGATCGCGGGACGGCTAGCGATTTGGATCGCGAAGACGTTCGACTACATTAACCACTTTTCTTAACGCTTCCCGCTAAGTGATCTGCAAGGGTATGTAGATCCACTCTCCCTCTCGTAGATGCTCATCACCATGGATAGATCTTGCGTCTGCGTAGGAATTTTTTTGTTTCCCATGCAACGTTCCCAATAGTGGTACCAAAGCTAGGTCTATGTGTAGATGAGATCACGAGTAGAACACAAAGGAGTTTGTGGGCGTTGATGCTCAGATTGCTTCCTCCCTTGGTCTTTTCTTGATTTAGCGGTATTGTGGTATGAAGCGTCCCTGATCAACCTTACGTGTACGCTTACGAGAGACTGGTTCCATCGACTGACATGTGACTTTGTTCCATAAAGATGGCTGGCGGGTGTCTGTCTCTCCTACTCTAGTTGGATCGGATTAGACAAAGGCGGTCCTTGAGAAGGTTGAATAGAAATTTGTGTATCACAGTTGTGGTTTTTTCGTAGGTAAGAATTGTTCTTCCTAGATACCCGTAGCAGCCACGTAAAACATGCAACAAAAATTAGAGGACATCTAACTTGTTTTTGCAGGGTATGTTGTGATGTGATATGGCGAATTACATGATGAGATATATGTGATGTATGATATGATCATGTTTTGTATAGAATATCACGACTTGCATGTCGATGAGTACGGCAACCGGTAGGAGCCATAGGGTTGTCTTTAATTATATTCCCCATTTTTGCATTACTTTATCGCTGTGAGTTAGCAATAGTCATGGAACCAACAATTAGCACGACAACCTCATGGCGACATGTTTATGGAGATCAATATGATGGAGATCATGGTGTCATGCCGGTGACAATAAAGATCACGGTGCTTCGAAGATGGAGATCAAAAGCACAAGATCATGCCGGTTCATGTCACTTATGATTTGCAAGTGATGTTAATCCTTTTATGCAGCTTATTTTGCTTAGGACGACCGTAGCATTATAAGGTGATCCATCACTAATATTTCAAGATAAAATTGTGTTCTCCCTAAGTGTGCACCGTTGCGGAAGTTCGTCGTGTCGAGACACCATGTGATGATCGGGTGTGATAGACTCTACGTTCACACACAATGGGTGCAAGCCATTGTTGCACGTGCAGAACACTCAGGTTAAACTTGACTAGCCTAGCATGTACATACATGGCCTCGGAACACAAGAGACCGAAAGGTCGAACATGAGTCATATAGTAGATATGATCAACATGATGATGTTCACAGTTGAAACCACCTCATCTCACGTGATGATCGAACTTGGGTTGGTGAATTTGGATCATGTATCACTCAGATGACTAGAGGGATGTCAATTTGAGTGGGAGTTTTTTAATTTGATTAACTAAACTCATTATATTGAACAATAGTCTTAGTAACCTTTGCATATTTATGTTGTAGATTAATGGCTCGCGCAGTAGTTCCCCTGATTTTTAATGCATTCCTAGAGAAAGCCAACTTGAAATATGATGGAATTAACTTTGGAGATTGGGCCTATAATCTGAGGATTATCCTCAAGGCTTCCCAGAAGGCTTATGTTCTTGATGCATCGCTTGGTGATCCACTCGCTCTCGTGTTGTCCGAACACGTTAAGAACGCTTGGGAGGCACGTTCTAGAGATTACTCAATAGTTCCATGTGCAATGTTGTATGGCTTAGAATCGGGACTTCAAAGACAGTTTGAATGTCATGGAGCATATGAGATGTTCCAGGAGTTGAAGTTTATCCTTGAGAAGAATGCCCGGACCGAGAGGTATGAGACCTCCGATAAGTTCTATGCTTTCAAGATGGAGGAGAATGGGTCTGTCAATGAACATATACTCAAAATGTCTGGGTATTTGAACCATCTGGCTGAGTTAGGGATGCCCCTTTCACCGAAGGCGATCACTAACAAATTTCTTCAATCATTGCCACCTAGCTACAAGAGCTTCGTGATGAACTATAACATGCACCGGATGAAGAAGTCAGTCGTCGAGTTGTTTGCGATGTTGAAAATCGCTGATTCTGAAATCGAGAAAGGGCATCATGTGTTGATGGTCAATAAAACCACTAGTTTCAAGAAGAATGGCGAGGGAAAGAAGGGTAATTCCAAGAAGAGTGGCAAAACAATTGGCCCTCCCATGAGGAAACCCAAGGCTAGACCCAAACCAGAAACCGAGTGCTTTCATTGCAAGGGAACTAGTCACTGGAAGCAGAACTGCCCCAAGTATCTGGTTAACAAGAAGGCGACCAACACCAAACAAGGTATATATGATATACATGTTATTAATGTGTACCTTACCAACTCTCATTTTAGTGCCTCGGTATTTGATACCGGTTCGGTTGCTCACATTTGCAAGTCATAACAGGAGCTACTGAATAGATGAAGGTTGGCTAGGGACGAAGTGCTGATGCGCATGGGAAATGGTTCCATGGTTTATGTGATCGATGTCGGCACGCTCGCTCTTCGGTTACCATCAGGATTAGTTATGAACCTGAATAATATGTATTTAGTGCCTGTGTTAAGCATGATCATTATATCTGGATCTTGTTTATTGTGAGATAGTTACTCATTTAAATTAGAGAATAATGGTTGTTCTATTTATATGAGTAATATCTTTTATGGTCGTGCACCCAGTGTGAGGGGTTTATTCTTATTGAATTTCAATAGTGATGATACACATGTTCATAAAATAGATGCCAAAAGATGTAGAGCTGATAATGATAGTACCAATTTCTTGAGGCACTACCGCTTAGGTCATATTGGTGTAAAATGCATGAAGAAGCTCCATGCTGATGGACTTTGGAGTCAATTTATTTCGAATCACTTGACACATGTGAACCATGCCTCATGGGCAAGATGACTAAGAACCCGTTTTCTAGAACAATGGAACGGGCAAGTGACTTGTTGGATATGGGTATATTTACTTAATGAAAGACAAGTCTGAAACATTTGAAAAGTTAAAGCAATTTCAGAGTGAAGTTGAGAATCATCGTAACAAGAAGATTAAATTCCTACGATCTGACCGAGGAGGAGAATATTTGAGTTATGAGTTTGGTTGTCACTTAAGATAGTGTGGAATTGTTTCACAATTGACATCGCTTGGAACGCCACAGCGTAATGGTGTGTCTGAACGACGTAATCGAACCTTATTGGATATGGTGTGTTCTATGATGTCTCTTGCCGATTTGCCACTATCATATTGGGGTTATGCATTAGAGATAGCTGCATTCATTTTAAATATGGAACCATCGAAATCCATTGAGACGACGCCATATGAACTATGGTTTGGCAAGAACCCAAAGTTGTCGCTTCTTAAAGTTTGGGGATGTGATGCTTATGTCAAAAAGTATCAGCCTGAAAAGCTGGAATCCAAAGCAGAGAAATGCGTCTTCATATGATACCAAAAGAGACAGTTGGGCATACCTTTTATCTCAGATCCGAAGGCAAGTGTTTGTCGCTAAAAATGGAACATTTCTTGAGAAAGAGTTCCTCTCGAAATAATTGTGTGGGGGGAAAATAGAACTTGGTGAGGTTATCGAACCTTTACTTCAACCAGAGAGTAGTGCATCACAGAAAGATGTTTCTATAGAGCCTGCATCGGTTGGAGAGGAAATTAATGATGATGATCATGAAGCTTTGGATCAAGTTACTATCAAATCTCGTAGGTCGACAAGGATGCGTACTGCTCCTGAGTGGTACGACAACCCTGTCTTAGAGGTCATGTTGTTGGACAATGATGAACCTACAAGCTATGGAAAAGCGATGATGGGCCCGGATTCCAAGAAATGGTTAGAAGCCATGAAATCCGAGATGGGATCTGTGTATGAAAAAAAAGTATGGACTTTGGAAGTATTAAGAGGAAGACGGACGCTTACGGTAATGTCACCGTCTATAAAGCTCGACTTGTGGCAAAAGGTTTTTCAAAAGTTCAAGGAGTTGACTATGATGAGACCTTCTCACCCGTAGCGATGCTTAAGTCCGTCAGAATCATGTTAGCAATAGCTGCATTTTTCGATTATGAAATTTGGCAGATGGATGTCAAAACATTGTTCCTTAACGGTTTCCTTAAGGAAGAGTTGTATATGATACAACCAGAAGGTTTTGTCCATCCAGAGAATTGCTAACAAAGTTTGCAAACTCCAGCGATCCATTTATGGACTGGCACAAGCATCTCAGAGTTGGAATCTTCGCTTTGATGAGGTGATCAAAGCGTTCAGATTTATACTAGTTTACGGAGAAGCTTGTATTTACAAGAAAGTGAGTGGGAGCTCTATAGCATTTGTGGATGACATATTGCTGATTGGAAACAATATAGAAATGTTGAAAAGCCTGAAGCAATATTTGAACAAGAGTTTTTCAATGAAGGACCTAGGATAAGCCATTTTCATATTAGGCATCAAGATCTATAGAGATAGATCGAGACGCTTAATAGGACTTTCGCGGAGCACATACCTTGACAAAGTTTTGTAGAAGTTCAAAATGGACCAGTCCAAGAAAGGGTTCTTGCCTGTGTTGCAAGGTGTGAAGTTGAGTAAGACTCAATGCCTAGTGACTGCAGAAGATAGAGAAAAGATGAGTGTCATCCCCTATGATTCAGCCATAGGCTCTATCATGTATGCAATATTGTGCACAAGACCCGATGTCAGCCTTGCCATAAGTATGGCCGGAAGGTTTCAAAGTGATCCAAGAATGGAGTGGCCGACGGTGAAGAATATCCTTAAGTACCTGAAAAGGACTAAGGAAATGTTTCTTGTTTATGGAGGTGATCAAGAGCTCGTCGTAAAGGGTTACGTCGATTTAAGCGTTGACACTGATCCGGATGACTCTAAGTCTCAAACCGGATATGTATTTATTATCAATGAGGGAGAGGTAAGCTGGTGTTGTTCCAAGAAAAGCGTGTTAGCCGATTCTACATGCGAAGCGGAGTACATCGCAACTTCGGAGGCGGCGAAGGAAGATGTTTGGATGAAGGAGTTCATGACAGATCTTGGAGTAGTGCCCAGTGCACTGAACCCAATGACTCTGTATGTGACAACGCTAGTGCCATTGCTCTGGCCAAGGAACCAATGTATCACAAGAGTACCAGACACATAAAGAGACGCTTCAATTCCATCCGTGATTACATCAAGGAGGAGCACATAAATATTTGCAAAGTGCACACGGATCTAAATGTCGCAGACACATTAACTAAACTTCTTCCAAGGGCTAAACATGATCAACATCAGAATTGTATGGGTGTTAGATTCATTACAATGTAAATCACATAGTGATGTGAACTAGATTATTGACTCTAGTGCTAGTGGGAGACTGTTGTAAATATGCCCTAGAGGCAATAATAAAGTGGTTATTATTATATTTCCTTGTTCATGATAATCGTTTATTATCCATGCTATAATTGTATTGATTGGAAACTCAATTGCATGTGTGGATACATAACAACAATGTGTCCTTACTATGCCTCTACTAGACTAGCTCGTTGATCAAAGATGGTCAAGGTTTCCTAGCAATACACATGAGATGTCATTTGATAACGCGATCACATCATTAGGAGAATGATGTGATGGACAAGACCCAAACTATGAACGTAGCATATGATCATGTCCATTTATTGCTATAGTTTTCTGCATGTCAAGTATCCATTCTTATGACCATGAGATCATGCAAATCACTGACACTGGAGGAGTACCTTGTGCGTATCAAACATCGCAACGTAAGTGGGTGACTATAAAGATGCTCTACAGGTATCTCCGAGGGTGTCTGTTGAGTGGGCATGGTTCAAGACTGGGATTTGTTACTCCATGTGACAAAGAGGTATCCCAGGGCCCACTCGGTAATACAACATCACAACAAGCCTTGCAAGCAAAGTGACTGAAGTGTTAGCCACGGGAGCTTGTATTATAGAAATGAGTAAAGAGACTTGCCGGTAACGAGATTGAACTAGGTATAGAGATACCGACGACCGAATCTCGAGCAAGTAACATACCGAAGAACAAAGGGAACAGTATAGGGGATTAACTGAATCCTTGACATAGAGCTTCAACCGATAAAGATCTTCGTAGAATATGTAGGAGCCAATATTGGCATCTGAGGGTGTCCTGGATTAAGGGGTCCTCGGGAGGCCGACCTGTTTCTTACGAGTGGACTGTATGGGCCGCTTGCCGAGCATTGATTGATCGAAGGCCCTGTCTCTAGGAAAGGAAGCTTCGGGAATCGTTTGATTTAGCAAATAGGCTTGTTTATCTCTTCAGCATGTAACGGACCATGTGTAAGCCCTAGGGACCCTCGGTGTCTATATATGCTGGAGGGTTTTAGGCTGTAGAGACAGAACAACTCATCTAGGGTTAGCTATTTGATCTCGAGGTAGATCTACTCTGTAACCTACACATCATCAATACAATCAAGTAGGACATAGGGTATTACCTTCATAGGAGGGCCCGAACCTGGGTAAAACCTTGTCCCCTTCGTCTCCTGTTACCATAGATTCTAATCTCACAGCTTGGGACCCCCTACCCAAGATCCGTTGGTTTTGACACCGACATTGGTGCTTTCATTGAGAGTTCCTCTGTGAACAACAAAGGAATCGATGGCTCTCCTTGTCATCAACGAGGAGGTACGCAACATGGACACTTTCGTCCACGGATAGATCTTTGCCTTTGGCAGCGTTGTGCTGCACGCTGACCAGAGCAGCCATCTAGGCCATATCGAAAGCTTTGCCGCTGGTCAAGAGGTCAGATTCGGGAACCTAGAGTTCTCCGTGGATCCTAGGGGAGACTTGTCATTAACCGGGCTCGTGGTCTCGCCCGCTACACCCGAAGATTATGAGGCATTAACCTCGAGCTCTTTTATTGGCCACACCCATGGGGTTAACTCCGACATTGTCCCGACTCTCAGTCCGGATCCAACCATAGCATTTGTGGGCCAGACACTTGTTCTTGCCAACACTCCAGTCAACTGGACGCGTCAGGAATCAACTCTGACGGCTCCGTGTGGTTTGACCCGATCGGGCTCTCGACGTTAAACGAGTCCCTATATCGGATCTTGTCGATGAAAATTTCCGACTACCTTACCCTGATCTATGCTCAGATCGGCCATAAAGTGGGCCAGGAAGAATTTTTCGCCACACCCACCACCCACTTCTTAGCCACAGACAAAGACTTAACCGACATGTTGGACTATGCCTCCGATGAGGCAGAATACATGGATCAAGAGGATTGTGCCCCACCCCCGTCAATACCGGGCGATGGGCTGCCACCTCCAAATACAATGTCACATGGTAGACACCCCTGGCCCTAATGGAGAAAACACGCCGAAGAACGACGGTGACAAATCGGGCGATGCTCCGTCAAGGCGTTGGAAACCGCATAAGTAGTCAAAAGGAAAAAAGGGAAGGAAATCTATTATTGGTACCCAGGACGGAGATACCCCTGAGCACCGTGGCGATCCCGATATCCCCGAGCATCCGTTAGAGGCTCAGGAAAGGCCTAAAGACCAGAGCAATCCCGACAACTTCAATGATGCCGAGGATCACAACTACCTCCCTCTCGTTGAGGAGGACGTCCCGGAAGCCAATGACCCATACATTCCTGATAACCCTGAAGATCAGGAACTATTTAGACAACAGCTCATAGCAACAGCCCACAGCCTGAAAGCGAAGGAATTGAAACTTAAAGCCAAACAAGATGACCTCAACGATCGATGGACAAGAGTGTTCTCAGCTGAGGAGGGATATGGTACCGGTCTGTCGGACCAACCTAAGAGTTATCCACGTAGAAGGCTGCTGCCACAATTTGATGACGAGCTCACTGATACCCCGTCTCCCAAATATACCCCATACGACAAGTCGGACCGCCCTCCTCGCGGGCATGACAGGACGGCTGACAACAACAGGTATAGACCAGCTAGGCCTCGAAGATGGGGAAAGAAGCCACTAGAGCCCAGTGACAGGTTTGACCTATGAGACGACCTAGAATACAGAGAAGATCGCACAAGATCCATCTACATATCAAGAGACATCTCATCCGATAAACAGGATGGGTATAGACCATGGCTCGATCGAAGCCATAACAGAGGCCAGGAACGTAATCGAGCTAGAACCGATGCCGAATACATGCGCGACATAGCTCGGGTTCGAGGCGCCGCCCACCCTCTGTGCTTCATGGATGAGGTGATGCAGCATCAGTTCCCAGAGGGGTTTAAACTCGTAAACATCGAACAATACGATGGGACAACTAATCCAACCGTATAGATTGAGGACTTCCTCCTCCATATCCACATGGCACAAGGAGACGATCTCCACACCATAAAAATTCTCCCCCTAAAACTCGAAGGGCCAGCTCGGCACTAGTTAAACAACCTCCCCGAAAACTCCATTAGATGCTGGGAAGACCTGGAAGATGCATTCCAATCTAACTTCCAGGGCACCTATGTTTGGCCGCTGGAATCCTCCGACCTAAGCAACATCGTTCAGAAGTCTGGGGAGTCTATGTGGCAATTCTGGAATCGATTCTTGACCAAGAAGAACCAGATCGTGGACTGCCCGGATGCTGAGGCAATAGCCTCTTTCCGGCAAAATATCCGGGATGAATCGTTGGCTTGCCAGCTTGGCCAGGATAAAGCTAGGACTATGTCCGTCCTTACATCCCTCATGACCCACTTTTGCGCGGGCGAAGATAATTGGCTAGTGCGATGCAACCACAACTCCGAAGAACCCAGAACTCCTGAAGTTTGGGACGGCAACAAAAAACCCAAGCGCAACAAGAACAAGCGTCGTCAAAATAACAGTGATGCCGATGATACGGCTGTTAACGTCGTCTTTCGCAACTCCCGGCCTGGGCAGCGGAAGAAGCCTCCTAAAGGCAATCGCGACGGACCCACTCTGCTAGAAAAGATCATGGAAAGGCCTTCCCGAATCCATGGGACTCAAGAGAAGCCCGGCAATCACACACACTGTAATTGTTGGGTGTTTAAACAGGTCGGCAAGCTCCCGCTAGAGGATCAAGGCAAGAGCCCTTGCAGCAAAGGATGAGCTTCGGGGTTCGATTGGTGGCGGACAAAAGAAATTCCTTCCAGAGGTCAAAATGGTAAACATGATATACGCCACCCATATACCCAAGAAGGAGAGGAAGCACGCCCTTTGCGATGTCTATGACGTAGAGCCTATATCTCCAAAGTATAACCCCTGGTCGGCATATCCAATCACCTTTGATCGACGGGATCACCCGACCAGTATCCATCATGGGGGTTCGGCCGCACTCGTCCTAGATCCCATCATAGATGGATACCACCTCACAAAGGTCCTAATGGACAGAGGAAGTAGCCTTAACCTTATTTAGTCAGACATGGTGAAAAAGATGGGCATAGATCTATCAAGGATCAAACCCAGTAACACTACCTTTAAAAAGTGTGATCCCAGGTGTCGAGGCATGATGCACGGTCTCCGTAACCCTGGAAGTTGTGTTCAGCTTGCCCGATAACTTTCGTAGCGAAGACTTGATCATCGACATTGTGACCTTCGGCAGTGGTTATCATGCCCTACTCTGCCGGAAAACATTCGCTCGCTTCAACGCCGTCCCGCATTATGCATACCTCAAGCTCAAGATGCCCGGCCCCAAGGGGGTCATCACTGTTAACGGTAACATGGAGCGCTCTCCATGAACCGAGGTACATGCGCTGGCTTTGGCGGCCAAATTTAAACTATAAAGATAATCGGCAGGCTCTGGCATCTACTATTAAAGCACGTAAGACTGGGAGCGGGCTTGGCTTCAGTACGAACTCTCGGATCTTTCCTCTCCGCTCAAATAGGGACTCGCCCCCATCGCACAACCCTATGACTAGCAAGGTACGTGCCCAAGAGGCACAACTTTGCAATTAAAATTCCATGGGTAGCGGTGGGGAAACAAAGGTTGGTGTCCGGTTGGACCGAACCTTTACCATCAACATGTCTGCGGATACAAAGCAGGCACAATTGAAAGGCTTGCCAATGGCATAAAGCTCATCCATGATTCGGCGACATCTCAAGACCTTGTTTGCAAGATCCATTTGCCAAACAATATCACCTGTAAGGTGCGCCAAGACGCAGGGGTACATAAGCAGCGGGGCACATCAAAGACATAAGGTCACAAATTGAAGACCCTTGGTACAACCACTACTGTAAAACTTCTTTTTATTCATATACCGGTAAAAAATTGCTTCGACACTCTGAGTAATAGAGTTGTTGAGAAAAAATATAGCATCATTTTACATGTTTGTCTTGTTGTCCTTTTTGGCACATATTTTCCTTTTCTCCCTCTTCTCGAGAAACAGTTCGGTATGTTACGACGCAACCGGGTAATACACCGGGGGCTCAAGCTTACAAAAAAATTGCCTTACGTACAACTATTATGTGTTCGGTGTCTTGGATTTCACTTTATATCCATTGGTTCCGAACTATGTCTTGGGTCAATAGTTGGGTTGCCCGGCTCCTATGCTTGCCCCTTTTCGTTCTGCTTGTTCGGCTAAAAGGGCAAAGGGAGAACCTCTGCGATTGTGCTTTCGGATAGTCCGGTCAAGCACCTCAAGGGAGAAAGCCGAAAACTGAATGTCATAGTATGCGAGAGCCGGTCTGTGAATCCGAGCTTAAAGTGTTATACTTAATCCTCGTTAGAGGATAGTCCACCACTAGTAGAATGTCGAACTGTAGTCCCGGTCAGGATGGTCCTTTAGTACCGGTTCCCCAACCGGTACTAAAGGGTCAGGACTAAAGGTCCAGTCCTTTAGTACCGGTTGGCCCACGGACCGGTACTAAAGGCCCACCACGTGGCTGCCTGCGTGGGCTGGTGGTGGAGGACCTTTAGTACCGGTTGGTGATACCAACCGGTACTAAGTGTTCTTTTTTTGTTTTCGCTTTTAATTAGGTTTTAGTTTTCCTGTCTATTTATTGTGTTTTCTATTCATTTCAAATTTATTTTACGGTGCTACATATTGTAAACATTACACAAGTTGACGTGGGCAGCGTCGGGCTGGCGGGGCCGGGGCGGCGGGCTCGGGTAGGCGCGCGGCGTCAGGGCGGCGGGCGGCGGTGACGGCGGATTCCGGCAGCCTGGCGGCACGCAAATGAGCTTCTCCCGGTGCATGGCTCGCACCAGGTCGAGGCCTCCACTATTTATACGTGGAGGACCTTTAGTACCTTTGTTAATTAGATAGCTAATAGAGAGAAGTGATCTCTCTTATCTCCATGCTTGCTCACGACGCTACATACTATACTTATAGATAGAACATATAACACAATTTAATCATCATTTTCGTCAATGAGACATCATATAACAAGTTGGTCACTAGTCATAATCACAACTCCTCCTCCTCATCATCATCATCAACTCTAACACATTGTAGCACATAATAACACATTGTACCTAGGACCTACGTACTCGTATCTCGTAGGACCTACTCTACCATCTCTTAGGTACAATATCATAAAACAAGATAGGCTCTGACTCTCCATTATGGAGAACGGAGATCATCCTGTCTCCCATTCTTGGCCTACGCACAATGTTGCTTCCAAGTAGCTCTCTACGATTGAACATACCTTTTTTCCAATCTTTGATTGTCATGACTCCATCGGTTTTAGAAATCCGGTATGGACAGGAGTGATGCGTAGGCTGGCCTGGCCGTGGTGGCCCTAAGCTCGTAACAACAACACGACCTCTCGGAAACATCAGATGAGGCACACAATTCTCCTGGATTTTCTGTTGAAAGACATAGTAATAACTTTGTAGTTAGCAATGTAGTTTAGTTTTAGAAGAATTTATGCAAAAGATGCACGACTATCGTAATAGTAGAATTAAAATCTTACCATGCAATCTCCATGCATGTTACCATAGTTCACCACGTGCACTAGTGGCACGTATTGACCATAATGTGCATGAGTTTGATAATAGCTATTGTAATTCTCAAGATGACTAAGAAATGCGGTAAGATGGTCTTTCTCCTTATAAGTTAATTCTGCTTCATCACTGTAGTAGTAGGTTTTGTCTACCATCTTCCGTACATTTTTTAAAGAATGAAAATAAGATGTCAATGCAAATAAGTTGTCAACTATTTTTAAATAAACAATATAAATTACTTAATAAATATGGTTGAGAAACTCATATAATGGTAGACTGGAGGCGTCTGCACATCGACCCAGATGTTGATATTACCTTCAATTTCATCTTCCGGACGAATATCAAAGGTGATAAGCATATTAGGTTCAAATGCATAAGCCTTGCATAGTGCTTGCCAACTTTTGCATTCAAAATAGCAATAGGTGTCTGCATCGTACAATTTTACCGCAAAAGTAAAACCATGCTCAATCCTCAAGTGAACTATCTTTACCTCCATATCTTTTTTAGTATTGAAACCAATCTTATCCAAGACAGCAATTCTTGCATGGCAGGGGATACGCTAGTAGAATGGTAAAAAATTAAATTTAATAATAAGTTTAAGCAAAAGAGGCAGAAGTCATGCTTAATCACGAAAAAAGACTTGTCATTGTGACTTACTGTATCCACTTCGAAGGTCTCATCCAACATGATGCTGAAGCGCCTCCCATCAACTAGGAAAGTATTGTCACACAAGCCACGCTCGTCTTCACAGTATTCACACATACCGAATTCACTTTCATCGTCAGACATTTCCTATGTTCATAGTTGAAACATTTAAAATCGATCGAAGGAAACTACGAGAAAACGGGTCAACAGATAGATCACTATTACTCAATATGCAACGGGTTGACTTTAGGTCTGTCGAGTCTTTCTTTCCTAAACTCTCGTCTCACATATATGGTGGGCACTCCCTCTGATATTGCGACCGTTGGTGATGGTGGCTCCTCCATTCGTCCCAGAGTGCATTACACCAAAATGTCTAGCACACTGGAACGAAGGAGAAGCGACCCCCACGACAACAGTCGGGATTCTTCCTCTCTCATATATATATATGGTGGACACTCTCCCTCACTAAAATACACACAAGGAGCCAAGACAGAACTAAAGTCAACCTATTTCATATATCGAGCAATGACATAGAAAAAATTCCCTATGTTTTACCGGAATGACTTGCAAATCACAAATACATTTATAATGAACTCGAATATAATATCACTAATACATCATCTCGAATAAGCCAGTTCAAAAATTATGGCACCCTTTGGATCCTAATGCGTGTGTGACTTTTGGTCCGTGGAGGCTTTCCTTAAGTAACTCTCATATCACATGGTGGTGTTGGTGCGCTCTCTCTCACACTGATATGGTGGTGTATATATGTTGGTGGGCAATTCCTCACAGTAATAGTTCGACCATCCGTGATGGATGCCCCGCCTCTTCTCTTCTTGTGCATTATACCGACGAGTATATCACAAAGAAGAGAAGAAATACGAGGCGCCCCCCACGACAACAGTCGGGATTCCTCCATCAAGAACACACATGAAAGTCACACAAGGAGCAACGATAGACCGAAAGTCACACACGCATTATACCGATAAAATGTCACAAATAGATTAATATTTATAGTGAACTCGAATATAATATCACTAATACATCATCCTGAATAATCCAGTTAAAGAATTACGTCACGCTTTGGATCCTAATTAATGCGTGTGTGACTTTCTGTCCGTCGAGGCTTTCCTTAAATAACTCTCATATCTCTTGGTGTGTTGGTGCGCACTCTCAGATTGATACGGTGGTGTATATATGTTGGTGGACACTCACTCATAGAAATAGTTCAACCGTAGGTGATGGACGCCCCACCTCTTCTCTTCTTGCACATTATACCAACGAATATATCGCAAAGAAGAGAAGAAAGATGAGGCACCCCCCACGACAACAGTCAGGATTCCTCCATCAAGAACACACATGAAAGTCACACAAGGAGCAACGACAGACCGAAATTCACACACGCATTATACCGATAAAATATCACTAATACATTAATATTTATAATGACCTCGAATATAATATCACTAATACATCATCCCGTATAATCCAGTTAATGCATCATCAAATATTAACTAATACATCTCGAATATCCTAGAATCCAAAGTGGGGGACGGTGAACTCGGTTCACTAGCGGTCTCTGAGTCGCCGACGGTGGACACCCAAAGATAAGGAACCATCAAGGGATCATAACTCAAGTGAGTTCCCTGAAGGATCTGCCAGGTATTGTCAAACCGGGCGTCCAACGATGCCATGTAGTGACGGACATGCTCGTCCTCCTCCCTGACATGGCGACGTACCACCTTCGCGGGTGCCCGCTCCCTCCACACCGAAAGTGGCCCACGTGACCGCCACCACAGAAGGTCCGGGTCGACGACGATACCTGCATTCCTCACCAACCTCCGAGCCCGGGAAGGTAGCTCCTCCCGGACATGGCGCCTATCAAGCAGGCTCTCGCGGACTACTCGACGACGAGGATGCGGGCTGGGCATCGTCGAGAAATTCCTATGAGAATGTTTTCCTATTGTTTAATCATTAATTTTTCATAAAACCCAAAATTTGTCTGTAATCTAACATACACCGACAATCTAAATAAAACCTAAACAAAATCTAGCGGGGGGGGCTAAACTAAACCTAAACTAAATCTAAACCTAAACTAAACCTAAACTAAACCTAAAACTAGACCTAAACCTAAACCTAATTAAACAAAATCCAAATTAAACCTAATTTAAACAAAATCTAAATTAAACAAAATCTAAATTAAACCTTAAAAATAGAGGGCAGACTCACCTTGGGCAGCCGGCGGCAAGGGCGGGGGCGGCGGGCGACGTCGGGGCGGCGGGCGGCGGGGCGGGGCGCAGCGTCGGGGCGGCGGGCGGCGACGACGGAGGATTCCAGCAGCCTGGTGGCGCGCAAATGAGCTCTCCCGGTGCGTGGCTCGCACAAGGACGAGGCCTCCACTATTTATACGTGGAGGACCTTTAGTACCGATGCTTGGCTCGGTCCGGTACTAAAGACCCTTTAGTACCAGTTCGAGCCACGCACCGGTACTAAAGGTCCACCCCAAAAATGCGCGAGGAGGTGGACATTTAGTACCGGTGTGTGGCTCGCACCGGTACTAAAGGTTTTTTAATTCTTTATTCATTATTATTTTCAGAAAAAATCCTAAACTTTAAAAAATCATAGAAAAAAAACTTTGACTCCAATGGAAATAAATAATATATGAAAAAATATTAGCAAAATATAAAGAATTTGTTTATGGCATTTCCATGCATGTTTGAACAACTTAAATTGTTGTATAAGACAATTTGATTAAATGGTATTTGAAATGTCATATCTCGAGTTTGAAAAGCAGTACAAATGAACTATGAAAAGGTTGTAACTTGGCATGACATCATAATTTCACCCACATAGCAACTTCTAAAGAGTTGAGAGGGTTACGGCAAAAACTGGATGCACTTCGTGTACAAATTGGACAATCTCTTTCGAAGTATGAGGGTTTCGGACGAAAACTCATCAATACAAAGGGATTTCATTTTTAAGAACTTATTTTAACTCCATACCTTTTGTGTGTTCAGTATGCACCATTCAAAGGCACAGCATCAATTTTCAACCCTTTCTGACTTCATTTGATATTTCTCATGCATTTAATGATTAATTATGAGCTAAATGACCCTAAATTTGAAAAGTTGTACAAATGAACTCTGAAAAGGTTGCAACTTGGCATGACATCATAATTTCACCCACATAGCAACTTCTAAAGAGTTGAGAGGGTTGCGGCAAAAACTGGATGCACTTCGTGCACAAATTGGACAATCTCTTTCGAAGTACGAGGGTTTCGAACGAAAACTCATCTATTACAAAGGGATTTCACTTTTAATAACTTATTTTAACTCCATACTTTTTGTGTGTTCAATATGCACCATTCAAAGGCACATCATCAATTTTCAACCCTTTTTGACTTCATTTGATATTTTTCATGCATTTAATATTAGATACTTATTATAGTTCATACATACATCTCATAAAACAACGTACAACTATCTAAAACATGTAAATGCAACAAAAAATGTAGGAAGTCTTTAGTATCGGCTGGTGACACAAACCGGTAGTAAAGGTTGCCCTTTAGTATCGGTTGGTGTCACCAACCAGCACTAAAGATGCACACGGGGCCCAAGTCTGACCAAAAGCCTGCCACACCCCCTTTAGTACCGGCTCGTGACACGAACCGGTACTAAAGATCGCTCACGAGCCGGTACTAAAGGTCACCCTGCTCCTAGTCGTTGGAGCCGGCACGAACCGGGACTAATACCATCTTTAGTACCGGCTCATAACAAGAGTGGGACTAATGCTCGAGACGAAAGGTCTGTGTTCTACTAGTGCATGTTATGCGAGGGGTTTTCTCTCCATGTAAACCATGTAATGTTTTCCTTAGCCGCGGTTCATCCAAACATCACAACACTCCGGGGACTCGTCATCAGCCCCCCGCAGTCCTTTTCACGCCCCTACGGCTAAGTGAAAGAAATAAAGCACTATAGTCTGATTGCCTAGTCTACCGCAATCTACCGCCTTCGGGTTCCGATCACTCGGCTAAGGGACATAGTGTATTGGCAGAGACACCCCATGTGGTATCTACATGGGGGTTGAAGTCGACGACTCGCATCTTTCAGTCTCAAATGACCGTACAGGAGTTATAAAGGAATGCAAAACATCAAAGCACAATAGATTATAGCATTGAAACTTTAAATGTCTTCAAACACATTAAAAATTTATACAAGCATGTTATCCCCTGAACACTGTGACACTATCGCCCGAGCACCTTCCATTACTCTGGCGAAGTACAGTTCGAGGCGTCTATGTTCCTTCCGAGGAGGCGGCGGGGCGGTGGCTATCTTCATTGGATCTAGCCCCGGCCAGTGCACCTTGGCCTTGGCAAGGGCCATACGGACTCCCTCAATGCAGGAGGAGTGATTCACAGCGTCGAGACGGGGCAAAGTAGTGATTAGCTTCTGCATCAGGCCAAAGTAGCTGATGTCGGTGTCAAAGGTAGGGTGTCCCAAACTATGAGACTAGAACCGATGGTAACAGGAGACGAAGGGGGCACGGATTTACCCAGGTTCGGGCCCTCCTATGGAGGTAATACCCTACGTCCTGCATGGTTGTATTGATGATATGGGGGGTTACAGAGTTGATCTACCTTGAGATCAGATATCTAACCCTAGATGAGTTGTTCTGTCCCTATGGCCTAAAACCCTCCGGCTTATATAGATGTCGGGGGTTCCTAGGGTTTACACATGGTCGGTTACATGCCGAAGAGATAAACATGTCTATCTAAAGTTGTGAACTTGGAGAACACTCCTCGGCTCCTTCAAGCTTCCACCCTGGCAACGGGGCTCTTGATCACCCAATGGTCACTTTATGGCCCATACAGTCCGGCCTATGGGAAACAGGTCGGCTACCTGAGGACCCCTTAATCCAGGACTCACTTAGTAGCCCCCGGACTAGTCTTTAACACCGATGTATATCCAGATGATCTTTAGAATCTTCGGCTTGCAAGGCGAGCCCCATACTCCTTTTTATTCGTCAACCGACCAACCATCGGCGAAATCCCAAGCATCACGAGCTCTTAAGGTCCATTATAATGACCGCCAGTGTTTCCCGATTCTCGCGCCTCGCGGGGAGGCAAGCGGTTCAGTGATTGTTTACAGTGTTGCCCTTCTGTAATGGAGGCTATACCCATTGATGTAAATAGAATCGTGGTTTAGACCACATCCTCCTCCTCCTCCTCCTTAACGGAAAAAATTCCTAGCGGAAGATCCACAAAAAGCATGGCAAGCGCTCCCACCTTGTCTGCACGCCCCTACGGCTCACATCCCGGGGTCTGGACCAGCTGCTTCGTATCACTTCTATGGTTGAGCAATCTAGAGACCCAGGGGTATCTCCCTACTTTGGATCTAGCGGTGACCCGCGCAGGTTTAACTTCTTACAACAACGAGGCCTTCGCGGAGCGCTTCCCCAATCCTCAAAGGCGGGAACCCGTATGCTTCATGCCCTTTCTTCTACGGGGCCTAAGGTTTCCCATCCATCCGTTATAGAGGGGATTGCTAGAATTTTACGGGATCCAATTCCACCACCTTACTCTAGGGTCCATCCTGCACATTGCAGGCTTCATAGCCCTTTGCCAGATGTTTTTGGGCTACGAGGCGCATTTCGACCTCTGGTGGGAATAGTTCTTCCTTGTCCCTCGAACTCAAGACAAGACGGTCTTGGAGGTAGGAGGAGCCGAAGTGTGTCGCATAGAGGGGGCGGGATATCCGGTGGGTATACCGATGGAATCCAAAGAGTGGACTTCAGAATGGTTTTATATCGAAGACATTCCCCTGTACGAATCATCTTGGAGAGGTCTACCCGAATACTTTGACGCCTCTTTGAAGAAAAGGTACAACTAGCAGCCGAAGAGTTCGTCCCAAGAGGACAACATTGAAGTACAACACTTGGCGGCTCAGGTGCATATGCTTACCCACCACAACCTCACCATGCCCGATATCATGGCCTCCGCCATCACCCGGTGCATGCAGCCTCTCCAACAGAGGATACATCCCCCGTGGTGCTACAACGGTACAAGCGACACAACTCTCTCCCGGAGGTTGGGACTCGCCAATCAGACAGCGCTGGCCTCCGCCCTCGCCGATCTATATAAGGGAGAACAAGAAGATTTTATTCATTGGACAACCAAGGACGAGTATTCAAGACATAATCCCATCGAATGGGTAAGCCTTTATCCTTTGCAAACATAGTTCGGGGTTTCCATTTCATTCTTCATTTGACCAAAGTCTTTTAACTTTAATCGAATAGGAATGGAGGAGTTTTATCGAGATAGTCAACTGTTCGGCTCCCCAGTGTCGGGACCCTGATCCTAAGCCATAAGAATCTAGCTTGTAACACATCACATCACTTTGCGGTCTCACGCACGGTTATCTCCACGGCTGCCACCTTACCTGGGCCAGGAGCATTTGTGTCTTTTGACTCACATATGTGAATGTGTCGCTAGCATTCAAATGTCAAAGAACCCGGGCCGACATGGCTAGTCGTAGAACCAAAGTGGCACATCCGTACAGGGACAGGCATATGTAAGCCAGCAATGCAGGTGTCGATCTCTAGCATGTGTAGACGAGTCATAGCAAGCTACAAGGACTCCATTACACCGTGGGACATAAATGTCATCACTGCACGTAGACGAGTCGTAGAAGGCTACAGGGACTCCATTACAACATGAGACATTTCCCCAAAGGGACAGACACAGCAGCAAAGAAGGATACATGACGGTCAATCAATGTGTCCGGAGCAGTAGCAAGCTACCAAGGCTCGGTGGAATCACAAAGAGGCATTTCCCCATAAAGAGTACTACTAAAGGCACACAACTAGGTGTTGGGTCCCATACATACCATTGCACGTCACACGTACGCACGACATGCCCGATATGCATAGATACAACTATGGCATAACAACATAACCATACAACATTACAACATTTACTTAGAAGGCTCGGAAGAGCCAATACAATAAGATGTTACAAACAGGGGTCACAAGACCCAACATTCAGAGCATTCAATCAAACAAGCGGAAGTTTAAATATGTCTGAGTACAGACATCTACAATAGTGGCTAGAGGAGCCTGGAAAGCTACAACGACCCTACCAAAGGAACCAGACCTCTGTCCGCGATTCCCAAGCTAATCCAGTCAACATCGAACTTCACGTTGTAACGATCACTAAAAAGACTGACGTCTCCTCTGCAAAACATAAATTAAGCAAACATGAGTACAAAGGTACTCAACAAGACTTACATCAGAACTATCTACATATGCATCAGTATCAATGAAGGGGGTTGTGAAGTTTATTGCAGCAAGCCAGCTTTGACTCTTGGCTAAGTTGTACTACAACTACAAGTGCTTTCTTTGAGGTGGGATAGCGCACACGAGTCCACATATTCACCAATCAATACACCACTATGGATCCACTTCCGTCTCCCTATGAGAAGGCCATCCATAGCACTCACGCTTATCTTGCGTATTTTAGAGTATCCACTTCAACTTATCTATGAACCACATAAGTTCTCCAAGTAGTCCATATCCGAGGACGTGGCTATTCGAATAGATTCATCACCCTGCAGGCGTGTACTTCTTCACACATGCTTCCGCCACTTATCGCTATGTGCACATAAAAGGCACCTTGGAAACCTTCAAGTGGAAGCCCAGCGAGGGAGTCGTCCACGACCGTCAATCACACAAGACATTAGTCCAGGTTTCTCGCCTATTTGAGACTGAACCCGCATGGAAGTCCGGCCAAAGTTTCCGCTATGGCCTTAAACGATGTGCGCATGGTTCCCAAGCCCACCGTTTGGGTGCCACTTGCTACACTGTGCCACTGTGCCTATACCGCATCATAGTCCACCCCGTCGGGCAGCGCTATGCACGGCAACCAACACTTTTCCTACAAACACCAGAAACTAGTTGCAACTACTGCATAGATGTCGGGACACCGATCCTAAATCATATGAATCTAGACTGTAACATATCACATCACTTTGCGGCTTCACTCACGGTAAGCTCCACGGCTGCAGCCTTACCTTAGCCGGGACCATTTGCGTCTTTTGGCTCACGTATGTGAACATGTCGTTGGCAATCAAACGATAGAGAACCCGGGCCGACATGACTAGTCATAGAACCCAAGTGGCACATCCGTACAAAACAGGCATACGTAACCCAACAATGCAGGTGTCAGTCTCAAGCATGTGTAGACGAGTCATAGCAAGCTACAAGGACTCCATTACGCCGTGGGACATAAATGTCATCATTGCACGTAGATGAGTCGTAGCAGGCTACAGGGACTCCATTACACTGTGAGACATTTCCCCGAAGGGACAGACACAGCAGCAAAGAAGGATACATGCCGGTCAATCAATGTGTCTGGAGCAGTAGCAAGATACCAAGGCTCGGTGGAAGCACAAAGAGGCAGTTTCCCGTAAAGAGTACTACTAAAGTCACATGTCTAGGTGTCGGATCCCATACATACCGTTGCACGTCACACGTACGCATGACATGCCCGATATGCATAGATACAACTATGGGATCACAACATAACCATACAACAACACAACTTTTATTTAAGAGGCTCAGACGAGCCTTGCATAATATGTTCTTACAGGTAGGGGTTACATGACCCGACACTCAAGTCATACAAACAAGTTGATATAAACCAAGCGGAAGCATAAAGCTGTCTAAGTACAGACAGATGAAAAGGTAAAAAAGGCACATTGCCTGACTATCTACAGCCCGCCACAGGGCATAAGGTCGTAGCTTGGACACCAGCTATTCGGCATCGTCGACATCTAGAAAGAACCCACCTGATGGGTCCTGAGTCTCATCTGCAACATTTATTAAGCAAACGTGAGTACAAACGTACTCAGCAAGTTTTTAAAATAGACCTAGACTATTCGTGCTCATGTATCAACAAGGGGAGTGGTGGAGTTTATGCAGCAATGCCAGCTTTGACTCATGGCTAACCTACACTATACAATTTTAACTCTTTGTTTAGATTTTAGATATCGCACACGAGTCTACTAACTCCATAACAATACACCACCATGGATTCACTTCCCTCTCCTAGGAGAGTGCCATCCACGGTACTCACACTTGTCTTGATATATTTTTATGACTATCCTTTTAATTATCTATGAACAGCATAAGCTTTCCAAGTAGTCCATATCCGAGGACGCGGCTATTCGAATAGTTTCATACCCTGCACGGGTGTACTTCTTCACACACGCTCTCGCCACTTATCGTTGTGTGCTCATAAAACCATGCATGTCGGAAACCTTCAAGCGGAAGCCCAGCGAGGGAGTCGGCCACGACCATCAATCACATAAGACATCTAGTCCAGGCTGTCGCCTATTTGAGACTGAACCCGCACGGAAGTCCGGCCGAAGTTTCCGCTACGGCCCCAAACGATGTGCGCAGGGTTCCCAAGCCCACCATTTGGGTGACCCTAGGTACACCATGCCACTACCTACCGCGTCGTAACCCACCCCTAGGGTCAGTGCTACGCATGGCCTCCGGTATGCTACAAACACCATAAACTACTTGCAACTCCTCGACTAAGGACTAAGCGATTGATAAGTCGAGCGGGGTCGTATTTCAGGGCCCAGCATGTGGTAGTATCTAGTCTTGGATTACAAACACATAACTCAGTTCTAAGAACGGTTCCAATGAGACAACCCGCTATGTACCCCTACATAGCCTCCCATCGCTACCTTTACCAAATCGGGTTCATCATAAGCTTATCACATCGGAACAACATTGTTTCACTCCAGTTCATCACCCAGATGAATCAGACCTGACACAACTTTAAGCATAGCAAGCATAGAAGGCAAAGTAAGCAAAGCACATCATGCACTACTGGAATCAGAAGATTTGTCGTCTGCCACCTCTTTGCCGTCCGCTAGCGGACGGCAAATAGTGACTTTGCCATCAGCTAGACCAAAGAAGATGGCAAAGAGGTGGCAAACGGCAAAGGGTGGATTTGCCATCAGCCACTTCTTTGTCGTCCGCTAGCACACGGCAAAGAGGGAGGGGGGCCACTGACGACCCTGCCCGCAACTTGACCTAACGGCCCCCCTCTTTGCCGTCCACTAGAGGACGGAAAAGAGGGGGCTACCTAACGACTAACGCCCCCCGGCCCGCCTCTCTCTCTCTTTCTTTCCTTCTCTCCTTCCCGTCACCCCACGACCCCGCCGCCCGCGCCAACCGCCCCCGACGCCACCGCCGCCCCGTCGCCCCCGCAACTGCACGCCCCCGCCCGCGCCCACCACCCCTGCCGCCACGCACCCCCGCCCGCGCCCACCGCCCCCGCCGCCGCGCGCCCCCGCCCGCGCCCACCGCCCTCGCCCACGCCTACCGCCCCCACCGCAGCGCGCCTCGCCGCCGCACGCCCCCATGGCCCCCGCTGCCGCGTTGCCCCCGACGCCACCGCCACCCTGCCCCTCTCTCCCTCCCCGGTGCCCCCGACACCCCACCGCCACCGCCCCCGGCGAGCCACCCGCCGCCCCCGACGCCCCACCGCCGGCGTCGGCCTCCTCCACCTCCACCAACGCCGGCCTCCACCTCCCCCACTCCGGTGAGCCCCTCCCCCTCTCTATTTTTTCATTTTGTAATAGTTTAGTTAGTAATTTAGTTAAATCTAGTTTAGTCCTAGTTAGTAATTTAGTTCTAGTTAGTAATTTAGTTTTTTTAATAGTTGTAGTTAGTAATTTAGTTGTAGTTAGTAATTTAGTTAAATCTAGTTTAGTTGTAGTTAGGTTAATTAGTTGTAGTTAATTAGAAGAAGAGAGAAGAAGAAGAGGAGAAGGAGATGAAGAAGAAGAAGAAGAGGAAGGAGAAGAAGAAAAGGAGGAGGAGGAGGAGGAGGAGAAGAAAAGATGAAAAAGAAGAAGGAGAATAAGAAGATGAGGAGGAGGAGGAGGAGGGGTACGTCCGCGCCGATAAGTTTGGCCTTTAGAGTTCATATTTCCGGTCTAGATGATTATTGGTCTAGTTTGATAGGACTGGATAAGCGATACTCCCTCCGTCCCATATCTACACGGCACCCTGACACCCCGACACCCCGACACGGCACCCCGACACCCCGAGACGGCACCCCGACACCCCGACACGGTACCCCGACCCCCGACACGACACCCCGACACACCGACACGGCACCCCTGACCCCGACACAGCACCCCTACTCCGACACAACACCACCGATACCCCGACCCCCGACCCGACACCCCGACACCCCGACATGGCACCCCAGACCCCGACACAGCACCCCTACCCCGACACGACACCCCCGACACCCCGACCCCCGACACCCCGACCCCCGACACCCTGACACGGCACCCCCGACCCCGACACAGCACCCCTACCCCGATACGACACCACAGACACCCCGACCCCCGACACGGCACCCCAAACCCCGACACAGCACCCCTACCCGGACACCCCAGCACGGCACCCCGACACCCCGACACCCCAACACGGCACCCCGACACCCCGACACGGCACCACGACCCCCGACATGACACCCTAACACCCCGACACGGCACCCCGACCCTGACATAGCACCCCTATCCCGACACGACACCACCGACACCCCGACCCCGACATGACACCCCGACCCCGACACGACACCCCGACACCCCGACACGGCACCCCAGACCCCGACACATATCCCCTACCCCGACACGACACCCCCGACACCCCGACCCCGACAAGACACCCCCAACACCCCGACCCCCCCCCCCCGATGCCCCGACCCCCCGACACAGCACCCCTACCCCGACACGGGACCCCAGACCCCGACACAGCACCCCTACCCCGACATGACACCCCCGGCACACCGACCTCGACACGACACATATATTATTAATTATTATAATGTGAGGTATTAAATTATTATTATGTACATATATATTATTAATTAGTTCATGTTATTAGGTATTCAATTTTTTTATGTTGAATTTATTTTGTTCACTCTTTGTCATTGCAGGTGTTGACAAATGGTTGGCGGGGGTCGAGAGGGCTCTGAGCCTCCTTCCTCGGTGCATGCTGGAAGGGGTGCTATTATTCTACCCAGCAACTCCGGAGAGCGCTGGTACACAGCATGCAGACATCGGCGGGCGCTTCTTCTTCGACCGAGAGTGGTCGGGGGAAGCCGAAGAGAGGTGCTAGAGGTAGGAAGGCTGCTGCGCCTTCCTCGTCGCCACCCCTAGCTGATTCTCCCGACCATATGAGTGCTCCATCTCAGATGGACTCGTTTGACTTGGACCCGTCTCGGACTCCGGTCCACGAGCCTCGGGTCGACGAGCCTCGGGTCACCAAGCCTTCGTCCCAGGAGGCTCCGGTCCCAGAGTCTTCGTCCCAGGAGACTCGGGTGCCAGAGTCTTCATCCCACTTGACTCCGGAGGCTAGTGGCCATGCTGATGGTGGGGAGGACAACTTGTCTGAGGACACCTATAGCAAGGGCGAGCTGGTTGAGGAGGGCAAGAAGGTCTACCAGTGTGGTTGTGCAAAGCTGCCGCCCATGTCGACGACCCGCGAGCAGAGGTGTTCGCCCTCGGCTAGCGGACGGCAAAGCACACCGTTAAGTCCTTAACGGAGCTAAGGTGACACGTGTGCCGTCCAAGCCCTTTGTCGTCTGCTAGCGGACGGCAAAGATTCAAAGGTCTTTACCGTGGCTTATTCAGTCGGATGGTTGGCCGTCTGTTGGCGGACGACAAAGTCTTTGCTGTCCGGGATGCATGCCTTTGCCGTCCGGGATGGCTGACGGCAAAGTGTTTGATTCCTGTAGTGATGGCACAAGCATCTACCAGGTATGCTAGGTTGCAAGGTTTAGCTATTTACTGTGACAATGATAGGTCATGCAAAAGAATAGGTTCATCTACTGTGTTTGATAGACAACTGAACGTTTGTCCTAATGCAATAAACAAGAGCAGAAGCAAGAGAGTGGGATGTTATCGGAATGATCAATGGGGTTGCTTACCTTGCCGGGTAGAGGGGAGGTTCTCTCCTTCGTTTGGATACTTGGAGGTATCCTCAGAAGCAGGGCCTACCGCAATGCAGATAAATAGCAATCAATACACGCAAGTGCAACAATATGATGCATGCTCATGACATGGCAGCATGTATGGATGAGCTAATGCAACTATTGTCCAAGTTAATTTGAAGTGAGTTTGTATATAGGTTAAATGTCATTCTCCATTTCATATTCCATATATTAACCTATTAGTAAATGTCAATGTTCAACTATATAGGTTGTTCTAACATGCATGCCAATAGCACCATTGGATTCATTGGATTTTCCTAATGAATTATCATATATAAATTATTTTCATCTGATTTACAGATTAATTTGTATGAATTTTAGAAGTTTTAAACATTTTCTAGAATTTCCTGATTTATTTCTATACTAATAAACTCCTTTAACAGGTCAGCCTGGCGTCACTGTGACGTCAGCAGGTCAATAGACCCGGCCAGGTCAAACCTGACAAAGTGGGGCCCTCATGTCAGCGTCAGGGGCTAATTCCCCGCCCTGACCAGAGGTTTGACCCTCTGCGGGGCCCGCTGTCAGCAGCTAATGGCTTGAATAGCCGGGCTGATTAGCACAAATCAGCCAGCCACGTCGGCGCCCACTAGAGCGGGGCCGGCAGCGACCAAACCCGTGGCGGAGGTCCGTCGGAGTTGGCCGGAAATGTGCCACAAGGCACAGATTCGCGCACCGAAGGCGCTGGGAGGGAGCCCGTGCTCGACCGCATCGAGTGGGGCTAGTCTGGGGGCTCGGGGTCACCAGAGACGACGACCACGATGAGTCAGCGGCGGCGGTGGCTTGGAAAGGTGCGGCTACGGTGCTAGAGGGCACGGGAAGACCGGGGAGGAGAAGGGGGAGCAATAGGGTCTTACAGGGGGTTGCAGGGGAGGCTCGGCGGGCTTGGGGATGACCGACAACCGACGGATCGACGACGGGGAGAGGTGGTCGGAGGCGGGGATGAACGGCAATGGCGCGGCATAGAGGGATCCCGGAGTCTTCTAGCTTCACGGGGAGGACGAGGGGGCCGCGGTGGAGCTCGGAGGCTACTCTGCAAAGTGAGGGGACGGCTGGAACGACGGTGCTACGGCGGCGATGGGTTCGGCCATGGCGGCAGAGGGGGAGAAGCGAGAGAGAGCGCGACAGGGAAGAGAGGAAGAGGAGAAGAGAGCCACGGCGAGGGAGGCCTTGCTCTGGTGCTTCCGGAGGCCTCCAGGGCAGCAGCCAGGCAGGAGGTGGCCAGGCACGTGCCCGCGTGCAGTGAGCGCGTGCCCCTGTCTTCCTGGCGAGAGGACATGGATGACTGGCATGGGCCAGTTGGGTCGGCTCCTCCTGGGCCTCTTTCCCTTTTTTTCTCTTGAATTCTGTTTTCTAATTCTGACATTTGTATTATTTGTTTTTTCGGGTACAAATGCTAGTATTAAATATCCCAAATATTTATAGAATTAAGTTTGAATATTTCAAACTCCTATGAAAAGTTTCTGGATATTTTGAAATCTAAAATAATGATAATGCTTTATTTGGCATTTTCAGAAGCTTTATTATTTATTTTTTAAATGCTATAAATGTTCAAATATTTAAGATGGCCCCTGATATATTCATCTCCATATTTATCAGACATAGGGGACATTTTAGATGGGCATTTTGAATTTGTTGGTTTTTCACATTCATTAAGTTGGTTTGATTCAAATGAATTGTTTGGGGTTTCTTTTGATCCCCATTTCAACTTGATGCAAGAATTGAAATATGATGCACACACATGCTGTCCTAAGGCAAATAGCTAGGGATGTGACAACAAAGGTCTAGGCGATTAATGGGCCGAGAGGGTCAATTAAGTATCCCAATGTGCGGTAGTATCTTGTCTTGGATAACATACACAAAACTCAGTTCTTAAGGACAGTCCCAATGAGACAACCCGTCATGTACTCCTACATGACCTCTCATCGCTACCTTTACCAAATTATGTTCACACATTTAGCTCTCACACAGTAGGACATGAACATAGCCATTCTGATTCATCGCCCGGATGGATCAGACCCGACATGACACGACTTTAAGCATAGCAGGCACAGTAAGCAAACATGGATGAGTAAGCACAACAAGGCTCAAGCAGTTGCTACTCATGCTAAGTGGTTTTAACTATTTACTGTGGCAAGGACAGGTCATGCAAAGGAATGGGTTCAACTACCGAGAACATGTAACAGTTGAATCGTTATTGTCCTAATGCAATAATAGAGAGCAGGAGCGAGAGAGTGGGTTCATATCAGTATGCTCATGGGGGTTTGCTTGCTTGACACTTATGAAGATGGTAAAAGTTTTCATCGGTGACATCGATTTCATCGTCGGAACAATGTCTACCAAGAGGGAACAACACCGACAAACACAGAAATGAACACATCGAAAGTGATGCAACAAACATGATGCATGAAATGGCATGTTAAGGTACTGAATTGACCTAGTGCTATAGGTAGTCATATTAAGTGAAGTGGGATTCAAATATGTACTAAATTCCAACTCCAACAATATTTATTAAATTATCCTAATCATGAAATGTCCTACTTTGTGATGTTAACTTGCTCAAACATGCATGATCAATGCATAAACAGATTCATTCGATTTTTCTGATCATTTTTCATATATAAATTATTTTCATCTGACTTACAGATTATTTTCTATGATTTTTAGAAGTGTTAAACATTTTCTGGAATTTCCTAAATTATTTTTATTACAAAAATTGATTACTGCATCAGCCTGACGTCATCATGGCGTCAGCAGGTCGGCTGACCCGGTCCAGGTCAAACCTGACATGCCGGGCCCGCATGTCAGTGACACATGGTTAAACCCCGAGCTGACCAGGGGTTTGACCCACTATGGGACCCACTGTCAGCGTCTTAGGTTAAGATAACAGGTTAATTAGCATTTGTTTTACTCTAAACTAATTATGTTAGTTGACGGGCCCGCTTGTCAGTGACACATTTAGTTAACAACATTATTAACACTAATTTCTGACTAATCTAAAAACTAACCAGGGCCGGGGCCCGCCTGTCATTGACCCATATGGATCAAACCGCAGCCAACCGGGGTCAACTTCGTTGGAGTTGACCCGCGGCTCGTCGCCGGCGTCGTCAGAGATGCCGGAGGGCGTCGGAATTCGCCCACGGACGACCAATCGAGCGACGGAGGGGCTTGGCGGGAAGCTGGGACTCGCCCGCATCCATTTGGGCCATCGGGAGCGGCTACAGCGGCTTGCAAAGACGACGACGAGCATCCGAGCGGCAGCCAGAGCTCGGACTTGCTCGGGCGCGTGGTTGCCACACGCTAGCGGGCTGGGAGAGCAGCTAGACGGGTTCTAAGGAGCATGAGGGACACGTATGGGGTAGCAATTGCTCCACAGGGGCACAGATTCCTTGGTCCCGTCGGTCATGGCGGACGGCGGCTCTGGGTGCTCGGGGCATCGACTACAACATGAAAACAGAGGTGGGAGAAGCATAGGGGGAGGAGCAGGAGCTCGCTGCAGATTTCCGGTGGTCTCAGTTGGCTCGGGGACGACCGGCAGGACCGATAGAGCTGGAGGTTGAATACGACCAAATTGCGGCGATGCAGGGCTCTTGAGCTTGCATGCGTCGACGAGGGGCTTCAGGACGATGGGGTGGAGCGGCCAGACTCAGTAGCGGGCTATAGGTGGCCGATGGCCGGTGGTTTTGAGCGGCGGCGGCCACGGCGTCTCGGGTCCGAAGGGAGAAGAAAGATCAGAGAGGGGAGAGATAAGCAAAGGGGGATGGATTGAGCTCGGGAGAGAGAGAGAGCTCCATGGCATCTCCATGGCACTGGAGAAGCGAGGGGGAGGCAGGCACACAGGGTGGAGCTGGCCAAGCGCGTGGCGTCGCGCGACAAACGCGTGCCCCTGTCCTCCTGGCGAGAGGACAAGGATGACTTGCATGGGACAGTTGGGCCGGCTCCCCTCTGGGCCAAGTGAGCTCCTTTTCTTATATTCATTTTCGTTATCTATTTCTGACATATTTTCTGGTTTGAAAAAAATATGTCAAACCATTTAAATAAATCCTGGAAATTTGCATGTGAACTAGGTATAAATAACTAATGCCACATAACAAGTTTCAGAATTGTTGGATCAATATTTCTATAATTAGTAAATATAATCCAATGCAAATAATTGTTTGATTGATTAATAAGCCCAATATAAAATGTTTCTATGATTCTAAAAATATTGGTTTAGGTTTCCCCTCTTGCCAATATTTTCACAAAAGAACGGGAACATTTTCTTGGAGATATTTGAGGCAATTTTATGTTGGTCATTTTGTGAAAAATGTTTTCCGAGGCTTGACAATTCCCCAAGTCAAATTCATTTGAATTTTAAAATGCATGCATGAATATGCAATTACAAGCAAAGCTAAAACTAGGGATGTGACAGCTCACCCCCCTAAACAAGAATCTCGTCCCAAGATTCAGGCATAGGGTAAGAGGACGGAGGGGACACTAACTATCACAATCTTCTTGGTCCACGTGCCCTCCTTGCAGTTGTTGATTCATTGCATTATGTTGATCTTGACTTCTTTGCCTTTAGGCTCTTCATCCAACAGAAGGACAACAGGGATAGAAAGCACTACAGGAATCGATCTTTATGAAGATCGAGCGACTCAAGACCAACTCATGGAATGAGACGTGCTAACATCTCTCGAGATGGGACACAAAACACACGTCAAGAACAATGAATGAAGCAGATGACGGAGGTTCAATTGGTAGGCAACAATTCCACACTAAAACAGATGGTGAAGGGGTTTGAAAGTAGCGAGGAGTTAGTTGCCCTTCATACCATAACGGGCACCTTTGGGAGGTGACTCATAGGATTATCCCTTAAGTGGCAAAAAGAATTACTTTTGATATAGAGATCATGGAAACTCTTCATACCAACCTAAGGCAATTCCCAAGTGATCGTTGGAAGGAATTGAAAGAATGGCATACTCAGATCGGAGCAAAACTAGAGTTATAAAACAATTCGGCAACGGAAGGCACTTTCCAGTTAAAACCGAGAGTATAACCCAGTGTCTGAGCATGCTCTCAAGAAATTGAGCGTTTCCATATTCATCAGGTTTTTACCAACATCCGTGCCAAGGATTATGGCAACACCTCATACTACCATGATAAATAATGATGGAGGATGCAGATGCAAAGGAAGACAACACTTTCTCAGATTTCACCTTAGCTAGGCCAAGGACGCGAAATCTGGATGATCGACCGAGAGACATTTAGCACCCCACTTCTAATCTTCTCCTTGATGAATTAGTGTAACCCAATTATATGTAACGTTTGGTATCTAGAACATCAAGTAAAAAGGACGGAATTCGGGATCTCAGATGGTCCATAAGGATAAACTTCTAGAATAAGGCATACAAGGTCCTCATGGGGAGGTGGCCAAGTTGCTGAAACAAGATAACATAATAGTAGGCCTTCCGGATAGGTATGTTAGCCACAACATCCCTTTTCCAGGTTACGGAGAGACCATTGTTATAATTCTTGGGGAAACGTCCCAACCATTATATCTGCTTGAGATTCAGATCTGGTTGGTGCCAGGATATTCTAGACTCAGCATGTCTGAACTGGAAAGATTGCAACACAAATCAAAAATATGATGTTACGAGATTCTCGGGAATGAACTATGGAATCCAGCTCCAAAATATGAGTTGCATTGCAAGGCACAAGTGAACACGATGTCCAAGACAAGCATGATCACATGGCCTTTCAACAAAACACTTCCGAGTTTGGGTTAGGAACCATCATTAGGGATTAGCGAAGCCCTTACATAGCTCCGGATTAGCTCTTAAGAAACGACTACTTTTCCTTGAACAACTCAATCAGTGGCTTGATGTTCTAGGGATTGCATATGGAATGAAGATGATCAGTCTATCAAACCATAGAATACTTTGCATGGGCATGATTGATTTGGGATGATTCCAAGAAACAAATCGACTTTTCTCAAGTTCGCAGCGGCAACTTGCATCATATGCACATGAACTTTGAGTAAGTCACCTCTTACACCAACCATATACTTCATGTACATGACACGAAGATATTGTCTACAAATTTTCCAACACCATCTTAATGTCCATCATGAGTGATGGGATAGACGAGGATGTTGCCGATGAGCTCAACAACAATTCATCGAGGTATCCAAATGGATGTAATTCCATAACTATGAGAACAAGGTGATAGCATTGGTCAGACCAAAAGATATAACGGTGTATGCTCGAGGATACCTCCACGAGTAAGACAACATTAAGGAAATCTTTGATCCTGATATTGATTTCACGATAGCCCATACTCAAATCAAAGATTGGATAAGATGATAGATGCAACTATTGATCACATGGACCAATTGATGAAGATATCATATTCCTTCAACACACACACAAGATATCCCTTTGGATGAACTAAGTCAGGCAAAGCTTTTATCTTCCAACTCTCCAAGTTGTTGTTCAGCTTAACCGACTAGTTCGGGGTATCCAACACAGATTCTTGGAGAAGGGATGGTTTATAGAAAAACCATCTTGATCACGAACTCAACATAGCGGTTAAGCAACACCTTGGTAATACTTCCGAGAAGATATTCAGAAAATCACGATCCACCGATATGTTATCACGCTCGAGAACAATCTTGCTTTTCAAGGCACAATGATACGATCAACAGAGCGAAGGATTGACACAATGCTAACTCATTGATCGAAAATTGCACCATGGAAAATGGACTAGGTAGCACGATCAGTCTTAGTATGACAATTCAATGACCATCACACCAAGAGTGAGATTATTTTCCATTTACTACCAAGCAACAAAGTTGCTAGGAGTATCGATTTCACACATCATGATTCACTTGTCGGTATTCTGGTTTCAACAACACAGAGACCGGGGAATGAATGATGATGGAGAGCAGCATCACTACATCAAGATTTCATAAGAGGGAGTGCAGTTCTTATGATAATCCTAACATGAAGAGGGTAATACCTCAAGGTAGAACAGAGCAAAAGCTAGATTAGCATTTTGATCTGTGGAATACAACTACTTTGACCCAATCTGAGAAATGGATGAGGTAAGGGAGTTTGCTTCTCCTAGTCATTCTAAAATAGAATGGCTTGACAAACGACAAGAATAGTCGACATCGATAACACAATGCATGACATACTCTTGACTATCCATTGATAGATAAAGGTCAAAATGCAATTGAAGAAGGGCAACTCAAGAGCACCTGATTTTTCCTGAGTTGTAGATGCATGGATTGAATATATCAAACAGAGTTCAACATGTTTCATCCAGATAATCCATGCATAGATGAAAGAATTGACAGACTCACAACTATGAAATGGAGGACTCATCACGAGCACTCTTGTTGTGATATTAAGATCACAAGGAACTTCTGCCATAATGGATAATGGTATTGGAAGAATGATATACCATAGACCTTGAAGGCTATAACAAGGTTACTAATATCCTAAAGGAACGAGCAAATCCTATCAACAGAAGTGAGCGGAATGATTTCTTGGGTTCAAAAACCTAAATACCGAATACCTATTGACTAAGTAGCATCACAGCATGCTTTCGATAATGATGGCTAGAATTATGACACTGGAAACAAGAGACACGACTAGACTAATGGGTGGTTCACTGAAACAACATGGTTTCCTAATACTTCAACAGAACACGTCGAGGTAATAGAGTACCTCGACTCAACAATTACTGTGCTTTGTCTGGCCTGAAGGACATTGACTCAATATGAAAGAGTTTTGCAATTGCATCAGATAATTTAGAAACCTTGGATAACTCGGACAGCATAACGGTTGTACGGGCATGAAATATGGGCAACCTACACAAGAAAACTGACAACATAACATGGAATTCTTATGGAGACACTGATCTAGCAAGCCAACAACTTTCCTATAGGTCTCCAGCATAGTAACTCGTCATCCTGATCGATAGATGAGAAAGCCTAGTTCTTACACCCCGTAAAATAAAGAAGAGGGTGACTCAGAATTAGAATGACACAAGGAAAGGAGTAAAAAGAGCCTTACGTTCCCTTCCACAATCAAGTCCCTTATATAACTAAAGAAGTTCTAGACTCAACATCGACCACTTTGGCTTGGTAATCCTACAGGTAGTCAAACTCTGAAACTAAAGCTGTCGGGACCCCGATCCTAAGCCATAAGAATCCAGCCTGTAACACATCACATCACTTTGCGGTCTCACGCACAGTTATCTCCACGGCTGCCACCTTACCTGGGCTGAGACCGTTTGCGTCTTTTGACTCACGTATGTGAATGTGTTGCTAGCATTCAAATGTCAAAGAACCCGGGCCGACATGTCTAGTCATAGAACCAAAGTGGCACATCCATACAGGGACAGGCATATGTAACCCAGCAATGCAGGTGTCGATCTCTAGCGTGTGTACATGAGTCATATCAAGCTACCAGGACACCATTACGCCGTGGGACATAAATGTCATCACTGCACAAAGACGAGTCGTAGCAGGCTACAGGGACTCCATTACACTATGACACATTTCCCTGAAGGGACAGACACAGCAGCAAAGAAGGATACATGTCGGTCAATCAATGTGTCCGGAGCAGTAGTAAGCTACCAAGGCTCGATGGAAGCATAAGAGGCATTTCCCCGTAAAGAGTACTACTAAAGGCACAAAACTAGGTGTCAGATCCCATAGATACCGTTGCACGTCACACGTACGCACGACAAGTCCGATATGCATAGATACAACTATGGCCTCACAACATAACCGTACAACATTACAACATTTACTTAGAAGGCTCGGAAGAGCCAATACAATAAGATGTTACAAACAGGGGTCACAAGACCCAACATTCAGAGCATTCAATCAAACAAGCGGAAGTTTAAATATGTCTGAGTACAGACATCTACAAAAGTGGCTAGAGGAGCCTGAAAAGCTACAACGACCCTACCAAAGGATTCCAAGCTAATCCGGACAACATCGAACTTCACGTTGTAACGATCACTAAAAATAATGACGTCTCCTCTGCAAAACATAAATTAAGCAAACGTGAGTACAAAGGTACTCAGCAACACTTACATCAGAACTATCTACATATGCATCAGTATTAATGAAGGGGGTTATGGAGTTTATTGCAGCAAGCCAGCTTTGACTCTTGGCTAAGTTGTACTATGACTACAAATGCTTTCTTTGAGGTGGGATAGCGCAAATGAGCACATATTCACCAATCAATACACCACTATGGATCCACTTCCGTCTCCCTACGAGAAGGCCATCCATAGCACTCACGCTTATCTTGCGTATTTTAGAGTATCCACTTCAACTTAGCTATGAACCGCATAAGTTCTCCAAGTAGTCCATATCCGAGGATGCGGCTATTCGAATAGATTCATAACCCTGCAGGGGTGTACTTCTTCACACATTCTCCCGCCACTTATCGCCATGTGCACATAAAAGGCACCTTGGCAACCTTCAAGCGGAAGCCCAGCGAGGGATTCGGCCACGACCGTCAATCACACAAGACTGAACCCGCAAGGAAGTCCGGCCAAAGTTTCCGCTACGGCCTCAACTGATGTGCACAGGGTTCCCAAGCCCACCGTTCGGGTGCCACTTGGTACACCGTGCCACTATGCCCATACCGCATCATAGTCCACCCCGTCGGGCAGCGCTATGCACGGCGGCCAACACTTTTCCTACAAACACCAGAAACTAGTTGCAACTCCTGGACAGAGGTCTAGGCGATTAATGGGCCGAGTGGGTCAATTAAGTATCCCAATGTGCGGTAGTATCTTGTCTTGGATAACATACACAAAACTGAGTTCTTAAGGACGGTCCCAATGAGACAACCCGTCATGTACTCCTACATGACCTCTCATCGCCACCTTTTACCAAATCGTGTTCACACACTTAGCTCTCACACAGTAGGACATGAACATAGCCATTCCGATTCATCACCCGGATGGATCAGACCCGACCCGCCACGACTTTAAGCATAGCAGGCACAGTAAGCAAACATGGATGAGTAAGCACAACCAGGCTCAAGCAGTTGGTACTCATGCTAAGTGGTTTTAACTATTTACTGTGGCAAGGACAGGTCATGCAAAGGAATGGGTTCAACTACCGAGAACATGTGCCCGCGTGCCCGCGTGTAGTGAGCGCGTGCCCCTGTCCTCCTGGCGAGAGGACATGGATGACTGGCATGGGCCAGTTGGGTCGGCTCCTCCTGGGCCTCTTTCCCTTTTTTCTCTTGAATTCTGTTTTCTAATTCTGACATTTGTATTATTTGTTTTTTCGGGTACAAATGCTAGTATTAAATATCCCAAATATTTATAGAATTAAGTTTGAATATTTCAAACTCCTATGAAAAGTTTCTGGATATTTTGAAATCTAAAATAATGATAATGCTTTATTTGGCATTTTCAGAAGCTTTATTATTTATTTTTTAAATGCTATAAATGTTCAAATATTTAAGATGGCCCCTGATATATTCATCTCCATATTTATCAGACATAGGGGACATTTTAGATGGGCATTTTGAATTTGTTGGTTTTTCACATTCATTAAGTTGGTTTGATTCAAATGAATTGTTTGGGGTTTCTTTTGATCCCCATTTCAACTTGATGCAAGAATTGAAATATGATGCACACACATGCTGTCCTAAGGCAAATAGCTAGGGATGTGACAACAAAGGTCTAGGCGATTAATGGGCCGAGAGGGTCAATTAAGTATCCCAATGTGCGGTAGTATCTTGTCTTGGATAACATACACAAAACTCAGTTCTTAAGGACAGTCCCAATGAGACAACCCGTCATGTACTCCTACATGACCTCTCATCGCTACCTTTACCAAATTATGTTCACAGATTTAGCTCTCACACAGTAGGACATGAACATAGCCATTCTGATTCATCACCCGGATGGATCAGACCCGACATGACACGACTTTAAGCATAGCAGGCACAGTAATAGAGAACATGCTAAGTGGTTTTAACTATGTACTGTGGCAAAGATAGGTCATGCAAAGGAATGGGTTCGACTACCGAGAACATGTAACAGTTGAATCGTTATTGTCCTAATGCAGTAATAGAGAGCAGGAGCGAGAGAGTGGGATCATATCAGTATGCTCAAGGGGGTTTGCTTGCCTGACACTTCTGAAGATGGTAAAAGTCTTCATCAGTGACATCGATTTCATCGTCGGAAAAACGTCTATCGAGAGGGAACAACACCGGCAAACAGAGAAATGAACACATTCAAAGTGATGCGACAAACATGATGCATGAAGTGGCATGTTAAGGTACTGAATTGACCTAGTGCTATAGGTAGTCATATTAAGTGAAGTGGGTTTCAAATATATACTAAATTCCAACTCCAACACTATTTATTAAATTATCCTAATCATGAAATGTCCTACTTTGTGATGTTAACTTGCTCAAACATGCATGATCATGGCATAAACAGATTCATTGGATATTTTTGATCATTTTTCATATATAAATTATTTTCATCTGACTTACAGATTATTTTCTATGATTTTTTGAAGTTTTAAACAATTTCTAGAATTTCCTGAATTATTTTTATTATAAAAATTGATTACTGTGTCGGCCTCTCGTCATCATGATGTCAGCAGGTCGGCTGACCCGGTCCAGGTCAAACCTGACGTGCGAGGCCTGCACGTCAGTGACACATGGTTAATCCCCGCACTGACCAGGGGTTTGACCCACTTTGGGGCCCACTGTCAGCGTCTTAGGTTAAGCTAACAGGTTAATTAGCATTTGTTTAACACTAAACTAATTATGTTAGTTGACAGGCCCGCTTATCAGTGACACATTTTGTTAACAACATTATTAACACTAATTTCTGACTAATCTAAAAACTAACCAGGGTCGGGGCCCGCCTGTCATTGATCCATATGGATCAAACTGTGGCCAACCGGGGTCAACTTCGCTGGAGTTGACCAGCGGCTCATCGCCGGCGTCATCAGAGACGGTGGAGGGCGTCGGAATTCTCCAACGGACGACCAATCAAGTGATAGAGGGGCTCAGCGAGAAGCTGGGACTCGCCCGCATCCATTTGGGCCATCGGGAGCGGCTGTAGTGGCTTGCAAAGATGACAGCGAGCATCCGAGCGGCGGCCGGAGCTCGGACTTGCTCGGGTGCGGGGTTTCCGCACGCTAGCGGGCTGGGAGAGCAGCTAGGTGGGTTCTAAGGAGCACGAGGGACACGTATGGGGTAGCAGTTGCTCCACAGGGGCACGGATTCCTTGGTCCCGTCGGTCATGGCGGACGACGGCTCCGGGTGCTCGGGGCATCGACTACAGCATGAAAACGGAGGGGGGAGAAGCTGTTGGAAATATGCCCTAGAGGCAATAAATAAAGTTTTTATTATTGTATTTCCTTGTGCATGATAATCGTTTATTATCCATGCTATAATTGTATTAATTGGAAACATGGATACATGTGTGGATACATAGACAAACACAATGTCCCTAGTATGCCTCTAGTGAACTAGCTCGTTGATCGAAAGATGGTTAAGGTTTCCTAGCCATGGACATGAGATGTCATTTGATAATGGGATCAAATCATTAGGAGAATGATGTGATGGACAATACTCAAACTACAAACATAGCTTATGATCGTGTCAGTTTATTGCTACTGTTTTCTGCATGTCAAGTATATGTTCCTATGACCATGAGGTCATGCAACTCACAGATCTCGGAAGAGTTCCTTGTGTGTATCAAACGTCGCAACATAACTAGGTGACAATAAAGGTGCTCTACAGGTGTCTCCGAGGGTGTCTGTTGAGTTGGCATGGATCAAGACTGGGATTTGTTACTCCATGTGACGGAGAGGTATCTCAGGGCCCACTCGATACTACAACATCACAATAAGCCTTGCAAGCAATGTGACTAAGTGTTAGTCACGAGATCTTGTATTACGGACCGAGTAAAGAGACTTGCCAGTAACGAGGTTGAACTAGGTATGGAGATACCGACGATCCAAACTCGGGCAAGTAACATACCGAAGAACAAAGGGAACATCATACGGGATTAACTGGATCCTTGAAATAGAGGTTCGATCGATAAAGATCTTCATATAATATGTGGGAACCAATGTGGACATCCAAGTCCCACCATTGGTTATTGACTGTAGAGGTGTCTCGGTCATGTCTACATAGTTCTCGAACCCGCAGGGTCTGGACACTTAAGGTTTGGTGACGTTTCGGTAGTATAGAGTTATGTATGGTGGTGACCGAAGTTTGTTCAGAGTCCCGGATGACATCCCGGATGTCACGAGGAGCTTCGGAATGGTCCGGAGGTAAAGATTCATATATAGGAAGATCTGTTTTGGTCACCGGAAAAGTTTCGGGCTCATCGGTAGTGTACCGGGAGTGCCGGTAGTGTATCGGGAGACCTCCGGGAGGGGTATTTCGACCCAAGAGGCTACATGGTCTGTGGGAGAGTGGAAACCAGCCCTTAGTGGGCTGGTGGAACAACCACAAGAGACCCATGCGGCTGGAAGAAAAAGCCCAAGAGAAAAGGTGGGAAAAAAGGGAAAATAGGTGAATCCTAGTCCTACTAGGATTGGAGGTGGACTCCACCTCCTCCACCTCCTTTCGGCCGAAGCCCTTGGCTTGGGAAGCCAAGGATGCCTCCTCTCCTCTCTTCCTCCTATATATACTAGTTGTATAGAGGGTTTTTGCACTAGAATTTCAGCCACGTGCTACTCGTTCCTCCAGTGCATAGTTTCTCCTCTAGATCGGATTTCCGCAGTGCTTAGGCGAAGCCCTGCCGGAATTGCTCCACCACCATCGCCGGAGCACCGTCAGGCTGCCAGATAACTCTTCTTCCTCTCCACTCCTTCTTGCTGGATCAAGACAGTGGAGATCGTCATCAAGCTATACGTGTGCTGAACGCGAAGGTGCCGTCCGTTCGGTGCTAGATCGGAAGGATCGTGATCAAGTTCGCGGGACGAATCGTGATCAAGTTCGTGGGACGGATCGTGATCGGATCGCAGGACGGATCGTGATTGGATCGCAGGACGGACCGTGATTGGATCGTGGGACGCACGGCGATTTGGATCGCGAAGACGTTTGACTACACCAACCGCATTTCTTAACGCTTCCCGCTTAGCGATCTACAAGGGTATGTACATTCACTCTCCCTCTCGTAGATGCTCATCACCATGGATAGATCTGCGTGTGCATAGAAAATTTTTTGTTTCCCATGCAACGTTCCCCAATAATGGCATCATGAGCTAGGTCTATGTGTAGATGAGATCTCGAGTAGAACACAAAAGGTTTGTGGGCGTTGATGCTTAGATTGCTTCCTCCGTTGGTCGGATTTTGGTTCAGCGGTATTGTGAGATGAATCGGCCCGGACCAACATTACTCGTACTCTTACGAGAGACCGGTTCCCTCGACGCAACTTGTTGCCTAGATGGCTTGCGGGTGGCAGTTTCTCTCACTTTAGTTGGATCGGATTCGACAAAGGCGGTCCTTGAGAAGGTTGAAAAGCAAATTATGTATCACCGTTGTGGTTTATGCGTAGGTGAGAATCGTTCTTGCTAGAAACCCGTAGCAGCCACGTAAAGTATGCAACAACAATTAGAGGATGTCTAACTTGTTTTTGCAGGGTATGTTGTGATGTGATATGGCCAATTACATGATGTGATATATGTGATGTATGAGATGATCATGTGATGTATAGAATTTCACGACTTGCATGTCGATGAGTATGGCAACCGGCAGGAGCCATAGGGTTGTCTTTAATTATTGTATGACCTGCGTGTCAATCATTAAGCGCTATGTAATGCTTTAGTTTATCGCTAATCGGTAGCAATAGTAGTAGAAGCATGTTGGGTGCGACAACCCCGATGGTGACACGTTGATGGAGATCATGGTGTCTTGCCAATGACGATGGAGATCATGCCGGTGCTTTCAAGATGGAGATCTAAAGCACAAGTTCATGGCCATATCATGTCACTTATGAATTGCATGTGATGTTAATCCTTTTATGCACCTTGTTTTTCTTAGTACGACGGTAGCATTATAAGGTGATCCCTCAGTGAAATTTCAAGATAAATTGTGTTCTCCCCGAGTGTGCACCATTGCAAATGTTCGTCGTGTTGAGACACCACGTGATGATCGGGTGTGATAGACTCTACGTTCACATACAACGGGTGCAAGCCAGTGTTGCACATGCAGAACACTCGGGTTAAACTTGACGAGCTTAGCATGTACAGACATGGCCTCGGAACACAAGAGACCGAAAGGTCGAACATGAGTCATATAGTAGATATGATCAACATAATGATGTTCACCATTGAAGCCACCTCAACTCACGTGATGATCAGACTTGAGTTGGTGGATTTGGATCATGTGACACTCCGATGACCTGAGGGATGTCAATTTGAGTGGGAGCTTTAGTATTTTGATTAACTAAACTCATTATCTTGAACAATAGTCTATGTGAACTTTGCATATTTATATTGCAGATCAATGGCTCGTGCAGTAGCACCCCTGAATTTTAATGCGTTCCTAGAGAAAGCTAAGTTGAAAGATGATGGAAGTAACTTTGTTGAATGGGCCCGTAATCTGAGGATTATCCTCACGGCTTCCCAGAAATCATATGTCCTTGATGCACCGCTTGGTGACCAACCAGAAGACATGACCTCCGAAGACGTTAAGAACGTTTGGGAGGCACGTACTGGAGATTACTCAATAGTTTAGTGTGCAATAATGTATGGCTTAGAACCGGGACTTCAAAGACGTTTTGAACGTCATGGAGCATATGAGATGGTCCAGGAGTTGAAGTTTATCTTTCAGAATAACGCCCGGATAGAGAGGTATGAAACCTCCGATAAGTCCTATGCTTGCAAGATGGAGGAGAATGGGTCTATCAGTGAACATATACTCAGATTGTCTGGCTATTCAACTCGCCTAGCGGAGTTGGGAATTGCCCTTCCGCCAGAGGCGATCACTGACAGAGTTCTTCAATCACTGCCACCGAGTTACAAGAGCTTTGTGATGAACTATAACATGCACGGGATGAACAAGTCAGTCGCCGAGCTATTTGTGATGCTAAAAGTCGCTGAGTCTGAAATCCAGAAAGAACATCAAGTGTTGATGGTCAATAAAACCAGTAGTTTCAAGAAAAATGGCAAAGTCAAGGGCAAGGGTAAGAAGGGTAAAACCAAGAAGGATGGCAAAGCAGTTGCTACTCCTGTAAAGAAGCCCAAGCATGGACCCAAGCCAGAAACTGAGTGCTTTCATTGCAAAGGAACTGGTCACTAGAAGCGGAACTGCCCCAAGTACCTGGCTAACAAGAAGGCGGCCAACGACAAACAAGGTATATATGATATACATGTTATTGATGTGTACCTTACTAGCTCTCGTAGTAGTGCCTGGGTATTTGATACCGGTTCGGTTGCTCACATTTGCAACTCAAAGCAGGAACTACGGAATAAATGAAGGTTGTCAAAGGACGAAGTGACGATGCGCGTGGGAAATGGTTCCAAGGTTGATATGATCGCCGTCGGCACGCTCTCTCTTCGATTACCATCGGGATTAGTGATGAACCTGAATAATTGTTATTTAGTGCCTGCGTTAAGCATGAACATTATATCTGGATCTTGTTTATTGCGAGACGGTTACTCATTTAAATCAGAGAATAAAGGTTGTTCTATTTATATGAGTAATATATTTTATGTTCATGCATCCAATCTTAGGGGTTTATTCATATTGAATCTTGATAGTGATGACACACATGTTCATAACAGTGATGCCAAAAGATGTAGAGTTGATAATGATAGTACCACTTTCTTGTGGCACTACCGTTTAGGTCATATTGGTGTAAAACGCATGAGGAAGCTACATGTTGATGGACTTTTGGAGTCACTTGATTTTGAATCACTTGACACATGTGAACCATGTCTCATGGGCAAGATGACTAAAACGCCGTTCTCTGGTACAATGGAACGGGCGAGTGACTTATTGGAAATCATACATACTAATGCGTGCGGTCCAATGAATGTTACAGTGCGTGGTGGTATCGTTATTTTCTCACCTTCACTGATGACTTAAGTAGATATGGGTATATTTAATTAATGAAACACAAGTCTGAAATGTTTGAAAAGTTCAAGCAATTTCAGAGTGAAGTTGAGAATCATCGTAACAAGAAGATTAAGTTCTTGCGATCTGATCGAGGAGGTGAATATCTGAGTTATGAGTTTGGCAGTCACTTAAGACAGTGTGGAATTGTTTCACAGTTGACACCGCCCGGAACACCATAGTGTAATGGTGTATCCGAACGTCGTAATCGAACCTTATTAGACATGGTGCGTTCTATGATGTCTCTTGCTGATTTGCCACTATCGTTTTGGGGTTATGCATTAGAAACAGTTGCATTCACTTTAAATAGGTTAAATAGGGCACCATCAAAATCCGTTGAGACGACGCCATATGAACTATGGTTTGGCAAGAAGCCAAAGTTGTCGTTTCTTAAAGTTTGGGGATGTGATGCTTATGTCAACAAGCTTCAGCCTGAAAAGTTGGAACCCAAAGCGGAGAAATGCGTCTTCATAAGATGCCCGAAAGAGACAGTCGGGTATACCTTCTATCTCAGATCCGAAGGCAAAGTGTTTGTCGCTAAGAACGGAACATTTCTTGAGAAAGAGTTTCTCTCGAAATAATTGAGTGGGAGGAAAATAGAGCTTGATGAGGTTATTGAACCTTTACTTCAACCAGAAAGTAGCGCAGCGCAGAAAGATGTTTCTGTGGAACCTACGACAGTAGAAGAGGAAGTTAATGATGATGATCATGAAGCTTCGGATCAAGCTGCTATTGAACCTCATAGGTCGACAAGGCCGCGTACTACCCTTGAGTGGTATGGCAACCCTGTCTTGGAGGTCATGTTGTTGGACAACAATGAACCTACGAGCTATGGAGGAGCAGTGATGGGCCCAGATTCCGAGAAATGGTTAGAGGGCATGAAATCCAAGATGGGATCCATGTATGAAAACAAAGTATGGACTTCTGAAGTATTACCTGAAGGGCGAAAGGCCATTCAGAACAAATGGATCTTTAAGAAGAAGACAGACGTGGACGGTAATGTCACCGTCTATAAAGCTCGACTTGTGGCAAAGGGTTTTTCACAAGTTCAAGGAGTTGACTATGATGAGACTTTCTCACCCGTAGCGATGCTTAAGTCTGTTAGAATCATGTTAGCAATAGTTGCTTATTTCGACTATGAAATTTGGCAGATGGATGTCAAAACAGCGTTCCTCAACGGTTTTCCTTGAGGAAGAGTTGTATATGATGCAACCCGAAGGTTTTGTCGATCCAGAGAATGCTGACAAAGTTTGCAAACTCCAGCGATCCATGTATGGACTGGTACAAGCATCTCGGAGTTGGAATAAGCACTTTGATGAGGTGACCAAAGCGTTTGAGTTTATACAAGTTTGCAGAGAAGCTTGTATTTACAAGAAAGTGAGTGGGAGCTCTATAGCGTTTCTAGTATTATATGTGGATGACATATTGCTGACTGGAAACAATATAGAAATGCTGGAAAGCGTGAAGGAATATTTGAACAAGAGTTTTTCAATGAAGGACCTAGGAGAAGCTGCTTTCATATTAGGCATTAAGATCTATAGAGATAGATCGAGATGCTTAATAGCACTTTCACAGAGCACATACCTTGATAAAGTTTTGAAGAAGTTCAAAATGGAACAGTCCAAGAAGGGGTTCTTGCCTGTGTTACAAGGTGTGAAGTTGAGTAAGACTCAATGCCTAGTAACTGCAGAAGATAGAGAAAAGATGAGTGGCATCCCCTATGCTTCAGCCATAGGCTTTATCATGTATGCAATGTTGTGCACAAGACCCGATGTCAGCCTTACCATAAGTATGGCCGAAAGGTTTCAAAGTGATCCTGGAATGGAGCACTGGCAAGCGGTCAAGAATATCCTTAAGTACCTGAAAAGGACTAAGGAAATGTTTCTCGTTTATGGAGGTGATGAAAAGCTCGTCGTAAAGGGTTATGTCGATGCAAGCTTTGACACTAATCCGGACGACTCTAAGTCGCAAACCGGATACGTATTTATTCTTAACGGGGGGAGGTAAGGTGGTGCAGTTCCAAGCAAAGCGTGGTAGCTGATTCTACGTGCGAAGCGGAATACATCGCAGCCTCGGAGGCGGCAAAGGAAGGTGTCTGGATGAAGCAGTTCATGACAGATCTTGGAGTAGTGCCTAGTGCACTGAATCCAATGAACCTGTTCTGTGACGACACTGGTGCCATTGCTCTGGCCAAGGAACCAAGGTTTCACAAGAGGACCAGACACATAAAGAGACGCTTCAACTCCATCCGCGATTATATCATGGAGAAAGACACAAATATTTGCAAAGTGCACACGGATCTGAATGTTGCAGATCCGTTGACTAAACCTCTTCGAAGGGCTAAACATGATCAACACCAGAACTGCATGGGTGTTTGATTCATTACAATGTAAATCACATAGTGATGTGAACTAGATTATTAACTCTAGTGCAAGTGGGAGACTGTTGGAAATATGCCCTAGAGGCAATAAATAAAGTGTTTATTATTGTATTTCCTTGTTCATGATAATCGTTTATTATCCATGCTATAATTGTATTAATTAGAAACATGGATACATGTGCGGATACATAGACAAACACAATGTCCCTAGTATGCCTCTAGTGAACTAGCTCGTTGATCGAAAGATGGTTAAGGTTTCCTAGCCATGGACATGAGATGTCATTTGATAACGGGATCACATCACTAGGAGAATGATGTGATGGACAAGACCCAAACTACAAACGTAGCTTGTGATCGTGTCAGTTTATTGCTACTGTTTTCTACATGTCAAGTATATGTTTCTATGACCATGAGATCATGCAACTCCCAAATATCGGAGGAGTGCCTTGTGTGTATCAAACATCGCAACGTAACTGGGTGACTATAAAGGTGCTCTACAGGTGTCTCCGAGGGTGTCTGTTGAGTTGGCATGGATCAAGACTGGGATTTGTTACTCCGTGTGACGGAGAGGTATCTCAGGGCCCACTCGGTAATACAACAGCACAATAAGCCTTGCAAGCAATGTGACTAAGTGTTAGTTGTGAGATATTGTATTACGGAACGAGTAAAGGGACTTGCCAGTAACGAGGTTGAACTAGCTATGGAGATACCGACGATCTAATCTTGGGCAAGTAACATACCGAAGAACAAAGGGAACATCATACGGGATTAACTGGATCCTTGACATCGAGGTTCGACTGATAAAGATCTTCGTAGAATATGTGGGAAGCAATGTGGACATCCAGGTCCCTCCATTGGTTATTGACCGTAGAGGTGTCTCGGTCATGTCTACATAGTTCTCGAACCTGCAGGGTCTGCACACTTAAGATTTGGTGACGTTTCGGTAGTATAGAGTTATGTATGGTGGTGACCGAAGTTTGTTCGGAGTCTCGTATGAGATCCCGTATGTCACGAGGAGCTCCAGAATGGTCCGGAGGTAAAGATTCATATATAGGAAGTCCTTTTTTGGTCACCGGAAAAGTTTCGGGCTCATCGGTAATGTACCGGGAGACCTCCGGGAGGGGTATTTCGACCCAAGAGGCTACATGGGCTGTGGGAGAGTGGAAACCAGCCCTTAGTGGGCTGGTGGAACAACCACAAGAGGCCCATGCGGCTGGAAGAAAAAAGCCCAAGAGAAAAGATGGGGAAAAAGGCAAAATAGGTGAATCCTAGTCCTACTAGGATTGGAGGTGGACTCCACCTCCTCCACCTCCTTTCGGCCGAAGCCCTTGGCTTGGGAAGCCAAGGCTGCCTCCTCTCCTCTCTTCCTCCTATATATACTGGTGGTATAGAGGGTTTTTGCACGAGAATTTCAGCCACGTGCTACCGTTCCTCCAGTGCACAGTTTCTCCTCTAAATCGGATTTCCGCAGTGCTTACGCGAAACCCTGTCGGAATTGCTCCACCACCATCGCCGGAGCGCCATCAGGATGCCGGAGAACTCTTCTTCCTCTCCACTCCTTCTTGCTGGATCAAGACGGTGGAGATCGTCATCAAGTTGTACGTGTGCTGAACGCGGAGGTGCCATCCGTTTGGTGCTAGATCGGAAGGATCGTGATCATGTTCTTGGGACGGATCGTGATCAAGTTCGTGGGACGGATCGTGATCGGATCGCGGGATGGATCGTGATTGGATCGCGGGACGGATCATGATTGGATCGTGGGACGCACGGCAATTTGGATCGCGAAGACATTCGACTACACCAACCGCGTTTCTTAACGCTTCCCGCTTAGCAATCTACAAGGGTATGTAGATTCACTCTCCCTCTCATAGATTCTCATCACCATGGATAGATCTACGTGTGCATAGGAAAAAAAATTGTTTCCCATGCAACGTTCCCCAACAAAAGCATAGGGGAGGAGCGGGAGCTCACTGCGGATTTCCGGTGGTCTCAATGGGCTCGGGACGACCAGCAGGCGACGGATCGAGCGACAGCGACCGACGGAGCTGGAGGTTGAAGACGACTAAATGGCGGCGATGCAGGGCTCCTGAGCTTGCGTGTGTTGACGAGGGGCTTCAGGGCGATGGGGTGGAGCGGCTGGACTCACTAGGGGTCTAGAGGTGGCCGGTGGCCGGTGGCCGGTGGTTTCGAGCGGTGGCGGCCATGGCGTCTCGGGTCCGAAGGGAGAAGAAAGAGCAGAGAGGGGAGAGAGAAGCAGAGGGGGATGGATTGATATCATGAGAGAGAGAGAGAGCTCCACAGCGTCTCCGTGGCACTGGAGAAGCGAGGGGGAGGCTGTCACACACGATGGAGCTGGCCGAGCGCGTGGCGCCCCACGACGAACGCGTGCCCCTGTCCTCCTGGCAAGAGGACAGGGATGACTGACGTGGGCCAGTTGGGCCGGCTCCCCTCTAGGCCAGGTGATCTCCTTTTCTTATATTCATTTTCGTTTTCTATTTCTAACATTTGTTCTGGTTTGCAAAAATATGTCAAACCATTTAAATAAATCCTGGAAATTTGCATGTGAAGTAGGTATAAATAACAAATGCCACATAACAAGTTTCAGAATTGTTGGATCAATATTTCTATAATTAGTAAATATAATCCAATGCAAATAATTGTTTGATTGATTAATAATCCCAATATAAAATGTTTCTATGATTATAAAAATATTGGTTTAGGTTTCCCCTCTTGCCAATATTTTCACAAAAGAACAGGAACATTTTCTTGGAGTTATTTGAGGCAATTTTATGTTGGTCATTTTGTGAAAAATGTTTTCTTAGGCTTGACAATTCCCCAATTCAAATTCATTTGAATTTTAAAATGCATGCATGAATATGCAATGACAAGCAAAGCTAAAACTAGGGATGTGACAACCAGCCCGAAGACTATTCACATGATGATGATCCAGGCTTACATGAGGACCCGGATCTTCTAATTGAATTTGAAGACGGAGTCTTTTATCAGGATAGCCTTAACCTATCTCAGGTGGCTATCATAGCTGATTACCATGGGCTGTCCTCTGTTCCCGCAACAAACAAGAAAAAGAAAAAGAGTTCATCCCGCAAGAGGCAGGCATCCAACAATGCCTCGGACGCACCGGCTTCTGCTCCCAAGCACCATCGATCCACGCGTCATACGTTGACAACTGAAACCACTCCCGGATCAGAAACCAATAGCAAGCCAACGAATGAGATGGCAGCAAGGACGAGCTCGCCTGCTTCCTGAACCCAAAGGTATTTTGTTCAGCAGTTTGTTTACTATTATAATCAACAAAGTCTTACCGCAGTTATCACATCGGAATATTTAGGCGATATGCCCGGGATTCTCCCGCTAAGGTGTCCAGCAATTCTCAAAATTCTGAAGCTCCGGCTCATGCCGAACCTACTACCAAGGCGACTATGGCCAATCCGACCCCTGCCGATACCAACGACACTATGTCTGTCACCCAATCGGAAGCAGGAAGCGCCATGAATCATTGGCAACGACGAGAGGCCATGCGCCATCCGGTGTTCTCCAAGCAAGAGTTCGGCGCTATATGCACGACAGACACGCACATTGGTGCTGCCCGAGGTGGGTTCGGAGAGGCTATGAAGTTGATATCAACCAGTATGCAGGTAAGTAATCGGCTTGAAAGAGTACGGATACTAATGTAAACCCAGTAGCCCCCGAGTCTTAAATTGGTTCGAAACAACCAAGTTAAGGGTCTTATGCTGTTTTAGTGCTGTTGCAGCCTTCAAAGCAACAGAACGAACAACTGGTCAAGGAGCTGGAGGACAGCCGATCACAGGTGCAATCTGTGAAGGCAGAGCTGGCGAAAGTGAAGAGCTTCACCCGGGAGGCCCATGGTGAGTATACCAGTGCTCCTAGTTTCTTAGCAAATTCCCATGCTGACGCAAGGGTTCTTTTTAGCAGCTGAATCAATATATAGATGCAAAAGGAGCTGGATGAAGCTCGAGAAGCTCAGCGGTACACCGAGTGCCAGCACAAGGCTGGCTGCCGCATTTTGAACCTTCTCCAGGAAGAAACGAAGTAACAAGCCGAAGAAATTGAGAATTTAAAAGCTCAATTAGGCCAGGCTCGGGAAGAAAAGCAGAAGCTACAAAGGGGCATGTCCGGTAAGTTTGGTTCCAACGTTAGCAAGTACTTATTATAAAGGAAGTTAAATAAGCCTGCCTTTGCCTCATATATAGGCCTCCTGTGTGGGCATCCTGAAGAAGAGTTCGGATCCTTCCGAGGGAATCTGCTAAAACAGCTTTCTGCTCTTCACGAGCATGCTCGAAAAGCAATGAAAGGCATGGTAAAGGCGCTATGGCCTACCGAACAGCCTCCTGAAGGAATGACCGAACTTGTCGATCGATTCAAGGGAGCCCGAAGTAGGTTCGAGCTGTGGAAGACATCGGCTTGCCGGGAGGGAGCATGGGAAGCATGGGCAATGATCAAGACCCTTTACACCGGACTTAATCCCGAGCGTATGGCCCGGGTTGGTTCGGTGGGATCGGATGGGCAAGAAGTGCCACTCCACCTGGTGTATGACCAGGTGATGCGTACCGCCCATCTATCACAAGAAGACTGTTCCCTAGAGGCAATAATCGACAATCTCAACCAGCATCCGAATGTGTAATTTTGTATGTTTTTGTATGAACAATTAAGTTGTTACTCTATCTGTGTTGTAAACTTTGTCTTAACCAGCCATCGGCTTCTCCCTCCTGTGCGAAGAGCTCGGGAGTGTTCCTCGTAATTTGTCACCCTAAAGGGGCAAATTGTGTTCGAGGAACCAGGCAATCCGGCCATGTGGTACAAACGGACAGAAGCACACAGAGAGGTATGTTATATTACTGCTTAGCGTAAGAAACATCTTCTGAGGAAAATAGTACCCCCATCGATACCTTTCTTCGAGGTTCTACGAGGACCGTAGGTAGGGTCCGCATGCTACTAGTATGCGGTAAGGGCCTTTTAGGAAGAAGGAAGCCCAAACAGTGGTGATTGTTACCATCACCATATTAAGTGTTTCCGTTATAGCCGACCAATTGTCTACGTAAGATCGCTAGCTTTCGGCTTCACCCGTATGAGGTACGTATCCGTATGACCCGATCATAGCAATCACAGAGGTGCTCCCTTTACCCTTTAGCCGAACTATCGGGAACGTAAAGGGCAAACACAGGAGCAAGGCAACCCAGCTTGGCAATGCACTAATTCGAATTGATGCATATGATGGCTTGAAGGTGACAAAGGAAACGTGTATACAAGATAAGTGTAAATAAAAGCTTATAATAAGAAAGCAGTGGCTTCGGGAAGAAGCCCCTAGGTGTTGTGTTCGGTTTTAACACTTAATGGTGTAAGCCGATAACCTTAGTACAAGATCGGTCGAACTGAGAATGGGGAGAAAAGGGAAAAATTCAATCCTACCAAACAACACAATGGGAGTGTAAAGGAAAATAGGAGGAAAAAAAGAAAAAAGAAAAAATGTTGAAATATTTAGACGACACCGGTTTATCCGTAGAAGTGCGGAAGATGAGTCGCGTTCCATGGGTTCGGTTCAAGGCGGTTGTCTGACGGGTTCCGAAGAAGGTAGGATCCTCCCACAAGTACTTTGTCGATTATGAAGGGGCCCTCTGTAACGCCCAAGATGCGCTCCTATCCTTATTTAGGCACGAGGGCCTCGACGGGGATAGAGGTGCATCTCGTCGTTTCACAAGTGCAGTAAACATTGCATACATGTATGAAGAGATGAGTATATGAGTTGGCTTACACTCGCCACAAGCTAAATTACAAGCTCACACAATTATTCAAGCATCATATAGAAGACAGGGTCCGTCTACGTACGAAATCAAACGAAGAAAACAAGCAATGTAAAACTGCCTTGCTATCCCAAAGATCATGACCATGGCCTCTCTACTCATCGGGGTACGTGACATACGTCCTGCCATGTTCTTCATCATACTCCCACTGGCTCTGGGTCACATCTTCTGGCACGAACTCATCCACACCTGCACCTGTATTGTTGTAATCTGAGAGCCACAAGGACTCATCAATCATGTAATCCCGGGTACCGAAACTATGTAAGCCTTTTGGGTTTGGAAGGGGTAATTAGTGAGGTTGCAGCAAGCACTTAAGCATTTGTTGGGTGGCTAACTTACGAGAGCATGAATGTAAATATGGTGTTTTATGAAAGAAAGTCGAGAACTACCATGATCACTAAGTGATCCTGAACACCTACTTAGGTCAAACATAACCTCACTGTGTTCTCTCTCTGTTCATGTTCACGAGCAGAGACAGTCATGGTTATGCACACAATTTGTGTATTTTATTACATATTACTTCAAGTTGGCTATAACCAGGTGTTAAACAAAATATCCAAGTTGCCCCATAACCGCGGGCATGGCTTTCCGAAAGATCGGACCCTGCAAGGGTGCTCCAACTAATCCATCACAAATTAACCACATGCCGCGGGAATAACCTCGACCACGGATCTCATGATCTTCATAGGCAATTCCACAGGAAATCTGACACCTCGAGATAGCCTGAAGAAGATCGGAGTTCCTCGCGCAAGACATTCGAGAAAGGCAAAACAAGTCTGGCATGACCGCCCGACATGTCGATGAACCCGATAAGATCCATGTATCTTGTTCTCAGGACACGATCGGATAAGCACAACGTATAGTGGCCTGATAGAAATATCTCGAGTTGCCCTGGGTTGGCCCCGCAAACGGCTCTAGTTTGGACCAACACTCATGAGGAGCACTAGCCTGGGTTGTCGATTAATTATCCACGGGGTTGCAAAGCCCTATGCATTTTTATTAAGTTGTTAAGAAAATAGTACCAATGTTGGGTCTTGCTAGACAAGCTTTAATCTCAAAAGAATAATCAAGGGGGTCCCCATAACAACCCCGAGCATGTTAGGAGCACAAAATATGGAACATAACATCGGTAACAAGTAACTATGGTGGCAAAAGTGGAACAAAACACCAAGAAAAAGGCCAAGCCTCCACCTTACCAAGATATATAGGTGCATTAAATTAAATAGCAATAATATTGTGATATGTCCAGATAGCCATGTTATCACATGGAAATAACCTGCACCTGCATCTAAGTAGGCTATAAGAGGGGCTGAGCAGCGATAACTTAGCCAAAAAAGGTTTGCTAGGTAGTGGATGGGTTTGAGGCTATCATGGCAATGTAGGAGGTTTGACATTCAAGTGGTAGGTAACACAAGTGTAACGATAAGAGCGAGACATCTAGCAAAGAAAAAATAGTGTCGGGATCCGGGTACGATCATCTTGCTTGTTGGTTCTTTAGAGGGACAAAGTGTTGGGACCTAGTAGTTGTACTCTCCTGGATCCTCGTACTCGGGTTCAACACTCGCGTCTACCCAAAGAGAAACAACACCAAATAAACAAACAACCAAGGTGCAATGCAAAAACAAGATGATGCAAGATTCCTTTGAAGAATTTAACATGGGAATCCTAAGCTAGTCATGTTTCTCATGCAATAGTTAAGTTATTATAATTCTAGATGGAACCTCATGTTAAGTTGTTTGAACATGCATCATCATGGGAAATATGGATGCTTCATTCCAAATCGATGCAAATGCATATGTAAAACGTAGAAAAACGGAGTAACGGTTCTCACGCTACGCTCATGACAAGGTACGAAGACAAAATACAAGGCAAGGAAGGCCATGGGCTATTCCTTAGTATTCCAAGGTAGCCACCGGTTAGGAAATGAAAAACTAACCACAATAGAGCCAAATATCAATCAAAACAATGTAGCATAGCTCCCACAAGCCACAACATAAAACCACACACACCCTGTCCAAAATAGTAACATAGCAACTTGCACAACAAATATCTAGAGCTACATGATGTTTCCAACCACAAACAAGGCATGTACAGAAACTAAATAACATTCTTAACAAAACATCCAACTAGACAAACTTGAAAGGAGGCATGGATCACTAAGCATGAAGCTCACATGTTGGCATCATGAAACATATTCTAGGGACTTAGAGAAAATCACAGTTTTTCTGGAATTTCAGTTAAGCTGATAGCAACTTGACAGCGGAAAATAAAGATGCTAAAGACCAACTCATGGCATGAAAATTAATAGGATGGTAGAGTAAAACATATACTACAAAACACTAGCACTGAGCATGAGCTAGAAAACAACAGAACACTTGGTAGCATCCTCTAAACATAGCATTAAAATTTCTACAGATTCTCAGACTTAGAAATATTTAGCATGTTGAAAACAACAACATTTTATTAGCTACTTCGGAGCAAGGAACCCACTTACATACAAGCTTATCATGTCAAAAGAAAATACCAGGGCATAATACTCACAAAACTCTAACGCTTACGTGTTGACACAAATATCATAGAATGCATGGATTTATTCATACAAAAATGACAAAATGATATATTGGAACAAAATGTCATTTTTCAAAAGTTTCTCAAATGGCCAAACAAATAGCACCATTGCATTCCTTGGGAATTTCTACCCCAAAATCCTATATCACACTCATATCTTTGCTTTTGAAAAACTCCCAAACCCTAGCTCGAAATACATGCTAACACTTATAAGTCACAAATTACCCTAATTGAACATTGCCAAAAATGGCCATATCCACAAATGTGCACATACCAGAAAAGGTATTAATACTAAAACAGAGGGAAAATAGAATAAATAAAAAAAGGAAAGGAGGGGGTCCCACCTGGCAATGAGCCAGGGGCCCTTGGTGAGTATGGCAAGTGGGGCCAGGCCCACTATCATACACACACTCACACACTCACACGCACACACAGAACCACATACACATGTACACATGCACACGGGGATCCCCCGTGGCCACACCGGATCCCCACAACCCACACAACACACACACACAAATTAAAAGGGGGCGAGGGGGTTCGATCCCACGACCTCACGGTCGCGGCTCCGGCTGCGCTACCACTTTGCTAGGCATGCCGGCTCTTGATAGAGAGGGGGAAGGATCCCTCTTATCGACTCACGGTGGTTAATTAACGAAACTAAAGAACGAACAGAGCACAGCACGACAGAGACACGGCGGTGGCAGATGACGGTGAGGCGACGGTGCTTGGCTACATCAAGCACTGGCGAGGCTGTGAGCACGGAGGGGAGCCCATTCCCGTGCTCACAAGGGGGAAAACACCTACGCGTAAGGCGGGGCTCGAGCTCGAGCTCGCGCTTGCTCGGGCATGGCGGCTTTGATGGCGATCGAGCATGATGACGGCGAGACCTACGGGAAATGGTGCGAGACATGATGTGGGGTCGACGCTCATCGAGAGGGGGGCGAAGACGATCTTGGCGCAGCGATGTGGAAGAACATCCACGGCGGTGTCAGGCAATCGATGGAGCGGAGGAAGAAGCCGATGACGTGCGGGCTCTCTCCACTCCCTAGCGCCGGGAACGGGGCACGGGAGACACCACAGAGCTCCCTGCCATCTCAGGCGACGATGAGGATGCCACCAGAGATGAGGACAATGGCGACGAGGTCGGCGGCTCTGCTCTCTGAAGACTCTCTCTCTCTTCACTTACCTGACGAAGAAGAAGAAGAGAGGAAGTAGGAGGGAGATGAAGAGGAGGGAGATCTAGCGGCAGGAAGGGGGAAACGCAGAACCCTAGGGGAAGGGGCGCATACGCCGAGGCTATAAAGGTGGGGACAAACGACGCTCCTCGACATCCATGAACACGTGGTGACGCTCTCTCTCTTACATCGGTCTCTGCTTGACGGAAAGGAGGACGACAGAGCAGGTAGGCGTCTGCGAGGGTGGGCTGGGCCTTGGCCAGTGAATTGGGCTAGGAAGCCCACTCGCTTCCCTTCTCTCCCTCTAAAACAGGAAAGAAAACTTTGTTTTCTTTTATTTAAAAAGCCAGAGGCAAACTAAAGAAGAGATTAGAGAGAGAAGTTGGAAAGGAAAAGAAATATATTTTCCAGATCACAAAAATGCCAACAATTTAATAAAAAAAAGTTTGGGCATTTTTGGAGTAGGCAAATTAATTCACCTAATTATATTGATTAGGTACTTTTGTAAAACATTTTAAAAGGGAAAAACTCCAACCATGGTAGAGGATTCTTTTATAAATCCTAGTAGAATATTTGGAAGATGTTCAACAATTTTAAAGAGACAAAACAGCAAGGACATTATTATCATGAGGAATATTGAGTGAGAGAGAAGAGGTGATGGTTTGACATGGGAGGATTAGAGTAGCACTTCAAACAAGCAACACATGCCTTCACTCCACCACACAAGCACTCAACACACACCACAAGGCAAACAAGGCAAGAAAATATTATGCACGTAAATGATGACCATGATGCATGATGCATGATGCAATAAATGACGAGGCTAGAAGAACTCCTCTTGTGATATCATTTCAATAAGGGTTCACACAAGAGGAACATTACAAATATGGCAAGGGATGTACTTGGGCTGTTACAACTCTCCCACACCACAAGAGGATCTTGACCCGAGATCTAAGAATGAAATAAATCTAGAAATTCATAATGGAGAAGATCCTCACATTCGGAATGATGAGACCACTTCACCTTGAGAAACTTGATTGACTTGTTGCGAGTCTTATGCTCAATTTCTTCCAAAATAGCAACTGGATGCTCATGATAGGATAGGTTTTCTTGGAGATCAATGGTACACTCGGGAGTCTTGAAGCACCTCCGGAGCTGAGAGACATGAAAGACAGCATGCACATTTGCAAAATTTGGAGGAAGCTCGAGTTGATAGGCAAGGTCACCTCTCTTGCCCAAAACTCTAAAAGGACCCACAAAGCGAGGAGATAACTTCCATTTGATGCCAAAACGCTGAGTCCCCTTCATGGGAGAAACTCTGAGATAGACAAAATCAACGATTTGGAAGGAGACATCACGATGTTTGTTATCATAGTAGCTCTTCTGGCGGGATTGAGCTGCTTTAAGGTTCTCACGAATAACACGGCACATCTCTTCTACTTCGGAGATCATGTCATTGCCCAGAATTTGACGCTCCCCGGTTTCAGACCAATTGAGCGGGGTACGACACTTCCTGCCATAGAGAATCTCGGATGGGGCCTTGCCTGAACTAGCCTTGAAGTTGTTGTTGTATGAAAACTTGGTGTATGGAAGGCAGTCTTCCCATTTCATGCCGAAAGAAATCACACAGGCTCTAAGCATGTCTTCGAGGATTTGATTGACTCTCTCAACTTGACCACTTTTCTGCGGGTAAAAGGCCATGTTGAAATGGATCTTGGTACCCATAGCAGTCTGAAAGGACTCCCAAAACTTGTAAGTGAAGAGGCTTCCACGGTGTGAGGAAATGAACTGAGTAATACCGTGCAAAGAGATTGTCCTTGACGTGTACAACTCTACTAGTTGAGCTTCCGAGATAGACTCTTTGACCGGAAGGAAATGCGCAACTTTGGTCAGCTTGTCGATAACCACAAAGATGGCATCGTTTCCCTTCTTGGACTTAGGAAATACCGTGACGAAATCCATCTCCACATGATCGTATTTCCACTCTGGAATAGGCAAAGCTGAAGGAGACCTGCTGGATGTTGATGTTCCGCCTTCACTCTGTGACAAACATCACACTCGTTCACGAACTGAGCAATTTCACGCTTCATGCGAGTCCACCAAAAGGTTTGCTTGAGGTCCTGATACATCTTGGAACTGCCTGGATGAATTGAGAGGAGAGAATTGTGTGATTCATCCATGATAACCTTCCTGAGATCACCTTTTGGAACCACCAGACGGTCCTCAAAGAACAAGGTATCTTTGTCATCAACCCGGAAGCACTTATACTTTGGAATGCTCTTGGCCACACCTTTCTTTACCTTCTTCACAACCGCATCAAGAAGTTGAGCTTGGTGAACCTGATCTTCCAGAGTCGGAGAGACTTGAAGATTGGCAAGAAAACCCTACATAATGGTTTGGAGATTGAGCTTGTGGAAGGCTTCGCAAAGCTCTAGCTGAAGAGGCTTCAGGATAAGATTGTTGCAGTACGCCTTTTGGCTGAGCGCGTCTGCAATGACATTTGCTTTTCTAGGCGTATACTCAATGCCTTGATTGAAGTCCTTGATCATTTCCACCCAACGAGACTGCCTAAGATTTAGATTGGGCTGAGTGAAAATGTACTTCAAGCTCTTGTGGTCAGTGTACACCTCAACTGGTCTACCCAACAACAAATGTCTCCAAGTCATCAGCGCATGCACAATTGTCGCCAGCTCAAGATCATGAGTGGGGTAGTTCTTCTCGCTAGGCTTTAGGTGTCGCGAGGTATAAGCAACAATCTTCTTATCTTGCATGACAACGCCACCAAGACCTTGGACGGAAGCATCACAGAACACTTGGAAAGGCTTTGATTGCTCGGGAGGAACAAGGACTGGAGCTGAAGTCAGCTTCTCCTTGAGCGTATTGAATGCCACATCACACTCACGAGACCAAACAAACTTGACATTCTTCTGAAGGAGTTTGGACAGAGGCTTAGCAATTTGAGAGAAGTTCTCCACGAATCTTCTGCAATAACTTGCAAGCCCGAGGAAGCTACGAAGCTGCTTGACATTCTGAGGAGGCTCCCACTTCAAGATTACCTCAACTTTCTCAGGTTGCACTTTAATGCCCTCGGCAAAGATCACATGCCCAAGGTACACCACTTCATTGAGCCAAAACTCAAACTTGGAGAACTTAGCATAGAACCGATGCTCTCTTAGCTTGTCAAGAACCAACCGGAGATGCTCTGCATGTTCTTCGTCAATCTCTGAGAACACGATAATATCATCCAAATACACCAAGACGAACTCATTTTTGAAAGGAGATAATATGAAGTTCATCATTCTGCAGAAGGTTGGAGGAGCATTGGCGAGACCAAAGGACATGATGGTGTACTCATAAGAGCCAAAACTCGTCCTGAAAGCAGTCTTTGGAATATCTTCTTCACGAATGTGAATCTGATGATGGCCCATGCGAAGATCAAGCTTTGAGAAAGCCTTGGCACCGTTAAGTTGTTCAAACAAATCATTGATATTGGGAAGTGGGTACTTGTTTCTGATTATCTTTTTATTCAATGGACGGTAATCGACACAAAGTCGGTCCATGCCATCCTTCGTCTTGACAAACAGCACACCACAACCCCATGGAGAAGAACTTGGTCTGGTCAGACCCAGATGTTCTTGTTCATCTAGCTTCTTCTTCAAGTCTTTTAGCTCTTCAGGGCCAAGCTTATAAGGACGCTTGCAAACCGGTTCAGTTCCAGGTTCGAGATCAATCACAAACTCGACTGGCCGGTGTGGAGGCATTCTTGGCAATTCTTCGGGAAAGACATGTTCATACTCGCAGACCACCGGAAACTGAGAAATGGCGGAGATTTCACCCTTCTCATTAAGAGGAAAGAGACATATCGTGTCATCATGAGCTGCGAAAATGATCACGTCTTCTGAAGGATGAGTCAATTTGACTTCTTTGGCTTGACAATCAACATGCGCCTTGTTCATAGCAAGAAAATCCATGCCAAGAATGAGATCAATATGAGAATTACCGAGAACAATTGGAGAGGCCAGAAAAGAATAATTGCCCATCTTGATAGAGACATCCTGAACCAACCAGTTGGCATTCATTAACTTCCCAGGAGACACAACTGACACAGGCCCAAGAAGATCTTGACACGCAAACTCATGCTTTGCAAAGAATGGACGGGACATAAAACAATGCGATGCACCAGTATCAAACAACACTTTTGCAGGAATAGAATTAACGGAGAGATTACCCATGATCACTTGAGAAGAATCCTCTGCTTTGGTTGCGTTCACCATGTTCACTCATGTTGTCTTGGGATTTTGTCTCACCGTAGCATTACCTGGAGGTCTTACTAGAGGAGGAGGTGGAAGACGCCGTTGGTTGCACTTGTTTGAGTAGTGACACTTCTGACCACACTTGTGACAAGTAATCTCTGAGAGCGGACGGAAGTTGCCTAGAGGAGGAACATTAGCTGAGTTGGGTGCCTAAGGCCTCTGTTGATAACCTGGATTGGGTGGGTGGGAAGAACCACGACCACCGAACTGCCTCTACTGCTGAGGGGAATGAAACAGAGGAGGAGGAGGAACCCAATACTTCTGCTGCTTAGGAACCATCTAAGAGCTGGAAGAAGAAGAGTAGGATTACTTGGAACACTTCCTTGAGTTCTCCAACTTGAGCCGAGTTGCCTCGACCTTCAAAGCCATGTTGTAGAACTGATAAAACTGACAAGGCTCTTGCAAGACTAGACCCGGTAGAAGTTCATCCTTGAGACCACCTCTTAACTGATAAATCATGGACTTGTCGTCGGGAACATCTTGTTTAGCATAGCGGGCCAGATTTTGGAACTCGACGTTGTATTGATAGATAGACTTGCTTGCCTGCTTTAGGTGCCTGAAATTCTCATGCATCTCCTCGACAAAGCTTGTCGAAATGTAATGGGCCCTCAAGTCATGGAAAAATCATTCCAGCTGATAACATGCTCACCCCTAGAGTCCTTGTATTGCTGCCACCAATCTGTTGTCGGACCCTTGAGCTGAAACGTCGCGAACCTGACATAGTCATCTAGTTTGACATTGATGCACTCGAAATACTTACTCATGTTGCGGAGCCAATCATCTGCATCAAAAGGCTGCTCACAATAGGTGAAAGACTTGGGCTGGTTGGCAAGGAACTGGTTGAGAGTTGCGAACTAAGGCTGATTCTAGAAATTCCCTTGATAACCTTGTTGTCCCTGATCTCTCTCTTGCAACAGCCTGAGCAACATATGAGTATTCGCGTTGGTCGCAGCCATCACAACTTGCCAAGCTTCTGGAGGAGGAGGCGGAGGGGGTGGAGGGTTAGACTGCTCCCCATCATGACCTGGATTCCGGCGAGTTGGTGGAGCCATCCTGGAGATGGACAAGAACATCAGCACACCATCGACAAAGATGAAGCAATAAGATGAATCAACAAGTTGAAAGAAATTGTAATGAATCTCATCACATGCATTGGAACTAAAAATTTAGTAAGAATGCATACTTCAGGTTCGGAATAACATCAACAGATCTTGAAGCCACTTGCAATAACACAAAAGTATTGAGCTAATGTTGCTCAGAACAAATGTATATGCCCTCATACATCTGAAGAAGATGATCATAGCTAGCTACTTGAATTCCCACCTAAGAATTTCCGAAGTCTTTCTTGTTTATGCGATTCGCGTTGCGGACCCAGGAACCTACCCTAGGTAATCAGCTGCAACTGCACCCGCAACTTTCCACACATAATTCAAGAAACTCTGCAAACTCGTCTACCTTAGACGCTCGTAATCACAACGATACTGAACACGGCAGTACCCCGGACGCCTCCCCAGTACTGGGTGACTCTGACCTTATCTCACCATGATAAGTATTGAAGCAATTTCGAACACCCTCCGTCCTGAGACACTAAGGAAACTGAATGATAACGATGTGCCAAGAATCCCCTGGAGCTCAACTCCCTAGAAGAAATCAAGTCAGACAGGAGGCACCAAGACAGAATTCCATCACATCAGCATCCTAAAAAAAATTTGAGCAAGAAGAGGAGTAGAATCAAAATTCCTAAGTCGAAAACCTCACCAGAGTATAGAACACGAGTAAACAAACCTACTCTCTGATATAACTAGACTCAAAATAGTTATACTAGACTCAACTCAGCCAAGTTCAATCAAGCAAAGTGCTCCTATGGTCGTATGGCTCTGAATACCAACTTTTAACGCCCAAGATGCACTCCTATCCTTATTTAGGCATGGGGGCCTCGACAGGGATAGAGGCACATCTCGTCATTTCGCAAGTGCAGTAAACATTGCATACATGTATGAAGAGATGAGTATATGAGTTGGCTTACACTCGCCACAAGCTAAATTACAAGCTCACACAATTATTCAAGCATCATACAGAAGACAGGGTCCGTCTACGTATGAAATCTAACGAAGAAAAGAAGCAATGTAAAACTGCCTTGCTATCCCAAAGATCAGGACCATGGACTCTCTACTCATCGGGGTGCGTGACATACATCATGTCACGTTCTTCATCATACTCCCACTAGAGTTGGGTCACATCTTCTGTCACTAACTCATCCACACCTGCACCTGTATTGTTGTAATCTGTGAGCCACAAGGACTCAGCAATCATGTAATCCCGGGTACCAAAACTATGTAAGCCTTTTGGGTTTGGAAGGGGTAATTGGTGAGGTTGCAGCAAGCACCTAAGCATTTGTTGGGTGGCTAACTTACGAGAGCATGAATGTAAATATGGTGTTCTACGAAAGACCGTCAAGAACTACCTTGATCAATAAGTGATCCTGAACACCTACTTATGTCAAACATAACCCCACTGTGTTCTCTCTCGGTTCATATTCACGAGCAGAGACAGTCACGGTTACGAACATAGTTGGTGTATTTTATCAGATATTACTTCAAGTTGGCTATAACCGGGTGTTAAACAAAATATCCACGGGCATGACTTTCTGAAAGATCTAACCCTGTAGGGGTGCTCCAACTAATCCATCACAAATTGACCACACGCCATGGGAATAACCTTGAGCACGGATATCATGATCTTCATAGGCAATTCCACAGGAAATCCGACACCTCGAGATAGCCCAAATAAGATAGGAGTTCCTCGCGCAAGACATTTGAGAAAGGTAAAACAAGTCCAGCAAGACCGCCCGACGTATCGACGAACCCGATAAGAGCCGCGTATCTCGTTCTCACTACAAGAAATATGCTAACTTGCGACCATCAATATTGGTCAACGAATGGTCATTTTTTTTATTTACGACCTTTTTATGACCAAAAATAGTTGGTCAAAAGCTGAGCGTCAAGAATGGAAATTAAGGACCTTTCTCCTGGATTGGTCATAGACGTTTATGACCAAAAAAGGTCATAGGTTCTACGACCAATTGTCTTGGTCACTGGCAATCTGCCCAGGCCATGTCCGATCCGACGTGGCAAGCTGACGTGGCAAAATTGCGACCAAATGAAAAGGTTGTCGATTAGAATCAGCCCAATCCAATTCGGTGTTCTACATGGGCCAAGCCCATTAATTCAACCTTTCTATATTTTTTCTTGTCAATTTTTAGTCGACTTCATGGGCCAAGCCCAACATTGCATTCTTTTTATTTTTGGGCCGTGGCCTTTTTGTCTCAACAATTTCATTTTTTGTTTTTTATAAAATGGGTCAACTAGTCAGGTGGGTCCCCGTTGTCAGGTTCTGGTAACTGGGTCCCATTTTCCATGTTCTGGTAAGTGGGTCCCATCTATCAGGCTCTTTTCGTATTTCAACTAGTATTTAAATTGGCAGAGATAGAAAACACACATGATACTTCAAATAAAAGCAACCAGATCATGTAATACAATGGCAATCACAGTACAGTATTTTACAAGCTTTACAAGCTCCTTCCATAACAGTACAGTATTTTACAAGCTTTACAAGCTCCCGCCATGAACAATATGCCAAACTAGTTTGACGACCATATCAGATGAACAACATGCCGGACTCGCTGGACAACCATAGTCAGATGAACAACATGCCGGACTCGCTGGCCAACCATAGTCAGTGTTGGGAACAAACAAAACGGCAACATGCCTTCCTCAATTGCGCTGTTACATGAATCAGATGAGAAGAATCAGAAAAAACTGTAACAAATATATTATGAGCAGACCATTCAAGAAAAGGATAGTTATTTAGAATGATAACACAAATTAAGCTAGTACAATGTTGTTTGTTCTCTAGCTAGTTAAAATGAGATACTCTCATACAAGAAAACAGAGAAACAATATGAAAGCTAACGGTGGGGATGCCATAGCTGAAATGAGAAAGCTATTTTATATTTAAGAAACAAAGAAAATGCATCAATAATTTTGTTTTTTAAGATGTGTGGCTAGCAAAGGCATCCAAGAGTCTTCCCAGGTTGGGTTGGTTGTAATCCTATTTCTTCTGACCATTGAAACTATTTCCTTTTGCCGCCAAAAGTAAATAATTTGAGTTGAACATGATGATGCAATAATATTTAGTACTACTAGGTGAGTGATGATTGTACCCTGACCCCGTAGAAATGAAGTAATGAGCAAAATTATCCGATAGAAAAGAAAATTGTTGCAATAATTGCTATCCAGGTTTGTTGTTGCATGTTACATACATACTACTCGATGAATGTATAGTATTTGGATGCAAATCTCACCTCTAAGCCATGACTAAGAAAATTATATTATTATACCGACCAACATGTGATGTGAGTCTGGCTGAGATGAGAATTACAAGTAGCTGGCTGGCATGCATGTGGTTGGCTGCTAGAGTTAGCATGTATGTATGCACAAACAGCAAGAATACAAATAGGATGTGTACTAGTTAATTGCTTATACGATCAAATAATTCAACTTGCTTATTCAAACAAACAAACAAACAAAGAAATCAACTTTCTCAACCACTGTGACCGTGGAAGTTAGATCTTGATCAATGGCTGGCTGGCTGGCTGGACATGAATAATGCAGGCATGATGCACCAGATATTACTAAGTAGATAGATAGATATGCACATAGATAGAATAGAATATATACATCCCCGGCTGTGGTGGGTCGTCGTGGACGAGCAGGAGCTCGGCAGGACCTCTTGGATGAGCACCAGCTTGGGCGTGTCCATGAAGAATCCACCGATGAGAACTAAATCTGCACCATGTTATCCATCAGGTAAAACACATGATAGTAAACATCAATGAAGGAAGTAATCGGTTCTCTAGAGCAGGCATCTAGATCACAAGTAATAGGTTCATATATATGCCAGGCATTGCTATCATACATTGGTCAACAAAACACTAGGCTCCAGCAAGTTTGAATTCGAACCAAAAACAAAATGAAATGAGCACACCTAAAGTACTGCAACTGCTACTGCATGCAGACATCAACACCCACTCATTCAATCTTAAATAATTATGTCATGGCATCATGGACCATCAACCAAGTACCAGAAAATTAATGGGATAGAACGAAGACTTATCAAGCCAGCAAGATAGAGAAGATAGTGTTGCTGCAGTTGCAGCATGGTTACCCTGAGATTGTGAATGTGGTGCCATGGAACAAAGGGGACTGTTATAACTAACCACACAGACTAACTGTAGTAAAGTAGGCAGTTTTGTAACCTGTTAGCTCTGAATGGTGATACAAAGCTACTAAGTTGAAAATATGCTAAACAGGACCTGAATGCATTTCGGAATCAACCAGACTAGATGGGAATGGTATTTCGATACGTTATATATGTCTACCATTGATAAATCAATATGCATGCGCCAAACAGGCTAGCTAGAGACTATACAGCAAAAACTTGTGGAGAAGTACTACTACTTATTAGTACCTAATGAGTATCCTGAGCGTACAAGAATTTAGCCATCTCACTGGAGTGGAACTGCAATAGTAATTCATTTCTTTGGCCCAATTTGGATGTCCTTTGATGAAGCTAGCATTATGGATCTCACGCCTCCTTTATCCTACGAAGGAGAACATAGAAGATTAGATGACATAACATGTTGAAGTGAAGTACAAGCTTTCCTGGAACCGTTCCTGGAATCGCTACTAATTAGTTGCCACTTGAGTAGAGGACAGTAGTGCCGTAGGGGATGCCTATTAGTAGTAATTGATTTGGAAATTAAGCAGATTTATGAAACGGATGATAAAATTGCATCTCAGAGTGGAGCAGTTAACAAAGGCGAGTTAAAATTCCATTGGTCAATTAGTTAAGTTTTTAACAAGCAATCAAACAAGCGGGAGATGGGGGGATTAAGCATCTGGCCTACTATGGGTTGAGCGATATAGCGACCTTGAAGGTCCACGTAACAGAGGAAGAAACAGAGGTGGGTCGAACCTTGGGAGTCGATGATGCCGGCAGCAGCGATGCTGGTCACGGAGGAAGGCAAGCATAGATTGGGGGCCTGCGTGCGTCCTTGGAGGTTGACAAACCAAAGAAGCACTGGTGTTGGTTGTCACCGCCCTCGCCCCGACCGATAGTTGTCGGGTGCATCGCCTAGTTCCCGGACCTGGCAGGTTCCTGGCCTCGTCGCCGGTGCATCCGAGCATGCGGATCCAGTGCGGTACCTCTGGCCTATGGATCCAGAGCCTGGTCGCCATGTGCACGAGCTAGGGTTTCGGGCACGGAGTGAGAGCTGTGGAGGTTGGACTCACAGCTGGGGAGAGGAGAGGGTGGGGTCCACCGACAGTGGGGTAGAGGTCGGAGGCCGGTATGTCACCGGTGGGGCTAGGGGAGAGGTTGCCGCCGCTGGCTGGTTGGGTGGATCTGGGATTCAGGGGGAGGAGGAAGACAGAGGAAAGGAGTTGGTGGTGGTATGTGAGGAGCGAAACCTAGGGTTTGGTGGGCCGGTGGTTTGGATGGGAAGACGGATGGATATGCGGATGGACGGATGTTTGACCAATCAGAATTAAGCTTATATAATTTTGTTGTTGTTTCTTTGTTGCTCTTATATTTTACCCTCTTATATAATTATAGTTTTCATTTTCATTGCACAAAAGAGCCATTTTCTATTTCTCGAGTGCCCGGAATGTTTTTTTTCTGAAGAACCTAAAAAAGTGTTCTCGGAAATGAGCTATCATGTGTGAAGATTCATGGCTTTCAAGCCACATGATCAATCTTATGGCCACATTCAAGGCATAGTTTGTTCAAATGATCTCATATTGTGCACAAGGGTGCATGTTGAAATGGCAAACAATGTTGCCAAAGAGAGTTTCCATTTTCTTTGCACAAAAAATTCATTTTCCTTTTTTGGAGTGCCCAAAATGAGTTTTTTTGTGAAGAACCTACCAACTATTTGTTGAAAAATTGGACAAAATCATTTTTATAAAATATTAGGACATATTTAATGCACAATTGACAAAATATTTGGGTGCCAAAAGCTTTTGATCCACCTCTAGTGAAAAAGACAGAACTCTGCGATTCAGTTGGAAGCGGGTCAAATCTGAACTAGAGGTGCCTCATAGTTTGCTCTTTATTTTTTCCAAAAATCATTTCTAGTTAAATAAGTATCTATTTAATCAGATATCCAACAAAATTATGGCAATATTCAACCCCTAGCTATGAACAGGCATGCCCGCCGTTTCAATCGCATTTTGAAACAGGCATAAATAATTCAAAAAAATCAAAAAATTACAAAATCTTCGCATTGTGTCATCATATGTGACCAAGTTACGAGTAAAAATAATAAACTTGTAATATGGTAATTGTTTTAAAAAGTGTTCTCAGAAAGGACCTATCATGTGTGAAGATTCATGGCTTTCAAGCCAAATGATCAATCTTATGGCCACATTCATGGCATAGTTTGTTCAAATGACATCATATTGTGCAAAAGGGTGCATCTTGAAATGGCAAACAATATTGCCGATGGGAGTTTTCATTTTATTTGCACAAAAAAATCATTTTCCTTTTTTCGAGTGCCCAAAATGAGTTTTTTTGTGAAGGACCTACCAAATATTCGTTGCAAAATTGGAAAAAATCATTTTTATAAAATATTAGGCCATATTTAATGCGCAATTGGCAAATGTTTTGGGTTCCAAAAGTTTTCAATCCACCTCTAGTGAAAAAGACAAAACTCTGCCGATTCAGTTGGAAGCGGGTCAAACCTGAACTGCAGTTGTCTTATAGTTTGCTCTTTATTTTTGCCAAAAATCATTTCTAGTTACATAAGTATTTATTTAATCAGAAATACATGGTTTGGTGGTGATACGTCGAGGTTTGGATAGTGGAAGAGTTCCCCAACTGCAGAGCGAGTAAACTCGCATGCCCGCCGCATGGTCACCGTGTGATCGTGGCGTTGCCATGCATTCTGGGCGGCCTAGGCATGTCTAGTGGGTTGGGCACTCCCCAAGTAGGTGCTAGGAAGAAAATGAAAATATAAGATTCTCACGAGGAGACCGAACTATGCTCAAACATGAAATAGCAAGCAAGTGTTTGATAAACTGTACGGGAAATACACATCGACAATGTGCGTGAGTTTTTGTTGAGGATGATCATCTACTAAGAAGACTGTCTTCACAATTTTTAAGCTCAAATGGATGAGCCTAGGTGGTACTTGCTTTGCAAAGTACCACACTGGACAGAAATATGAATGTTGAAGCTGGGCTCAAAATAATGAATGGATTGAGCTGAAATTTGGTGGAGGATGGTTATTTGGGCATAGGAAAGCACTGTAGAAAACTGATATCATTTGGACATGCCAAAGTGGTACTTCCTTCACAATTCTCTTCTCTAGACAAAAACTTGGGAAAATAAGTGAGAGAAACTAGATAAATGAAATGATCTCAAATTTGGTGTAGGTAAGTTACATAGGTATGATCATGCCCTGGTAAATTTTTAGAAATAATTAAGCAATATATAATATAGTTGCTTCACAAAGCTTTTCTCTGGATAGAAACTTTGGAAATTTTATGATGAAGATTTACTCGGAAAATTGAGCTGAATATTATCATGTGGCAATTATTTGGGTATGGAAGAGTGCAAAAAATGTTTAAGGGTAATAGGAGGGGTCTAGATAGAACTTGCTTTGCAATGTGCCAATCTGGCCATAAAATAGAAATTGAACCTCGGCTCACATAGTTGATTTGATTGAGCTGCAATTTGGAGGAGGGTGATAATGTTGCCATATGAGTTCATTGTATAAATTTCATGCCATTTGGATATATAAAAATGGTACTTCCTTCACAATGCTCTCCTGTGAACAGAAAATTGGGAAAATATTGAGGGAAAGTGGTTAAATTAAATGAGCTAAAATTTGGTGGAGGGAAGTTCTATGGGCACAGTTATGTCCTGGTAAATTTGCAGCAATTATAAAGCAATATAAAATATATTTGCTTCACAAACTAAAAATATTACCAGAAACAAATATTGGATGGTGAGCTCTCATGGATTGTTAGATGGGGCTAATGTTTTTAGAGAGCTATGATATGGGCACATAGAAGACGTGGAAAAAATTCAAGTCATTAGGATATGCATAGCTAGTACTTCATTCGCAAAGCTTCTAGCTAAACAAAAACTTTGGAAATTTGCCGAGGAAGATTTACTAGGCAAATGGAGCTGATTTTTGTCATGAGGCAATGATTTGGATAGGAAAGAGTTCCCAATAATTTTAGGGCAATCAAGAATACATAAATATCACTTCCTTCCCAAAGTGCTATTCTAAACGAAAATGAATATTGTTGAATTATTTTTGAACTAGGCAAGGAAGGTTTTTGACATATTTGACGAATATATAATCCAAAGAATTTATGAGAATTTTTGGGACTTTTGGGAATAATAGAAATATAACCTAGGGCAAAAATTGACACATGGACATGACACATAGGAAAAACTGACGAGGTGGCGCCTAGTCATCACAACCCTCCACAATTTACAAGGTTATGACCATCTGTATTGGTCGTGATCAGCTAGAAATAAGGAAGTGGCCTATTGATGTCTGCTTTACGACCATTTTGTGTAAGGAAATTATGACCTTTCTGACCAAAATGGTCGTTATAGTTGAGGGTTTGGAGTCCTCCGAACAGCTTACGACCAATTGGTCTCAAATGGTCATAGATTTACGACCATTTCTTCCAGGGTCACTAACAGAAGGTCACAAGTTGACATATTTCTTGTAGTGTCTTAGGATACGACCGGATAAGCACAGCGTACAGTGGCCTGATAGAAATCTCCCGAGTTGCCCCGGGTTGGCCCCGCACACGGCTCTAGTTTGGACCAACACTTATGAGGAGCACTGGCCCGGGTTGTTGATTAATTATCCACAGGGTTGCAAAGCCCTATGCATTTTTATTAAGTTATTAAGAAAATAGTACAAATGTTGGTTCTTGCCAGACAAGCTTTAATCTCAAACGAATAATCAAGGGGGTCCCCGTAACAACCCCGAGCATGTTATGAGCGCAAAATTAGGAACATAACACCGGTAACAAGTAACAATGGTGGTAAAATTGGAACAAAGCACCGAGAAAAAGGCCAAGCCTTCCACCTTACCAAGATATATAGGTGCATTAAACTAAATAGCAACAATATTGTGATATCTCCAGATATCCATGTATCACATGGAAATAACCTGCACGTGCATCTAAGAACGCTATAAGAGGGGCTGAGCAGTGGTAACTTAGCCAAACAAGGTTTGCTAGGTAGTGGAGGGGTTAGAAGCTATCATTGCAATGTAGGAGGCTTGACATTCAAGTGGTAGTTAACACAAGTGTAACGATAAGAGCAAGACATCTAACAAAGCAAAAATAGTGTCGGGATCCGGGTACAATCATCTTGCCTCTAGGTTCTTCAAAGGGACAAAGAGCTGGGTCCTCGTAGTTGTACTCTCATGGATCCTTGTACTCAGGTTCAACACTCAGGTCTACCCAAAGAGAAACAACACCAAATAAACAAGCAAACAAGGTGCAATGCACAACCAAGATGATGCATGATTCCTCTGAAGAATTTAACATGGCAATCCTAAGCTAGTCATGTTTCTCATGCAATAGTTAAGTTATTTGAATTCTAAACAGAACCTCATGTTAAGTTGTTTGAACATGCATGATCATGGCAAATATGGATGCTTCATGCAAAATCGACGCAGATGCATATGTAAAACATAGAAAAACGAAGTAACGGTTCTCACACTATGCTAACAGTAAGGTATGAAGACAAAATATAAGACAAGGAAGTCCATGGGATATTCCTTGGTATTCCAAGGTAGCCACTGGTTAGGAAATGAAAAACTAACCACAATAGATCCAAATATCAAGCAAAACAATGGAGCATAGCTCCCACAAGCCACAACACAAAACCACACACACCCTATCCAAAATAGCAACATAGCAACTTGCACAGCAAATATCTAGAGCTACGTGATGTTTCCAACCACAAAAAACACATGTACAGAAACTACATAACATGCTTAACAAAACATCCAACTACACAAACTTGAAAGGAGGCATGGATCACTAAGCATGAAGCTCACATGTTGGCATAATGAAACAGATTCTAGGGACTTCGAGAAAATCACAGTTTTTCTGGAATCTGAGTTAAGCTGATAGCAACTTGACACCAGAAAATAAAGATGCTAAAGACCAATTCATGACACGAAAATTAACAGCATTGGTCGAGGACAACATCTACTACCAAACACTAGCACTGAGCATGAGCTAGAATACAACAAAACACTTGGTGGCATCCTCTAAACATAGCATTAAAATTTCTATAGATTCTTAGACATAGAAATATTTAGCATGTTGAAAACAGCAATATTTTATTAGCTACTCTGGAGCAAGGAACCCACTTACATACAAGCTTATCATGTCAAAAGAAAATAGCAGGGCATAATACTCACAAAACTCTACCACTTACGTGTTGACACAAATATTATATCATGCATGGATTTATTCATACAAAAATGACAAAATGACATATTGGAACAAAATGATATTTTGTAAAACTTGCTCAAATGGCCAAACAAGCAGCACCATTGCATTCCTTGGGAATTTATACCCCAAAATCATATATCAGACTCATATCTTTGCTTTTGAAAAACTCCCAAACCCTAGCTAAAAAATTACATGCCAACACTTATAAGTCACAAATTACCCTAACTAGTCACCGACCCATGCACTTGCACGGGCTAGTATCATATGGGACTCGAAATACATTCATATTTAACTTTGTTAGAATTTTATTTCATTGTCATTTTTCAAGTATTATATAGTGTATTTTAATCTACTTTTATCTTTAATTATGGACAACCAAATAAAGGTAGTTTAAATTCTAACCTTTACACTATTGTTAGAAAAATGAGCAGTAAGAAATGGTGATTCAACCAGGTATCTAACTCCAAAGGGTCATCTAGTTCCGGTGCCCATTGACAAAGAAAACAAAATAATTTTTCACAATCTGACTAGGTGGAAGCATAATATTAAGATGACATTTTAGGGTGAAGTTGCAATTAGAGCCAGACAACAACAACAATAGTAATATTTCTACCACAAATGACCCCCATTGATTTTCTGTACACATAAAATATAGTATATTAGATGGGTTGCCTTCTCTAAAGAACATGGACCAAGAGAGAGTGTCGATTATCAATTATATTTTGAATAATAAAATCTTATAACAGGATGGTAGAAAATTTGCATATAGGAATAAGTAATAAACATTTAAGAGCCAGAGAATAGGTATGCTTCCACACACACCATATAAAATATTGTGTCTTTATGCATACAACCATTCCAAGTTAAGGATATAGTACAAAACCACACATTTATATTATTTATTTTAGCAATTTCGTTAAGTAAAATAGAACACACCCGACTTTCAATTGAAATAATATGCTTTAATGTACACAATTGATTTGCATAAACCTTTCTAATTTATTATTTAAGGGGCAAACTAACGAACACATCATAAGCTTATCGTCAACAGATGTATCTTCTTCATTCATGTCTATTTCCGCACTTTGCTAGTTGTGTTGCATGCACCACGTTGTACTTCCCAACATATATGAACAATAAGACCACAAAGTTTTTATGTTGTCAAAATAGAACTAATATTTATCTTATGGATTTACACCTATGATAATGAATTCAAATTGGAATATCTTAAATTGGAATGTTAGAGGTATTAATTCCAAAGATAAATGGACAGTTATCTCTAATAAAATCGAAAGAGTCAAGGTGTTCTATTTTGTGTCTGCAAGAAACTAAGAGAGAGATCTTTGATTCTTCATACATGAAGAACTTCTGCCCAAAGAGGATTAATAAGTTTGAGTTCACCCCATCCGTGGGAGCCTCTGGAGGTTTGTTAGTGGCTTGGAATGATAATTACTTCCAGGGACAAAAAGTGTTTGAAAACAGATTTTCTCTCTCAATCCAGTTTACCTCAGTGCACTCTGGAGAAACCTGGCACTTGACCAATATTTATGGACCTTGCCTGCCAGCAGAAAAACTAGAATTCTTGGAATGGTTTAATAACATTCAGACCCCTGACAATGTCAATTGGCTGATTCTAGGAGACTTCAATTATATTAGATATCCTAAGAATAGGAATAGGGAGGGAGGTAACTTTCAAGGATGCTGCAGTTCAATGAAGCAATAAGTAATCTTGGGTTGGTGGAAATTCCCCGGAAAGGTAGAAATTACACTTGGAGCAATATGGAAGAGGCTCCCTTGCTTGAAGAAATTGATTGGATCTTCTCTTCAGAAGCATGGACAATCTCTTATCCAAACACTCAAGCTGTTGCTCTTTCAAAACCTATCTCTGATCATTCTCCCTGTGTGATTAAGATTGGTACAAATATTCCAAGGTCAAATTTGTTCAGGTTTGAAAACTTCTGGTTGGAGCATAGTGAATTTAAAGAGGTTGTATAGAACATTTGGGATCAGGATGTGCAGGAGTAGGATAGTGCAAAGAGAATTACAGCAAAGTTCAAGAGGTTAAGAAAAGGGCTCAAAATTTGGTCTAAAAAACTCTCCAATCTCTCTGCCATCATCAGAGCTTGTAATGATTTCATTTTGCTTCTTGATATAATTGAGGAATTCAGATCTTTAAGTAATGAAGAATGGAATGGCAGGTGCATCATAAGTGAACATTATCTGAAGATTTCGTCATTTCAGAAAACATATTGGAGGCAGAGAGCAACAATTAGATGGGTTAAAGTGGGAGATGAAAACAAAAGGTTTTTTCAAGCAAAGGCCACAATTAAATACAAAAAGAATCACATCAGCTCACTTTAAGATGAAGCTGGCCAGGAGGCAACAGAGCACCAGGCAAAGGCTGTTGTTTTATGGATAGCTTTTAAACAAAGATTAAGCACAACCACTCCCACTTTTGAAGCCTTTCCTTTAAACGGTCTAATTCAGAAACATGGAAATCTAAAAGATTTGGAAAAGCCTTTTTCAAAAGAGGAAATTGATGGTGTGGTGGCACAATTACCACTAGATAAAGCTCCTGGACCTGATGGTTTTAATGGAGCTTTCATAAAATCTTGTTGGAACATCATTTCTGGGGATTTCTATGATCTGATCAAGGATTTCTATAATGGGAAAGTTAATTTGTAGAGTATTAACTATGCATATATTACTCTCATTCCCAAAAAAGATAATCCCATGCTGCCGGGTGACTTCAGACCAATATCACTTCTGAATTGTTCCATAAAGATCATCACCAAACTTCTTGCCAACAGGCTGCACCATGTTATCCTTCAGCTAGTGCATATCAATCAATATGGTTTCATCAAATCAAGAACAATCCAAGACTGTTTGTCCTGGGCATTTTAATATCTCCATCAATGTCATCAATCAAAGGAGGAAATTATTATTTTGAAACTGGACTTTCAAAAGGCTTTTGATTTGATTGAACATCAGACTATTTTGGATATTTTAAGAGCCAAAGGGTTTGGAGACAGATGGATAAAATGGATTGATATGATCTTTAAATCAGCCACCTCTACAGTTTTGTTGAATGGCATTCCTGGGAAAGTTTTTCACTGCAAAAGAGGAGTGAGGCAAGGGGACCCCCTCTCTCTAGTTCTTTTTGTGCTGGCTGCAGATTTAGTTTAGTCCATTATCAATGAGGCCATGAGAAACAGGATGATGTCTGCCCCTTTGCAAGTCAACAGTTGCCCTGATTTTCCAGTGATACAATATGCTGATGATACCATTGTGGTTCTTCCTGCTGATCATAGACAACTCATGCAGATAAAAAATTTGTTGGCACACTTTGCAGCACAAACTGGGCTTAAAGTCAACTACAGCAAATCAATTGTTATACCAATCAATGTGGCACCTCAAAACATGCAGAACATCATCAGCATCCTCCAATGCAAGGAAGGAACTTTTCCTTTTCCTTATTTAGGGCTTCCACTCAATATCAACAAGCTCAAGATAGAAGATTTCAGTCCCATGCTGCAAAGAATTGAAAGAAGAATATCTAGATGCTCCACCTTAATATCTTATGATGGAAGACTACAGCTCATCAAATAAGTTTTCTCTTCCCTGCCAACTTTGTTCATGAGTTGTCTTTCCCTTCCAGTGGGAATAATTGACCAAATCAACAAATACCTCAGGCATTGCTTCTGGAGGAAATATGGATCTGAGGAAGTTGGAAAAGCAATGATCTCATGGGAAACAGTCTGCAAGCCAAAATCCCATGGAGGGCTCAGAGTCCTTGATATTCAGCAGCACAATAAAGCCTTGTTAATCAAAAATCTGCACAAGTTTTTTAAGAAACAGAATCTTCCTTGGGTGAAATTGTTATGGGAAAGTTATTATACAGACTCACCACCTAAGGACAGGCTTGAGGGCTCTTTCTGGTGGAAAGCACACCTGAAACTGATACCCAACTTCAAGGAGGTTGCTCTCTGCACAGCTGGTACTGGAGATACAACTTTTTGGACAGATAAATGGCATCAAAGGCCTCTGATTGAAGAATATCCTGAGCTTCATTCTTTTGCAATTAATGACCAGTATTCAGTGGCACATCTGAGAAGCTCAGCTGATATCTTGGAACATTTTCACACCCCTTTGTCTGCCACTGCCTTCCAACAACTCAATGAATTAATTCCAATTATCCAGCAGATTGGAAGCACTGCTGATATCTGGCATTATGAATAGAAATCTAGTCTCTTTTTTGTCAGTAAACTGTACAAGCAATTGATGGGACCCTTAGATGTTCATCACCTGTTTAGAGATTTATGGAAAGCAGCAAGCAGAATCAGACACAAAAATTTCTTCTGGATGATTTTACACGACAGAACCAGCACTAGAAGTCTCCTCAAAAGAAAACATTTCATGTTACAAAGTTATGAATGTGCTCTCTGCCAGGAACATGTTGAGGAAACTTCAATTCATCTTCTTTGGGATTGTCAGTTTGCCTTGTCTTGTTGGGACATCATTGTTCCTAATAGGCACAGAGGTACATCTTCCTATGACGATATTATCTTCCTCAAACAAGCACTCCCACCTTAGATTGCCATGGATATTGTGATCATGGGATGTTGGAATATATGGATGCAAAGGAATGGAAAGATTTTTAGAAACATCACCCCAAGTCTAGAAGCTTGGAAACAAGGACTACTTCATGATTTATCTCTAGTCAAGTACAGAACAAAAAGAAGGAACATTGCTAGTCTGGGGCAATGGATGACCATCCTCTCGTCTTAAGTTTCTAGATTTTCATAATTTTCAATGTTAGAGAAAACTGGAGTTGGATAGCTTTTTTATCTTTCCTGCTTTGTTTTGTTTCTTTAGTTTGTGAAGTTTTTCCTTCTCCTTGAGTGAGATCTCATGAGCAACAATCCTTCCAATCACTTACGTAGGCTTGAGATCTTTGTAGTTTGGCATCATTTGGATCAATGTGCACACGGTGTCATACTTTCCATCCAAAGCTCTAAGTGTCTTCTTGATGATGAATTGTTGGTCATTTCTTTGCTTCCTAAGCCGACAATCTCATTTGTGATGAGAGCAAGCCTAGAGTACATTTCGGCGACTACTTCACCATCCTTCATCTTGAACTTGTCAAGTTGACTTTACAGCACATCCAACTTAGATTCTCTCACGGAATCAGTACCTTCATGCATATCAACCAAAGTATCCCAAATTTCCTTTGCATTCTCAAGACGGCTGATTTTGTTGAATTGTTTGGGGCATAGGCAGTTGAATAGAATGTCACATGCTTGAGAATTGTATTGTAACATCTTCAATTCTTCCGCGGTCGCATCACGATCCGGTTCCTTTCCATCACCAAAGAAATCATCTTGCAAGCCAACACAAACAACAGCCCAAATGGCGGGGTTATGACCAATAATATGCATTTTCATCTTATGTTTCCAACTAGAAAAATGTGTACCATCAAATTATGGACCTCTACAGTGATAATTTCCCTCACTGGACGCCATACTCTCCTAGGTTGTGAAACCAATGCAATGGAGACCAAAGCTTAGATGCCACTTGTAGGATCGAAAGTAAGTCTAGAGGGGGTGATTAGACTACTTGACCAAATAAAAATTCTACCTTTTCCTAGTTTTAGTTGTGGGTACATTTTAGCAATGATAGCAAGTCAAGCACACCCTAAACATGCATGTCTAAGAGTGTAGCAGCAGAAAGTAAAGACAAGCACATGGAGTAGAGGGTAGGGTTAGAGAGATCAAACTCAATTGGATACATGAAGATTTTTTTCCGTGGTTCTGATAGGTGGCGATATCGCACATCCACGTTTATGGAGTCTTCAACCCACGGAGGGTAGCGGTCGCGAGATTCCATGGAGGGCTCCACCCATAAGGGTACACGAAGTAGCAACCTTGACTATTCCATAATGGCTTCCATCCACGAAGGACTAGCCTCGCTATGTATAGATCTTCATGAATTAGGCGATCTCCTTGCCCTTACAAACTTCTTGGTTCAACTCCACAACATGAAGTAGGAGGCTCCCAAGTGACACATAACCAATCTACGAGGCACCACCCTCCAAAAGGTAATAGATGTGGTAGTGATCATGAACTCCTTGCTCTTGTGACTCAAGATTATAGACTCCTCAACACTCAATCACTCTCTGACAGATTTGGCTTGGTAGAAGAGATTAATTTGGTGGAAAGCAACTTGGGGAGGCTAGAAATGAAAATCCATATGGTTGGAGTGGATGATCTTGACCTCAACACAAGGGTAGGTGGTTCTCTCTCAGAAATTTGGATATGGGAAGTGTGGGTCCGTTCTGAGTGCTTCTCTTTCGGGTGAGTGGTGGTGGAGGGGTATATATAGGCATCTCCAAAAATCCAACCGTTACACCATTATTGGCCAACTCAGTGAAACCGAAATTAAACTCAGTCGCACCGATTTGTTCAAAATGTGGCAACTTTAGGAATCTCGGTGAGACCGATATATGATTCTCGGTAGTACCAATATGAGTGGCCGAGGGAAGTTTCCAAACTCCGTGACACCGATTCATAAAACTCGGAAATTCTGATCTTATAAAATGGAACACCAGAATGTTGGTAACCACAACTCGGTTGCACCGATATAGAACTTGGTGGTACCAAGAAGCTAGGGTTTGCCTGGGTTCTGTCTGAGATGAAAATCGGTTGGGCCGAGTGGAAAAAGTTGGTGGCACCAATTTTGTATGGTAGTGTTTAGACAGAGTATTTGTGGGAGAGCTTGTGGGTGTTTTTGGTGGCTAGCACTTGTGCACATGGAGCATTTTGTTCACCAACATTACCTCGCCCCCTTTTAATAGTATTGGCTTTCCTATGGACTAAAAGTGATTTCTCACAAAGTAAAAAGTAGAGTCTACTTGCTTGTAGCTTTGTCAATCCTATTCCTTGCATCTTGGGGTCTCCTCACAATCCTATAGCCATCCCATGATTGAACTTTTCCTAAAATATACTTAGTGGAAACATTAGTCCAATGAGATATATGTTGTTATTAATTACCAAAACCACCAAGGGAGCAAATGTGCTTTCAAAGGGAGATGGTATTTACCCAGGTTCGGGCCCTCTTGACGGAGGTAAAACCCTACGTCCTGCTTTGATTGTATTAAGTATGGGGTATTGAGTACATAGTTGATCTACCTCGAGATCGTATGATGTGGTCTAAACCCGAAGAGTAATGAGCTTAACTCCTCCTATGGACTAAAACCCCCTGGTTTATATAGCTACCAAGGATGTCTAGGGTGTCACAATGTCGGTTACATCACGAAATGAATATGTTGAACCCATCGTCTTGTATTTGGAGTCCACGTCACGCCCTGAGAGATTCCATCTTCGTCGTGGTGTCCGGACCTTCACAAGGCGGCCCACTATCTGTCCCACATAAATAGACTGGCAACCCAAGGACCCATTAATCCCGGATTCCCTCAACGGGTACTTAGGAAGCAGGAGAAGCAAACTTTTGCTCTGCTGCCAGTCGATGCTTGGAAGAAGTAACTGCTCAAGAAAAGTCATAGGTATTTCACCCCAGTGTCTCCACCGGGGAAAAATATCACCTCCACGCATGTGAGCATGCAGCAGAGAGTGGGTAGTTGGAGATGGGCAAACAACCCTGCGTTGGAGACCACGGGCGCCAGTGTAGGTGCTAGGTGAACGTCAAAGCAGCGTAGGCATTCAGTACGAAGCACTCTGCATTGCAAAGCAACAAAAATTGGAAGACGCGACGCTGCAAGCACCTTGTCCAAGCATCTAGCATTGTATAAGGCCATAGAGAATCTCCAATACACGCGCTAAATAAGCAGCGTGCCAAAAAACGATTATATGGCACGCATTGTCAAAAGTAGCGCTTCAGTAGACGCACTAAAATGCCGCGCGGTAAACAGGCGTCAGCGCGTTGAGAAAAACTGTATCGCGCGTGGGTTATTTGGTGTGTCTGCTCTAGCGCGATCGATAAGAGAATCTCGTGCACGAATCACCAACCGCCAAATCTAAAACATCCCGGCACCGGCACCGGCGCCCGCTCCTGCCATCGGCGCTTCCCCCGCCTCTCCCCACTGTGTTACCGCCCCCCTGCTACTCCCGGCGGCCCCCGCTACTTACTTTACCTGCTCCCCTCACCGCCCACAAGGTCTTTGAAAAACTACTTGCAAGGTATATATTGCTTAAATTTATATTTGTAGATGAATTCGGTGCATGTTGTTTCTATTTTTAAATTAGTTTTAATTCAAGTTTGTAGATGGGTTCGTCTTATACTAATCCGATGAAGAATTCGATCTTCAAGAGGAAGAGGAAATCCTAATGATCCTAGCTATTCACATCAATAAAATACCCAAGCAAGGTGGTTTAGTTTTTGGTTGTTAGAAATTGTGGAGGGAAAGGATTGATGCCCATAACTATACCTGGCCATGGGAAACCTGGCCTTGCCAGCCCGACCCGACCCGGCCCAAAATTTCTGGGCCGGGACGGGCCTGGGTTTGCCCGTGCGCTAGGCTCGGGCCTGAGAATCAAGCCCAAAGGTCAAGCCAGGTCGGGCTCGGGCCTGTAGAAACCTATTTTTACGCATATGTCCAGCCGGGCTTCTTCGGGCTCGGGATGGGCTTGGACCCAAAAACTAGGCCCAACGGTCGGGCTAGGCCTATAGAAACCTGTTTTTACGCCTATGTCGGGCCGGGCCCACCGGGTCGGGTCGGGCTTTGACCGAGAAACTAGGCATGACGGTCGGGCTCGGCCAGGCCCGGGCTTGAGTTTTTTATCACGGAATTTTTTAGGCCTGACCCGAGTTTTGGCCAGGTATACCCACAACAAATTAATGAGGAACTATTTTACGGAAAATCCTACGTACCCCGCATCCTACTTTCGGTGTTGTTTTAGTATGAGCATCGAGTTGTTCAAAGACATTCTGAAGAAACTGCCGAGGCATGATTGGTTTTTTCAGCAATGGAGGAATGTCGTCGGAGAACTCAGGCATAGCACCTTCCAAAAGGTGACCGCCGCTTTTGCGTATGTTGGCATACGTTATTCTGGTTGGTATAGTTGATGACCACTTTCCCATAGGTGAGAGTCAAGGCATCATGTGTGTCAAGCGCTTCATAGTTGGAATTGTGCAAGTGTTTGGTCCAGAATATTTTAGAGCTCCCAATATTGAAGACACCGCAAGGCTTCTGGAGTTCAACAAAACTCGTGGGTTCCCACGTATGCTTGGCTCAATAGATTGCATGCATTAGATTTGGAAGAACTATCCTGATGCATGGCATGGACTTGTTGTTAAGCTCTTCTTTGTCTTTGAGTGCCATCTCATGAGCAACAATCCTTCCAATGACTTTTGTGGGCTTGAGATCTTTGTAGTTGGGCATCATTTGGATCAATGTGCACATGGTGTCATATCTCTCATCCAAAGGTCTAAGTATATTCTTAATGATGAATTTGTCGGTCATTTCATCGCTTCCTAAGACGGCAATCTCATTTGTGATGAGGGCTAACCTAGAGTACATCTCCGCGACACCTTCACCATCCTTCATCTTGAACTTGTCAAGCTAACTTTGAAGAACACCCAACTTGGATTCTCTCACGGATTCGGTACCTTCGTCCATATCAACCAAAGTGTCCCAAATTTCCTTGGCATTCACAAGACGGCTGATTTTGTTGAATTCTTTGGGGCATAGGCAGTTGAAAAGGATGTCTCATGCTTGAGCGTTGTATTGCAACATCTTCAATTCTTCCGCGGTCGCTTCACGATCTGGTTCCCTTCCATCACAGAATAATTCACCTTGCAATCCAACACAAACAATAGCCCAAACAGCGAGGTTATGACCAAGAATATGCATTTTCATTTTGTGCTTCCAACCAGCAAAATTTGTACCATCAAAATATGGACCTCTACGGTGATAATTTCCCTCACTAAACGCCATACTCTCCTAGGTTGTGAAACCAATGCAATGAAGACCAAAGCTCTGATACCACTTGTAAGATCGAAAGTATGTCTAGAGGAGGGTGATTAGACTACTGCACCAAATAAAAATTCTATATTTTCCCATTATAAGTGTTGGCAGATTTTAGCAATGATAGCAAGTCAAGCACACCCTACTCATGCATGTCTAAGAGTATAGCGGCAGAAAGTAAAGACAAACATATGTAATAGAGGATAAGGAGGAAGATCAAATGCAATTTGGAGACACGAAGATTTTTCCTGTGGTTCTGATAGATGGTGCTATCGTACGTCCACGTTTATGAAGACTTCAACACACGAAGGGTAACGGTCGCTAGAGTCCACAGAGGATTCCACGAAGAAGCAACCTTGTCTATTCCATGATGGCCTACATCCACGGAGGACTAGCCTTACTCAGGGTAGATCTTCACGAAGTAGGTGATCCCCTTGCCCTTACAAACTTCTTAGTTCAACTCCAAAACACGAAGTAGGAGGCTCCCAAGCGACACCTAAGTAATCTAGGAGGTACCACCCTCCAAAAGGTAATAGGCTTGATAATGATGATGAACTCCTTGCTCTTGTGCTTCAAGATGGTAGACTCCTCAACACTCAATCACTCTCTCATAGATTTGGCTTTGGTGGAAGAGATTGATTGGGTGGAAAGCAACTTGGGGAGGCTAGAAATCAAGATCCATATGGTTGGAGTGGAATGGCTTGATCTCAACACATGAGTAGGTGGCTCTCTCTCAAAAAATCAGATGGGATAAGTGGAGAACTGTTCTGAGTGATTCTCTTGCGAGTGAGTGGTGGTGGAGGGGTATATATAGGCATCTCAAAAAATCCAACTGTTACACCTTTATTTACCAACTTGGTGACACCGAAGTATAAAACTCGATGGTACCGAGTTTCTCAAAAGGTAGCAACTTTCGAATCTCGGTGAGACCGCTATATAGTTTTTGGCAGTATCGAAAAGGTGACCAATGGTTAGATTGCAAACTCGGTGGCGCCCATCCAAAATCTCAGAAAATCCGATTTTAAGAAAAGGGGCAACAGAAGGTTGGCAACCGAAACTCAGTGGCACCGATGCAAAATCGGTTGTACCGAAAACTTAGGGTTTGGCTCAGATGTGTCTGAGGTGAAAATCGGTAGGGCCGAGTGGGAAGGTTTGGTGGCATCGATTTTGCATTATTGGCTTTTGACAAACTTTTGTGGAAGAGCTTGTGGGTGTTTTTGGTGACTATCACTTGTGCACGTGGAGCATTTTGTTCACCAACATTACCTCATCCCTTTTAATAGTATTGGCTTTCCTATGGACTAAAAGTGATTTCTCACAAAGTAAAATGTAGAGTCTTCTTGCTTGAAGCTTTGCCAATCCTATTCCTTGCATCTAGGGGTCTCTCCACAATCCTTTTGCCATCCCATCATTGAACTTTTCCTCGAATATACTTAGTGCAAAAAATAGTCCAATGAGATATATGTTGTTATTAATTACCAAAACCACCAAGGGAGCAAATGTGCTTTCAGGTGGTCATTACCTCCACGCGAGTGTAGAGGTCGTCGATGTCGCCGGAGAGGTCGTTGTTGCCCGCCAATGGTAGCTCGTCGCAGCTGAGCACCTCGGCGGGGTAATCATTGGGAAGTTTGCATCCTCGGGGTGGCTAGTGTTGTCGTTGACGCAGTCAAGTGCGCCATAACGCATGACCAAGTTGTGCGTGATGCGCACGCCGGAGCGGGTGAAGGGTCCCGCCCGGAACGTAAATTCGACCGGCTTCGCTGTCAGCCCCACGGTGGGTGCCAACTGTCATGGTATTTCTACGACACATGCCAGGGGTGGCTTAGGTTGTGGTTTGTATCCGACGGGCGTCGGCAATGTCCATAAACGGGTGAGGGTGCGAGACGCGTGACGCATGTTTACCCAGGTTCAAGGCCCTCCGATGGACGTAAAACCCCTAGTCTTGTCGGAGTGACTATAGGAGGTCATAATATAGGGAGCTCCTTGAGTTGTTCTTGAGGAGGAAGATGTACCTCCTGCTCCCAGCCTTGCTGCCTTCGGTATGGGTCTATCTAGATGAACCAACCGTCGACCCCATCTTAGGAGACCTAGGAGTTGGCTTTATAGTGTTGTCGATCTATTATAATATAGAAGATAAAGGGGTGCGGGCCCCGACAGCCTCTCATGTCGGCTACGGGGCCTGACAGTTGCGCGCCACTATGGCCAGCACATGCCATCGTCATGGAGTAGGTAGGCGTACGCTCGCTACTGGGCCGGCCCGCCTGGTCAAGGTCAGCGGTACCCGCAGTCCTGTAGCCATGTCTTGCTCGCGCCAGGAGGGCCTGTAGCTACGCATGCCCTGTCAACGTGCCATGTAGCCATGCGGGCCCTGTTGTGGGGTCATATTCTTGTTGTTGTATGCCGCTACAAGAGGATGGGACGGGCATTGACCTGCCGGCTGCTGCTGCAGGCGGTCGCCGCCCAACCGGCCATCGATCGAGGGGCCAACCCGCTAGCTAGGCGGCCTAGGGGCCAGTCGGCTCCCAAATGTTTTGGAGTATGATCTCCTCTACTTTGATATACCTAGGGGTCATATCCCCATCATCACATGTTGTGTCACGCGCCACATCCAGGGGTCTTCAAGGGGCCTACACCGCATCACAGAAGGGGTGCAGCCTCCGCCAAGGCACCACCATCGAGACCCCATCCAAGTCGTAGTCACGTAGCCTTTCACCACAACCCAGGAGTTTATTGGTGACAAAGGTGACTGGGGGTAAAAGACACAATGGCGGATGTAGGTCACCAATGGACGATCTTGCGAGAGCCCGCGACAGCATTAGGTCTGGGGCCGGCGAGAAGCGGCAAGGGAGCTCCAACAAGGAGCGGTCGGGGTAGGACAAGGGGCAGGGCATGATGTAGCACAGGGCATGTTGGAGAACATTGCATGGGAAACAAAAAAATTCCTACGCACACGCAAGATCTATCCATGGTGATGAGCATCTACGAGAGGGAGAGTGGATCTACATACCCTTGTAGATCGCTAAGCGAGAAGCGTTAAGAAACGCGGTTGATGTAGTCGAACATCTTCGTGATCCAAATCGCCAAGCATCCCGCGATCCCATCATGATCCGTCCCGTGATCCAATCACGATCCATCCTGCGATCTCATCACGATCCGTCCCGCGATCCAATCACGAATCATTTGGCGATCTTGATCACGGTCCTTCCGATCTAGCGCTAAATGAATGGCACCTCCGTGTTCAGCACATGTACAGCTCGATCACGATCTCCGCCTTCTTGATCTAGTAAGAGGGGCGGAGAGGTAGACGAGTTCTTCAGCGGCGCGACGGCGTTGCGGTGATGGTGGTGGAGCAATTCTCGTAGGGCTTCGCCTAAGCACCGTTGAAACCGATCTAGAGGAGAAACTACGAACTAGAGGAGAGGCAGCACGTGGCTTAGGGTTTCTTGATGTGTTCCAAGTGCTAGACCCGCCCCTTTATTTATATGCTGAGCTTGGGGTCGAAACTTGGAGAAAAATCCTCCTCAAGGTCGGTTTGCCCGCAAGGCAGGAGTCCTTCTCGGACTCCAGGACCAGACGTCAAGGTCCTCGGCGTCTGGCCCCAGATGCCAGAGTCCCTGGCGTGTGGCCCCTGGCCTCCACAAAACATCTTTTGCACCTTCCTAAAGCCTCAGGGGCTTTACCCCTTGGCCCAAATAAAGTGTCCTTGTACCCCAAACATTTCGGGAAACATCCGAAACTATTTCCATGAATTCTGGAACCCTTCCAGAGACCAAACACTATTATCCCATATGTCAATCTTTACCTCCGGACCATTCCGGAGCTCCTCCTGACGTCCGGGATCTCATCCGGGACTCCGAACAACCTTCGGTCACCACCATACATAACTCTATACTACCGAAACGTCACCGAACCTTAAGTGTGTAGAACTTGCGGGTTCGAGAACTATGTAGACATGACCGAGACACCTCTACGGTCAATAACCAATAGGGGGACCTGGATGCCCATATTGGTTCCTACATATTCTATGAAGATCTTTATCGGTCGAACCTCTATGTCAAGGATTCAGTTAATCCCGTATGTTGTTCCCTTTGTTCTTCGGTATGTTACTTGCCCGAGATTCGATCGTCGGTATCTATATACCTAGTTCAACCTCATTACTGGTAAGTATCTTTACTCGTTCCATAATACAAGATCCCATGGCTAACACTTTAGTCACATTGCTTGCAAGGCTTTTGTGTTGTTGTATTACCGAGTGGGCCCTGAGATACCTCTCCGTCACACGGAGTAACAAATCCCAGTCTTGATCCATGCCAACCCAACAGACACCCTCGGAGATACCTGTAGAACACCTTTATAGTCACCCAGTTACGTTGCGACGTTTGATACACACAAGGTACTCCTCCGGTGTTAGTGAGTTGCATGATCTCATGGTCATAGGAACAGATACTTGACATGCAGAAAACTATAGCAATAAACTGACACGATCATATGCTACGTTTATAGTTTGGGTCTTGTCCATCACATTATTCTCCTAATGATGTGATCCCGTTATCAAATGACATCTCATGTCAATGGCTAGGAAACCTTGACCATCTTTGATCAACGAGCTAGTTTACTAGAGGCATACTAGGGACACAGTGTTTTCTATATACACACACATGTATTTAGTTTCCAATCAATACAATTATAGCAGGATAATAAACGATTATCATGAACAAGGAAATATGATAATAACTAATTTATTATTGTCTTTAGGGCATATTTCCAACAGGGCACCATGGCTGGAAGGAGCAAGTTATGCCACCGCTGGCTCGCCGATGTCTGCCAACGACGGCAGGGGGAGGTGTCGTAGGGTAGGGCGGCTCTGGACCGAACCGTCCCAGGGAACGATGCGAGGGTCACGAAAGAAGAAGTCGTAGTCGGGTTCCTTAGAGCCCTGCCAAATGGGATTTACTATTTTCAATCAATGTGTGCGATCAAGCACTGTCGTCGCCTATAACTTCTCCCTCCTCTGTTCTAATTTCTTCTTGTTCTTTGATTTTTGTGGCGTGTTGTGATCAGGTGAATCTAACGTGCCATCAGTTCGGCAAGGTCAGGCGCCACAAAAGTCTCGATGTCACCACCTCTACCTCGGTGAGGCGCCACAATGAACCAACCTTCCCCCAGTTATGGCATTCTTCTGCCAGTGGCCTAAGGGCATCTCCAACAGCTTGTTGGTAAAATATGCCATGTCATCAACCAACACCTTAACATACAACTACTCCAATAGGTTGTATCTAGTTTGCCCAATAGTATGTGAGATAATAAAAAGGTTCTCTCTCATTCTACATTGGAGCTTGTGCAAGGGGTGTCGGTTCATTTACATACAACCTTGCTCTCTTTCCTCATTTATTGTATGACACATCATCAAAATCTACCAACAACTATCTTACAGCCATTGAAGATGCCTAACACACACATGCATGACAGAATATTGGACTTCTCGTACTTTAGTTGACTAGTAAGTATGCATGTACAACGCACGTCTCAATCAAACCATGTCAAATTTTGCGGGTATAAATTTTGAATTCAAGCTTTAGGATGACACAAATCCATGGTAATCGACTGGCTGTGTAACTTTTCCACATAGAATGTAAGGGCGTAGCCTATTTAGTCTATTGTATAGTAAAAATGGAATCAAATATCCTATGCAGATTTCAGAATGTTTATTTTCTTGGGTGAAAATCAAAGGAATATATAAACATTTTCCAAGTGGACATGGTGTCAATGCAAAGTTGGAACAAAGATACCCAAAAGAAATAGTAGTCTTGGCATAACTAAATTAGTTTTTTTCCTTTGGATTCGAGCTGCTTGTTATCTTTAGAATTTGAAGGTTGGACGGCTGCGGTAAAGCCACACATGGGATCCATAGTGGGTGCTGCCTGCGAGTAGGAAGAGTCGGATTTTTTTCTTAATATAAATTTAAGAAGAGAGATGCTACTAAGATCTGTTGAAAGATCTTACTAGTCCTCAGAAAGGAGTCAATTGCAGTAGCAGTTGCCTAAGAAATGTTGCACTCATCTCTTCAGAAGCTACTTTCTACTCAAAGATCTGATGTCTACTGATCTCTCTTAATCTTATGGTTGAGATTAAGATAATTGCAGAAAGCAACATCAACTCAAATTTTAGTCTGCGTTGAAAACCACCAAACAGTTTCCAGCAAGATGTTTTTTAAAGAACAGAGGGAGTATATGACTTCCATTTGTCTAGGAATAATGTAGGTAAGCATATACAAAGAGCACACATATATACATCTGTACCTTGTAATTTCTAAATGCTCGGGAGGTGGAACCAGACGCACAAAATACAAGGTAGAATTCCCATATACGGATTAACTTCTCATCAAAGTCTAGTTTCAAAACTTGTCTGCAAGAAAAAGAAAGCGATAGAAAATTAATACTAACTGAGCAACCAAGTGAAACATATATGTATATAATCGTCACAGCAATATTGTTCCTGTAGTGAGTGTCAAGTGATCCTTACTCTTTGTTAGCCATGAGTTAAACATCACAAGTGATACTTACTCTTAGCCCCACCTGCACCTGTTTCGCGTTGTTGCCCGTCCGTCATGGCCGTGCAGCCTCTACCGCTGTGCGCTACATGTAGTGTTGTTATCCGCCAAAGTGCCGCTGCTCCCCGCCGCTATCGCCTCCCCGGGCGACCCCAAAAGTCACAACCATTCATATCCTCTGCATCGTGTCATACAAACATTCAATAATTCAGAATGATTGACGAAGCTACAATCCAACGACGGCTTAAAATTCCTGAAAACTGTCAAAATCAATAATACAACTAAATTGTTAGATGGAATGAAAAAGAAAATTGCATTTATCAAGTTTAACCTCAACCAACCAACACAGTCCCTCCCCTTCCCAGCGCCTCCCTCCCTTCCCCTTCCCGCCGCCGTCGCCAGAGGCCACCGGGCCTTGCCCCCGTGGTGTCGGCGACCCCGTCCTCCCCCCCCCCCCCCCCCCCGCGCGACGCTACAGCTCAGATGGTGGCGGCCGGCGGCGGAGCACCTAGGCTGGCGATGGCGCGGCGTCCCGGGTGGCGAGGCGGTGGTGGCGCGGCTGCTTGGCTGCGGAGCGACGTGGTGGCTGGCGGCGACGCCCTCCCGGCCCAGATCTGGGCCCTTTTGGGCCCCATCTGGGTCTGGGCGGGCCTGACCTGTGCTCTCCTGCGTCGTCTCCGGCGAACAGAGGGTTGGCTCGTGCGGGGGGTAGCGGAGCCTGCGAGTACGCAGCGCGGCGTCGGGAGCTTCACGAGCCCGTTTCGGGCTCGGCCGGGCAGGGGTGCCTGGTTTGCTCTTGATTCGCGTCCTGTCGGTTACCGTCGAGGACGGTGGAGGTTGTCCCCTCCCACGTGGATGCTGATTCTGTCGCTCATCGTTCCCGGCTGCTTTCTCTTGGTCACGCCGGTCTCGCTTCGCTTGCCATGGTCAGACGACGATGGTGACTGCAAGACCGAGGTGGCGCATATTGGTGGGCTGCAAGTATGGTAGAGCACGATGGATCGCATGGGGTCGTGGTTGGTTGGTGATTGGGAGAAATCCTTGTCGGCGTGTTCGACACCGATGTGGTGACGCTTGTGGATGCCATCGTGCCTTCCTGAAGGGCGTCGGATTTGCCCCTTCCCCCCACGCCCCTTCGCATACCGGGGGAAACCCTAGGACATGTCCAGGCAGCAGCGTCGTCGTCGTCGTGTCCCTTCTTGAAGGTGTTGCTCGGTATGCGGCGTTTCTGGAGTGCTAGGAGCATGGTGGAATTCTCCGGTGGGCGCAACGGTTTCGAGTCATTATCGTTTTCGTTGATCCGAGCGTTGTCGGCATTATTTTCTCTTATGTTTTTCTTTTGTTTCGTTTGGGCATGCTTGTGCTGAGGCCCTAGCAAATGTATCATGTGATTCGATATTGATGCGGTTGCTTTATAATATAAAGCGGAAGAAAATCCTTTTTCGATAAGAATGTAGTGGATCTTGATTCTTAATCAGATAACCACATGTGTACAACACAGGGAAGCAGAGAATACTCACATGTGTACCACACTTGAACTTCCTGTAAATATAAGAAGGGATAGGGAAAAGGGATTACTTACAAAGATTCATCCGGTAAGAATTGAGCGGTGAAAGTTCCCAGTTATTATCCATAGCTCACCATGAGCATCAATACATCACAGACGACATGAAATTGCAATCAGAAACATCGGTGCCAGTATGCGTGTACCTGAGCGTGGTCCTCGCGGTCGGTTCAGATGAAACTGACCTTTCCGTGATTCCGTCGTTGGTGGCGAGGCTGAATCTGTCTTCACCTGTGGCTTGCAGTTTCCATACGTGAGTGTGCTCCTCAAAAGAAAATTCCATCCCGGTTCCTGTGTGTCTGCTTCTTGTGTATGCGCGTATCTTTAGGAAACATCAATCCACCGGGGTTGGTTTTCTTGATCGGCCACTTGTACGGTGTGGGCGTCGAGGAGAAGACGGCGCCAGATCTTAGAACCTTTGAAGGGCGAGGGGCTGGGGATGAGATGAATCGGCCACTTGGTGCTCACGAGTCGTCGTCTTCCCATAAAAGTTATAAGGAGTTGTCATGTTATCTAGAACTAATCTAATAGTCAACATGTACAATAGTAAGTTTTAAATGTATATTATTATTAACAGTTGGCCTACCTTACAACCTCACAAAGCGTCTTGGGTCTCATGCTACAGCTGGCTACTCATCAAGAGTCCGTTTCTCTTCTCTTTCCTCTTCTATTTTCTCCAACTAAACAAGAATATAATATTCTATTTCTTGTAGCCTGCTTATGTCACCTTATTGTACTTGCTTTAACTGTAATCCAAGCCACGGTCGCATCCGTTGCCGACCGACTGCTTCTCCCCCATCAACTACTACTGTGCGGAGGCAGCGGGAAAACCCTAACGCCTCGATCCAACCCCGCGCGCCAGGCGGCCGCCGAGCACCTCCTCACCCGCCGTTGGGCCTCTCGTCCCTCCTCCTCCCTTTCCTCCTCTTTTGAAGATGCGCCGCCGCAGGCCAAACCAATGCATGCAAACGCCATATCGCTGGACGTGGGCCATGCCGCTGCATGCAAGCCATTAATCACGGCAATCGGTTTATTTATTTATTTTGGTCGCGCAGCTGACTGTTTTATCGATAGATGGCAGAGTTTCGTCCGCTTCTGTAAATTGCACCAGGTACACAGATGAGGGCTAAGTTTTATATTAACCGTTAGATCTAATTAAGTGGGCCAGATCGTGAGGTGGTATTTTATCATGGTTGTTTCGTGTACGTGTTTTCAGGTGCGTTTAGAAAAGAATATGTTTACGTGTTTAATAGTAGTAATAATAGAGAATAGAGATAAACACTCGGTTTTTAGTTACACTATTCAAGAGGGAACCACAGGGCCTCCGCTCGCGAGTGCCACGTCGAAGGGATTCGGATTGAGGCGGTCGTCTACCCCAGGTAACACCTTCCCGAGGTAAGTTTTTCCCTTAGAGCAACTCCAATCGATCGACCCATTTCGTCCGCCCGCGTCCGTTTGGGTCGCCGCGTACAGAAAAGATGACCCAACGCGTCGACCCAAACGGACGCACGTCCCTTTTTTGTCCGCTCGTGACCCATTTGCGGTCCAAATTTGGGCTGCATTTGCGTCGGCGCGGACACGAGACGGACGCGCGCGTCGCCCGCCCTTGTCCTCCGTCTAGCCCGCCTGTCGACAACACAAGGGTCATTTCCTCTGTCCTCTCTTCGGCCCCGTCACTCGGCCGCCTCCGCCTCCCGTCGACGCCGTCGGCCATCCGTCCGTAGATGGCCGCCCCTCCTCCCCACACCGCCGTCCCGTTCCGCTAACCCCCGGCAGCCTCCCTCGACGCCGCCACCGTCCACTTTGTCAGCTCCTTCCACGACACCCGCAAGTTGTTCGATAGTTTTCCCCAAGGTACAAATGGACTCCGACGACGAGTTTTTTTTCTACGATGTTCTTATGGACTCGGATGATTCTTCATCCGACGATGAGGAGATCGTGGCAGCTGCCTTGGCCATCCATGACCACCTCGGTAGGCAGAGGCCTATGTTCAGGGGCTCTATACCGGGGCATACGTTGGCGTTGAATCGCAACCGGGAGAGTGGCCATGTCCTACTCTGGAATGACTACTTCGAGACCCCGCGCCCCCTTTACGAACATCACATGTTTCGGCGTCGTTTCCGTATGGCTAGGCATGTGTTCAATCGTATTCGGGAGGGGGGGTGGAGTATGACAAGTATTTCGAGTGCAAGACGGATGCACTAGAAAAGCTTGGTTTCTCCTCTTACCAGAAATGCACTGTTACCATTCGGATGCTTGCATACAGAGTTCCCGATGATCTCATTGATGAGTATGTTCGGATGAGTGAGTCCACCTGCCTTGAGTCCATGTACCGTTTTTGCAAGGCTGTCATAGCTGTGTTTGGCTCGGAGTACTTGAGAGAGCCAAATGTTGCTGATACAGAACGGTTGTTGGCGATGATTGAGAGAGCCAAATGTTGCTGATACAGAACGGTTGTTGGTGATGAATGACAGTAGGGGGTTTCCTGGGATGCTTGGTAGCATAGAGTGTATGCACTGACAGTGGAAGAACCGCCCTTCTGCTTGGCAAGGGCAGTACAAAGGTCATGTCCGAAAATGCACTGTGATACTTGAGGTCGTTGCTTCACAAGATCTCTGGATTTGGCACTCTTTTTTCGACATGGCTGGATCTCACAATGATATCAATGTGCTCCTGCGCTCTCCAGTGTTTGCTAGGATGGCTGAAGGCAATGCCCCGCAAGTCGATATTGAGATCAATGGCCACCACTACGACAAGGGATATTATCTAGCTGACGGTATCTATCCAAAGTGGACAACTCTTGTCAAGACAATCTCCAACCCCCAAGGAGAGAATAAAAAGAGATTTGCCCAAGAGCAAGAGAGTGCTAGGAAGGATGTGGAGCGTGCCTTCGGTGTTTTGCAATCTCGATGGGGCATTGTCCGACATCCTGCAAGAACTTAGAGCACATAGAAGCTTTGGGAGGTGATGACTGCTTGTGTGATTATGCACAACATGATCGTAGAGGATGAGCGCCAGAGCGCCTCTGCGACCAGGAGTTTCAGTTTCAGGGTATCAATGTTGAGCCTCACCATGCCGACCCAGCAACGTTTGCACTGCTCATGGAGTTTCATTATCAGATGCATGATTGGCGGCTCACAGGCAGCTGCAAAATAATTTGGTGAAGCACATATGAGCTCATGTTGGCAACCAATAGAAGTATCGGTATTCTATTCTTTGAAACAATTTAATGTTCATTTGGTTTGTAATAACTATGTCATATTTATGTAGTTTTACAACTATTTATTAAAACTATGCGTTTATTTGTCCTATTCCATAGGTTTGCCGGCCGCTGGCCGCTGGCATGTCACCCACGCGAACTCTACCTTCGATGGCATGGCCGTTGGCATGATCGATGGTCGCGGGCCCTTTTTAATTTGAAAAATGAAAAAATTGCGGACGAAAAAGGATCGACGCTTTGGACGACCGGCCAACCCATTTAGAAAGAAGGACGGACAGGCCGATCCAAACGGACAAAAGGCGAACAAACCGCGCGTTTGGATCGCCCCGGTTGGAGTTGTTCTTAGATTCACCACGAAGGCACCCCAGACCCATCCCTCCTGCTCGTGCTTCCTCTGTTCGTCACCGACGTGGCAGGAAGACCACAGCTGTACGAAGGACAAGACACCTGCGGCGTCGTCGTGTTCGTCCCTTGGCACAGGCGAAATAGAGATGGACGACGCCGCCGTCCTCGCCTTCAAGCGATCTGCGACGTCGTCGTCTCGCCTCTGCGCCGTGCAGAAGGACGAGGAGGAGGAGCAGCAGTCCACGGTGCCATGTACGTCCTTACCCCTCCACATGCGGGGCACAGAGATGGACGGGGAGACAGCCGTTTGCATCGTTGCCGCCTTCGTCGTCGTTCAAGTGAACCTTCCTCCTCAGTTTTTCCTCTTTCCATGAGCTCTTCCCTTTCTTACTGATGTCCCTCCTCTAATCTCTGTCATTCAGGCAAGTTGGAGGGAGCGCACACGGGTAAGAAAGGCCGCGGTATGATGGCTACGATGCAGTGAAGGCAGCAGTGTCACCAGAGGGACCCCTCCTGGTCAAGCCCCCACCCTGGAGGCTAGTGCAGCTCCAAGTTCATAGACAAAACAGCGACACATGTGGCTCTCTCTTCCTCTTTTCCTCATCTCCCCGTTGTTACTCTACTCGCACAGCAACACCGCAGACCTTGCCTAAGGTGAGTTTTTTCTTCATCATCTTGCTCGTCTCCTGTTTGATGAAAGTTCTATGAGCTCATCCATTGCGCGTTGTGAGTTCTTGAGCTCTTTGTGTTGTTAACCATGAAGGTTGGGTTTCTGTTCATTCCCTTGCTCGATTAGTCTGAAAAGTCTATGAGCTAATGCCTTGCTCGATTTGTGTTTGCTGAAAATCTATGAGATATGCATTGGTGCGGCCAGCCTGTCAGCATGCACGATATTTGTTTGGATTTAGTCCCAATGGTAGTTTGGTCCTGTAGATAAACCACGTGCATATCTATGCGAATCGGGCTTGCTGATGGTTCCATAGATAATCTGTTGATCTTGTATCGAGATTCGTACAAAACATTTTGTTTTATTATTTTTCTTCTTACATATTATACTATTTGACTAAGACTTTCAGTCGACTGCCTTTGAGCTTACGCATCGGGTACCTCTATCTGGACATCCATATCATTGGGATTTGTGTCACAGGGAACACGTAGCACGTTTTCTCGCAGATGATTACAGACGTACGGGACTGATATTGGCATAGGGGCACTGTACTTGCTGTCCTATGCGCCCGCAGAAAAGGCCAGATGCACGTGGGCTCTCCAACGGGGCATCTCCATAAGGGAAACATGAACAGCTTCTGCAGTCGTCCCGCGACTAATTTCCTGCCGCTCTTGTGTCCTAGACTAGATGCTCAAAACCGTTATTGGTGCAGATCAGGGAATCTACTAAGTAAATCTCCACACAAATACTTTTGACCCAGCATCTCAATCAGAAACCATACCTATGGCCTATCAGCGACTAACGAATAAGTGGACCGAGCGAGAAAAGCGTGCGCCCCGTCAGATCTGCCACTGGCGCCGCCCATCATGGAAGCTGTTCGTCCATGGCGATCGGAAGACCACCGGTGACAATGGATGTGTATTTTGGCAACACGGTCAGATAAGAACTGATTCTGTACGCTTCTGGAAGAAAAAAATCAGCGGCCGGATCTCAGCTCCGGTACACCATGCGACGTGTAACTATTTGATGGCCTGCCCGGTATCATCAATCTATGCCGTGTCGATGGGGCCATACTCCGTCGCCATGGGAACGTCGACTCAGCCCTCCTCCACTGAACGAGTAGAATGAGTTATGAGAGTGAACATAAGGATGCGGTGCAGCCTTGTTCGTCAGAGTCACGGGTGGAGTGTGCGTGTTTTCTGGTGGCACAAGAAAACAAACCTACGCAGAGCCTAGTACGAAGAACGACGGGGGATTGGATTATTTGCCACACTTTACAACGGGTTGAATGATTTGCCACAGGGTTGTCTTAATGACCAGTGACCCCGGCCCCACCCGGCAGCCTCAGGGGGCAAATTATCAAATTGAGAAGTAAAGTGGGGTAAAAGATCCAATTTCCCGAAGAGCGACCCCTACGACACCAGTGCCCCTAACATCTATCTGCCACGGTAATGGACCCTGATAAACAATTCTAACTGTTGGGCATCTCAAGGTACAGCATCACAAACCAACAGCATAGCACGACCCGGGTGCGTAAGCTCAAGAAATCCACATTCCGTACCTATGGCATGCTTCCTGGTTGATTAAGTATTTGTATATGCCATTGCTTGATATGGGTTTAAAATGTGACATGATCTTTGTGCAGTGCCATATGTGTCTCATAAGTTTCTGAATTCCGTTTGTGACATGCTACCAAGTCAATTGTCAGTCTGGCCGAGAGGTTTCTGGATTTCTCCTTAGTGTGATGTGTTTCTTATTGTGAGTGATTTTTGTGGCTAACTCGTTTCCTAATTGTTAAACCTCATAGAGGAAATTAAGGAATGACGGGGACTCTGGTTTTGTTATGAGGAGTGCTTGCTGGATCTTATCTGATACTATTAAGGAACTTAGCTCAAGCTCAAATTGTAAATCTCTCTACGATTTTCTTAATTTGTGCAGATAATTATATTCATGGCTAGATATTATAAGTTGGATTCATATTGATTATGAATTAGATACTTAGGATATCCGTATTGTACGCAATGTTCTTGAGTTAGAAGCAAGCAACTTTCGGCGAGGTAACATTTTCCTTTGCTTGATCCGCTACGCAGGCTCAGTTTCTAACAAAGCAAAGCAGCAAATATAGTTGTATTGATCCTGAATTGATCAGGGAAGACAGTTTATGTGTTTATAGGAGAACATTGTATTAAAACTTTGTATGACACGAATGATTGATACACTGTTGTTGTTTAATTCGTCCGAAAAGATCCTGCTTAGTCTAAAAAAGTAGTTATAATTTCTATTCAAATAGTATTCTAAAGCCAAGCCTGAACATTAGTAGAGCGCCTTTGTCTTGTCTTAAAGTCTGCAATGTAGTGCATTCTGTCACTTACTCTATTGGTAAATTCAGCAAATTCTGTACTAAATTGACCTTCCGCGCACAAATATGTAAGCATCTATAAGATTTTCAAAATTGCATAGCATTTACTTTAAGAAAGAATCAAGTTGATGCTAAGTGGACCTGGCCATGGGCAGCCCGGCCTGGCCCGGCCCGACCTTGCCCACGGGCCGGACTCGGGCCTAAATTTTGAGCCTAGTGGTCAGGACGGGCCGGGATCGGGCCCGAAGAAACTGGAATTCATGCCTACGTCGGGCCGGGCCTGCCGGGCGGGCCAGGCTTTTTTTGGGCTTGGGCCCAAAGATTAGGCCTGACGGTCGGATTCGGGCCTGGATTTTTAGCGCCGGACTTTTTTCGACCCGGCCCGAGGTATGGCCAGGTATAATGCTAAGTATGATATCATATTTAGTTATTTACTTTGCTATATTTTTTCCTGCAGGAAGGTAACTACTTGAAGGTACCGACATGTTCATGCTGGAGCATTAAAAGTCAAGCTGTAGGTACAAAACAAAAATGTGTCCTCCACACGATGAACTTCGTTAATTAAATCATGTTTGGTGCCTCACTAGGCCAAAAGATGTTATCGAATCACAAAGATCTTGGATACACCATGCTCCCCGACAACACAACCTTGCATAATTTGGCTGGTTCTATATTTTCTCTTTGTATATTACATGGAATTCCCATTTTTTTTATTTTGATAATTTATCTGCAGATAATATATTTTTATATGAGACATTCTAGGATGTAATTTATTAGAGCGAGGGCATATAGTTTTGTGATCTATGTTTTTTTTTTTTGCAGGAATTGTGATCTACGTATATTGTTAATTATGAGAGAGTTCTAAGCATATGGAAGTGGTACTGGTAACTCATGGGATATGATTTACTGGCATAAGAAATCATGTTGTACATTTATTGGCCTAATAAGTTCCTTTTGAGTGTAAAACTAAACGAGACTAATAAGCATGTTTATCCGGAACTGTAGCTATATAACATACAAATATGAGAAACCTTCTTCATCTAGACCAAATATTGATTGTTCTGTAGTATCTTTTATATAGTCAATTGATAATTCGCACGATAGGAGTTTAGATAGCATCGATGCTTAGTTCAGAGTGATTGACAAAACACTTAATTGTAGATTTTTTTTTCTCTTTCTCGAAAAAGTGTAACGTAAATCATTTTTCTGGGTGCTTTCCATATGGGTATTTACAGGTTGTTTTTATTCTCAGTTTTTGGTTTTCCATGCATTGCAAGTTCAGAACTAATTTCTCCAAAATAGAAAGGTTGTCATGTTTTTCATGCATCCAAGGCCCTTGTGTAACAGCGACAACAACTACAACTTCGTGCCGCTATGAGTACCCGGCAACCTCCTCTCTTTAGAACATCTCCAGCCGCGCCCCCAACAGGTTTTCCGCATGCGTTTTTTCCACGCCGACGTCCAAAAATCAGTCCAACCGCGTCCCAGGAGACCGTTTTTCGCCGGTTTGGGCCGAAACTAGCGCCGACGGACCCAGGGCGAACCCGATGCGTTGGAGGGCGCCCGAGGGCACCGGGGCGAGCGATTTTGGTGCGAGAAAGGGTGGGCCCGCCGAGTCAGCAAGACGCCGCTTCGTCGCCCACATCGCCTCGGTTCCTGCGGAAATCAATGCAAAGGTTGTCGCACTGCCGCGCCGGTCACCTCCATTGATGCCTCACGAGCGGCGCAATGAAGGCGCCGCGCCGCGCGTCCCGCCCTCACCCGTCATGCGTAGCCCGGCATGCAGCCCCTCGCCACCCCGCTGCGGCTATAAAAGGCGACGTCCCTGCCGGTGGACGGCACAGTCCTCATCCCCCCCCCCCCACACACACACACATACACACACACACACACACACACACACACTCCCCCCGACTTCCCGCCGACGAACAGATGGCCGAGAGGTTTCCAGGCGACGGCGCGGCGGCGAACGGCTTCGGCCGCCGCCATCTCCAAGAGCCGAAGGCACGCCTCCTCTACGAGGCCGAGTACCCGGCGCCCCCGGACATGCAGGTGCCGGATGCGTGGAGGCTAAGCGCCAGCGGCGTCCCGGTGCCGCCTATGCAAAATATCAATGAAGTATCGCCGAGTTCGTGCAAAAATTGTCGAGTTTGCAAAAATTTGAATGAATATCGTCGAACCCGCGGCGCCTGTAGGCCAATAACTGGTAACGAAGTCGCCCTGAGGGACCAATCTAGCGCCGGTTCGCCTCCAGACCGCTCTTTTTTGACGTCCTAAGGGGGCGAACGGCTGGAGATGCTCTTAACATGTAGCTACTTAGTTTTGTTCTGTTTGCCAGAATACTACTACTACTGATGGAAAGCAAAGAATGGTTGGGTTCAAACGGATTTGATTTGTTCCATGTATACATCTCCGGCCTTTGCTCCATCAGCCAGCCGTCGAACAGATGGCAGAGATAGACAACTCTCATAACTTAGAGCATCTCCAACCGTTGGCCTATCAGGGACCCGAAATAGCGTCGCCTGGGGCGAGCCGGCGCTAAAATTGGCCTGGGGGCTCGGCTTTCCAGTCGCGTCCCCGGGGTTCGCCCACCGTCTGCAAATTTTGAACATTCCATTTCCCGCGGGCCCAAATCAGGACGCGGGGTCGGCGTCATCATGCCACAGTTCGGCGTCATCGTGCCATCGGCCGGCGATCGATCGCCACAGGTTCGGCGAAACATGCCAATAGTCCGACGTACAAAAAGAAGCTAGCGAACTCCTCAAGCGGCCTACTCCCCGCCGTCTACCGGAGCTGTCGGCGTAGCGGTCGGCATGGGCGAGGTCGGCGTAGCGGGCACTTCCAACCTCGGAGACGCGGGCGGAGGGCTCGGCGGCGGTGTGGGCGGTGCGGGTGGCTGCGTCGGCATGTGGTTGAGGATGAGGTCGCGCTCCGCCAGGTACCACGCATTGACCAGCGGGTCCATGTCCGTCGTGACGCCTCCCATGAGGAATGCCAAGTCGGTATTGCGCTTCTTCGCGGCGACGTTGGTCCTGAGAAGATCGAGCTTTGCGTCCTGCTTCGTCAACAGCGCCGACCACCTCGCCTCCGTCTTCTCCTCTCTCGGGGCAGAGTGGGTCTTTGCATCGGCGATGCACTGCTCGATCGACGCCTTCAGGCGCTCGGCCGCCGGCGCGTCATTCCTGGCTTGCTTCGCCTTCTTGTTCCCGTCTGGTCGCCCTTCTGCCACCCCGGGAACAGGCGCGTCCAGGCCGAGCGAGTCGTCCTTGTTGGCGAGCTGATGCCGAACCTCGGCCCATTTCTCGCACGACTCGATCCGCGTGAACACATGGAGGAACTTGAAGTCGAAGTCGGCGTCCTGGCGAAACAATTCGAACATCTGCACCATCTGCGCCCAAAAAACAACAGTTCGGCGGCGAAGGAGGACGCATGCCAAGTGTTTGACGAAAGAAAGTAGGCAAACATACTTGCTGCTCGACGCCCGCGCCGCTCTCTGGGCGAGCATGGACCTGTTCCTGGATGTCGTGCCATTTGTTGCATGCCGTTTGAATGCCCGCCCAATGGTTGGACATGGCCTTGGTGCCGCGGTCCATGTATGTGTCGGCAAACTCTGGGTCGACCAATTTGCGCTCGTCGAAAGCCGCCTTGATCCTCTTCCAGTACGTCTCGGTGTTCTGGTTCGCGCCGGTGATCGGGTCCATGCTCACGAGCTTCCATGCTTCGGCGAGGCACACGTCCTCCACCGACGTCCACTTGATGCGGGGCTCGCCCGGCTTGCCGTTGGCCGATCTTGTCTTCCTCTTCTTTTTCCCTTTGCCCTTCGTCGGCGCGGGCACCGGCTCTTCCTCCTCGAGCTCCTCCTCGGGGTCCTCATCCTCCTCCTCTGCCGCCTCCTCCTCCTCGGGGTCAACCTCGGCGTCGTTCATGTCGCCGATGTCCTCCTCGTGTGCACCAAACCCGGGGCACGAGGCGGCCGCGGTGGAGCCGGTGTTGATTATGTCCTCCATCTCAGCCTCGGCGTTGCCGTACTGCGGCGCGGGCGCGAAAGGAAGCGGGCCTCGCCGAACGGTCGCGGACGAGCCAGAGTACGTCGGCGAGGGCACGTAGCCATACTGGGCGTTGGGGTGGCCGGCGGAGAAGGCGGTGGGCGTGCGTGGAAAAGTAATGTTGGGGTTGAACCCGCCAAGGGTGTCGCCGTCGACGTACTCCGGCGAGGGCTCGTACCCCCACCCCGGCGAAGGAAAGTGCGGGTCGCCCGGAGCGATTTGATGGCCGGCGCCGTGGGGGAACGGGCCCGTGGGCTGTCTCCCCGGGAAGATCGGGCGGCGACACGACACCTCCTGCTCAACCGCCGCCGCCGCCGCGTCCCGGGCTTTCTTCATGAGGAGCCTGTTGCGGCAATCGGCGGTCACCGCTTTCCTTCGCTCGACGTCGGCCTTCCACTCGGCGTTCGTCATCCCTGCCGGTCTCGCCATCGGCGCACGAGGCTTGCGGGGCTTGGCGACGGCGGGGCCGGTGGCTTGGCGAGGGGCGGCGTACTTCTTCGGTGGCATGGCGGCGAAGAAAGGGAAAATGGAGGGAAATGGAGAGAAGAACCAACGGGCGAAACGGTGAGGGTAGAGGAAAAAGGAGGGGAAGTGGCGGGAAGTAGCAGCCGGTGTCGCCGACACCTCGGTCTCACTCGCCTTTTCGCTTCAGCCGGCGCGCCCAGGAGACCCCCAGCGCCCTGGGTTTTGCCTGGGTTCGCCGGCCCAAAAAAAGGCCTCAACTGGCGAAAAACGGCGTCTTAGGGTCGCGACTGGGGATTTTTTTCGCCCGCCGGCGATAAGAAAGGGGCCTGGGGGTCCTTTGGGGCCGCGAGTGGAGATGCACTTAGTGCCACATGCCTTCTCATGACATCTGTTGACAAGCTCGTTGCTTCTCTCTTTCTGTTGTGGCAGCATGGGAAGAAGGAGGAGGAGTTCAGCACGGGGCCCTTGTCCGTGCTCAAGCTTAGCATCAAGAACAATACTCAGGTTGGTTTGGTGTTCTTTCATCTGTTGAGATCTCAGCTTAGCAAGGAACAGTTTTCTGCAGTACTGTTCACTGTCTCTCTTTATATACGTTTGAATTGAATGCTTGCCAACGTTCAACTTAGTTGCCTCTTCAAATGTAATTTCGTGATTGCCTTTGATATTAATGCATTTCGTTCTGTCATCTTAGTATGCAAAGTTAAGTGCACCATCGCATAATATATATACGAGTAATTAACCGTGCTCTGGAGTAATGCACTGTGTTCTGTCATATATATGAGTAATTGACTTTGGTTTCTGCGGCCTTTCGGCAAAGGCCCTTGCCCTTTGGTAGTCGTTTACTAGTGCAAAGTTAAATGAAACATCATTTATATGACTGATTATTAAGTGCCAACCATAGTTTCTGTGCAACCGTTAATTTTTCAGGGTTAATGTTGGTCTTCTCGCTTCTCTGAGCATGGTTGTTTCATAATTAGCATAGGATCTGCACATGGGAATGCTCAAGTGTCAACTGTCATGAGACAATGAGAACAACAACATTTACAGAAGGTAGAATCTGAGCCTCAAGACAGGCAGCCCCCATAGTAACCTTAATTGAGTAGTTCATCGATTATTTCGGACTAACCGAATGAGGTCTTATACCAATCTAATATATGTACTTCTACCTATCGAAGAATAGCAAGAGTTGGATGATGCTGTATTAACAATTGTGCTTCTCTAATACGCATATGCACGTTGACAGCTGCACCACCAAGGCAAGTGCGCATAGGACCGCCCAGGAGGCGCGCCCCTGCCACTAGTATATATGCAAGTCAGCTTTGACAATGCATGCAGGCATTTAATGGAGTCCCAACCACTGGGAGAAATCCACTTACAGCAAATAAAAATATGATGTAAAACATGCAGGAACATACATATTATTGTAAAGCATAAATTGATGTCCAAGATAATACTTTTGTCTCAGTATGCCAATCGCTCACAACCATTCAAAGACGAAGTTTACCCCAAATATACAAGTAATCTTGATACTCTGTTCAAAATGTACTGGAAAAATATGTGATGAAGCTGGCTCAATTCAGCTTATTGAGAGCAACCCATGCAGAGATGGACCTTGGTGTTGGCATCAGACGGCCTCCACGGTCTGCAGCTGGATAGCCTTGCATGACGCCATTATCTCGTGAATGGCCATTACCACAGCTGACTCAAACAGAGATTAAACATGTTAAGCCAACACAGGACAGCAGTATATAATTTGTTCAGCATACAAGAAAAAAACTGAAATGGGACCAGTATTGCTACAATGACACCTAACATGCCATCATTCAGACAAAACGATAATTAACCACCAGCATGCACAAGAGCAACAAAACGTGTGCCAGTAAACTAACAGAACTGAAGACAAATAGGACATACCGGTAAACCTTTCATGGACAATGGAAACTTGTCCATCGACATTTTTCCCCTTCATAAGGGTCTGGATTTCACGGTCTGCACGGTACTCTTCAATATACATGATAAATTGGCGGACAGGTTCGAGCTCCCTACAGAGAAACCTGTTTTGCTCACTTTTCTCGAGGGCTGGTGGAATCATAACCTGCAATCGCAACATCACGATCACAAGGTATTATTAATTAACACCAACAATCTTATGAAATTGTGCAAAAGGAAAAAGTATTCAGGTTTTAGGCCAAAAGTGATAACGCTACCAGAAAATAAACCTGAAATTGAGAGTTTCACTAGAAAATCTAGACATAATAAACAGATGGAAAACTAGCATAATGGTACAGAATACGAAGTAATGCCCAGATGTTCGAGACCTAAGAGCATGGTTAATAGCTCAGCCGGCTGCTGGCTATAAACCAACGCCACGTCACATAAAGCCTGTACACATACAATAGGCTGGCTTTTAAGTTCGCTGTAAGACTGATCCTAATAAAGACTTTCACATTTAATAGTTGTATGTGTGTATCCTTTATTTGTGATCCAATATAAATAGCATCTTTGTGGCCATTTCAATCAACATATACATGTCGTTCAAGCCAACATGCCATATCAAGAGAAACTGATTATTATTCTTTGATCTCAATCAGCAGATGATATTACATTTCATTGCCCAGTTTCATGATAATGCAATACCAGCTTTCTTCCTTTAAGTAGCACAGCCACACTTACTCTTCAGAATTTCTACTGCCATCTACTCCCTCCGTCCCATAATATAAGAGTGTTTTTTACACTACATTAGTGTAAAAAACGCACTTATATTATGGGACGGAGGGAGTAACATCTTAAACAAGAGTTTATATTAATATTGGTGAGAAAATTACAAGGTGGGTGACAATCTAGTCCCCTGCTCAAGCATTACTAGATGATGACTGTTGAATCCAAAAGGTAGCTTGTAAAGAATATGTGTATCTGGTTTTGATTTTCCAAGTGACGGAAACATTTGTTAAATTGCCCTGTCAGTATTTTTAAATGACTAGTGAGCATGTCATATCAAATTCATATGGGTTCAGCTACATACTAGTCAAACGGTCAAACCACAGCAGCTCCACATCACTCAGAGCATGTCATCTATGGAAATATATATGACACGAATTCAGCCTAAAAGGGCATGCCATATATGGAGCAATATATGATCCAAAGCACAGCCCACATAATACAGAGAAATGACACTACCATCCAATTTTTCAGAGTTGAGATGAGCATGGACAATTTTTCAGAGTTGTGACAGGTGTGTACCATATTATTTGCTTGCTCTTGCTGACAATTTACAACAAGTACAACTGGGCTGAAGAAGTTAATCAGATCACTAGCAAATAATATTGATCCAAGTCAAGACCAAGAACTAATTAATTGATAAAGCATTAATCCCAAACGTGGCACAAAGACCACACATTGCAACATGTTAAATCTCTAAAACATCGGAAGGTAGTGCTATTCTCCTCGACTCCTCCTAATGAAAGAGAAGACACAACTGCAGTACCGTCATGCAGAAGGCATGGCAACTTCAGTACTTCTCATGCCCAGTGCACCGAATCAACTAAATAAACGCACCTCGATTCAGAATCTCGTGTCCACAGCTCAAGTACAAGGATTTGAACTTGACACACACAGTACTTTCATCCTCAGTACACCGAATCGACTAAATAACGCACCTCAGTTCCTCTCGCATCCACAGCTAACAAGCACAGGATAAGCATGGAACACACCCGTCACAAGAGTACTTTCACCCCCAGCACACCAAATCAACTAAATAAATGCACTGCAATTCAGAATCGCACCTCCACGGTTCACAAACTCACAAGCACGCCCCGTGAGTACTTCCTCATCCCCAGTACACCGAATCATCCCCAGACACCAGTACACACTTCACAAACTACAGAGCACATGGATCTAAACCTGGCACACACCCGTCACAAGAGCACTTCCATCCCCAGTACACCAAATCTAAACACCACATCCAGATTTCGACCTGTGGGAGAGGAAAGGGGGGAGGGGAAGGCTGCTGTTTACCGGCTCGTCAAGGCCGGCACCACGTGTCGGCCGACCCTCCAAGCCATCTCCAGCGCTGGATGTCGAGCAGGGGCAGTCCTGAGCAGGGGTCGGGGGCTGCGGCTGCGGGCTGCGGCTGGCGGCGGAAATGAGTAAGACGAACCTGCGCTGCGGAAGGGAATATGAGGAAGAGGGGATTTTTGCCCCACATATAAAGTCTAGGGTTTGCTCTAAAGTGTGACTAGATCGCATTTTGGCCCTAAAAGGGACTTATTTTCAGAGTTAAGACTTTCAAATCTTTGGCACCCAGAGCTGCTACAAACGGACCCCTCATATCCTTTATAAACGGTCGCCCGGTCATTGACCGGTCAAGAAATTTTGACCCAACCGGACACCTCAAGCGTCTGGAATGACCAGCACGCCTCATTTGGGCGCCCGGGCACGTCCGCCTGGCCCGCACTGGCCCGCATCTACCCCACATATATACGTCATCATCCGTTCGCCGGATCCCACTCACTCCACTCTCATCCACCATCCAAGCCCCCATCCGGCAATCTCCGGCTTTCTCCAACATGACGGGCAGCGGATCCAAGTCATTCACCTGCAGATCCGTCAACCATGAGCTCATCCCACGCGGCCCCATGTTGGAGATGGCCGTCCAGCATGCGCTCCGCCGCACCCGGGATGCAGGCGTCCGACGGCAGCGCTCGGACTCGCAACGTCGGGAATCCATTGCGTCGGCACAACCGAATCTTCGATCCGGTGTCGCTGCCTCACCGGTGGCGATGCGGTCCGTCAGGCGTCTGGACGACGTGGCGGACACGCAGCCCCTCGATTGGCGCGCCAAGCACGAACCATGGGCGTCCTCGGACGATAACATGGCACGGCGTGCCCGACGTGCGATGCAGCGAGCGCGGGAGGTGGCAGAGGCCCTCGAGGCGGTGGATGTTGGAGAGGCGGAGTCACACTCTCCGGCGCCCCGTAGAGTGCACTAGTTCGATTGACGCAACCGCGTCGTGGTGAACATCGGCTCTTCCGAGGAAGGATCCGTCATCGACCTGACGTCCACCATCACTGTTCGGGTTACGGGCTCCGACCAGGAAGAGTTGGGCATGGGAGACGGCGGGAGATTGACTTTCGCGAGCCGGCTAGTGTCCCATGTCCTACTCTACCTGACCGGACCGACACTACGAGGGGCACAGCCAGCCGCCGAGGCCGGACAAGCTTCGCTTCTATTAGGTTTAAGTTGCATGTAATAATATGGATTTAAGGTTTCTAATTTGAGGTACCCGGTTATAGAATGCATTATTTAAGGCGTGACCGGTCATTGTCCGTGGCGTGCCTGGGTGCGTCCACGAATGTTTGAGGGGGCGGATTTGCAAGTTGCAGATGTAGTTGCTCTGATTTTTGGATTTTGGTTAAAGCATCTCTAGCAGGTGCACTAAATCCCCTCCCCGCAAAATCAATTTACAGTTTGCCTAAATCGATTTTGCGGACAGTTTATCCCCGACGCAGAACAAATACCGCATCAGATGCGGCATAATTTAAAAACTTCAACGAAACAAGCTCCCGCTACATAATAGATAGTCCGGACCTCCCAGACTCAATCGAAAAGCGGACAAAGTCGTCCGCTCGGCCGACACAAATAGACCAAAAGCGAATAAAATGCGTGTCCATTTGAGTCGGCGCGTTGGAGTTGCTCTGAGGCCAGAATAAGGGCAACTCCAATAGGCGATCTCAAACGGACGGACGTTTTGGCTGGATTTCATCCAACTGGTTCGGGCAAAGGGATGGTGTCCGGCCCTGTCTACGTTTGTGTTGGCTGTGCACCCAACGGACGAACGCATTTTGTCCGGCACCATGCAAACAAAAAGAATAGGCCATGCCAGCGGCCGGCTCCTGATGCCAGCCTACAAAATGATTCCCCGTAGTTTTATGCCGGTAAACAAATGCCAATGCACAAAAAACGACCAGAGTTCGTGTCTAGCGCCCCCCCCCCCCCTAGTAAATGCCGACATACAAAATGGCGCCGCTCGCTTGGCTCAATCATCTAGATCGAGCATCTCATTCTCCTTCTCAAACCAAAGCCGCCTCTTCGGGGACATGTTGGTTAAGTCCATGGTCGTCAAATCAAGTGCCACCTTTTTTAATTTCGTGTTTGCATTCATGGCCTTGATCTCAAGCTTCTTTGTTTGGACAGCCTCCTCAAACTCGAGCTTCCTCTTCTTGGCAGCCTCCTCCATGTCGAGCTTATTTGTTTGGATCTCCATGTAGGCCTTCATTTGCTCCTATTTTTCTTGACATTTTCTCTTGTCCCTTGACTCCTTTTGGGTCATCATTCATTGCAAAGTTTCATGCAAGGCGAGTGAAGCCACGTCTCGCTTCTCGTCAACCTTGGAGTCTCTGTTGGAAAAGGCAGTGCCTAGGAGGCGCTTAGGCACGCCTAGGCACTCGGCGATGGCCAATCGGCTCGCCTAGGGCATAAGCAAAAGTCTAGTCAGGGCAAGCAAGAAATTTTCTACCCAGGAGAGACCTCATGTCATTTTGTACTAATGTGCCAAACAATCCATATTCCAATGACAGTAGCTAGTAGTTAATGTATATATCCACCATGAATTAAGAGAACACACATAAAATAAACACATATACACCCTAATTGTAGAACTATATTACCGCATAGGCTGTGCCTAGGACGCTTAAGCACCGCCTAGGCACTAGGCGAAGGCCAACCGCCTCACTTACGCCTACCGCTTTTTCCAACCTAGTTGGAGTTGGCCTTGCCTCTCGACCTCTTCACTATATCTCCATCCCCGGCCACGACCACCTTTCCTCCATTCTTCTTTAGAGCGGCATATTGATATTTGAATTTGGTGCCATCTTTGATGAACGTCCAACAATGGGTGAGGGTGAATGGTGTGCCTTCATGTCAGGCCTTGAAGGCTTCCAATCATTGGAATGCCTACACAATCAAATCAAAAGTGCAATGTATATGAACAAACATATACTGGAACAAAGATAAACATGATCATGACATCAAAACAAAGAGAAAGGAGTACATACCAAGTCCATCACGCCTAGGCCACTCATGGGACAGGCTTCAACACTTTCTTGGGCGGCACAAAACTTGTTGCATTTTTGTTAAACGAACCCCCGCCTCTTTTGAATTGAGTTGACGCCACGCGTGCTCGCAAACTTGTAGGGAGGCAACTTCCTATGTTCATAAAAGGTTGCATGACCTCTTCCCGAAAAAATGGCACCCTTTTCTCGGCTCTGGTCTTGGGATCTTGCCCTATTTTTTTCCCAACTCTCAAAAAACCACTTGTCCTCGTCTATGGTGTATGATTCGATACGAATGCTTTGCCTCTTCTTTTGTGCATTGGCTCTTTCGGTGAGCTCTTCGATGAAAAACAATGGCTCCTCCTTGATGTCTATGCCCTCTTTTTCCTCCTATTCGCAATAGATGTATTCATGCCAAGAATTGCCATGGCCTTCCTCCTCTTCTTCTCCGTGGTCACCAAATTCCGTCCCATCTTGACCGCGACTGTCTTGGCTTTGGGTCTCGTCGGGATCGAAAGAAAGCTTGGCTTCAGCTCCGTGTTGGAAGGCTTCGCCACGACGATGGTAGATCATGCCATCCATCAAATTGTCACAGTCAGGGTCGTTTGTCGCATCGTCGAGTTCGGCATTTCAATGAACATGTTGCGGGCTTCGGGAACGTTGGCCGTAGAAATAGATCGTGACTGCTTCCTTTGCATCGCGGCAGGCGACTAGCCGGTGCCACCTGACCCAGGTATGACGTTGAGGTCAATGAGGACTGGGAGGGTTGGGACGACCAACGGGATCACGCTGTCGTCCGGCAACGTGGAGAACTGGGTCTAGGCATGCGCCAGACGATCATCGATCGTCTACGGAGCTATGAAGCAGCTCGACGACTGACCATGTGGAGGGCGAATGGACGACGAGCATGTACTCTCCGCGGCCATGGCGGAGGCTGAAAGGATAGCCAACACGAGTCGACACAACCCTAGCATGAGGACAACCTTTGTCGTAGCTTGCTGTGTGGCCTTGGCGCGCGTTGAGGGCCTTGTTGTCCTCAACGGTGGCCTTGTGCTACGAGGTTGCCTCCTCGAGTGCGTACTCGAATGCGGCCTTCTTTCGACCCTGAACAGACCACCGGTTTCTCCTCTTGGGTGACTCTCGGTCGAGTCGCTCAAGCTCCGTTGGTATGAGCTCCAACCTAGGCTTCGGAGCCACCTTCTTCTTGGCGGCGGCCCAACCGGTGACGGCGTCGTCAGACTTCGGGGCACCGGCCATGGAGGCGGGGTCGAGGAAGAACAGAAGGGTTTTCTGAAAGGAAGGAAATGAGAGTTATCTCAATGATGGGCAGCCAGGGAAGAAAAAGGGCGAGTGTCTCACCCGTCCACGCGTTGTCTGTTTGTATGTAAACGATGTCCAAATTTGGTCTAAAAATGAGTCCAGACAGATAAAACGGATGCCGTGTCATTTGTGGTCGCGCGTTGGACCGCATTTTGTGTCCATTTCGCTTCAAACGGACTGTGGACGATTTGGGGGTCGCCGGTTGGAGTTACCTTAAGATCAGAGCCAAGAAAAATGGATGGATTGGCATACAACCAAGCCTAGATTGTAGCTAGTCGTTCTTTCTTTAAACCTCTTTTAAAAGCAGGTTGTAGCTTTTTTCGACTCCGGTTGTAACTTTTTTTGGCTACACGGTGGCCGATCTCCAGCTACACTGTATCCATTTAAAACCTTTTCTGAAGCCGGTTGTAGCTTTCTCGTCGCTGATTGTAGCTTTTTTGTGATGCATGGGTGGCCGACCTCCAGCTACCCGTATCTAGTTGAAGCTTTTTTCAAAACCGGATGTAGCTTTTTTGGTTATCGGATGTAGCATTTTTGGTACGGGTTGCAGCTCTAACGCACGTCTGTCGAAGCACCTTCTTTCTTTGTTTGCAACGAAAAATCCACTGCTTGTAGCATTTGGCGTTGACGGTTGTAGATCCAATGTGCACCGGTTGTAACACTTGCTTCTCTCTTATGTGTGCAAAAAGAATGTCACATGTAGCAATTTACGTCACTGGTTGCAGCTTCATTAAGTGTCGTTAACAGCTTCGCCGTAGCCCGTTGAAGCATTCCCGTGCAGTACGTCGATGCATGTAGGTTCAACGAGATATGGCGCCCCCGGGCAGCACCAGCCATGGGTGGCAGGACCACAGCATCGCGTGCACTCCCCAAACAGCAGTCGCCCGTAGCAAATCGGCATGCAGGGTGCCGCCGTGGCCGCTCCGCATCTACTAGGATCACCGGCACAGTTCCAGGCAGATGTGCGATGCGGCGGCGGCCATGGTGTCCGTGCGGCAAGTGATGGAGCAGTAGCTCGCGGCCGTGGCTGAGGCCTTCAGAGCAACCCAACGGGCCGACCCAAACGGACGACGCATTTGTCCGCTTTTTATCCGTTTGGGTCGGCCGTCCGCCCGGTGTCCGCTCAGTTTTGCATTTTGATCGACAGTGCGTCCAACGCGCCGACCCATTTCATGTCCGCACTCAATTTTAAAAAAAGACCCGTGGGTCACAGATCATGCCAGCAGCCATAGATCATGCCGGCACCATGCCAGCGCCGGCATACATTTGCCGGCTTCAAAAAATGCCATCGCAGTTCATGCTGGCGCACTCGCCAGTGGCTGGCACACATGCCAACACACAAAAAGGATGGGACTTGAGTTCGACCACGCCATTACGGCCTCGTGGTCATGCCAGCACAAGAGCCGGCATATAAAAAAGGAAGGCGCTCGCGGCCACGAGATCACTCGTCGGTGAGCTTGAGCATGTCGGCCTGCATATTCTTGAACCACAACCTCTTCCTTGGAAACACGGTGTTGAGATCCACCTTCACGATCTGCATCCCGGTCATCATGCTCGCGAGAGCCACTTCTTTCTCCTTGGTCTTGGCGTTGGCGGCCTCGATCTCTAGCATCGTGGCTTGCTTCGCCGCCTCCAGCTCGAGCATCTTGGCTTGCTTCTCTGCGTCCATCTCAAGCCTCCTCCTTTGGATCTCCATGAAGGCGTCCATTTTCTCTTTCTTGAAACGCCGGCACTCCTCCTCCCTTGAGTCCTTCTTGTTCATCATGCCCTCCACGCTTGCGATCAAGGCGTTGGATGCCGCATCCTGCTTGTCCTCCTTCTTGGAGTTGGTCTTCCCCCGCGGCCGTGCCGGCTCGCCCTCTCCAACCTCCTCCACGGCTTGCTTCCCCCCACGCGACTTGAGGGCGGCATATTGCGCCTTGAACTTCTCCTCATCCTTGATGACCCAAAAGCAATGGGAGAGGTTGAAGCACTTGCCATTGTGAACCTTGAATGCCTTCAAAGCTTGAAACGCCTACAAAATGTTTCCATGCAAGCATATGGGCAAATGATATGCAAATGAACACGCAAGCATGAACTTGATGGCACAAAAGAGGGCACTCATACCATGTCTTGCATGCCGATGCCGCTCACGGGGCGGGCCTTGACGCTCTCAAGAGTGGCACAAAACTTGTTGCACTCTTGTTGGATCACCCTCCATCGCTTGGAAATGGACACCCACCCGCGCGTGCTCATAATTTGGTAAGGCGGAAACTTCTTGCGCTCATGAAACTCTTGGTGGACACGAATCCAAAAGGTTGAATGCTTTTGTTCGGCGCCCGTCTTGGGGTCTTGTCCAATGTCTCGCCAACACTCACAAAGAAGCTTGTCCTCGGCAGCCGTGTATGTCTTCGTGCACTTACTCTTGCGCTTCGGCTTAGGACCGGCGGCTTGGTTGGCGAGCTCGTCCTCGAGCAAAGGCTCTGCTTCGATGTCGCACTCGTCCTCTTCCTCTTGCCCGTAGTCTTCCGAGAACTCGTGGTCGAGTGGGAAGCCATCCAGGTCCATGCCGACCTGATCACGCATGAAGGCCACCTGATCGGGATCATAGCCAGCGGCCAGCGTGAACGCCTCGCGGCCATCCTGGCTTTGTGTCTCGTCGGGATCGTAGCCAGCGGCCGGCGCACCACCCTCGAAGATGAGGTTCTGCATGTAGTCCTCGTCGACGGCGGACGGCATTCCCTCGAACAGATTGTGGGCGTCCGGGAGCACGCTGGCCGTCGTCTACCGCGCGTGTTTCCTCGCGCCTCCGGATGACGAGCCACCGGCCACCGGGGTGGCGTTGAGGTCAATGGGCGCGGGCACGGGCATGGAAGGCGCAACCACGCTCACGTCGGGCGAGCACTCCCCGGACAGGCAGGAGGCCTGCGGGTACACATGGAAGCCGGGCATCGGGTTGCAAGCCGACGCGCGGGGCGAGTCGGGCAGCACCATCCGAGGGAACGCCGATGAACTGGTGCTGGCCGCGACGACGGCGACGTTGAGGAGGCTGTGCTGGCTAGGGTTTAACCCTAGCATGTAGAGCGCCTCCCTCGTTGCCACGGCGACACGGGCGTTGGTGACCTCCTGCTGCGCGGCGGCGGCGACGGCGGCAGCCGCGATGGCTTCTTCCCTCGCGTCCGTGGCGAGCCTCCGGCTCTTCCTCTTGGCCGACTCCCTTGTCCATTGTTCGGGCGTCAGTGCCTTCTTTGGCTTGGGCACGGCAGCGGTCTTGCGCGGGGCACGAGGCTTGCCTTTGCCGGAGGGGCAGGTCGTCTGGCCGGCCGAGTCGAGGGAAGCGAGGCCGGCGGCGGCGTCGTGGTCATCGTCCATAGTGGGTGTGGGACACGCGGGCGGGAGTTTTTTTGGAGAGAAATGAGGGAAATGGTGGTGGCTGCCACCGACCGACGGACCCAGGGAGAGGAGTAGGCGTGCGCACGCGCGTCCGTCTCGTGTCCGTGCCGACGCAAATCCGACTCAAAAATGGGCCGAGAATGGGTCGCTATGCGAACGAAAAGCGGACGCGCGTCCGTTTGGGTCGACGCGTTGGGCCACCTTTTATGTCCGTATCGATCCAAACGGACGACGACGGACGAAATGTGTCGTCCCATTAAAATTGCTCTCAAGAGCTAGCGTGTGGGATGAAGGCCGAAGGCGACGAGCACCGCCTCGCGCCCTTCGACGACACCTGCGCAAGACAGGGAGATAACGTATACGGGTCCCCGCCACCCCACGTGTCGTGACTTAAGTCGCCTATATCGTGCGTGCATGGGCATGTCCGGCTTGCCTCGCACAAACGATTTCCTTACGAAAAGGGCAGCCATGCCAGCCATGCACCTTTGGCCGTCGGCAGAAGATGTTGTCGACGGACGACGGGAAAACGACACGGACCGCGGTGAGCACCGGCCGGCTACCATGGACACTAGACTTCCCCAACCTGCATGTGGATCCAGAAGCATATAGCTAGAATATTACAGGTGGTGATAGAGCAACTTGAACGAGGGACAATCATCCAGGAAAACTAATACTTCACCTATCGATTGCTAGGTGCTCTGCTGCCGGCGCGAGACAGGTCAATACTATGCATGCGTGTGTGCGTCCGTGGAGAGGGAAAGGGTGCCTGATGAGCAGAGGGAGGTGGGGTCGGTGCTGCGGAGGCGAGAAGGACGGCCAACCGTGCGCACGTGGTGCCATGACCGCCGATAGCAACGAGGTTAGAGCAACTCCAACGCGACACTCATTTCGTTCACGATCGTTTTTTTGGATCGGCGCGAATAGAAAAGCCGGTCCAACACGCCGACCTAAACGGACGCACGTACGGTTTTGTTCAGCTGCCGACCCATCTCCGCCCATTTTTGAGTCGAATTTGCGTCCGCGCAAACACGAAACAGACGCGCGCCCGCCTACTCCTCCCCCAGGCCCGCCAATCCCTCCATTTCCCTCTAAAAAAACCTCCCGCCCGCGCGCGCTTTCGCCGCTCGACATGGACGCCGACCTCGATGCCGCCGCCGGCCTCGCCTCCCTCGCCTCGTCCAAGCGTCGTGCCCCCTCTGGCAAAGGCAAACCTCGCGCCTCCCCACAAGACCGCCGCCGCACCCAAGCTGAAAGAAGGAGCTGACGCCCGAGGAGCGGGCATGGGAGTCGACGAAGAGAAAGAACCGGCGGCATGCGGCGTTCGCGAGGGAGGAAGCCATCGAGGTGGCCACCATCGCCGTCGCCGAGCAGCAGGAGGCCACCAACGCTCGCATCGCGGCGGCAACAAGGGAGGCGCTAATGTACTTAGGGTTAAACCCTAGCCAGTATGGCCTCACCAACGCCGTTGTGGCCGCGGCCAGCACCGGATCATCTGTGTTTCCTCGGATGGTGTGACCGACACGACCCGCGCATCGGCGACGCAGCCGATGTCGGGCTTCCACGTCTACCCGTAGGCCTCCTGACTCTTCGAGGAGCGCTCGCCCGAAGTGAACGTGGTGGTGCCTAGCACGCACGCGCCCGCTCCCGCGCTCATCAACCTCAACGCCACACCGGTGGCCGGTGGCTCGTCATCTGGAGGGGCGAGGAAACGCGCGCGGCAGATGCCAACAGACGTGTTGTCGGGCGCACGCAACCTGTTTGACGGAATGCCGGCCTCTGGCGACGATGACTACATGCAGAACATTATCTTCGAGGGCGATGCACCGGCCGCTGACCGTGCTGCCGCGGCTGGCTTCGATCCCGACGAAACACAAAGCCAGGACGACCGAGTGTCGTTCACGCCGTTTACCTTTGATCAAAATCAAGTCGCCTTCATGCATGATCAGGTCAGCGTGGACTTGGACGGCTTCCCGCTCGACCACGGTATGGTATGCTAGACATGGTATGCTAGCAAGTGGTCCTCTTTGTGTCATTCCTTTAGTTCTTGATGCTTGCATGTTCATTTCCATATCTATTTGTAGGCATTCAAGGTCCAACATGGTGACAAGTCCTTCAACCTCTCCCATTGTTGGAGGATCGTCAAAGACGAGGAGAAATTCAAGGCGCAATATGCCGCCATCAAGGCGCGTGGGGGGAAGAAGGTCGTGGAGGAGGAAGACGGCGAGAAGCCACGGCCACGCGGGAAGGGCAACTCCAAGAAGGAGGACCAGCGTGATGCGGCGGCTAACACCTTGATCGCGTAGGTCAAGGGCATGATGAGCAAGAAGGACTCGAGGGAGGAGAAGCGCTGACAATACAAGGAAGAGTCCATGAACGCCTTCATGGAGATCCAAAGAAGGAGGCTTGAGATGGAGGCGGAGAAGTAAGCCAAGATGCTTGAGATGGAGGCGGAGAAGCAAGCCAAGATGCTAGGGATCGAGGCCACCAATGCCAAGACCAAGGCGAAAGAAGTGGCTCTCGCGAGCATGATGAGGGGGGGGGGGGGAGATCATGAAGGCGGATCTCAACACCATGTCGCCAAGGAAGAGGCTGTGGTTCGAGAAGATGCAGGCCAACATGCTCAAGTTTGACGATGAGTGATCTATGGCGGCCTGCGCTATCCTTTTTTTGTATGCCGGCAAGTGTGCTGGCATGACCATGACAGCGTGATCAAACTCTCCCGCCTTTTTTGTGTGTGCTGGCATGTGTGTCGGCAGCTGGCAAGTGTGCCAGCTGAACTGCTTCCTATTTTCTGAAGTTGGCACTGAATGTCGGCGCTGGCATGGTGCCGGCATACATGGTCACGGGCCTTTTTCAAAAATTATGTACGGACATGAAATGGGTCACGGCTGTTGAACGCACAGCGACCCAAATCTTAAAGAAAACGAACGTCGAGCAGGCGGCCGATCCAAACGGATAAATGCACGATCCGTTTGAATTGATCCGTTGAAGTTGCTATTAGGACAGGGGATGAGAAGATGAGCCAGATCTACTCTAATAGGAGTATCTCAGAGCAGAGTCATAATATGTATTGGGGGCGAGGGGAGGCGGCTCCTGTTCTCGGCCAAGGTAAATCACGGGGTAAGTAAGCATGCGTTAGGGTTAGCGCACGCACCGCAGTCCATATGCGTGTCAAGACATGTATCAGAGAACCCGGCCAAGGTAATACAGTAGTACTTCCTCTGTTTTATAATGTAAAATAATTTTTTAACATTAATATAATACTTTCTTTGTTTTAAAATAATTATTTTAACTTTGTACTATCTTTAATACAAAATTGTATTAAGGTTAGATTATGAAACGGAGGGATTACTTTCGAAACAAAGTATAGGAATACGTCCACGACACGCTGGCCCGCGGTCCCGCACGCACCACCGCGCCTCTTCGTCTCGACTCGACCGGCCAACAGGTGCGCAGAAGAAAAAAAGAAGATGCGGCTAACGAGGTCACATCGCCGGGCACACCATGCAGTCGGGTAGGTCCAAGCTTATTTTTTGTATCTTCTCAATACAATTGCTCGTGGTGGGTGGGCAGTAGCACTGGCTTTCAGTAGATGCTGGACAGGTACAGCCTGGTGGAGATAAATTATAGAGCATGATCTTCTGCGTAGCAAGCACTCTGCGGCTAGCATGCATGCAACACGGCAGCCCCCGCCCGTCACCGGCGACGCGGAGAGACTTGAGAAACACCGACGACGCGGAGAGATCGGACAAACACCATGTGTAAAAAGAAAAGGTGGGGGAGTAGGGGTGAAGCAACTAGAACAATAAGCGATCAAAATCGTTTTAAAACTCCTTAATCTTGTGTGATGGATGTGAGTTGTGACAACGACGAGCACATCTCACACACCAGCGTTTAAACAACCACGGCGGTGATCAGGGCTACAACAGGAGGTCACGCCGACCAAGACGGCGACAATATCTCGGACATGTGGCGCATCGTTCGGTGTTGACGATGATAATGACATCATGGAAGATGTACATGGCCATGGATCACTCGATCAACACACACAAAACATGGTGGTGATGGCATATGTTGGGTCCGTTCAACGATAATGATGATAACGGTTGTCAAAAAGCTAGGGTCTCGGGCTCGGCAAGGCTCGGCATGGAGGTTGAACAAGGCGAGCCTAAGCCGAGCAGCCAAGCTCGGTGAAGCTAGGGCCACTCAAGAATATAAACTGACACTCACTAATTCAGGAAAAATCAACATTCAAATATAAATGTTGTCTTTAAAGTATAACTTTGATCACTGATTTGTTATATATATCTTGAAAGTGTTTCAATGGACAAATTTATGCATATGTTTCGAAGTACCCAACGAGAGAGCATAATACAAGAACAGGATAATAAGAATATTGTTAGATAGATTAAACAAACTTACCGACCATGACTACACACCTTGTGGAAAGTCACTTCTCGTCTAGAGTTCATCGACAGGTGACAACCAAACTACCTATTAATGAAGAAAAAAATCCAATCAGTTCACCGAATCCAGCTGCTACACATCACCTCCGCCCGCTAAAGAGCATGTTGGTGCCTTAATCCAGTGCCAAAGAAGATGATCAATCCCTACCATGTAAAATTCCTATACCTATTTGTGCGTCAAAAACAAACCAGTGGCCCTTTAAATCCACCTGATTTTTAGAGATTCAGACATCCAATTCAGAGAACTGGAATCCTTACAGAAATTTCCTACGGATTATTTTGCACTACATTTGGTGAACTCTTTGGTGCCAATCCTATAAGATTCAAGAGTGCAAGTACATGACATTGTACTTTTGGTATTCATGTGTTCCTGAAATTAATCTTGTGGGTCAAAGGAGCCACAAAGGTTCCATAATGAATCAAGAAATCATATGATTATCCTACGAAAATATTAAGACTAAGAGTATGTACTTCTCCTGCTTCAAGAAATTTTAATCTACGTTTTTTTTGGAAAAGAAATTTAAATGAAGCCATATTGCTTTGAATCAAGATACAACAAACGACCATTCTTCTATAAAAATCAAATAAAGCCATATATTTACTTACTTCACCATGTATCCTTTTATGCATTGATGCCACCGTGCTCGCGCTCTCCTTCGGGTATCTCTCTTCCACTGGTACGGTAGCATGGCAGGGCCGAGCAACATGAACTCTAAATAGCAAGCAGGCTGCGGAGGATAAAATCTGAGGAAAACATAGAACTGATTACGAAGTATAATAAAAGGGAAAATAAGGACAGCATCTGATTAGAGGAGAAAATTACCGGTGGATGGGTATTCAATTAACTCCTCGTTGCAGAGCATCATACACGGATGGATTTGTCGATCTCCAGAGCTAGGAAACACCATGCAAACTTACAGACCTACACGGTGCAGTCAGCTGGATGAAATATCCAAGCCGGCAATTGCATGCACTGCTCTTGACCGCCAGGAAACGGCACATAGCTCTGTGAACACAAGCGTGGAGATGAGCGAAAAATATACAGGTCAGGGTAATAAAAACTTGTGATGGAACGCTGCAAACATACACGGATCGATGGCGCTCGATCTGCCGCCGGCGAGCGACATGAGGATTCTATTGGCGCGTCACGCGTGCATCAATTGCCGATTACAGAGCTATCCATGGTCCGGAAGGGGCGCCAGAAGGACATGGGTAGCGGATCGAGGCGAGAAGGGCGGCCGGATAGCACCAGCCGAGCGGCGGGAGCGACGCCATGGCTGCCGGCAGAAGGAGGAGGATGAACGAGGGTAGGGGATGAGAGTCTGATCCAGATCTGTCTGTGTCAGGACCGAAAGATAGAGATGCCGTATGTGTTCCGTGTTCGGGCCTTGGGGGGAATCGGCTCCTGGGGCAGAGCCCTCGGTCAAATCACGGGGTACAGGTATGCATTAGGGTTAGCACCCGCACACGGTATTTTTTGCGTTGGCCGCGCGTCAACACGCCTCTCCGTCTCGTCACGTTGCGCCCAAATAGACGAGGAGCGAATGGTTGGGTGGGCACCCCGAGGTCACACTCACATCGACGGCCATATACCACGCAGTCGCGCCCAAACTTGGTTTTGTACTGATTCGTACAATAAAAACCTTAATGTCGTACTGGTGGCGGGTGGACAGTGCCGGTATATGCTGTCCGAACGAATGGCTGCCATGCATCGTCCCCCGGCCGGTGCACCTCTAGACAGGACAATTATCAATGGAAATCGTTTTAAAAACCGATAATTAATTAATAATCTCATGAAAATGGATGTGAGCTCTCCCACGACGATGAGGCCATCTCGCTCACCGGCCGTGAGAACGGCGACGACCAGGATTAGAGGCACAACGGAAAGTTGATCATCTAGGGCATGACGACCACTGGTAGAAAAAGGCCCATTTGTCTCGGTTTCAGAAGCTCGTTTGTCCCGGTTTCGGAACCGGAACTAAAAGGTCGGTACTAAAGCCCAATACCTTTAGTCCCGGTTCGCCTACGAACCGGGACAAATGGGGCTCCACGTGGGCTGCTGTGGTGCGCTGGGGCGGAGAACCTTTAGTCCCGGTTGGTAACACGAACCGGGACCAAAAGGCATCCACGCGTCAGTAGTCCAGGGCCTGGGTTTTTTTTTTGAAGGTGGGTGGGGGTTTAGGGGGTTTTGCAGGGTTAATTTAGGGGTTTCATATATTATTTTAGCTAGCTAATAGAGAAAAGTGTCCTCTCTTATCTCCGTGCTTGGTCGACGCTACGTACTATACGTATAGAGAGGACTCGACACGCTAGCTAGTAAGAAAATGAAGGAAATCATTAAGTACAGAAGATCGTCATGAACGTATACAGAGAGAAGTGGTCAACCTCTCCTTCTCTGAGAGATTGGTCAAACAACAAGTTTTCGTATATCTATCCGACGCTACTGGCTACATATATACAATATAAGATCTCTTACAATCCCCTAACATCTGAACTCAACTTCCACATGGTATTCTCCGTGTTTATCGATGACGTGGTCAAGAAAGAATCCCGCCAATTCCTCTTGAATTGCTTTTATGCGATCTTGTGGTAGGAGTTGATCCTGCAGCTCCGAAAGCTAATTTGAAGAAGGGGGTCAATACATATATATGAATGAAACTCAACACAAATGATGGTAATAAAATAAAATTGTGAATATTATTGTTTACGCACTTCAAAATCTTCTTTAGAGTTGCCGGCATGCTTAGAGGTCGTCGCTTCGTATATGTACTCGCAAACGTAGTATCCACAAAGATTAGTCCCTTCTTCCTGCCACAACCACTTTACGAGAAATATATGTCCATCAAACTGATAATCAAGCATTATAAATGGTATTGATGAAAACTAGCTAGAATCAATGGGAGATGCGCGGAACTAGCTAATAGTACTTACTTTCGGGTATGTAAATTCCAGCTTCCCCGGCAGTCCCGGAGCTATTGCGGTGAACTGTTTCCAAACCCTGCCAGACAAAGAAAATAATTATTACCTGATATCAGGAAATGAATAAAGTTGCCGATATGGTGCGATAATGATCGATTGAACTTACTTCACGAGCATTTCAGTGATCGCTGCATACTGCTTGCGATCTTTTCGTCTTGAGTCTAAGACGGTTACTAGTCCCTCCACAAGCTTAATCTCTAGGAGAATAAATGGAAGTTGTGCACGCATGCATAACTCATCAATTACATTACTATAACCTCGAGTAATAAGGAAAACCGAATATGCACAAGACAGTAACACTCACTCGAAGTTGTAAGGAAAGATTATTTTATCTTTGTTTTGATGTTTAAGCAACGAATTTAGCAAGTTGGCCTCGGCTCGTTTGGCATCATGTTTAATTTCCCATTCATTAAAGAGATTTAGGTTAATGAACCCAATATTATAGATTTGTTTTTTCTTGCATTCGACGATCTTCAATCTGCATGATATAGTGAGGATAATTATATGTACATGCAATGAAAGAGCTGAGCTATATATAGAGACTTAATTAAAGAAGTAGTACTTACACACAGTAGCAAGTGACGATTACTTTATCGATGGCCATTTGATTGAAAAGCTGGAATAACTCCTCAAATGGAACACACAACAGTTCAATTCCAACGAGGTCGTGCTCCTCTTTAACTGTCAGCATCAAAGTATCCATCCCAGACTTGTAGGTGTCCATGTACCACTCATGGAATCTTCGCATCATCGTTGTTAGAGGAGAATGACCAGGTCTGACAAGAGGCTTCCTGTGCCGGTATTTGTGATCGTCCGCCTCCATTATATCAAAATGTACATCGTCGGGCAGGTAATCACCAGGATTGGTACCGGACACCATTACCGGCAGATTTGGGACGATATCGCTAGACACCTTCAGCGGGGGGCACGATTGGTTCGCCTGTTCGCCGAGCTGGGGAATTTTTTTCCCTTTTGTAATTTGTTCTTGTCTCCTTTTGTCAGTTCTAGTGGTTCCAGACCGGCGCGCTTCTATTGTTGTCTTTTTAATAGTGCGGACATAGTTGTCATCCGGTGGAGGCGGTGGTGGTCGCTTCAGGGCATCCAAAGTGCGCTTCACTTTCACCGGATCTATCTTCTCCTCCGGAGGTGGATTTTTCTTTGCAAAAAACTCCTTCACTTGGCCTTTAGAGATCTTCATGTTTTCCTCGTCGCTCTTCTCGTAAGGTAACTGCTCAAGAGGCTTGAGAGATGATGGACCGTATTGGTATCACCTCCCGCCACTGGTTGTACTGCTAGACGCCGGAGCAGCCGGAGCGGCGGCGGTTGTCTTCCTTTGTTGCTTACGAGGCGGATAAGGAGTGTTACGAGGAGGCGGAGCAGCCGGAGCGGCGACGGCTCTCTTCCGCCCTTGCTGAGGAGGCGGAGGAGGAGGCGGGCTGCTCGAACGCGCCGGCGCAGGCGGAGAAGGAGGCAGAGTGCCATCACGCGCCGGAGCAGGCGGAGTGCCCTGATCACTTGCCGAAGGAGGAGGCGGAGGAGGAGGCAGAGTGCCCTGACTCGCCGGAGGAGGAGGAGGAGGCGGAGGCGTCCAGTTCGGAAGCTTGATGAGCTCCTTCCGCCATAGACATGTAGTCTTCAGAGCACATTCCAGCAGAGTCTCCCCTTCACCGGTAGGGTGGTCAAGCTCGAGGTCCTCAAATCCCTCCTCTATCTCATCGACCATCACAATAGCATAGCCTTGTGGAATCGGAAGGCAGTGAAAAGTTGCGCCGGGTTTGGAAGGTGCAACAGAGCCGACATCCGCCTTGACTTTGCGGTGATGCCATTGCGTCATAAGGTTGCAAGGTTGAGCCTCCTTGATAGCATCCACGGGGTAGCTGGGAGCCGTGAAGTCAGGCTGGTCAAGCTCGGTGGAAGCCACGCTGCTTCTCCGCTGAGATGGCGGGGTACCTTCTTGGATAGCTTCATCCCGTTGAGATCGTTGGTTCTCTAGCGCTAGTACTCTTTCATTCAGCTTCTGCATATCGCTTTGCTCCTGTTTTCGCTTCCTCTCCCAGGATTTGTAACCTTCTGCGTCGGGAAACCCAACCTTCCACGGAACGGAGCCTGCCGTGCCTCGTGTTCGTCCTGGGTGCTCAGGATTCCCGAGGGCCTGTGTGAGCTCGTCATTCTCTCTGTCGGGAACGAACGTCCCTTCCTGCGCTGCGGCGATATACTATCGAAGATTCTTGACCGGTATTGACAGTTGCTCGTTCGTCCAAACGCACTTCCCTGTTTCAGGGTCCAAGGTTCCCCTAGACCCGAAGAACCAAGTCCTTGCATGGTCTGGCCAGTGCAATGTCTCTGGTTGGACCCCTTTAGCAAGCAGGTCCTTCTCAGCCTTGTCCCACAACGGCCGGGCTTTGATGTAGCCACCTGACCCTGTGCGATGGTGAAGCTTCTTCTTTGCAGCATTTATCTTGTTTGTCACTGACATCTTCCTACTCTTCTCCGATGTCTTGTGGGCCACAAATGCGGGCCAGTGATCTCTTATCTTCTCAAATCAGCCAGTGAATGTTGGTGTCTTCCCTTTGTCGACAAACGTTGATTTCAACTCATTCTTCCACCTCCTGAATAGATCTGCCATCTTCTTAAGAGCATGAGCCTTGACCAATGGCTCTATAACTGGCTTATCCGGATCCTCCTCTGCCGGTAGGGTGAAATTTGCCTTCAGCGCGGTCCAAAGATCATCTTTCTGTCTATCGTTGACAAAAGACACTTCAGGGTCTCCGCTCTTCGGCTTATTCCATTGGTGGATGGTGATCGGGATCATGTCCCTAACAAGAACCCCGCACTGAGCAGAAAATGCTTCCTTGGTCCGGCTGGGTTCAATTGGTTGGCCATCTCTATTGATGCTGGTGATCGTGAACCTTTCATCCTAGCGCAACTTTTTCTTCAGGCCTCGTCTCGTTACCGAAGTTTGGATCGATCCGGATCCGGAGGGCTAGAAAAGAAGAAAGAAAAGAGTTAATATGTGTACATACCAAAACAATTAATGCATTAATTAGCTAGTCAGCATAGGCTTAATTAATATATATACCTTGCTGGACTTTGCAACTGCTCCTTCCTCCGTTCGCTCATCGGAGCCATCATAATCATGTTCTTCCACCTCCATTGTCCGATCACCGGAGCCTTCTTCACCCTTGCATATATGAACATACATACACATTTTTTTTCTAAAAATGCACATATATATGAACATATACATCAATTGACAAAAAAAATCGGGCGTCGAGCTCGGGCGGCGGCCGGAGCACAGCCACGGCGGAGACGACGATGGGGAGCCCGGGGAGGAGCGCAGAGAGGCGGGGAAGAAGAGGGGGGAATGAGGGGAGGGGATCACAGCGAGGCAGAGGGCGGCGACGGCGAGGTCGGGGCAGAGGGCGGCGACGGTGAGGTCAGGGCAGAGGGCGGCGACGACGAGGTCGAGGCAGAGGGCGGCGACGGCGAGGTCGAGGCAGAGGGCGGCGACGACGAGGTTGGGGCAGAGGGCGTCGACGGGGCAGAGGGCGGCAACGGCATGGCGATCGGGCAGCCTGACGGCGTCGGTGTCGTCTCCGGCGTCGTCGGGGGCTAATGGCGAGATGAGCATTGAAAATTCCTAAGTGCCAGTTATATACCGAGAGCATTGGTCCCGGTTCGTAGCACCAACCGGGACCAATGCCCCATTTTGTTCCGGTTGGTGCCACCAACCGGGACCAAAGGTCTCTTTTCAGCAGCCCAAACGGCGGGAAACGGAGACATTTGGTTCCGGTTGGTGCCACCAACCCGAACTAAAGGGGGCATTGGTCCCGGTTGGTGCTACGAACCGGTACCAATGCCACCCTTTCGTTCCGGTTGGTGCTACCAACCGAAACCAAAGGCCTTGCGCCGCGGTGCGGTGGGATGGGCATTGGTCCCGGTTGGTGCTACGAACCGGTACCAATGCCACCCTTTCGTTCCGGTTGGTGCTACCAACCGGAACCAAAGGCCTTGCGTCGCGGTGCGGTGGGATGTTTAGTCCCACCTCGCTAGTCGAGGGAGCGCGAGAGTGGTTTATAAGCGCTGCTGCGCCAACCCTCTCGAGCTCCTCTCAACTGCAGGCTTCCGGGCCTATTGTGTCAGTCTTTGTCTGTGGGCCTACTGGGCCTCCTACGGGCCTGAATCCTGGCCCATTGTTGGGTTTCTAGTCGTATTCAGGCCGTGATGGCCTTGTAGGTGGCATTTTTTTGCTTTATTTTATATTGTTTCCACTTTTTTGCTTTTAATTTTTTGAACAGAAAATACTTTTTTCTATTTTTTGTTTTCTTTTTTGCTTTATTTAATTTTTTGTTTCCACTTTTTTGCTTTTAATGTTTTGAACAGAAAATACTATGATAAGTTTAGTTGCATAAATTTTATATAATTTTAGTTTTAATAATACTATAGGGAAACACACGAAGAAATAGGATCGTGTGCCTCTTTAGTACCGGTTGCGCGATAGGGAAACACAACCCTAATCCTACTGGATGCACTTCGTGTACAAACTGGACCATCTCCTTCGAAGTATCAGGGTTTCGGACGAAAACTCATATGTTACAAAGGCATTTCATTTTTCTAAACTTATTACAATTCAAGACTTTTTGTGCATTCAATATGCACCATTCAAAGTCGCATACTAAAATTTCAAACCCTTCTAACTTTATTTGCTATTTTTCATGCATTTAATGATTTATTTTGAGCTAAATGACCCTGAAATTGGAAAGCAGTACAAATGAACTCAGAAAAGGTTGAAACTTGGCATGGTATCATCATTTGACCAACATAGCATGTGCTAAAAAGTTGAGAGGGTTATGGCAAAAACTGGATGCACTTCGTGTACAAAATGGACAATCTCTTTCGAAGTATCAGGGTTTCGGACAAAAACTCATCTGTTACAAAGGTTTTGAACCATTCAAAGCCACATCATCAATTTTCAACCCTTTCTGACTTCATCTGTCTTCACTTTTTCTTTGCTTGTGTCCTTTGCTTATTGTGCCGTAACCATGGATATTCTTCATTGCTTAACAGGGTGCTTGGATCAGCCTTGACTTTGAAGGGATGAATTTCATGAAACTTTTCATAATCTTCAGACATGTCTGTCTTGCCCTCCAATCCCACGATGTCTCTTTTTCCTGAAAGAACTATGTGGCGCTTTGGCTCATCGTATGATGTATTTGCTTCCTTATCTTTTCTTTTTCTCGGTTTGGTAGACATGTCCTTCACATAGAAAACCTGCGCCACATCATTGGCTAGGACGAATGGTTCGTCTGTGTACCCAAGATTGTTCAGATCCACTGTTGTCATTCCGTACTGTGGGTCTACCTGTACCCCGCCTCCTGACAGATTGACCCATTTGCACTTAAACAAAGGGACCTTAAAATCATGTCCGTAGTCAAGTTCCCATATGTCCACTATGTAACCATAATATGTGTCCTTTCCCCTCTTGGTTGCTGCATCAAAGCGGACACCGCTGTTTTGGTTGGTGCTCTTTTGATCTTGGGCGATCGTGTAAAATGGATTCCCATTTATCTCGTATCCTTTGTAAGTCAATACAGTATAAGATGGTCCCCTGGACAACGAGTACAGCTCATCAAAAACAATGTTGTCAGCTCTGAGACGTGTTTCCAACCAACTGCCAAAAGTCCTGATGTGTTCACGTGTAATCCAGTCGTCACACTGCTCCGGGTGTTTGGAGCGCACACTGTTCTTGTGTTCATCGACATACGGGGTCACCAAGGTAGAGTTCTGTAGAACTGTGTAGTGTGCTTGAGACCAAGAATGTCCGTCCCTACATATTATTGAGTCCCCTCCAAGCGTGCCTTTTCCAGTTAGTCTCCCCTCATACCGCGATTGAGGGAGACCAATCTTCTTAAGGCCAGGTATGAAGTCAACACAGAACCCAATGACATCTTCTCTTTGATGGCCCATGGAGATGCTTCCTTCTGGCCTAGCGCGGTTACGGACATATTTCTTTAGGACTCCCATGAACCTCTCAAAGGGGAACATATTGTGTAGAAATACGGGGTCCAGAATGACAATCTCGTCGACTAGATGAACTAGGACGTGCGTCATGATATTGAAGAAGGATGGTGGGAACACCAGCTCGAAACTGACAAGACATTGCGCCACATCACTCCTTAGCCTTGGTAGGATTTCTGGATCGATCACCTTCTGAGAGATTGCATTGAGGAATGCACATAGCTTCACAATGGCTAATCGAACGTTTTCCGGTAGAAGCCCCCTCAATGCAACCGGAAGCAGTTGCGTCATAATCACGTGGCAGTCATGAGACTTTAGGTTCTGAAACTTTTTCTCGGCCATATTTATTATTCCCTTTATATTCGACGAGAAGCCAGATGGGACCTTCATACTGAGCAAGCATTCAAAGAAGATTTCCTTCTCTTCTTTGGTAAGAGCGTAGCTGGCAGGACCTTCATACTGCTTTGGAGGCATGTTGTCTTTTTCGTGCAAACGTTTCAGGTCCTCCCGTGCCTCCGGTGTATCTTTTGTCTTCCCATACACGCCCAAGAAGCCTAGCGGGTTCACGCAAAGGTTCTTTGTCATGTGCATCACGTCGATTGAAGAGCGGACCTCTAGGTGTTTCTAGTACGGTAGGTCCCAAAATATAGATTTCTTCTTCCACATGGGTGCACGTCCCCCAGCGTCGTTCGGAACAGATAGTCCGCCGGGACCCTTTCCAAATATTACGTGTAAATCATTGACCATAGCAAGTATGTGATCACTGGTACGCATGGCGGGCTTCTTCCGGTGATCTGCCTCACCTTTGAAATGCTTGCCTTTCTTTCGATATTGATGGTTGGTCGGAAGAAATCGACGATGCCCCAGGTACACATTCTTCCTGCAATTGTCCAGGTATATACTTTCGGTGTCAGCTAAACAGTGCATGCATGCGTGGTATCCCTTGTTTGTCTGTCCTGAAAGGTTACTGAGAGCAGGCCAATCATTGATGGTTACAAACAGCAATGCATGCAGGTCAAATTCCTCCTGTTTGTGCTCATCCCACACACGTACACCGTTTCCATTCCACAGCTGTAAAAGTTCTTCAACTAATGGCCTTAGGTACACATCAATGTCGTTTCCCGGTTGCTTAGGGCCTTGGATGAGAACTGGCATCATAATGAACTTCCGCTTCATGCACATCCAAGGAGGAAGGTTATACATACATAGAGTCACGGGCCAGGTGTTGTGATTGCTCCTCTGCTCTCCAAAAGGATTAATGCCATCCGCGCTTAAACCAAACCATAGTTCCTTGGGTCAGCTCCAAACTCAGCCCGGACGTACTTTCTCAGGATTTTTCTCCATTGTGACCCGTCAGCGGGGTGTCTCAAATTCCCGTCTTTCTTACGATCTTCATTGTGCCATCGCAACAACTTGGCATGCTCTTTGTTTCTGAATAGACGTTTCAACCATGGTATTATAGGAGCATACCACATCACCTTGGCAGGAACCCTCTTCCTGGGGGGCTCGCCGTCAACATCACCAGGGTCATCTAGTCTGATCTTATACCGCAATGCACCGCATACCGGGCATGCGTTTAAATCCTCGTACGCACCGCGGTAGAGGATGCAGTCATTAGGGCATGCATGTATCTTCTCCACCTCCAATCCTAGAGGGCATATGACCTTCTTTGCTGCGTATGTATCGTCGGGCAATTCGTTATCCTTTGGAAGCCTCTTCTTAAATATTTTCAGTACCTTCCCAAATCCCTTGTCAGGTATACCATACTCTGCCTTCCATTGCAACAATTCCAGTGTGGCACCGAGCTTTGTGTTGCCCTCTTCGCAATTGGGGTACAACCCTTTTCTATGATCCTCTAACATGCGATCGAACTTCAGCTTCTCCTTTTCACTTTCACACTGTCTCCTTGCATCAACAATGACCCGACGGAGATCATCATCGGGCACATCATCGTTTAGTTCCTCTTGATCTTCACCTTCCCCCGTTGCAGCATCACCGTATTCAGGGGGCACATAGTTGTCATCGTCCTCTTCTTCTTTGATGTCTCCCATCATAACCCATATTTCTCCGTGCTTGGTCCAAACATTATAGTGTGGCATGAAACCCTTATAAAGCAGATGGGTGTGAAGGATTTTCCGGTCAGAGTAAGACCTTGTATTCCCACATAGAGGGCATGGACAACACATAAAACCATTCTGCTTGTTTGCCTCAGCCACTTTGAGAAAATTATGCACGCCCTTAATGTACTCGGAGGTGCGTCTGTCACCGTACATCCATTGCCGGTTCATCTGCGTGCATTATATATAATTAAGTGTATCAAAAACCATTACAGAACATCATGAATAGATAAGTGACCAAATTAATATAAATTTTTTTCTTTTAGAAAGAAGATAAGAACAAGAGGCTCACCACGGTGGTGTCGGCGACGAGATCGGTGCGGGCGATCGACGGCGGTGAAGACGGGGACGGGACGTGACGGACCGCTAAACCTAGACAAATCTTGAGGAAAATGAAACTTGGAGGTCGAGTTTGGAGAGGAGAAAGCTTAAGTAGTGTGGCTCGGGCATTTCATCGAACACCTCATGTGCATAGGAGGTGAGCTAGAGCACCACAAAGCCCTCCCCTCACACTCCAGGAAAAAACAGAGTAGTGGAGTGCTCTGCTCGCGGGGGAGGGGTATATATAGCCACATCATTGGTCCCGGTTCGTGGCTGGAACCGGGACTAAAGGCCACCTTTAGTCCCGGTTCCAGCCACGAACCGGGACCAATGGATGTGGGCCAGGAGCGAGGCCCATTGGTCCCGGTTCGTGTCTGGAACCGGGACAAAAGGGTTCATACGAACCGGGACCAATGCCCCACGAGGCCCGGCCGGCCCCCTGGGCGCACGAACCAGGACGTATGCCCCCATGGGTCCCGATTCGTGACTGAACCGGGACTAATGGGCTGGCCAGGCCTGAACCAAAGCCCAGTTTTCTACTAGTGGACCAAGGCGTGGCCGAGCTCTCGGGCATGTGTCGTCTCATTCAACATCTACGATGATAATGACATCGTCGAGGATGTACATGGCCACTGACTTGACCAACACATGCAAACATGGTGGTGATGACATCTCCCCCCATCCCTTGCCATTCTATGATGTAGTCATCCCAACGTCGTCGTGCGTGATCTCAAAAGGAGATGAATAGGAGAGAGGACAATTGACCTTGTCGAAGAGCACACGGGCGGTCGAAGAAATGCCAAATCTAAGTTGGCGAGCTTGGAGTTTACTCGCCGCCTTTAGTCATTTGTTCCATCGTCCTCACCCCATGGTCATCGTCATCGGGTGGGAGGGAGGGAGAACATGGTCGTCGTGCCAAACCAAGTGGCCAAACCATCTAAACCGAGGAAGCAGAAGTATGAAGAAGAGGAAATACGTACAAAACACATGGCACCATATTCCATAACGACACAAACACATGATGGCCACCACTTGTGGAGCATTCCGTCGTTGTTTCTGGTCATCATTCCGACAGTTGGCAACAATGCTACCCACGACCATACACAACAAGGGGGGAGGGGGGCGATGCATGGTATAGCAATGAATAAATGGATGGTGGTGCGCCCCGAACCAACATAAGTAGCGTGCATAGGTGGTGGCACCCGACGAGCTAGCAATGCCCAAGCACACACACCCTTACACGTCGCAAATGTGTGTCCCGACACGACACAAAGCAACCGCACTCAAGCAACACGGTCAAGAAGTCACATTCCATTGTGGTTGCCATACATTGCACCAGTGGCGGCGAAACCATGAACGACGAAGAATGCCATCGACGGCGCAAGGGCCACTCGTGTAGCACATTGGGGTCCCATGTTGTGGCCTTGGTACAACAACATTCCTTAGCTCCCCTCTTTTCTTCCGTGGCAAATCGTTCACTGAGTTTTTGGCATGCCAACAATGCCCATGATTTTGCGGGCGAGCGGTGGGGTGGGGAAGGGGGAACCAAACAGCCTCTACCACAGGATGCGCCCGTATGCACTCAAATTTCTCCCCAAAGGGAGATGGATGATGAAAAACAGACAAGTATTTTTCTTTGTTTTTGGCATGAATGATGGAAAATCAAATACTCCGAGGGGGCATCAATTATGAAACGCACCTGGACGCCTCGTTGGGGCATCTTCGCATCGCATCGCATCACGCATGCGTACCCTAACTCCAGTGTCAAACTTATGTCGTCTGCAGCTGGTGGGTGGCACGCAGTAGATGCCGACACCAGCCGGGCAGACGGTCCGGACGAGGAGATTCTCTGTGCATGCATATGCATTGTGCTTGTGCATCCCAGTTTCCAGCCTTGCTAATCTTACGCATGCAAGTGGGAGCGATCCAGCTACGGCCGCAGCTACCTATGCACTGCAGGGTACGTACTGCTGGTGGTGAGTGCACCGCAAGTCCGCAACCCAGCCGGGACGGTAACCTGGCCAAATGGACGAATTACGGGCTGACATCTGACAGAGCTGGCTACCGTTTAAAAGTCCCCTGGACGAGTGCAAGTCCGTTTTACAAGGCCGGCTGAATTCAAGTTGCTTGCTGGCCGAAGAATAAAGCGAGAGTGAGTAGTTAATGCATGGATGCATGCCGACCTGTGCATCCTATGGCTGTTCTTTTTATTGACCATGCATGTGCCCCCAGCCCGAGTAAGGCTACTGTCAATACATTGGTGATAAGATAAGATGTTAAGCACATTTAAAAATTTAGCAATCAAAGTTCCCAATGAATAGGTGTTTAACTTGTTGTAGCTAAACACATTCTATTTAATGATTTAGGTACTAAAGTTTTTCATGTATTGGTGGGTTTTCTTTCATTTACGTATTTTGCCTAGGTTCATGCGCTTGACACCGTTTCTTCCTGAGGTCACGATACTCATCTCTCTCTTCTTAAATAACATGTCACATCAGATTTTTTGCCTATATGACAGCCTTAGCACCTGTACAAGGTGAAACATTGGGAAGAGCCTAATGCTACACCCACAGAAACTTATGTGGGCATTTTACGTAAATGCTGATGCGCAAGTAATTGGTTGGGCTAGGATCAGTGGCTGAGGCCCACCGCCGTTAAAATCGGGAGAGTGAGTTAGTAAGGGCATTTTCAATGTCGACCCTCAACTACTACTCACAATGGGAGTAACATATGTAGTAACATAGATGTCACGTAAGCAAAAAATATGATGCGGCATTCAATTAATGAGAAGAGAGAGAAATTGAGTAACTTAGAGCAAGGTTAATAATAGAGCCAGCTGCTGGCTATATGATGTTGCCACATCATCTATAGCCAAGCTTATAGCCAACAAGTACAATAGTAAGATAAAATTATGTACTACTTTGTTGATACATGGCCCACCTCACTCTATCACAAAGTGTCTAGGAACACGTGTTACAGCCGGCTGTTAACTAGTAGCCCGCTTACCTTCTCTCTCCTCTTCTCTCTCTTCCAACTCAGCAAAAATATAATATTTAAAGCCTTATAGCCTGCCTACATCATCTTATTGTACTTGCTCTTACCATGTTACTATCCCTATGAGTAACATAACGCATACCAATGCAAAATGAGTCTATAAGCTAATAAATACTACTCATATGTTACTATGCATTGTGGAGGTAGTAACTTAGACTAGTAACATATGCATGTTATTACTTTATGTTACTTCCCATTGTGACTAGTCTCAAATCTTCCATAGTTGCTCAGATCGGATCATCCAGACCACGAAAACCATTCAATGCAATCCTGTATCGGTCCTTGAAGCGGTTCGGACACGATTTCTTCCGCAAATCGGAGACAAACATGGGTGAGCTTTGCAGGAGTCCGAATCGCTACTTTGCAAGAAGATTTGTAGGTTACCATTGAAGATGGCCTAAGAAAGTTCATGTGACATAAGCATGCTATAATTATTAAAATATTATATTTTTGCTTAGTTGGAAGAGAGAATATTAAAGAAAATAGAAACGGGCTATTGGTTAGTAGCCAGCTGCAACACGAGCCTCAAGATACTTTATGAGGCTGTAAAGTTGATCAAATATTAATAAAAAAGTACACATTTTAAATTAATTATTGTAGATATTGGCTATTAGGTTGACTCTGAATGACATGACAAGTCCTTATAATCGATTATTGACTGTATTGTTAACCATGCTCTTAAACCCAGACAAAGAAACAAACATCTTCCGGCTGTGTGCGACGTGTGCCCGATTGATCAAAAGCTTCGGAGACCGTGTGGCTTAAAAAAACTAGATACCCACAATAGTATTGTATGCTCGTGTTTTTCATTAAAAAAATCTAGTCGGCTAATGATAGTGTTTGACTATCCGGACTTCTTTTGGAATTGCTATAAATATCCAGCCCGTATCCCGCCGTCTCTCCGGTGTGTATCGGATTCATTTTCCTTTTAAAAAAATCAAGAATTGGGATACTCCTGGGATGCACGTATCGAATCTGTATCATGTGTATCGGAGTATCAACGATGTGCAGTATGCTGATACACCAGTTCTGACTATATTTGTGCTTCCTAGACCCTAGCGCGGTGCCTCCCCCTCCCCTCCCCTCCCTAGCCTGCCTCGCTACTGTATAGTGGCACGGACAAAGGTGGCATCGAGGCCCTAGCAGCTCAGCCTCATGTGGTGGTCTTAGGCTCCCAACGTGGCGTCCGTGTTCGGTGGAACCAACCTATCGGGTTTTAGGTCTTAGTCTTGGTATCAGTGCTTGTAGTTTTATTTCAGTCTCTTTGGCGATGTTTGTTCCGTGAAAAAAGGCATTCTCATCAACTACGAGGCACCTATGATGGCTTCCTCAATATCAAGACGTGATCCCGACTCGAAACCTCGAAGGTGCTCATAGGGCTAGGGTGTGCGTGTGTGTGATCATAGGGGTGAGTACATGTGGTCATCTACGAATGTACTGTGTTAATAAAAAGGTGACACGCCATCCGAGGATCATCCAGACGACCTTCACTTCATATTTGAAAAAGTTCCGCCTAATCAATATGGTCCCTAAGGGCCGACTTGAAGGCTCTGGTTGTCGATTGGTGGTGGGGTGCATGAAATCGCGGGACACCTTTGATCGTTGTGGCACCCTTGTCGACATTGACGTCGCGGGGCACCGATACAATCTATGAAGGCTGCGTCGGTATTCCCTTTCGTCTTCCCCTTCCCTCTGCCCACGGTTGGCAATATATTCTCCTTGCTTAGGTGGTGGCAGTGTTATACATCACACCCCTCCATGATGCATCTCCTAGGGACTATGAGGGTGGTCATTTTTGTGCAGTGTGGCTGGTGGCCCATTGTTCATCGGCAAGAGTGTCTAGTAGCGGTTACGATGAATCATTTGCTTTCGGCGATCGTCTCCACCTTGTGGCCCCAATCGTCGAGGAGTCGATGCCCTTGAGCCTAGGTGGGAGATAGGTTCCCCTCTATGGCGGAAATGACGTGCCAATGGTGGTGAAAACCTAGGGCGTGTTTGATTACCTGCATCTATTTGGTCTATTTAACATTTGTTGCTTGGCTAAGCCTGGCTGAGTAAATATAGGTTGTAAATCATGTTCTGCGCATGGTTTGGTTGCTACATTACATCACGACATCGTTTGATGCATGAAATTTGGTTGGCATCACCTCGTCATTATTGTTGTGAAGGTGAACACATGGCGTTTGGTTGCTGCAAGGCCCAATGTTGCGGTCACCTTGCCACTAGTGGTGATGTCACCACACAATGGACTCCATAAGCAAAACCAAAATAAACATCGTTTCCGTCCTAGTAGATACTAAACGAATGCCAACTCGTCATTGTTGGGGAACGTTGCATGGGAAACAAAAAGTTTCCTACGCACATGCAAGATCTATCCATGGTGATGAGCATCTACGAGAGGGAGAGTGGATCTACATACCCTTGTAGATCGCTAAGCAGGAAGCGTTAAGTAACGCGGATGGTGTAGTCGAACGTCTTCGCGATCCAAATCGCCGAGCATCCCGCGATCTCATCACGATCCGTCCCGCGATCCAATCATCATCTGTCCCGCGAACTCATCATGATCCGTCCCGCGATCTCATCACGATCCGTCTCGCGATCTTGATCACGGTCCTTCCGACCTAGCGCCAAACGGACGGCACCTCCGCGTTCAGCACACGTACAACTCGATGACGATCTCCGCCTTCTTGATCCATCAATAGGGAGTGGAGAGGTAGATGAGTTCTCCGGCAGAGCGACGACGTTGCGGCGATGGTGGTGGACTATTCCAGTAGGGCTTCGCCTAAGCACCGCTGAAAACCGATTTGGAGGAGAAACTGCGATCTAGAGGAGAGGTAGCACGTGGCTATTAGGGTTAGCTTTTTCCTCTAAGTCCTCTAATATATATAGGAGGGAGGGAGGGGAGGAGGTATCCTCAAAACCTCAAGGTTTGGTCGAAATTGGAGGTGGAGGAGTCCTACTCCAATCCTATTAGGAGTAGGATTCCTCCTTTCCACTTGGAAACTCTTTCCACCTCTCCACCTTTGGATTTTTTCCTTCTCAAACCACTCCAAACACATGGGCCCTTAGAGGAGGCTTCGTACAGCCCACCAGGGGATGGTTTAACTCCTCCCACAGCCCATGTAGCCTCTTGGGTCGAAATACCTCTCCCGATGGTCCCCCGGTACACTACCTGCACTCCCGGTACACTACCGATGAGCCCAAAACTTTCCCGGCGACCAAAACAGGACTTCCTATATATCAATCTTTACCTCCGAACCATTTCGGAGCTCCTCGTGACATCCGGGATCTCATCCGGGACTCCGAAAAACCTTCGGTCACCACCATACATAACTCTATACTACCGAAACGTCACCGAACCTTAAGTGTGCATACCCTGTGGGTTCGAGAACTATGTAGACATGACCGAGACACCTCTACAGTCAATAACCAATAGCGGGACCTGGATGCCCATATTGGTTCCTACATATTCTACGAAGATCTTTATCGGTCGAACCTTTATGTCAAGGATTCAGTTAATCCCGTATGATGTTCCCTTTGTTCTTCGGTATGTTACTTGCCCGAGATTCGATCGTCGGTATCTCCATACCTAATTCAACCTCGTTACCGGCAAGTCTCTTTACTCATTCCGTAATACAAGATCCCGTGACTAACACATAGTCACATTGCTTGCAAGGCTTATTGTGATGTTGTATTACCGAGTGGGCCCTGAGATACCTCTCCGTCACACGGAGTAACAAATCCCAGTATTGATCCATGCCAACTCAACAGACACCCTCAAAGATACCTGTAGAGCACCTTTATAGTCACCCAGTTATGTTGCGACGTTTGATACACACAAGGTACTCCTCCGGTGTCAGTGAGATTCATGATCTCATGGTCATAGGAACAAATACTTGACATGTAGAAAACAGTAGCAATAAACTGACACGATCATATGCTACGTTTGCAGTTTGGGTCTTGTCCATCACATCATTCTCCTAATGATGTGATCCCGCTATCAAATGACATCTCATGTCCATGACTAGGAAACCATAGCCATATTTGATCAACGAGCTAGTCTATTAGAGGCATACTAGGGACATGGTGTTGTCTATGTATCCACACATGTATCTGAGTTTCCGATCAACACAATTATAGCATGGATAATAAACGATTATCATGAACAAGGAAATATGATAATAACCAATTTATTATTGCCTCTAGGGCATATTTCCAACAGTCTCCCACTTGCACTAGAGTCAATAATCTAGTTCACATCACCATGTGATTCACATTGTTATGAAGCCAACACCTAATGAGTTCTGGGGCTCGATCATGCTTTGCATGTGAGAGAGGTCTTATAGTCAACGGGTCTACGACATTTAGATCCGTGTCTACTTTGCAAATCTCTATGTCAAACTGCAAACACTGCTACCACACTCCACTTGGAGCTATTCCAAATGACTGCTCTACTATACGTATCCGGATTGCTACTAAGAGTAATCTGGATTGGTGTCAAAGCTTGCATCAACGTAACTGTTTACGACGAACTCTTTCTTACCTCCATAATCGAGAAACATTTCCTTAGTCTTTTAGTTACTAAGGATGATCTTGACTGTTGTGCAATGATCCACTCCTAGATCACTCTTGTACCCCTTGACGGACTCATGGCAAGGCACACACATGTGCGGTACACAACATGGCATACTATACAGAGCCTATGGCTAAGGCATAGGGGATGGCATTTGTCCTTTCTCTTTCTTCTGCCGTGGTCGAGCTTTGAGTCTCACTCAACTTCACACCTTACAAAGCAGACAAGAACACTTCTCTTTGACTAATCCATTTTGAACTCTTTCAAAATCTTGTCAAGGTATGTACTCATTCAAAGTCTCATCAAGCATCTTGATCTATCTCTATAGATCTTGATGCTCAACAATTAGGTAGCTTTATCCAGGTCTTCCTTTGAAAAACTCCTTTCAAACAACCCTTTATGCTTTCCAGAAATTCTACATCATTTCCGATCAACAATATGTCAACCACATATGCTTATCAGAAACTCTATAGTGCTCCCACTCACTTTATTGTAAATACAAGTTTCTCATAAACTTTGTATAGACTCAAAAACTTTGATCACCTCATCAAAGTGTATATTCCAACTCCGAGATGCTTGCTTCAGTCCATAGAAGGATCACTAAAGCTTGCTCACCTTTTAGCATCCTTAGGACTAACAAAACCTTCTGGTTGTATCACATACAACTTTTCCTCAAGTAAACTATTAATGAAACGCTGTTTTGTCATCCATCTGCCAGATTTCATAATTGAAAAATGTAGCAACTGCTAACATAATTCCAACAGACTTTAGCATCGCTACGAGTGAGAAAGTCTCATCACAGTCAACTCTTTGAACTTGTCAGAAACTTCTTTGTAACAAGTCAAGCTTTCTAAATGGTGACATTTACCATCAGCGTCTGACTTCATCTCAAATGTCCATTTGTACTCGACGACCTGCCGTCCAATGAGCAAGTCTACCAAAAGTCTATACTTGGTTTTCATACATGGATCCTTTCTCGGATTTCATGGCCTCTAACCATGTGTCGAAATCCGGGCCCATCATCGCTTCTCCATATATCGTAGGTTTATCGTTGTCCAACAACATGACCTCCAAGACAGGGTTGTCATACCACTCAAGAGCAGTACACATCCTTTTCGACCTACGAGGTTCGATAGTAACTTGATCCGAGCTTCATGATCATCATCATTTACTTCCTCTTCAACTGACGTAGGTTCCACAGAAACATCTTTCTGCGTTGCGCTACTCTCTGGTTGAAACAAAGTTTCAACAACCTCATCAAGTTCTATCTTCCTCCCACTCAATTATTTCGAGAGAAACTTTTTCTCCGGAAAGGACCCGTTTTAGCAACAAACACTTTATGCTTGGATTTGAGATAGAAGGTTCACCCAACTGTTCTTAGGGTAATCTATGAAGTTGCATTTGTCCGCTTTGGGTTCGAGTTCATTAGGTGACTTGCCCGCTCCATCAATCCGGAAAATGGGGTCCTTAGTCACCTTGCCCAAGAGGTATGGTTCGCATGTCTCAACCGATTCGAAATCGAATGAGTCCAAAGATCCATCAACATGGAGTTTCTTCATGTGCTTTATACCAATATGACATTTAGCGGCAGTGCCACAAGTATGTGGTACTATCATTATTAACTCTGTATCTTTTGGCATCAATGTTATGAACATGTGTATTACTATGATCAAGATTCAACAAACCATTCTCACTGGGTGCATGACCATTGAAGGTATTATTCATGTAAACAGAATAACAATTATTCTCTAACTTAAATGAATAATCATGTTGCAATAAACATGATCTAATCACGTTCATGCTCAATGCAAAACACCAAATAACATTTATTTAGGTTCGTCACTAATCCCGAAGGTAGAGAGAGCGTGCGATGTCGATCACATCAACCTTGGAGACATTTCCAACACACATTGTCACCTCACCCTTAGCTAGTCTCCGTTTATTCCATAGCTTTTACTTTGAGTTACTAACATTTAGCAACCGAACCGGTATCCAATACCCAGGTGCTATTAGAAGTATTAGCAAGGTACACATCAATAACAAGTATATCAAATACACTTGTGTCGACGTTGCCAGCCTTCTTATCTACCAAGTTGATGGGGAACGTCGCATGGGAAACAAAAATTTCCTACGCGCACGCAAACCTATCCATGGTGATGAGCATCTATGAGAGGGAGAGTGGATCTACGTACCCTTGTAGATCGCTAAGCGGGAAGCGTTAAGAAACGCGGTTGGTGTAGTCGTACTTCTTCGCGATCCAAATCGCCGAGCGTCCCGCGATCTAATCACGAACCGTCCCGTGAACCAATCACGAACCGTCCCGCGATCTCATCATGATCCGTCCCGCGATCCGATCACGAACGTCCCGTGGCCTTGATCACGATCCTTCCGATCTAGTACCGAACGGACGGCACCTCCGCGTTCAGCACACATGCAGCTTGATGACGATCTCCACCGTCTTGATCCAGGAAGAGGAGGCAGAGAGGAGAGAGAGTTCACCGGCAGCATGACAGCACTCCGGTGATGGTGGTGGAGTTATTCCTGCAGGGCTTCGCCTAAGCACCGCAGAAAACTGATCTAGAGGAGAAACTATGCACTGGAGGTTGGGGTTGCACGTGGAAGAAAGAACTTGTGCAAAACCCTTGAAACCCTCTAGTATATATAGGAGGAGAGGAGTAGGAGAGGAAACCAAGGCTGGCTGGTTCGGCCGGCTAGGAGGGAGGAGTCCTCCTCCTTCTACTCCAAGTAGGATTAGGACTCCTTCCTTATATAGCCCCTTTTTGCCTTTTCCACCCTTTTCCTTTTGGTATTTTCCCCTCCTGGCGCCATGGGCCTTTGTGGCTGTTCCACCAGCCCACTAAGGTCTGGTTATTATTCTCCCACAGTCCATGGACCCTCTAGGGTCGAAATACCTCTCCCGGAGGCCTCCCGGTACACTACCGGCACTCCCGGTACACTACCGATGAGCCCGAAACTTTTCCGGCGACCAAACTGGGAGTTCCTATATATGAATCTTTACCTCCAGACCATTCCGGAGCTCCTCGTGACGTCTAGGATCTCATCCGGGATTCCGAAAAACCTTCGGTCACCACCATACATAACTCTACACTACCGAAACGTCACCGAACCTTAAGTGTGCAGACCCTGCGGGTTCGAGAACTATGTAGACATGACCGAGACACCTCTATGGACAATAACCAATGGCGGGACCTGGACGTCCACATTGGTTCCTACATATTCTACGAAGATCTTCATCGGTCGAACCTCTATGTAAAGGATTCAATCAACCCCGTATAACGTTCCCTTTGTTCTGTGGTATGTTACTTGCCCGAGATTCGATCGTCGGTATCTCCATACCTAGTTCAACCTCGTTACCGGCAAGTCTCTTTACTCGTTCCGTAATGCAAGATCCCGTGGCTAACATATTAGTCACATTGCTTGCAAGGCTTGTTGTGATGTTGCATTACCGAGTGGGGCCTGAGATACCTCTCCATCACACTGAGTAACAAATCCCAGTCTTGATCCATGCCAACGCAACAGACACCTTCGGAGATACCTGTAGTGCACCTTTATAGTCACCCAGTTACGTTGCGACGTTTGATACACACAAAGCATCCCTCCGGTGTCAGTGAGTTGCATGATCTCATGGTCATATGAACATATACTTGACATGCGGAAAACAGCAGCAATAAACTAACACGATCATATGCTACGTTTGTAATTTGGGTCTTGTCCATCACATCATTTCCCAATGATGTGATCCCGTTATCAAATGACATCTCATGTCCATGGCTAGGAAACCTTAACCATCCTTTGATCAACGAGCTAGTCTATAAGAGGCATACTAGGGACATGGTTTTGTCTATTTATCCACACATGCATTTATGTCTCCGATCAATACAATTATAGCATGGATAATAAACGATTATCAGAACAAGGAAATATGATAATAACTAATTTATTATTGCCTCTAGGGCATATTTCCAACAGTCTCCCACTTGCACTAGAGTCAATAATCTAGTTCACATCACCATGTGATTCGCATTGTTATGAATATAACACCCAATGAGTTCTGGGGTTCGATCATGCTTTGCATGTGAGAGAGGTCTTATAGTCAACGGGTATGTAACATTCAGATCCGGGTGTACTTTGCAAATCTATGTCAAACTGTAAACACTCCTACCACACTCCACTTGGTACTTTACCAAATGGCTGCTCCACTATACGTATCCAGATTGCTACTACGAGCCATCCGGATTGGTGTTTAAAGCTTGCATCGATGTAACTCTTTACGACGAACTCTCTATTACCTCCATAATCGAGAAACATCTCCTTAGTCCTCTGGTTACTTAGAATAATTTCGACCGCTGTCCAGTGATCCACTCCTGGACCACTCTAGTACCCCTTGACAGACTCATGGCAAGGCACACACAGGTGTGGTACACAGCATGGCATACTACACAGAGCCTATGGCTAAGGCATAGGGGACGACGTTCGTCTTTTCTCTTTCTTCTGCCGTTGTCGCGCTTTGAGTCTTACTCAACTTCACACCTTTATAAATCAGACGAGAACTCTTTCTCCGATTGATCCATTTTGAACTGTTTCAAAATCTTGTCAAGGTATGTATTTATTGAAAGTCTCATCAAGCATCTTGATCTATTTCTATAGATTTTGATGCTCAACAATTCGGTAGCTTTATCCAGGTCTTCCTTTGAAAATCACTTTTCAAACAACCATTTATGCTTGCCAAAAATCCTACATTATTTCCGATCAACAATATGTCATCCACATATACTTATCAGAAGATGCATTTGTCCGCTTTGGGTTCGTGCTTATTAGGTGAAAACATTTTCCACGCAAGCGTCGCAGCCCCAAACATTAAGAAATGACAGCTTAGGTTTCTATCAAACCATAATTCACATGGTGTCATCTCAACGGATTTAGATGGTGCCCAGTTTAAAGTGAATGTAGTTGTCTCTAATGCATAACCCCAAAATTATAGTAGTAAAACGATAAGAGACATCATAGCACGCACCATGTCCAATAGAGCATAACTATGATGTTCGGACACACCATCACACTATGGTGTTCCAGGTGGCGTTTAGTTGTGAAACAACTTTCACATTGTCTTAAGTTGTATGCCAAACTCGTGACTCAGATATTCACCTCCACGATCATATCGCAGTCATTTTTATCTTCTTGTCACGATGATCTTTAAACTTCACTCTGAATTTGCTTGAACCTTTCAAACGATTAACACTTGTGTTTCATTAAGTAAATATACACTATATCTACTCAAATCATCAGTGAAGGTAAGAAAATAATGATATCCACTGCACGCTACAAGACTCACTAGATTGCATACATCAACATGTATCATTTCCAATGAATCACTTGCCCGCTCCATCCAACGGGGTCCTTTAGTCATCTTGCCCAAGAGGCATGGTTCGCATGTCTCAACCGATTCGAAATCGAATGAGTCCAAATATCCATCAGCATGGAGTTTCTTCATGCGCTTTATACCAATATGACATTTTGCGGCAGTGCCACAAGTATGTGGTACTATCATTATTTAACTTTGTATCTTTTGACATCAATGTTATGAACATGTGTATTACTATGATCAAGATTTCAACAAACCATTCTCACTGGGTGCATGACCATTGAAGGTATTATTCATGTAAACAGAATAACCAATATTCTCTGACTTAAATGAATAACCGTATTGCAACAAATATGATCTAATCATGTTCATGCTCAACGCAAAACACCAAATAACATTTATTTAGGTTCGTCGCTAATCCTGAAGGTAGAGAGAGCGTGCGATGTTGATCACATCAACCTTGGAAACATTTCCAACACACATCGTCACCTCACCCTTAGTTAGTTCTCCGTTTATTCCGTAGCTTTTATTTCGAGTTACTAACATTTAGCAACCGAACCAGTATCCAATACCCTGGTGCTACTAGGAGTGCTAGCAAGGTACACATCAATAACTCGTATATCAAATATACATCTGTCGATGTTGCCAGCCTTCTTATCTACCAAGTATCTAGGGTTGTTCCGCTTCAACGACCTCCCACCTCATAATAGAAGCACTTAGTCTCGGGTTTGAGTTCAACTTTGGGTTGCTTCACTGGAGCAGCAACTGACTTGCTATCCATGAAGTTTCACTCCTTGCTCTTGCCCTTTTCGAAACTAGTGGTTTGATTAACCATCAACACTTGACGCTCCTTCTTGATTTCTACCTTCCTGGTGTCAAACATCGTGAACAGCTCAGGGATCAATACTTCTATCCCTGGTGTATTATAGTTCATCACTAAGTTCTAGTAGCTTAGTGACAGTGACTTGGAGAACTATATCAATCACTATCTTATCTGGAAGATCAACTCCCACTTGATTCAAGCGATTGTAGTACCCAGACAATCTGAGTACCTTCTCAACGATTGAGCTATTCTCCTTCATCTTACAGGCAAAGAATCTTGTTGGATATCTCATATCTCGCAACACAGGCACGAGCCTGAGATCACAATCTCTGCTCCTAGAACATCTCATATGTTCTGTGACCTTCAAAACGTTTCGGAGCCTCAATTCTAAGCCATAATGCATGACGCGCTAAACTATCAAGTAGTCATCGAAACGTGCCTGTCAGATGTTCACAACATCTACAGACGACGCTAGAGGGAGTGGCGCACCGAGCGGTGCATTAAGGACATAAGCCTTCTGTGCAGCAATGAGGACAATCCTCAGATACGGACCCAGTCCGCAATATTTCTACCAACATCTTTCAACTCTATTTATCTAGGAACATATAAAAATTTAAGGGAGCTACAACGTGAGCTAGTAATCTACAACATAATTTGCAAAGACACTATTGACTATGTTCATGATAATGAGTTCAATTAATCATATTACTTAAGAACTCCCACTCAAATTGACATCCCTCCGATCATTCGAGTGATACATGATCCAAATTCACCAACTCAAGTCCGATCATCACGTGAGTTGAGGTGGCTGCAATGGTGAACATCATTATGTTGATCATATCTACTATATGACTCATGTTAAACCTTTCAGTCTCTTGTGTTCCGAGGCCATGTCTGTACATGCTAGGCTCGTCAGGTTTAACCCGAGTGTTCTGCACGTGCAAATCTGGCTTGCACCCGTTGTATGTGAACGTAGAGTCTATCACACCCGATCATCACGTGGTGTCTCAACACGACGAACTTTCGCAACGGTGCACACTCGGGGAGAACACAATTTATCTTGAAATTAAGTGAGGGATCACCTTATAATGCTACCGTCGTCCTAAGCAAAACAAGGTGCATAAAAAGGATTAACATCCCATGCAAATCATAAATGACATGATATGGCCATGAACTTGTGTTTAAGATCTCCATCTTCAAAACACCGGCATGATCTCCATCGTCACCGGCACAACACCATGATCTCCATCATCTTGATCTCCATCAATGTGCTGCCATTGGGGTTGTGGCGCCAGCCCTGCTTCTACTTCTATTGCTACCGCTTAGCGATAAAGTAAAGCATTACATAGCGCTTAATGATTGACAGGCAGGTCATACAATAATTAAAGACAACCCTATGGCTCCTGCCGGTTGCCGTACTCATCGACGTGCAAGTCGTGAAATTCTATACATCACATGATCATCTCATACATCACATATATCACATCATGTAATTGGCCATATCACATCACAACAAACCCTACAAAAACAAGTTAGACGTCCTCTAATTGTTGTTGCATGTTTTACGTGGCTGCTACGGGTATCTAGCAAGAACGATTCTCACCTATGCATAAACCACAACGGTGATACACTAGTTTGCTTTTCAACCTTCTCAAGGACCGCCTTTGTCGAATCCGATCCAACTAAAGTAGGAGAAACTGACACCCGCTAGCCATCTGTTGCAACAAGTGCAGTTGAGGGAACCGGTCTCTCGTAAGCGTACGAGTAAGGTTGGTCCGGGCCGCTTCATCCCACAATACCTCTGAACCAAAACACGACCAAGGGAGGAAGCAATCTAAGCATCAACGCCCACAAACCTTTTGTGTTCTACTCGAGATCTCATCGAACCATCAACCTAGCTCATGATGCCACTATTGGGGAACGCATGGGAAACAAAAAATTTCCTACGCGCACGCAATCCTATCCATGGTGATGAGCATCTACGAGAGGGAGAGTGGATCTACGTACCCTTGTAGATCGCTAAGCGGGAAGCATTAAGAAACGCGGTTGGTGTAGTCGTACTTCTTCGCGATCCAAATCGCCGAGCATCCCGCGATCTAATCACGAACCGTCCTGCGAACCAATCACGAACCGTCCCGCGATCTCATCACGATCCGTCCCGCGATCCGATCACGAACGTCTCGTGGCCTTGATCACGATCCTTCCGATCTAGTACCGAACGGACGACACCTCCGCGTTCAGCACACGTGCAGCTTGATGACGATCTCCACCATCTTGATCCAGCAAGATGAGGCGGAGAGGAGAGAGAGTTCACAGGCAGCATGACGGTGCTTCGGTGATGGTGGTGGGGTTATTCCTGTAGGGCTTCGCCTAAGCACCGCGGAAAACCGATCTAGAGGAGAAACTATGCACTGGAGGTTGGGGTTGCACGTGGAAGAAAGAACTTGTGCAAAACCCTTGAAACCCTCTAGTATATATAGGAGGAGAGGAGGAGGAGAGGCAGTCTTGGCCTCCAAGGCTGGCTGGTTCGGCCAGCTAGGACGGAGGAGTCCTCCTCCTTCTACTCCAAGTAGGATTAGGACTCCTTCTTTATATAGCCCCTTTTTGCCTTTTCCACCCTTTTCCTTTTGATATTTTCTCCTCCTGGCGCCATGGGCCTTTGTGTCTATTCCACCAGCCCACTAAGGGCTGGTTATTATTCTCCCACATCTCATGGACCCTCTAGGGTCTAAATACCTCTCCCGGAGGCCTCCCGGTACACTACCGGCACTCCCGGTACACTACCGATGAGCCCGAAACTTTTCCGGCGACCAAACTGGGACTTCCTATATATGAATCTTTACCTCCGGACCATTCCGGAGATCCTCGTGACGCCCGGGATCTCATCCGGGACTCCGAACAAACTTCGGTCACCACCATACATAACTCTACACTACCGAAACTTCACCGAACCTTAAGTGCGCAGACCCTGCGGGTTCGAGAACTATGTAGACATGACCGAGACACCTCTACGGTCAATAACCAATGGCGGGACCTGGACGTCCACATTGGTTCCTACATATTCTACGAAGATCTTTATCGGTCGAACCTCTATGTCAAGGATTCAGTTAATCGCGTATAACGTTCCCTTTGTTCTTCGGTATGTTACTTGCCCGAGATTCGATCGTCGGTATCTCCATACCTAGTTCAACCTCGTTACCGGCAAGTCTCTTTACTCGTTCCATAATACAAGATCCCGCAACTAACAATTAGTCACATTGCTTGCAAGGCTTATTGTGATGTTGCATTACCGAGTGGGCCCCGAGATACCTCTCCGTCACACGGAGTAACAAATCCCAGTCTCGATCCATGCCAACTCAACAGACACCTTTGGAGATACCTGTACTGCACCTTTATAGTCACCCAGTTACGTTGCGACGTTTGATACACACAAAGCATCCCTCCGGTGTCAGTGAGTTGCATGATCTCATGGTCATAAGAACATATACTTGACATGCGGAAAACAACAGCAATAAACTCACACGATCATATGCTACATTTGTAATTTGGGTCTTGTCCATCACATCATTCTCCCAATGATGTGATCCCGTTATCAAATGACATCTCATGTCCATGGCTAGGAAACCTTAACCATCCTTTGATCAACGAACTAGTCTATAAGAGGCATACTAGGGACATGGTTTTGTCTATGTATCCACACATGCATTTAAATCTCTGATCAATACAATTATAGCATGGATAATAAACGATTATCAGAACAAGGAAATATGATAATAACTAATTTATTATTGCCTCTAGGGCATATTTCCAACACAAGTATCTAGGGTTGTTCCGCTTCAGCGACCGCTCACCTCATAATAGAAGCACTTAGTCTCGGGTTTGGGTTCAACTTTGGGTTGCTTCACTGGAGCAGCAACTGACTTGCCATCCATGAAGTTTCCCTCCTTGCCCTTGCCCTTCTCGAAACTAGTGATTTTACTAACCATCAACACTTGATGCTCCTTCTTGATTTCTACCTTTGCGGTGTCAAACATCGCGAACATCTCAGGGATCATTATTTTTATCCCTGGCATTTTATAGTTCATCGCCAAGTTCTAGTAGCTTAGTGACAGTGACTTGGAGAACTATATCAATCACTATCTTATTAGGAAGATCAACTCCCACTCGATTCAAGCGATTGTAGCACCTAGACAATCTGAGCACATGCTTAACGATTGAGCTATTCTCTTGCATCTTGCAAGCAAATAATCTTGTTGGAGATCTCATATTTCACAACATGGGCACGAGCCTAAGATCCCAATTCCAGCTCTTAGAACATCTCATATGTTTCGTGACGTTCACAACGTTTTGGAGCCTCAATTCTAAGCCATAATGCATGACACACTAACCTATCAAGTAGTCATCGGAACGTGCCTGTCAGATGTTCACAACATCTATAGACGATGCTAGAGGGGGTGGCGCACCGAGCAGTGCATTAAGGACATAAGCCTTCTGTGCAGGAGTGAGGACAATCCTCAGATCACGGACCCAGTCCGCAATATTGATACCATCATCTTTCAACTATATTTCTCTAGGAACATATAGAAATTCAAGGGAGCTACAGCGTGAGCTAGTAATCTACAACATAATTTTGCAAAGACACTACTCACTATGTTCATGATAATGAGTTCAATTAATCATTACTTAAGAACTCCCACTCAAATTGACATCCCTCCGGTCATTCGAGTGATACATGATCCAAATTCACCAACTCAAGTCCGATCATCACGTGAGTTGAGGTGGTTTCAATGGTGAATATCATCATGTTGATCATATCTACTATATGACTCATGTTCGACCTTTCGGTCTCTTGTGTTCCAAGGCCATGTCTGTACATGCTAGGCTCCTCAAGTTTAACCCGAGTGTTCTGCATGTGCAACACTGGCTTCCACCCGTTGTATGTGAACGTAGAGTCTATCACACCCGATCATCACGTGGTGTCTCGACACGACGAACTTTCACAATGGTGCACACTCGGGGAGAACACAATTTATCTTGAAATTAAGTGAGGGATCACCTTATACTGCTACCGTCGTCCTAAGCAAAACAAGGTGCATAAAAGGATTAACATCACATGCAAATCATAAGTGACATGATATGGCCATTAAATTCTTCTTTTGATCTCCATCTTGAAAGCACCGGCATGATCTACATCGTCACCGGCATGACACCATGATCTCCATCATCTTGATCTCCATCAACGTGTCGCCATCAGGGTTGTCGCGCCCACCATGCTTCTACTACTATTGCTACCGTTTAGCGATAAAGTAAAGCATTACATAGCGCTTAATGATTGACACACAGGTCATACAGTAATTAAAGACAACCCTATGGCTCCTACCAGTTGTCATACTCATCGACATGCAAGTCATGATATTCTATACAACACATGATCATCTCATACATCACATATATCTCATCATGTAATTGGCCATATCACATCACAACATACCCTGCAAAAACAAGTTAGATGTCCTCTAATTGTTGCTGCATGTTTTACGTGGCTGCTACGGGTATCTAGCAAGAACAATTCTCACCTACGCATAAACCACAACGGTGATACATAAGTTGCTTTTCAACCTTCTCAAGGACCACCTTAGTCGAATCCGATCCAACTAAAGTAGTAGAAACAGACACCCGCCAGCCATCTTTGTGCAACGAAGTTACACGTGAGTCGATGGAACCGGTCTCTCGTAAGTGTACGAGTAAGGTTGGTCCAGGCCGTTTCATCCCATAATACCGCTGAACCAAAACAAGACCAAGGGAGGAAGCAATCTAAGCATCAACGCCCACAAACTCTTTGTGTTCTACTCGAGATCTCATCTACACATAGACCTAGCTCATGATGCCACTGTTGGGGAACGTTGCATGGGAAACAAAAAATTTCCTACGAACATGCAAGATCTATCCATGGTGATGAGAATCTATGAGAGGAAGAGTGGATCTACATAACCTTGTAGATCGCTAAGCGGGAAGCGTTAAGAAACGCGGTTGGTGTAGTCGAACGTCTTCGCAATCCAAATCGCCGAGCATCCCACGATCTCATCACGATCCATCCCACGATCTAATCATCATCTGTCCCGCGAATTCATCATGGTCCGTCCCGAGATCTCATCATGATCCGTTTCACGATCTTGATCACGGTCCTTTAGATCTAGCGCCGAACGGACGACACCTCCGCGTTCAGCACACGTACAGCTCAATGACGATCTCCGCCTTCTTTATCCAGCAAGAGGGAGCGGAGAGGTAGATGAGTTCTCTGGCAGCGTGACGATGTTGCGGCGATGGTGGTGGAGCTATTCCAGCAGGGCTTGGCCTAAGCACCGCTGAAAACCAATCTAGAGGAGAAACTATGATCTCGAGGAGAAGTAGCACGTGGCTATTAGGGTTAGCTTTTTCCTCTAAATCCTCTAGTATATATAGGAGGGAGGGAGGGGAGGAGGCAGCCTTAAACCCTCAAGGTTTGGTCGAAATTGGAGGTGGAGGAGTCCTACTCCAATCCTATTAGGAGTAGGATTCCTGCTTTCCACTTAGAAACTCTTTCCACCTCTTCATCTTTGGATTTTTTTCCCTTCTCAAACCACTCCAGCCTCATGGGCCCTTAGAGGAGGCTTAGGCCAGCCCACCAGGGGCTGGTTTACCTCCTCCCACAGCCGATGTAGCCTCTTGGGTCGAAATACCTCTCCCGATGGTCCCCCGGTACACTACCGGCACTCTCGGTACACTACCGATGAGCCCGAAACTTTTCCGGCGACCAAAACAGGACTTCCTATATATCAATCTTTACCTTCGGACCATTCTGGAGCTCCTCGTGACGTCCGGGATCTCATCCGGGACTCCGAAAAACCTTTGGTCACCACCATACATAACTCTATACTACCGAAACGTCACCGAACCTTAAGTGTGCAGACCCTGCGGGTTCGAGAACTATGTAGACATGACCGAGACACCTCTACAGTCAATAACCAACAGTGGGACTTGGATGCCCATATTGGTTCCTACATATTCTATGAAGATCTTTATAGGTCGAACCTCTATGTCAAGGATTCAGTTAATCCCGTATGATGTTCCCTTTGTTCTTCGGTATGTTACTTGCCCGAGATTCGATCGTCGGTATCTCCATACCTAGTTCAACCTCGTTACCGGCAAGTCTATTTACTCGTTCCGTAATACAAGATCCCGTGACTAACACTTAGTCACATTGCTTGCAAGGCTTATTGTGATGTTGTATTACCGAGTGGGCCCTGAGATACCTCTCCGTCACACGGAGTAACAAATCCCAGTCTTGATCCATGCCAACCCAACAGACACCCTCGGAGATACCTGTAGAGCACCTTTATAGTCACCCAGTTACGTTGCAATGTTTTATACACACAAGGTACTCCTCCGGTGTTAGTGAGTTGCATGATCTCATGGTCATAGGAACAATTACTTGACATGCAGAAAATAGTAGCAATAAACTGACACGATCATATGCTACGTTTGTAGTTTGGGTCTTGTCCATCACATCATTCTCCTAATGACGTGATCCCATTATCAAATGACATCTCATGTCCATGACTAGGAAACCATAGCCATCTTTGATCAACGAGCTAGTCTATTAGAGGCATACTAGGGACATGGTGTTGTGTATGTATCCACACATGTATATGCGTTTCCGATCAACACAATTATAGCATGGATAATAAACGATTATCATGAACAAGGAAATATGATAATAACCAATTTATTATTGCCTCTAGGGCATATTTCCAATAGTCATATCTACTAGCAAATGACAGTAAAAATTAAAAGTGAGATGGCTCAACTCTCCTTACTTCTCCCTCCCTCCCTCCCATCATCTCTCTCTTGTAGGGACTGATCCATGTGTTCGCCCTTTACATGCAGGTAGCCGCAACCATCGAAGAGGCTTGCCTGCATGCCCACATATATTGGATATGGCGGAAGGTCGAAAAGGATGAAGCAACCCTGGAAGCAGCTGGGGAGGAGTAAGGGGTGTGGCGGCCCATCCATTTGAGGATAGGGTTCATGCGAGAGCAGATGATTGAGTGTGAGGCGCGTTGAAGGAGTGGTTGTGCATGGTGTGCGGGAGAGGTGGATAGGGAGATAGCACAACGCACAGGACAGTAGGCGACGCACGAAAGAGACGCGACGCACAAGCAAAGGTCACCCAATGAAATTTAACCCAACCAATGGGGAGAGATACTTAGCCCATCGGCCATGCACCTCGGAAACCAACCATGAGTTGCAGACCATAGTAAAGATTAGATGTCACTAGATCTTCGGTTGTCTTGATTTAGCGCAATCAGTCGGCCAGGAACATTCTAGAGCGGATGAGTTATCTATCAAATTAGGGTTTTCGCCCGCTTTACATTATAAAGCAACTTCCATCGATCACAATGATACTGCTGGGGCAAACAACACATCAAGCCCAAAAGAGAAATAAAAAAGAAATAAATGCCAACAATGACAGCTCGACAAAGAATGGATGACCCGTCACCGATGCGTCCTCCGGATTCTTCCCACTACAGTCCAGGGCTCCGAATTGTCGCGTACCAAGCAGCACCTCCAAAAAGGAATGTGACATCGATGTTGCTGCTGCCCGGACAAGTCCTAGGGTTTCCCCCGGCATGCGGAGGGGAGTGGGGGATGGGTGACACCAATGCCCTTCAGGAAGGAGTGATGGCACCCACACGCGACACCGGTCGAAGCCGGATGAACCGACATGAATTTCGCCCGCAACCCAAACACCACTACCGTCCGGAACCATAGCTAACTGGCCAGTTTGCCATCCATCATCAAACACCATCACGGTCTTGAGGTCATCCATGCTACCTCACTGAGATCGCCAACACGAGGCCAAGAGGACGAAGGGAGGGTGTAACACCCCGTTACACCTCGCGGGATCAAGACTGGCCCCACAAACCAACACTAGTCTTTCCTGTGCACTTTGTCCTCACTCGTGCGCACCCGGGACCAACTTTTCGGTCGGTCACCCATCCTAGAATCGCTCCAAGCCAAGCACACTTAACTTTGGAGTTCTTTTCGAGTGGGCACCCGGAAAAGAAGGAATTCCTTGTTGATATGAGTAGTCTATCATTCCTATTAAGCCAGGCTCTCACAGAGGGGGCCACCGGGAATCGGGAGCGGCAGCGCCGGAGCTGCGCGGGAGGGAACCACATCCACCGCCATCGTGCGGGAGGCTCGTGCCTCCAACACCGTCATAGTCATTGTCCGGACGCGGTATCCGGAGCATACCAGGCCACCCTGGCCTGGCCAGGCCCAAAACGGGCCCACAAAGCCCTGGCCACCACGCTGCAGCAGGCCGGCTCTAGCGGTGCCGCGAGTCAGCATTCCCATGCCGCACCTGTGCTTCCATGGGGCCACGCCAACGACCCCCCCCCATCGGACCGCCCTAACCTAGATGGGGCCCAAGGGCCTCTGATCTAGGCCGAGTGAGCGCCGCCAGATCATGCTGCAATGCCACCCCGCCGCTAACAAGAGTGTCGCCGCCCAGCAGACCACCCACCGCTACGCAGGATTGTCGCCGCCTAGGTGCACTCCATGCTGCCACACATGAGCAGGACACCATAGGGGGGAAGGCCAGGGGCTGCTGCCACTAGTGCCTCCCAGGCTAGGCCTGACGCCAGCTGCCAACGATGGCGGTGGGAAGGGAGGAAACGGGAGGGGTCTAGGTGGGATGCGCCAGGGCCGTGGCCTGTCACCCGCGAGGGCAATGCAGTCGCGGTCGCGTCAGTCTAGCCTAGCATGCTTTGAACCACATCGGATGCTTTTGCAAAGTTTTCAAGCGGATAAGCTCCATGAGGCCTTAGTGTTGGTTTAGCCTTTACATTTTAAATGGGTTAGAGGTCATCAATACCAAACTAGGGGGAAGTTCAGCGTCCTCGTCTTAATATTTCTCATACATTGTTTTTGATGAGGCAATTTTTGTAACACAATAATGCATACTATGCGCTATTTCTCTATATTTTCCCCATAATGTTTTTTAGAGTTTCAAGGCATGAATATGCGGATAACTATCAGGCGGAAGTGTTGGGAACAACTGAACGGTAGGAGCGACTGCAGTCTGACTTGGCAAGCACTCCTCCCTTTGACCGAATGTTTAGCGCTTACAAAAGTGGGCACTTATCCGTCCACCCCTAGTTATATATAATGGAGAGGCCTTTTATACAGAGAGATGATCAATGAACAGTAAAGAAAGATCTACCCCTACATATACATGTCAATTTTACTTTTTGTACCTGTGTGGGATGGACTACGTCAACTGCACTCCCGCCTCGCAACCCTTGGATCGGACTTGTCGAGAGAGGTTTATGAAACAAAGTATCCGTTTTCAAAGGCTAACCCTGCCAACATGTGGTGTCGCCTTTGTATTTGATCCATACCCATGACCGGTACTATTCATATTGATGTTCAACTTCCCCGTAGAAGCAATATGGTTACGACAACACGTGACATAATTCATGCAAACACGATGTAATTCTTGAAAACAGACATAAGTTCGATATATTTTTACATAAAGCTAATGATAATTCATCTGCTTAACTAAACCTGAAAAACCTAGACTAATTTGTAGCGGATGGTGACTTCATATGACTGGTCAGGTTGGCTGATGGCACCTCTGACGTTGTCGGAGTGGTATTTCTAGAGGTGGAAGGGCGCGGGGCGCGACATCCATGCCCAAACACCTCCTCGCTCTCGCAAAAGATCCACTCAGCTTTCTCCCTAGATGTGCATATGGTCACCTCGTCCAATGCCGACCCTGGGCAGAGAGCCTTGCCCTTGCCCATGCCGGTGACAATAGAGGTGTCGTTGACCGACCACTCCTCCCTGATCTTGACGAGTTGCTCGTCGAGGCACCGCAATCACCACACAAATGTTTGCACGGTGGTCACAAACCATTCATGGGCCAGTCCTCTGTGTGGGATGGCATGGGTAAGCCTTCTGCATGTTTTCCCACTATTGAAAAGGTCACAGTGATATTTGCCGATCCCGAGTGCAAGCAAAATCTGAAAGTTTTCAACCAACAAATAAACATGGTAATGCCCAAAGTCATTAAATATTTGGACTAGGACAAGACACCCATAAACTTTGATTAGTCAGACCACCCCTGCCTATTACGCAGGTCGGTACGGCGCCGGACTTCATAAAAGCCGACTAGCGCACCATATTGTGCTTCTTCCTTGGACGCCCTCTCCTCACGAGGAGCTACGACCACCAAGTAATGAAGGAGGCTCATGTGCGCCTTCGCGATTGCCGGGCCACCTCCTCCTAGCTTCATGGCCTTCACATGCAAGATGTTGCACGACAACGGTGCTGACTCATTGATGCAAGCTTATCGGTTGTGTGGTGGTGACATCGGCTTATTTTTCATGTGACATCGGCTTACTTTGTTCAACCAGAGAGTAGCGCAGCGCAGGATGTTGTTTCTGTGAAGCCTACGTTAGTTGAAGAGGAAGTTAATGATGATGATCATGAAGCTTCAAGATCAAGTTACTATCAAACTTCGTAGGTCGACAAGGATGTGTACTGCTCCTAAGCGGTACGACAACCCTGTCTTGGAGGTCATGTTGTTGGACAAACGATGAACCAGAAGGTTGTATGTGATACAACCAGAAGGTTTACTTAACAACAACCCTTCCTTAACGGTTTACTTGAGGAAAGGTTGTATGTGATACAACCAGAAGGTTTTGTCAGGCCTAAGGATGCTAAAAGGTGTGCAAGCTTCGGTGATCCTTCCATGGACTGAAGCAAGCATCTCGGAGTTGGAATATACGCTTTGATGAGGTGATCAAAGTTTTGATGTTTATACAAAGTTTACGAGAAACTTGTATTTGCAATAAAGTGAGTGGGAGCACTATAGAATTTCTGATAAGTATATGTGGATGACATATTGTTGATCAAAAATAATGTAGAGTTTCTGGAAAGCATAAAACGGTCATTTGGAAAGTGATTTTCAAAGGAAGACCTGGATGAAGCTACCTAATTGTTGAGCATCAAAATCTATGGAGATAGATCAAGATGCTCGATGAGACTTTCAATGAGTGCATACCTTAACAAGATTTTGAAAGAGTTCAAAATGGATCAGTCAGAGAAAGAGTTCTCGCCTGATTTGTAAGGTGTGAAAGTTGAGTGAGACTCAAAGCTCGACAACGGCAGAAGAAAGAGAAAGGACGAACGTCGTCCCCTATGCCTTAGCCATAGGCTCTATATTATGCCATGCTGTGTACCGCACCTGTGTGTGCCTCGCCATGAGTCCGTCAAGGGGTACAAGAATGAACTAGGAGTGGATCACTGGACAGCGGTCAAGATTATCCTCGGTAACTAAGAGACTGAGGAGATGTTTCTCGATTATGGAGGTGATAAAGAGTTCGTCGTAAGGAGTTACGTCGATACAAGCTTTAACACTAATCCGAATGACTCGTAGTAGCAATCTGGATACGTATAGTGGAGCAGCCATTTGGAATAGTACCGAGCGGAGTGTGGTAACAGTGTTTACAGTTTGACATAGGTATTTGCAAAGTTCACACGGATCTGAATGTTACAGACCCATTGACTATAAGACCTCTCTCACATGCAAAGCATGATCGAGCCACAGAACTCGTTGGGTGTTAGATTCATAACAATGCGAATCACATGGTGATGTGAACTAGATTATTGACTCTAGTGCAAGTGGGAGACTGTTGGAAATATGCCCTAGAGGCAATAATAAATTAGTTATTATCATATTTGCTTGTTCATGATAATCGTTTATTATCCATGCTATAATTGTATTGATCGTAGACTTAGATGCATGTGTGGATACATAGACAAAACCATGTCCCTAGTATGCCTCTAATAGACTAGCTCGTTGATCAAAAGATGGTTAAGGTTTCCTAGCCATGGACATGAGATGTCATTTGATAACGGGGTCACATCATTAGGAGAATGATGTGATGGACAAGACCCAAACTGCAAACGTAGCATATGATCGTGTCAGTTTATTGCTACTGTTTTCCGCATGTCAAGTATGTGTTCCTATGACCATGAGATCATGCAACTCACAGATATCGGAGGAGTGCCTTGTGTGTATCAAACGTCGCAACATAACTGGGTGACTATAAAGGTGCTCTACAGGTATCTCCGATGGTGTCTGTTGAGTTGGCATGGATCGAGACTGGGATTTGTTACTCCGTGTGACGGAGAGGTATCTCGGGGCCCACTCGGTAATGCAACATCACAATAAGCCTTGCAAGCAATGTGACTAATTGTTAGTTGCGGGATCTTGTATTACGGAACGAGTAAAGAGACTTGTCGGTAACGAGGTTGAACTAGGTATGGAGATACCAACGATCGAATCTCGGGCAAGTAACATACCGAAGAACAAAGGGAACGTTATACGGGATTAACTGAATCCTTGACATAGAGGTTCGACCGATAAAGATCTTCGTAGAATATGTAGGAACCAATGTGGACGTCCAGGTCCCGCCATTGGTTATTGACCGTAGAGGTGTCTCGGTCATGTCTACATAGTTCTCGAACCCGCAGGGTCTGCACACTTAAGGTTCGGTGACGTTTCGGTAGTGTAGAGTTATGTATGGTGGTGACCGAAGTTTGTTCGGAGTCCCAGATGAGATCCCGGACGTCACGAGGAGCTTCGGAATGGTCCAGAGGTAAAGATTCATATATAGGAAGTCCCAGTTTGGTTTCCGGAAAAGTTTCGGGCTCATCGGTAGTGTACCGGGAGTGCGGATAGTGTACCGGGAGGCCTCCGGGAGGGGTATTTCGACCCCAAGAGGTCCATGGGCTGTGGGAGAATAATAACCAGCCCTTAGTGGGCTGGGAAAACAGCCACAAAGGCCCATGGCGCAGGAGAGAAAGTCCTAAAGCAAAAAGTGGAGAATCAGCCAATAGGAGGCAATCCTACTCCAACTAGGATTGGAGGTGAAGTAGGATTGCTTCCCACCTCCTATTTCGGCCGACCCAAAGGCCTTGGCTGCCTCTCCTCTCCTCTCCTCCTATATATACTAGTGGATTGGGTGGTTTTTGGACAGAATTTCCGGCCACGTGCTACCCGTTACACCGGTGCATAGTTTCTCCTCTAGATCGGTTTTCTGCAGCGCTTAGGCGAAGCCCTGCCGGAATTGCTCCACCACCATCACCGGAGAGCCGTCACGCTGCCAGTGAACTCTCTCTCCTCTACACCTCCTCTCTCTGGATCGAGACGGTGGAGATCGTCATCAAGCTGCACGTGTGCTGAATGCGGAGGTGCCGTCCGTTCGGCGCTAGATCGGAAGGACCGTGATCGAGATCGCGAGACGGTTCGTGATGTGATCATGGAACGGATCGTGATGAGTTCGCGGGACAGATCGTGATCAAGATCGTGAGACGGATCGTGATGAGTTCGCGAGACGGATCATGATGTGTTCGCGGGACGGTTCGTGATTGGATCGCGGGACGCTCGGCGATTTGGATTGCGAAGAAGTTCGACTACACCAACCGCGTTTCTTAACGCTTCCCGCTTAGCGATCTACAAGGGTACGTAGATCCACTCTCCCTCTCGTAGATGCTCATCACCATGGATAGGTTTGTGTGTGCGTAGGAAATTTTTTGTTTCCCATGCGACGTTCCCCAACATCATGATCCTCCTCATTGCCAGAGGAGGGGACAATCTCCTCCTTCTTGGAAGATCGGCGCGTCATTATGGATGATGGTATGGAGGGATGGCGGTTGCGCTATGATCCGTAAGGAGATCCAGAGCCACCGCATGCCAATGTGGCATACCAAGAATTTGGCATCATCGATGATGCTGACGGAGACAGGGAGGAGTGGGTCGGTGGTGATACGGGAGGAGAAATGAGGTGTGGCATGGATGGCGTCAAAACCACGCTCTTAAATGGCCTCTACCAGATGGAACGACGGGTAGTCGGTTTTAATAAGGCGCACAGCAGGAGTAGGCTTCTCGGCGGTCGTCTACTCGTTCGGAAAGGTAGCTCTGACTGACATGAATGCGCAGTAACCCCTTCGTAGAGAGAAAGAGGTTTGGATGAGACGTGGCATCTGACGCGTACGTGAGGGCGTTCAGAATAGCGCAAATCTCCCCTGATTTGCGTCACGTTTATGGGATGTCAAACATGTCCGATACGGAACCATGTTGGACTTGGACGGCTTAGAGCATCTACGAGTGCGATAGGCAAATATGGCCCCTCAAACACGTGTAGTGGTGCCCGAGTACGTTCGCGGGCACTGACTTGGCACCCCACAAATATCCTTCTCTTCATCTGATGTCCTCATAGTTGAAATCCTTAAACCATAAAAAACATGCAAAAGAAACATCTAGTACTACGTGATAACCCACAAGTGTAGGGGATCAATTGTAGCCTTTCTCAATAAGTAAGAGTGTCGAACCCAACGAGGAGCTAAAGGCAGAACAAATATTCTCTCAAGTTCTATCGACCACCGATACAACTCTACGCACGCTTAACGTTCGCTTTATCTAGAACAAGTATGAAACTAGAAGTACTTTGTAGGTGTAACGGGATAGGTTTGCAAGATAATAAAGAGTACGTAAAGAAAAACTAGGGGCTGCTTAGATAAAGAAACAACTAAGTTAGTTTAATGAGTGTGGAAAAGTGGTGGTAGGAGTTGTGAAATTTTCCCTAGACAATCGATAACTAGACCGGTCATCATTATTGCAATTTTATATGAGGGAGAGGCATAAGCTAACATACTTTCTCTATTTGGATCATATGCACTTATGATTGGAATTCTAGCAATCATCCGCAACTATTAAAGATCATTAAGGTAAAACCCAACTATAGCATTATAAGGTATCAAGTCCTCTTTACTCCCATATGCAACAACCCACCTACTCGGGTTTATGCTTCTGTCACTCAAGCAACCCACCATAGACAAATCATGAACACATTGCTACACCCTACAACGAGGATCCCTCACGCTTGCGCGACACAGAGAGCACCATAGGACAACACCAATAATAAAACACGAAACTCAAACTAATCATGATCATCAATCAACCCATAGGATAACAAAAATCTACTCAGACATCATAGGATGGCAACACATCATTGGATAATAATATGAAGCATAAAGCACCATGTTCAAGTAGAGTGTAAAGTGGGTTGCGGGAGAGTGGACTGCTGTAGATAGATGGGGGAAGGCGATGGAGGTGTTGGTGAAGATGACGGAGTTTTTGGAGTAGATCGCCGTCACGATGATGGCCCCGGCGGCGTTTCGACGCCACTGGGAGAGAGAGGGAGAGAGCCCCCTTCTTCTTCTTCTTCCTTGACCTTCCCCCTAGATGGGAGAAGGGTTTCCCCTCTGGTCCATGGTTTCCATGGGGGCGGAGGGGCGAGAGTCCCTTCGAGATTGGATCTCTCTCTCTGTTTCCTTCTGTTTCTGCGCTCCCAGATTCTGGTCTTTCACCGTTTCTTAAATATCCGGAGATCCGTAACTCCGATCGGGTTGAAATTTTGAGGGGATCTTTATCCAAAAATTAGCTTTCTTGCGGCCAAAGGACACTTCCAACCGACCTAAGGGGTGGCCACAAGCCTGCCAGGCGCGGCCAGGGGATGGGCCGCGCTTAGCAGGCTTGTCACCTCCTCGGGCATCGTATCGCGTTGATTCTTTTTCCCAAAAATCACATATATTCCAAAAGAATCTCCGTAAGTTTTTATCGCGTTTGGACTTCGTTTGGTATGGATATTCCGCGAAACAAAAAACACGCAACAAACTGGAACTGACACTGGGCACTGGATCAATATGTTAGTCCCGAAAATAGTATAAAAAATACCAAAAGTATACGAAAGTTGTAGAATATTGGCATGAAATAATCAAAAATTATAGATGCGATAGAGACGTACCACTACGCAGATCAACTAAACCTACACTACACTACTCATTTTTGTCAGGGATGCCCATGATCGTTGCGGGTACATGGGCGGTAAATGCAACTCCGTCTCTTCCTCTGTCTCGACCACTGCTTCCTCCTCCGCGTCTAGCTCGTCAAAAATGGCGTCGATCTCCGCCCGTTCTTGCCGGATGAAGCGTTGGTTGACCTTCACATAGGCTTCATCTTGGATGGAATCCACGATGGCGTGTTGCTCCGCCATCTCCGCCACTTGGCTGACCTCGGACTCTGCCATTGCGTCCTCCATTGCAAAGCACACAATCAGAGCCCTCGAACTCCGATGCCTCCTCCTCCTCCGGATCCACCACCTTCATGGTCATTGGCCATTGCTTTGGCTCCGGCTGGTGCCCCCCTCCTCCCCGTCCTCCCCCGATATACCCGGGCATCTCCGACCCAGCCCGGTCGGCCCACCCAGTCCCGACACAAAAATTCAGGGCCTAGGCCCGACGGGCTTGGGCCTGAGTTTTGAGCCCACCCGCAGGGCCGAACCGGGCCGGGCTTGGCTTGGCATATTGAAATTTTAAGGAAGAAGCCCGGCCCATGACCCCAAGCCCGACGGGCTTTCAGAGCCTGAGCCGGGCTTGGGCATCAAAGTAGGCCTGACGACAGGGCTTGGGCCTTAGTTTTTTACCGTGGGCTGTTTAGGCTCTGGTCTAAGCCCGACCCAGCCCGGTCCATGGCCAGATATATCCTCCGACGAGTCCGGAGGCATGCCGACTGGGATGTGGGCGACGCGCCTTGCCCGGAGGCAGGCATGCATGCATCCGACCCGGCCATGGCATGGTGCGTTGCAGGATGTCCACTAGGAGAAAAGTCGAAAGCAAAAGCCAAAAGGCCGCGTCCACTAGCTCTCAAAAGATGCTAAATGATACTAGTATATCGGGTTTCGCTCTGTGTACTGGCACGACGCAAGGATCCACAAAGTGGACCAGCTTGCATCTGAAAAATGAACATGCACGCATGGTATATATGCTGCGACCCAGTACGTACACTTGTTATGTATAGTATATACTCAGGCAGTCAGGCCGTAGAGGAACAACGTACGGTGCACACAGTTCATCGAGCGAGGCAAACACAGTCAGCCGTGCTACCGGATCGTCAGAAAACAAAAGCGCAGTCGTTTGTTCACCTCGATCCAGTGGAGCGCGTGCGTGCGCCCACAGATCGGTGTGTGCTCAGTCAGACCCGACGTGGCGTCGACCGGCATGGATCCTGAATTCCTGCGTGAACGCCGCTAGCTCGGGACTGTAACCCCAAGGGGGGGAAAGCACTTTCAACTAGCGAGCTTGACTGGGCTCTGTGTGTGAGGTGCAGATAAGACGGGGCAATAGTATATACTAAGATAAAAGGCCAGGCTGCTACCATTCGAATTCGAGCTTTCGTTTATTTTCCAGCTTGCAAGAACCAAACGGTGCGTGTTATCGTCGATTTCAGCGAAACGGAAATAAAAACGAACGACGACGACTGCCGCCCGCACCGGCGGCCAGGCGGTGGCTGCGGCTGCCCGTTCCGTGTGGCTCTGATGAACCCCACCACATCAAGACAAACTGCAGCAAAAGCAGCCCCACATGGTAAAATTCGGACTCGCACGTCTTTTGGCTTTTGTGTTTCGCTCCGGTGACGCCCTCGGCCCTTGTGGCGCTTGGCGGGCGATGTTTTTGAACATGTAGTACTCTATACACAAGTAACACAACTTTTTACAGATGATGATTTTGGATGATGCACACGCCAAAGAATCATACATGGTTTGACATGCTCTCATTTTTCTCCCTTAGCATTTTTTTTTGAAAATACGCAAAGATTGCGTATCTTTTCATTGATATGAGAGAAGAGTTTACAACAGGGGATTACAGCGGCTCGCTATGCCATGTACACAAGTTGGTTTGGAACCGAGCTAGAAGCATGATAAAGTCGGATGTGTTCAGCCCCATACATCAAACAAGACTAACCAGTTATGACAAATTCTCACTTTCAGACTTGATGGTTGAGCCAGTGGATTCGCCTTTCCTTTGCCGGTCGTTTGGGCGGCAAGAGGCGGGCAGAGGAATCCCGATGCTTTTGCTCCTGTTAGTAGTTTAGGGTATGTTTTTTGTCCTTGCAAGTGCGGCGTTTGGACGGATGGCGGTCCTTCTTCGAGTTTGTCTTCCAGAATCCAATCCTCTCTAAGTTCGTCCGTTTGAACATAGTCAACGGAGCTCCGGCATAGATTCATACCACATACTTGGAGCGATGTGGTCAGGATTTCTCGCCATGTGACGAGATATGGTGTTAAGTGATTTGGATCTATGCAAGGGTTCAATGACGATGACTACGACTCATTATGTTGGTCCTTAGGGGCACAAGAACGAACTTTTCGGCTATCATCGACAGGTCAAGCCGGCTCCGGTAGGGCAGCGATTACAGCGTCAGCTCGACGGCTCGTGCAAGCAATAATAATGGTCATTCGGTGGTCCTAGAATCTCGATGTAATTTTTATTATGCTTGAGATGCTTTTTATTTTTGGTGAACGTTTATATTTTCTCATATCATAATTAATTGATGCTCCTTTAGTACGAGTTTACTATCCAAATCAATTGGCACTCATTTAGTACAACTCGAGTCAATTTGGATATGAGAGGGTAATAGATTTGATCATTTTAGCAAAAAAAAAAAGAATCAACACGCCGCTTCGCAGGAATGTACCAGACGGAGAGAATAGAAAAACAAGTATATTAGTACGTCGAAAAGATCTTTTAAGGCCTTGTAGAATGCTAGGTATTTAGGAAGGTGCTTAGAAAAATAAACCGAGTTTTGCTGAAGCACCGGTGTCTATTTCTATATGAGAGACGCCGAACTAAGCGTCTACCCTGTATAAATAAGCACCGATGCTTAAGAAAAGCCTGGTTTATTTCTCTAAGCACCTCCCATAAGCACCTTGCATTGTATAAGGCCTAAGAGGATCTCTAGCCCCCTCCTACCCCATCCTTTAATTCCAACGCATTGTACAAATATGCTATTTTTTCAAACGTTTGTACAAATATGTCATACCAACGCATTGTATTTCAACACAAACTAAACAATTCAAATGCACCACGTCATTTCATAAATCAACTATAAACATAAACATCGAAATCAACTATTTCATTAAAAAAAACACGAAGCACACGGTTGATCAAAAGCCAACATAGATCAAAGGGCATCATGCACTCGCACCATCACCATTGCCACCACCACCACCAATGACTTAGCCAAGATCTGCCCACGAGTGGATTCACAATATTATCTCGCTCTCTCGTCCATCTTGCTTGGATCCATGAACATGATAGCACACTTATTAACTTGCCTCTTGTTACTTCGGTCCTGGGCCTCCAATGCAAGACTTTATGTCACACCCTGTGTTTGTATCACCTTGATATGTGTGGGTTTATAAAATTTGGAGCCAACAAAAACTTTTTCAAAGTGCTTGTTCTTGTTTGCAATGATGTTTGCTTGCTTGATGATTGTGTTATATGTCACTCCTAGATTCTATTCCACTTCATATTCATCTTCCTTGTCCCAAACCTCTTGCCCAATGATCATGCCATGTGAATAGTGCCCAAAACTATTTTTATCAAATTTTGTTTTAACCAAAAATGATTTATTCAAATTAGGTTTTTAAAACCCCCTGAAATGAGGTTTGCACTGCAAGTCCTCAAATTGGATGGATTCCTCTTCCCCAAAGACTTTATCTCAAACCTACTATATATAAGACTTTCCAAAACCACCAAATATTAATTTTAAAGATTATTTTCATATTTTATTTAAAGGCTTTTTCTTAAGGGAAAAATTATCTAAATGCTTTTTTGAGAAAATTTAGGGAAACTCAGTGGACATATATTTTCAATATATATGAGTTTCAACACAAGGGAATGTTCAAAACATGGGAAAAACCCTCAAAACCCTTTCTATTCAAATCAAACTTTTAGAATATTTCTATAAGAAATATTCTCAATAAATTCCAGGAAAATTCCAGCAAGTCAACACTGTCATAGATGATGATATTGCAAAGTTTCATCTCAATCCAAATTGATTTGGTTCATCAAACCATCCCCAAACCCTTCCTGTCCACATTCAAATTTGAGCAACTTTACATTGTGAAGTATCTCCCCTTGACCCCAAACTTTGTGGGCATGTTCAAATGACCAAATAGTGATGCCACACTAACATCAAGGGTAAAAGCCTAGCATCACTAGATCTACAGAAATCTGATTTTGTTAATTTCTAGGGTTTACCAAGTTTCCATTGTCAACTTTTCCCCATTGAGCTCAAACTTGGTGAATCATCTCATTTTTACCTAGCCTTTGACCCTGGTAAATATCTCAGTAAGTTGGTAGATTATTCTTGCCCAAAACCTTATCAAACACCTTCTGGTAATATAGTAAAGTTGCTATTTACACCCCTTCCTCTTTTACCCTTACCCCCAAGTTCTTACCACAACCTCTGGTAAGTGCCTTGCACCTCCAGTAGCTCCCCCTCGCCAAGACTCCTCGGGTAAGTGGGGTAAAATCCTCATTTTACCCCCTGGACAGGATTTTTCCCTCCCTCTCCCTCAGCCTTCCTTCTCTCCAAAGGAACCCCAGAGCATCCAAGGCCTTTTTCCTCTAATCCTAAGGCCCTAGATCCCCCTAGACATAGGTGGCCACGGAGAAGATGTCGTTGGCATGCCGTGGCATGCCAAACGTGCGCTCTGGAGCACGCTACAGTGCCGACAGGCACTGTAGCCGTTGGCCACTACATGGCCCCGACCGCCTTGGGCCTCCCCATGTGTCCCCCGAGGCGCCCTCGACGTCCGTGAAACGCTACGCTGTCGGCCCCCTCCTCTCTCTTCCTCCTCCGACCCCTCTCGCGCGTGCCCGACGCCGCCCGAGCCGGCCAACGTGCGAGCTCACACGCGCGGGCGCTAGACCCCTCCTCCGCTCTCTCTCCCTTTCCCTGGGTCTAGACAGCGTCCAGGAACTCCCTGGACACGAACCGGAGCCCCCGTGGCCTGTGGCGCCAGCCTCGACCTTGCCGGCGCACCGCAGTGCGGTGGACTGGTTCCCCCCTATAAAAAGGGCCTCCCGGACCTCTCTCTCCCCTCTGGTCCCTCTCTCCTCTCCCCTGCTACCTCCCTGAGCCCCCTAGAGAGCCCTCGACGCCCCCGTGCTCGGGATCGACCCGAGGGCCGCCGTGGCCATCTCGCCGTCGATCTCCGGGTACAGAGCCTCTCCAGCCCTCCTCTCTCTTCGGTTGGTCCTCCCTTGGCATTCTAACACGACCCCCTTATCCCCGTCCTCTTTGCAGCCTGAAACAGCCCCGCGACCACCTCCCGAACCCTCCTCCGCCGTGGGTGCTCGCCTCCGGCCATCTCCGGCTTACCTCCGACCTCCCCTGGAACGATGACTCCTCCCCGAGCCGGTTCCCGCCATCGTCTTCCGTCGTCGTGCCCCGTGCCGCTGCTGGTGAGCCTCTCCCCTCTCTGCCCCAAGGTGGGAGAAGGATCCGACAGGTGGGACCCACCTGTCGGCCTCTCCTTCCCTCTCCCACGCTCTCTCTCTCCCCCCTCGCATCGCTGACGACCGGGCCCCGCGAGTCAAGTTTGAACCTGACTGCGCGCGAGGCCGGCTGGCTAGCCAACTGTGCCGGCCTAGCCTCTAGCCGCCTCTGGCCCAGGTCCCTGTGGCCCTTTCTTTTTATTTTTCTTTTTCTTTTCTGTGGGACTTTGCAAAAATCCCACAGAGCCCAATAAAATTTTTATGACAATAATTTTGCACCTAAATTCCTAGAATAATCCATAGAATTTATTAGTGCCATTTGTAAAAATGTTTGAAAACATTTTATGTATTGTTTTAATTAAAAAAACCCTATTTGGCATTACCTGCCTCTGTTTAATAGATTTTAAAAATGTTTTTCATAAAAATATATTAAACAAACATTTTTGCTACAGTCTCTAGTATTTAACAAAGTAGGGTAGCATTTTTGATAGTAGTTTGTGTGCTCTGTTTTTGTGTGTTGCATATTTTTATCGCTTTTATTCGTGACGATAGATTGCGCGGTTGACGAAGAAGTTGGACCCGAAGACCCCAGATACTTTGTTGAGCCAGGCAATCAGCCCTTTGTCCATGTTAAGAAACCTTTTTCATTGCATGACATATATCACTCTACTTTTGATATACTTGATCATGTGAAGTAGTGACCCCTCCGGTGGGTTGCTTCTGATACTTTTTCCATTGACACTTGCATCGTGCATGACCCTACCACCTTATGAGGGTTATGCGGGTGGGAGTAGTTAGGATGCTAATAGATGCTACGCAAGTGGGTTGGGTTTTTATGCATGGTGATGGAAAGGAAAGAAATGATTTCAAAGAGTTTTTCGAAAACCCCGTCGGGTGCCACTAATGCCCGAGGGACATGATGATGAGTTGGGTGACCACTTGAGAGAGAAGTGGTGTGCCAGAACAAGATAAGGGTGTGTTTTCGAAAATGGAGGGTTTAAGATTTGTCGACCATCCCAACCTTACATGCACAACCACGATACCCCTTATGGGATGGGGCTTTGTTGATTACTATGGTTGGTGCTAGCAAGGAACCCGCATTACTAGTGACAAAAGTGAAGTGGTCACTCTTGAGACGGGGTCGTCCCAGAGTGGAAGATCATGCGCTATCTTTACAGGCACCGGGCACACCGTTGCAGGCCCTCATGGATGATACGAGTGATGTATATCATGAGGGATGGCACCAATGAGTGGACTCTTTGTTTAGTATCACCATGGGAAAGGCATTGTTCGGGTGCTTACCTCGGGTATGTTATATAGCATGAGTCGTGGATGACACGGAAGTTCCCCGAGTCTTGTGGGTAAAGTGTGGAACCTCTGTAGAGTGTAAAACTATTCGAATAGCCATGTCCACAGTCAAGGACAGTTAGGTGGTCCTGCTTATGCCACGTCCGAATGTTTTCGTAAAACTTGGTGTGGGTTTGGGTGTGATGGTGACAAAGAGGTCACATGAGCTAAGTCCGATGACCTAGCATGGGAATTGGACTAAGTCCGATGACTTAGCCTGATGAATGAACATAAGGTGTTCAACCCCTACTTATGATGATATCTGTAACTTGTTCATATGGATATCTAGTAATTGATGATGCATGCTTACTAGTTACTTGAACATATCATTTGCATTCAAAAATTAGCTTTCCGAAAAATTACCTACTTAGTGCTATATCATGCATCATTATTACCTTGTTCCACAACTTGGGTTGCTTGCGAGTACATTCAAAGTACTCATTGGCTTGCCACTGGTTATTTAATTGGCCAGACATGGAAGAACAGGAGTATGTTGAGGAGTTCGTTAGTGACGAACATGCGAACTAGGATGCTTCCCAGTCAGAATGCCTGTAGGTTAAGGCAGATGGCACGGGTTCACGCTTTCGATCAAGATTTCCGCTTCTTGTTATGTTTAAGTGTTTGGCCCGTGTGGACCTATCTATGTAAGACTAGACCTTCATGGTCTTTATTTGTGTAATACGCTAAATGTGGATGTATGACTCTTGTTATTCAGCTTCTATGTGTTCAGTGAGCATTGATCTCTAGGATCACTGTACACTCTTGTTATTCAGCTTCTATGTGTTCAGTGAGCATTGATCTCTAGGATCACTGTACACATGCATTCGGTGATCACGAATTATGAGTCGGGGTCCCCATAGAGCTGGCATCAGAGCCATCCTGACTGTAGGAAGCCCTTAGTTAGCATGGACGTTAGTTAGGATGAAAACCGTTTTCAAACTACACCTAGCACCTATACTTAGGAAATTATGCACTAGTTACCTCTTCTATTCTTCACACAACACTTTGTTGACTCTCCTCCTTTCAAACCCTTGTAGATGGCCGTCGTACCCGAAGCCTTCCTGGCATCCGTCTTTCCCATACTCCTTGGGGATAGCCTCGAGAAGTGCCAGTTTCGCCAACCACCCATTTTCCTCTACCACGAGCATTGGGTCGATGCTGTCACGAAGGAGTACCACGTAGATGTGGTCGTGAAGGCAAATGACTCCCTGGCCAGTTGGTTCTTTGAAGGACCACGGATGGAAACCATGATACTTGCAGTTGAGACAGCTGCACGCAAGGCACTCCTGCACCTTCAAGACATCATTCTAGACATGGCTGATGAGACGGCTACTCGCTACCTTCCTTTCAGAAAGGACGATCTTGGCAAGAGTTGGACACTGGTCCTGACCCAGGAGGATGGCACACTGCTCAGGTTCCAGACCTACTTTAGCCTCTCCGCCGATAGTCTGGTTCACCACTTGATTAAGGAGTCAGTGAAGCTCCGCGAGGAACTTCACCACACCCGAGAGCTACTTCGGCAAGCCAAGACAGAGCCAGACAGGATCAAGAAGGATGGAGCCCCTGATGGACGACCAGCTATCGCTTATAAAGGAGGAGTATCCCTAGCTAGTGATGCACCCACACATCGTCATCGCATGAGTGCGAAGGAGTACCGTGAGCTCTTCACCACCCGCCAGCAAAACATCGTCGGGATGGACCTCCTCGTTCCCCGACCCCTTCGACCGGGAATGATGCCCATTCAGATGATGAACAGGAGGAAGACCCAGAGGAAGGTGATTACGAGACCGAGCACTCCACCACCTAAGTCCGAGAACCCCTAGGGTAGATCAGTCATGTATCCCTCATGCGAAGTCGAGTCCGTGTAATGGTCATAGGACACTATGTGTGCTTGTTGTTTGTTTCGTTGTTTGTGTTCCGATGCAAGTCGCGCTTTTGCCTTAGGCAACATGTAAGCGACTCCATCGTCTATCTTAATATATGTTGGTCTTTTGACCTTTGTTTTAACACGCTTGCACTTGACCAACCCCCTTAGGCACGCTTTTCCACTATTGATTTTCCTCTTGTCTATCCCAGTTGTTTGACCTGGCTTATCCAAACATGATGGTGAATGCTACCCGCAACAGCTCCTTCACCAACCCTGAAGCCGGCAACTCAAGCCAGCAACAGGGAGCTGGTGGGGCTGCTCATGCTGGAGGACACCAGGAGCAGCCACAAGGCGACATTCCCGCGCCACCACCTCCACCGGAGAACATGACCATAGCTCAGTTTCTCCAAGTTCTCCAGGAGGAGCACCAAGCCAACAATGCTGCTATCCAGCAGATGGCTCAGGCCCTTGTGAATAACCAGCAGCAAGGCAGGAATAGCAATGGCTGCTCCACTCTGCCTGAGTTCATGAGGAATTCACCCCCAACCTTCACCGAGACTACTGAACCATTGGATGCTGATGACTGGATCCGTTCCATTGAGGACCTCCTTGCACTGGTCAATTGTAATGAGGACTGTGAGAAGGTACTTTATGCCTCTCACTGCCTCAGAGGTACTGCCCGAGCTTGGTGGGACGGATTCAAGGTCATGCAAGGTGATCATGTAATCACTTGGAATGACTTCAAGGAAGGATTCCGCACCGCCCACATTCCTTTTGGGATTATGGCTATCAAGAAGAGAGAATTCCGAGCGCTGAAGCAAGGAAGTGACTCTATCAAGGAGTACCTGTAGAATTTCAACCTGTTGTCAAGGTATGCACCTAAAGATGTCAGCACAGAGGCTGCCAAGAAGGAATGCTTCATGGAAGGACTTCAACAGGTCCTGCAGTACCAACTCATCGTCTGTGACTGTCATACCTTCTTCTACTTGGTGAACAAGGCCCTCATACTGGAAGACAAATGTTGTGCCATAGATGACACTCGCAAACACAAGATGATCAGCAAGGGTAGCCCCAGCAACCAAAAGCCCCGCCCCTGGCAGCCAGCCCCAGCCAAGCCTCAGCAGTATGCCAATCCTAGGCCAGCTTACAACAACAACCCCAATAACAACAACAGTGGCAGAAACTTCAACAACAACTCTGGGCAAGTCACTTGCTTTGGATGTGGTCAGTCTGGACACATCTCTAAGCTTTGCCCTAGCAGGAAGCCAGATGCACCATGCCCCAATGCGCCAAACCAAGGTCAAGCCCGTGGAGCATCACCAAGGAACCCCGCTCCCCGCAACCAGCCCAACAATGGCAAGGGTCATGCAAATCACGTCACTGCAGAGGAAGCCCAGGAAGACCCGGACATCATACTAGGTACGTTCCTCATCAAATCAACCCTAGCAACATTATTGTTTGATTGTGGAGCTTCGCATTCTTTCGTCACCCAAAAGTTTGCATTAGAGAGTGGCATGGAGCCTACACCCCTGGGTAGTCGTATGTTGATACAAATCCCGGGTTCAGTTATGATGTCCGGGATAGGGTGCAAAGGAGTGAAGATTGACATCGACAGGGTAGACTTCCTAGCAGACCTTATCGTTTTGGATTCACCAGGCTTGGACGTCATCCTTGGCATGAATTGGTTAACCAAGCACCAAGGCATGTTAGACTGTGCCAAGAGGATTGTCACCATGACCAATAGCCAAGGAGTGGAAGTCAAGTATGTTCCCAACCTTGCCTCCACTCAAGCCCTCAGGCTAACTGCCTATCGGGAGTTCAGTTGGATCAAGTGCCAGTGGTATGTGAATACCCGGATGTGTTTCCTGATGAGCTGCCCGGAATGCCTCCTGACCGCGACATTGAGTTCATCATTGAGCTTATGCCCCGGTCAAGGCCCATCTATAAGAAGGACTACAAGATGGGATCCGAAGAGTTGGCTAAGTTGAAGAAGCAACTGGCAGAGCAACTCAGAAAAGGATTTATTCACCCTAGTGCCTCTCCTTGGGGATCGCCTGTTCTATTTGTGTCAAAGAGGGATGGAACTATCAGACTCTGTGTCGATTACCGTTCTCTCAATGAAGTCACGATAAAGAACAAGTACCCACTCCCCAAGATTGAAGACCTGTTTGATCAGTTGAACGGAGCCAAGGTGTTCTCCAAGATCGACCTCAGGTCTGGGTACTACCAGCTGAAGATCAGACCCCAAGACATTCTAAAGACGGCGTTTGTAATGCGGTATGGCCTGTATGAATACACGGTCATGTCATTCGGGTAACTAATGCCCCTGCCTACTTCATGTACCTCATGAATAAGGTCTTCATGGGGTACTTGGACAAATTCATTGTCATCTTCATTGATGACATACTCGTCTTCTCCAAGTCTGAAGAAGAACATGAGGAACACTTGAGATTGGTCCTAGAGAAGCTTCAAGAGCACCATCTTTATGCCAAGTTCAGTAAGTGCTAGTTTTGGTTGCATGAAGTTGGATTCTTGGGTCATGTGTTGATTGTAGAAGGATTGTCAGTGGATCTTGCCAAGATTGAGGCTGTGACTGAATGGCAAACCCCAACCACCATGAAGGAAGTCAGGAGATTCCTCGGACTCGCGGGATATTACCGCAAGTTCGTGGAAGGGTTCTCAAGCATTGCCCGACCCATGACCTAGCTTTTGAAGAAGGATAAGAGATTGACCACAACCCCAGTTTTGGCCACCCCCGATATTCACAAGGAGTTTATGATATATTGTGATGCATCAAGAACTGGGCTTGGAGGTGTTCTGATGCAAGAAGGCTAAGTCGTAGCATATCTATCTAGACAGCTATGTCCTCATGAAGATAACTACACAACTCATGATCTCGAGTTGGCAGCCGTGGTTCATGCCTTGAAGACATGGCGACATTACCTTCTGGTGAAGCGATGTGAGATATTCACAGACCACAAGAGTTTGAAGTATATCTTCACTCAAAGAGAATTAAACATGAGGCAGCGAAGATGGTTGGAGTTGATCAAGGATTATGACCTCAGTGTTCAGTACCCCCCTGGAAAGGCCAATGTGGTAGCAGACGCCTTGAGCAGAAAGGCTTGTTCCTTGAACACCATGATTAAGGAAAGGCTACCTGCCCTGTATGAAGAACTTGAAAGCTTCGGCTTGGAACTGGTTGCACCCGGATTCCTTGCCAACCTCGAAGCAAAGCCTACCTTGGTGGATGATATCAAAGAAGCTCAGAAGGGACATGAGAGCATTGAAGGCATCAAGAGGAAGATCAAGGCAGGCAAGGCCCTAGGATTCTTGGTGGATGAACAAGGAGTAGTATGGTTCGGGAATCGCATCTGCATACCCAACAAAGAGGAGCTCAAGAACCTGATCTTGCAAGAAGCTCATGACACTCCCTACTCCATCCATCTTGGAGGAACCAAGATGTATCAAGACCTCAAGGCAAGATTCTGGTGGCATGGTATGAAATGGGAAATAGGCACATTTGTTGCCAAGTGTGACACATGCCAAAGAGTCAAGGCTGAGCATCAGTGACCCGCTGGGCTATTGCAGCCTCTCAAAGTGCCTGACTGGAAGTGGGACAAAGTCGGGATGGATTTCATCACTGGTTTACCAAGGTCGAGTAAGGGACATGATTCTATTTGGGTCATTGCCGACCACCTGACCAAGGCAGCCCATTTCATTCCTGTCCGAACCACCTATGATGGAAGCCAGCTCGCAAACCTCTATATCAACCGCATCGTAAGTCTTCACAGAGTTCCAAAGGAGATCGTGTCGGATCGGGGAACCTAGTTCACCTCAAGATTCCGGAAGAAGTTTCAAGAAGCTCTCCTTCAGCACCGCTTTTCATCCCCAGACCGGTGAGCAAATAGAACGAGTAAATCAGATACTCGAAGATATGCTCCGTGCTTGTGTTTTGGCATATGGAGCCAAATGGGAAGATTGCCTACCATTCGCCGAGTTCTCCTACAACAACAGCTATCGGTCGAGTCTTCAGATGGCACCATTTGAGGTGTTGTATAGGCGCAAGTGTCATACTCCCCTCAACTGGTCAGAGACCGGAGAAGGATTAATTTTTCGACCGGACATCCTCCGCCAAGCCGAAGAGTAAGTTCAACTTGTCCGAGAGCGACTTGAGACCGCCAAGTCAAGACAAAAGAGCCACGCCGACTCTCCGAGGGATCACTAGAAGAGTGTCTAGAGGGGGGGGGGGGTGAATAGACTACTGGCAGGAATTTAAAACCTAACCTTTTCCCAAGTTAATTGGTTGGCAGATTTTAACAGTTTTTAGCAAAGCTAGCAAGTCTAACAACCTTATACATGCATGTCTACAAATATGGCAGCGGAAAGTAAAGACATTGCATATGAAGTCAAGAGTTGAGATAGGTAGATCAAACGCAGTTGGAGACGCAAGGATTTTTCCCATGGTTCCGATAGGTGGCGCTATCGTACATCCACGTTTATGGAGTCTTCAACCCACGGAGGGTAACGGTCGCGAGAGTCCATGGAGGGCTCCCCCCAAAAGGATCCACGAAGTAGCAACCTTGACTATTCCATAACGGCTTCCGTCCACGAAGGTCTAGCCTCACTATGGGTAGATCTTCACGAAGTAGGCGATCTCCTTGCCCTTACAAACTTCTTGGTTCACTCCACAACACGAAGTAGGAGGCTCCCAAGAAACACCTAACTAATCTAGGAGGCACCACCCTCCAAAAGGTAATAGGCTCGGTAATGGCGATGAACTCCTTGCTCTTGTGCTTCAAGATGATAGACTCCTCATCACACAATCTCTCTCACACAGGTTTGGCTTGGTAGAAGAGATGGGATTGGTGGAAAGCAACTTGGGGAGGCTAGAAATCAAGATCCATATGATTGGAGTGGAAGATCTTGACCTCAACACAAGGGTAGGTGGTTCTCTCTCAGAAAATCTGATAGGATACGTATGGAATAGTCCTGACTGCTTCACTCTCGAGTAGGTGGTGGTGAAGGGGTATATATAGGCATCCCCAAAAAATCCAACCATTACACACAAAATGACCAACTCGGTGACACCGATGTGTTAATCTCGATGGTACTGAAGTGATCGAAAGGTGGCAACTTTTGAATCTTGATGAGACCGATATAGGAAACTCGGTTGCACCGATAAGGTGACCAACGGTCAGATTTGCAATCTCGGTGACGCTGATCCAACATTCTCGGTGGGACCAAAAATGTGAATTTGCGTAAAAGAAAGTTGGCAACCTAAACTCGATGGCACTGGTATGGAATCGGTTGCACCGAAGTGGCTAGGGTTTGGCTTGAGTCTGTCTAGGTTCTGGAATCGGTGGCACCGAAGTGGGAAAGTTGGTTGCACCGATTTTGAGTGTTGGGTATAGAACAAACTTTGGTGGGAGAGTTTGTGGATGTTTTTGGCGACTATCACTTGTGCACGTTTGAGCATATTGTTCACCAACAAAACCTTACCCCCTTTTAATAGTATTGGCTTTCCTATGACTCAAAGTGATTTCTCACAAATATAAAATGTAGAGTCCTCTTGCTTGAAGCTTGGCCAACCTATTTCCTTGCATCTTGGGGTATGTCCATAATCTCCTTTTGCCAATCCTCTCTGTAGACTGTGTCTAAAATACACTAGGTGATAATATCAGTCCAAGAGACAATGTATGTTGTCATGAATTATCAAAACCACCAAGGGATCATGTTGTGCTTTCAATCTCCCCCTTTTTGGTAATTGATGACAACATACAATCAAAGCTTCCAATAAAGATATGCATGGTTATACTGAAGACTTTGAGAGACACATGACTTAGACTTGCTCCCCCTAAATGTGTGCAATCCTTTAAAGGATAGTTGCTTTTGAGTGCATGAACACACATGAGGTAGAAGGGATATAACAAGGCATGTGTATCTTGGTTATATGCATCAAATATATATGAATGAGATGTATCTTTGTTCAAGACATCACTATTGCAAACAATATGTGTAGGGAGCAAGAGATCATCTTGACCAAGGATATGATGCATATACTTACCTTGAGTTCTTGAGCATCCTGGTAATAGAAACACACTTGAGAAAACAATGTTAGGAAACACAAGAGTATTCTACCAAATAGCAAGGCAATAGAACTCAAAATTTCCAAAATTATTGAGAATTGATATGTCTCCAAGATCATTGAGAATTTTCTCACCACAGATATGAAAATGGATTATCCTCTCCCCCTGAATCTTAGCATGTAGATATTAGGATTGGATAAGGTGAGAAAGGTCAAAAAAATTCTTCTCTCTACTTTGATATTCTCCCCCTGTTTATAAAGATATGAGTATTGCTGTTGGCTCTCCCCCTTGATCATATCTCCCCCTTTGCATAAGCATGTATCTCCCCTTTAGCACGAAGCTTTTGCCTTCTCCCGAAATGGTTTAAGCTTTGATCTTCTCCCCCTTTGGCATAAATTTCCAAAAAGGTTGAAAACAGGAATAGATACAGGGATCATTGACTGAGAAGGGATCCTTGAGAACAAGGGTCATCGAAATGTAGGATTCATAGTAATGAAAACTGAGAGAATCATGGAAAAAGATTTGTTCTTCTCCTTATTTCTTCATTGAAGATAGGGATCCTTGAATAAAGAAATTCTCTTCACAAGATTACTTGTAGTTCTTCTCCCTCTAAGTTTTTTTTCACAAGGGACATCAACTAGGTAAGATTGGAGTAGTTATGAGAAATCATGCAATTAAGAGCAAACCACGCCAGATTCTTAACTAGATGATGGGCGGTGACTAGGTCACCTATATTAGAGTATATCGACTTAGGAGCCAAGCAAGAATACTTGATCATAGGTCATACTCTACGTTAAGCTCAAAATGGGGTTACCATTTTTCGATTAAGCATTTTAATGTCTTCATATCACTTGAGGTGCTTTAGCTCATTTCTTGGAGTAAAGCCTTTTTAAGGACATGAGTACATAGCTTTGAGTCATGTTGATGACGTAGCTTGTAGATGAACTTGTTGAGGATGCTCGAGGTTGATGAAGATCATCTTGAGTTTTGAGCAATCCTTCCTTCTCCACTATACTGGTTACCTACAAAGATTAGTCATGCAAGGAAGAACAATATATATATCCAATTGACATGATACCAAGAGAGGGTGTGAAATTTGATCAAGTATATGTCAAGGATATGGTTTAGTGGCCTTCTTCCTTCCATCATCAAGAGGGGTTGTAAATACTTGGTAATGACAAGATTGCTTATGATTGGAATTGATGGCAATCTAGTGGAATGAAGTTTTTCCAAGTACCTACAAAAGATTAGATGAAGTACAAGGGAGCATAGAATTCCATGCCATAAGATGAATTGTTAAGATACATGGAAATATCAAGAAAGCTCCTGCCCTTGCATGCAACCGAGTGAGTCTAGCTCAAGTTTGAAGCATCGATGATGTTCAACTCACTCCTCAAGTGATGAAAAGTCTTCTCATCAAGTGGCTTAGTAAAGATATCGGCCAATTGCTTGTTAGTGCGAACATGCTTAAGATTAATATCTCCTTTTGCAACATGGTCACGAATGAAATGATGTTGAACTTGAATATGCTTAGTTTGAGAATGTTGCACAGGATCATGAACGATTTTAATAGCACTTTCATTATCACAAAGTAATGGAACATTTTTAACATGAATTCCATAATCCTTAAGTGTTTGTGTCATCCAAAGTAATTGCGCACAACAAGATCCAACAGCAATATACTCAGCTTCGACAGTCGATAGTGATACCGAGTTTTGCTTCTTAGAGGACCAAGATACAAGAGATCTGCCCAAAAATTGACAAGTACCCGAGGTGGATTTTCTGTCAACCTTGTCACCGACATAGTCCGAATCAGAATAGCCAACAAGGTCAAAGGAAGACCCCTTGGGATACCAAATGCCAAAATTTGACGTTTGTATCAAGTATCTCACAATGTGTTTAACAGCTGAAAGATGACATTCTTCTGGTGCAGCTTGATATCTAGCACACATGCAAACACTCAGCATAATATCGGGACAAGATGCACATAGATATAAAAGTGAACCAATCATAGATCGATAAACTTTCTGATCAACCGGCTCATCCTCTCTGGTAAGATCAACATGTCCACTAGTAGGTATAGGGGTTTTCATACCTTTGCATTCTTGCATGTTGAAATTTTTGATCAAGTCATTGGTATACTTAGTTTGAGAGATGAAAGTTCCTTCTTTAGATTGTTTGATTTGCAACCCAAGAAAGAATTTCAGCTCACACATCATAGACATCTCATACTTCTCAGGCATCAACCTTCCAAACCTTTCACTAAATTGAGGGTTAGTGGAACCAAAGATAATATCATCCACATAAATTTGTCACACAAATAGTTCACCACTAACTCTCTTAGTGAATAAGGTTGCATCAATTTTACCAATTTCAAAACCTTTTTCGATAAGAAACTTTGTTCAACATTTGTACCAAGCACGAGGGGCTTGCTTAAGACCATAAAGAGCTTTACGAAGCTTGTAAACATGATTAGGTTTCTTAGGATTAACAAAGTCGGGTGGTGCTTAACATAAACCTCTTCTTCAATCTCACCATTTAAAAATGCACTTTTAATATCCATTTGATAAAGCGTGATATCATGGTGGTTGGCATAAGCAAGAATAATGTGAATAGCTTCAAGTCTAGCGACAGGGGCGTAGGTCTCACCATAGTCCATACCTTCGACTTGCGTATATCCTTGAGCTATGAGGCGAGCCTTGTTGCGCACGACTTGACCGTCTTCGTCTTGCTTGTTTCCAAAAACCCATTTGGTTCCGATGATGTTGTGTTCATCCTCGGGCTTATCCATGAGTGTCCACACTTCGTTCCTTTCGAAGTTGTGAAGCTCTTCATGCATAGCATTCACCCAATCCGCATCTTCAAGAGCTTGTTCTACCTTCAAAGGCTCAATGCTAGAAATGAAATAATAATGCTCATAGAAGTTTGCTAGACGAGTTTTAGAGTGAGTGATTCTCCCTGTTTGTATATCACCAAATATTTGATTTAGGGGATGGTTCTTGGTCACTTGTGCTCGAACTCGGGTCAGCTTCCGATTGTTAGTTGGTGAAGCTTCTTCTTCATCATCATCTCCTTCATCTTCGTTCTTGTTGAAGGTGTCGTTCCCTTGACGTGGTGGTGAAGGAGGTTGTGGTGGATCTTCATTATGCACTTCCTCCTCTTCATCATCTTGCCGTGTATCGCTTGTGGATGCCTCCATGTCATGTTGTGGTTCACCTTGTCGTGAGGTAGGGGCTTCCACTTGAGTTGATGAAGTACTTTCCTTCACCTCCATGGGACGAATCTTGCCGATGGGTAAATCTAGGATAGCTTCCAAAGGGTTCTTATCACCTACATCATTTGGCAATTGTTCGACTTGCGAACCATTAGATTCATCGAATTTCACATCTACCGTCTCTTCAACTTTTCGAGTGAAGTTGTTGTAGACCTGGTAAGTGTGAGAGTTCGACCCATAACCAAGTAGGAATCCTTCATGAGATTTAGGAGCAAATTTAGTACGACGATGCTTATCAAGAATGTAGCACTTAGAGCCGAATACCAAAAAGTATCCAACTTGGGGTTTGTTACCGGTCAGTAGCTCGTATGCCGTTTTACCGAGAAGCTTGTGTAAGTAAAGTCGGTTTGTGGCATGACATGCTGTTTCCACGGCTTCTGCCCAAAAGTGCTTTGGCGTCTTGTATTCGTCAAGCATCGTTCTTGCCATCTCAATGAGTGTCCGATTCTTCCTGTCAACAACTCCATTTTGTTGAGGCGTGTACGTAGCCGAGAACTCATGTGAGACACCTTCTTCATTAAGAAAAGTATCCACATGGGTGTTCTTGAACTCAGATCCATTATCGCTCCGAACCTTCTTGATCTTCACTTCAAATTGATTTTGCGCTTTGCGAGCGAAGTTCTTGAAGATCTTTTGAACCTGCGACTTATCATCAAGAAAGAATACCCACATAAATCTGGAAAAATCATCAACTCTAACTAGATCATAGGAATTTCCACCAAGACTCTTGTAAGCATTGGGACCGAAAAGATCCATGTGAAGTAACTCGAGTGGTCTCCTAGTAGTCATGATATTCTTAACAGGATGACTTTCACCTACTTGCTTTCCAGCTTGACAGGCACTACAAGGTCTATCTTTGTCAAAGATAACATCTTTAACACCAAGTATATGATCACCTTTGATATGTTTGTCTAAATTACGCATACCAACATGTCCTAATCTTCTATGCCAAAGCCAACGTTTAGAAGATTTAGCAATTAAACAAGTGCGAGGTTTGGATCTTTTAGTGAAATCGACAATGTATAGATCACCTCTATGGATACCGCTAAAGACAATTTTATGATTATCTTGACGAAACACTTGGAAATCTACTTTCCTGAATAGAACATTGAAACCGAAATCAGCAAGTCTAGACATGGAAAGAAGATTATAACCAAGGGATTTAACAAGCATAACATTTTGAGTAGAGATATCATGAGATATGGCCAAGTACCTTACCCTTAGATTTGTCTCCAAAGGTCACATACCGTCGAGGACCTTGATTAGGCGTGATTTCTTGGAACATGTCTTTATCACCAGTCATATGATCCATACATCCGCTGTCGAGAATCCACTCTTTTCCTCCGGACATGTAATCCTTAAGGTTTGCCATAAGACTCAGATTCTTCATGATCTTCTCATACTCGATGTCAAACAACTCATCTTGTTCATAATAGCCATGTTCCACATTGTCATCATCATGTGGGAAATCCTCGTCATAAAAAACAAGAGATTTGTTAGAGTAGTGATCATGACAATATTCAAGTTTATGAGTGCGAATGGCTTCAAAGATAATGTTATTGATAGTGGTGACATCTCCTTTAGCACGCATAAGATCACGGAGTTCAAATAGGCATTTATCAAAGTTTGGATCACTAGGCTTCATTTTGTGAAAAGCAATGGCTTTATGAAGAATTTCATCTAGATTCCCTAAGGAAAGATTTGGATATCGTTTCTCCAAATCAGTCCATAAGGTATATGCACATGCAAAGTTCTTCATTTGAGAAAGCACGAATTTTGGTAAACCTCTCACGATAAGATTGACAGTTCTTAGGTTACCAAGCATGTTAATTTCCTCTTCGTGTGTGGGATGCAATTCATCAATAGGAGGCTCATAGGGGCGCATAACATATTTTCTCAATTGAAATTCATTAAACAGCTCAAGCATCAAAAACTTCCATTGACTATAGAATTCTCCATCAAGAATGGGCACTCTAAAACTCAAACTCCCTATACTAGACACATCCATCTTCCTCCTCGGTGATTAAACCGAAGCAATGGAGACTTCTGATACCAATTGAGGGATCACTAGAAGAGTGTCTAGAGGGGGGGTGAATAGACTACTAGCAAGAATTTAAAACCTAACCTTTTTCCAAGTTAATTGGTTGGCAGATTTTAACAGTTTTTAGCAAAGCTAGCAAGTCTAACAGCCCTGTACATGCATGTGTACAAATATGGCAGCGCAAAGTAAAGACATTGCATATGAAGTCAAGAGTTGATATAGGTAGATCAAACATAGTTGGAGATGCAAGGATTATTCCCATGGTTCCGATAGGTGGCGCTATCGTACATCCACGTTTATGGAGTCTTCAACCCATGGAGGGTAACGGTCGCGAGAGTCCATGGAGGGCTCCACCCAAAAGGGTCCACGAAGTAGCAACCTTGACTATTCCATAACGGCTTCCATCCACGAAGGACTAGCCTCACTATGGGTAGATCCTCACGAAGTAGGCGATCTCCTTGCCCTTACAAACTTCTTGGTTCACTCCACAACACGAAGTAGGAGGCTACCAAGCGATACCTAACCAATCTAGGAGGAACCACCCTCCAAAAGGTAATAGGCTCGGTAATGACGATGAACTCCTTGCTCTTGTGCTTCAAGATGATAGACTCCTCAACACACAATCTCTCCCTCACAGGTTTGTCTTGGTAGAAGAGATGGGATTGGTGGAAAGCAAATGGGGGAGGCTAGAAATCAAGATCCATATGATTGGAGTGGAAGATCTTGACCTCAACACAAGGGTAGGTGGTTCTCTCTCAGAAAATCTGATAGGATAGGTATGGAATAGTCCTGAGTGCTTCACTCTCGAGTAGGTGGTGGTGAAGGGGTATATATAGGCATCCCCAAAAATCCAACCGTTACACACAAAATGATCAACTCGGTGACATCAATGTGTTAATCTCGGTGGTACCGAAGTGATCAAAAGGTGGCAACTTTTGAATCTTGGTGAGACCGATATAGGAAACTCGGTTGCACCGATAAGGTGACCAATGATCAGATTTCCAATCTCGGTGACGCCGATCCAATATTCTCGGTGGGACCGAAAATGTGAATTTGCGTAACAGAAAGTTGGCAACCTAAACTCGGTGGCACCGGTATGGAATCGGTTGCATCGAAGTGGCTAGGGTTTGGCTTGAGTCTGTCTAGGTTTTGGAATTGATGGCACCGAAGTGGGAAAGTTGGTTGCACGGATTTTGAGTGTTGGGTATAGATCAGACTTTGGTGGGAGAGTTTGTGGATGTTTTTGGCGACTATCACTTGTGCACATTTGAGCATATTGTTCACCAACAAAACCTTACCCCCTTTTAATAGTATTGGCTTTCCTATGACTCAAAGTGATTTCCCACAAATATAAAATGTAGAGTCCTCTTGCTTGAAGCTTGGCCAACCTATTTCCTTGCATCTTGGGGTATGTCCATAATCTCATTTTTCCAATCCTCTCTGTAGACTATATCTGAAATACACTAGGTGAAAATATCAGTCCAAGAGACAATATATGTTGTCATGAATTATCAAAAACACCAAGGGAGCATGTTGTGCTTTCACTCTCACTGCCGAGAAGTGAACTTGTGTGTCGAAGACCACGTCTACCTTCGGGTCACGCCTCTCAAGGGAACCAAGCGTTTCCACGTCAAAGGAAAGCTGACACCAAGATACATCGTCCCCTTCAAGATCACCGCAATGCGAGGAGGAGTTGCCTACCAGCTAGAGCTTCCTTCCGAGCTGTCGAATGTGCACAATGTCTTCCATGTGTCACAACTCCGGAAGTGTGTGCAAGTTCCCAACCGCCCCGACCTCTACAAGGACATCAACCATCAAGCGATCGATCTTTAGCCAGACCTCACATATCGTGAGAGGCCAGTTCGCATTTTGGATGAAGCCGAGCACTCCACCCGAAGTCGCACCATCAAGTACTTCAAGGTCCAGTGGAGCAACCACACTGAAGCTGAAGAAACCTCGGAGCGTGAAGATTATCTTAGATCTGAGTTCCCTTATCTTTTTAGCGCTTAGCCTAGGAATCTCGAGGACGAGATTCTTGTAAGGGGGGGAGGTCTGTCACACCTTGTGTTTGTGTCACATTGATATGTGCGGGTTTATAAAATTTGGAGCCAACTAAAACTTTTTCAAAGTGCTTGTGCTTGTTTGCAATGATGTTTGCTTGCTTGATGATTGTGTTATATGGCACTCCTAGATTCTATTCCACTTCATATTCATCTTCCTTGTCCCAAAACTCTTGCCCAATGATCATGACATGTGAATAGTGCCCAAAACTATTTTTATCAAAAAAAGTTAACCAAAAATGATTTATTCAAATTAGGTTTTCAAAACCCCCTGAAATGAGGTTTGCACTTCAAGGCCTCAAATTGGATGGATTACTCTTCCCCAAAGACTTTATCTCAAACCTACTATATGTAATACTTTCCAAAACCACAAAATATTAATTTTAAAGATTATTTTCATATATAATTTAAAGGCTTTTTCTTAAGGCCTGAAATGGTTTTTCCTAGGGAAAAATTATTTAAATGCTTTGAAAATATTTGAATTTTTTTAGAGAAACTCAGTGGACATATATTTTCCATATATATGGGTTTCTACACAAGGGCATGTTCAAACCATGGGCAAAACCCCTCAAAACCCTTTCTGTTCGAATCAAACTTTTGGAATATTTCTATAAGAAATATTCCCAATAAATTCCAGGAAAATTCCAGCAAGTCAACACTATCATAGGTGATGATCTTGCAAAGTGATTCATCAAACCATCCCAAAACCCTTCCTCTCCAGATTCAATGTTGAGCAACTTTACATTGTGAAGTGTCTCCCCTTGACCCCAAACTTTGTGGGCATGCTCAAATGACCAAATAGTGATGCCACACTAAGTGGTGCATCAAGGGTAAAAGCCTAGCATCACTAGATCTAGAGAAACCTGATTCTGTTAATTTATAGGGTTTACCAAGTTTCCATTGTCAACTTTTCCCCCGTGAGCTCAAACTTGGTGAATCATCTCATTTTTACCTAGCCTTTGACCCTGGTAAATATCTCAGTAAGTTGGTAGATTCTTCTTGCCCAAAACCTTATCAAACACCTTATGGTAATATAGTAAAGTTGCTACTTCCACCCCTTCGTCTTTTACCCTTACCCCCAAGTTCTTACCACAACCTCCGGTAAGTGCCTTGCACCTCCAGTAGCTCCCCCCTGGCCAAGACTCCTCGGGTAAGTGGGGTAAAATCCTCATTTTACCCCTTGGACAGGATTTTTCCCTCCCTCTCCCCTAGTCTTCCTTCTCTCCAAAGGAACCCCAGAGCATCCAAGGCCTTTTCCTCTTATCCTAAGGCCCTAGATCCCCTAAGACATAGGTGGCCACGCAGAAGACGTCGTTGGCATGTCGTGGCATGCCAAACACGTGCTCTGGAGCGCGCTACAGTGCCGACAGGCACTGTAGCCATTGGCTACTACATGTCCCCGACCGCTTTGGGCCTCCCCCGTGTGTCACCTAAGTCGCCCTCGGCGTCCATGACACGCTACGTGGTCGCCCCCTCCTCTCTCTCCCACCTCTGACCCCTCTCGCGCGTGCCCGACGCTGCCCGACCGGCAAGCGTGCGAGCTCACAAGCGCAGGCGCTAGACCCCTCCTCCTCCGCTCTCTCTCTCCCTTTCCCTGGGTCTGGACCGCGTCCAGGAACTCCGTGGACTCGAACCGGAGCCCGTCGTGGCCTGTGGCACCAGCCTCGCCCTCGCTGGCGCACCACAGTGCGGTGGACCGGTTCCCCCCTATAAAAAGGGCCTCCCGGACCCCTCTCTCCCTTCTGGTCCCTCTCTCCTCTCCCCTGCTACCTCCCTGAGCCCCCCAGAGAGCCCCCGACGCCCTCGTGCTTGGGATCAACCCGAGGGCCGCCGTGGCCATCTCACCGTCGATCTCCGTGTACAAAGCCTTTCCGGCCCTCCTCTCTCTTTGTTGGTCCTCCCTTGGCATTGTAACGCGATTCCCTTTTCTCCCCGTCCTCTTTGCAGCCTGAAACGGCCCCAGCGACCTCCTCCTGAAGCCTCCTCCGCCATGGGTGCTCGCCTCCGGCCATCTCCGGCTTCCCTCCGACCTTTCCTGGAACGGTGACTCCTCCCCGAGCCCGTTTCCGCCATCGCCTGCCGTCGTGCCCCGTGCCGCTGCCGGTGAGCCTTTCCCCTCTCTGCCCCGAGGTGGGAGAAGGATCCAACAGGTGGGACCCACCTGTCGGCCTTTCCTTCCCTCTCCCCCGCTCTCTCTCTCTCCCCTCGCGTCGCTGATGACCCGGCCCCGCGAGTCAGGTTTGAACGTGACTACGGCAAGGCCAGCTGGCTGGCCAGCTGGGCCGGCCCAGCCTCTAGCCGCCTCTAGCCCAGGTCCCTGTGGCCCTTTCCTTTTATTTTTCTTTTTCTTTTCTATGGGACTTTGCAAAAATCCCACAAAGCCCAATAAAATTTCTATGACAATAATTTTTGCACCTAAATTCCTAGAATAATCCATAGAATTTATTAGTGCCATTTGTAAAAATGTTTGCAAACATTTTATGTAATGTTTTAATTTAAAAATCCCTATTTGGCATTATCTCCCTCTGTTTAATAGATTTTAAAAATGTTTTTCATAACTAAATATTAAACAAACATTTTTGCTATAGTCTCTAGTATTTATCAGAGTAGGGTAGCATTTTTATAGTAGTTTGTGTGCTTTGTTTTTGTGTGTTGCTTATTTTTATCGCTTTTATTCATGACGGTAGATTGCGCAGTTGACGAGGAAGTTGGACCCAAAGACTTCGAAGATCCTGGAGACTTTGTTGAGCCAGGCAAGCAGCCCTTTGACCATGTTAAGAAACCTTTTTCATTGCATGACATATAGCACTCTACTTTTGATATACTTGATCATGTGAAGTAGTGACCCCTCCGGTGGGTTGCTTCCGATACTTTTTCCATTGCCACTTGCATCGTACATGACCCTACCACCTTATGAGGGTTATGCAGGTGGGAGTAGTTAGGATGCTAATAGATGGTACGCAAGTGGGTTGGGTTTGTATGCATGGTGATGGAAAGGAAAGAAATGATAAAGACTTTTTCAAAAAACCCGTTGGGTGCCACTAATGCCCTAGGGAGATGATGATGAGTTGGGTGACCGCTTGAGAAAGAAGTGGTGTGCCGGAACAAGATAAGGGTGTATTTTCGAAAACGAAGGGTTTAAGATTTGTCGACCGTCCCAACCTTACATGCACAACCACGATACCCCTTATGGGACGGGGATTTGTTGATTACTATGGTTGGTGCTAGCAAGGAGCCCGCATTACTAGTGGCAAGAGTGAAGTGGTCACTCTTGAGACGGGGTCGTCCCAGAGTGGAAGGTCATGCACTGTCTTTACAGGCACCGGGCACACCGTTGCGTGCCCTCATGGATGATACGAGTGATGTATATCATGAGGGATGGCACCAACGAGTGGACTCTTTGTTTAGTATCACCATGGGAAAGGCATTGTTTGGGTGCTTACCTCGGGTATGTTATATACCGCGGGTCGTGGATGACACAGAAGTTCCCAAGTCTTGTGGGTAAAGTGTGGAACCTCTGTCGAGTGTAAAACTATTCGAATAGCCGTGTCCACGGTCAAGGACAGTTGGGTGGTGCTGCTTATGCCACGTCCGAATATTTTCATAAAACTTTGTGTGAGTTTGGGTGTGATGGTGACAAAGAGGTCACATGAGCTAAGTCCGATGACCTAGCATGGGAATTGGACTAAGTCCGATGACTTAGCCTGATGAATGAACATAAGGTGTTCAACCCCTACTTATGATGATATCTGTAACTTGTTCATATGGATATCTGCTAATTGGTGATGCATGCTTACTAGTTACTTGACCATGTCATTTGCATTCAAAAATTAGCTTTCCGCAAAATTACCTACTTAGTGCTATATCATGCATCATTATTACCTTGTTCCACAACTTTGGTTGCTTGCGAGTACATTCAAAGTACTCATTGGCTTGCCACTAGTTATTTAATTGGCCAGGCATGGAAGAACAGGAGTATGTTGAGGAGTTCGTTGGTGAAGAACATGCGAACTAGGACGCTTACCAGTCAGAATGCCTGTAGGTTAAGGCAGATGGCATGGGTTCACGCTTTCGATCAACATTTCCGCTTTTAAGTGTTTGGCCCGTGCGGCCCTATCTATGTAAGACTAGACCTTCATGGTCTTTATTTGTGTAATATGCTAAATGTGGATGTAAGACTCTTGTTATTCAGCTTTTGTGTGTTCAGTGAGCATTGATCTCTGGGATCACTGTACACATGCATTCGGTGATCACGACTTATGAGTTGGGGTCCCCACACTTTACTCTTCAATCTTCTTCATGTTCTTTTTGTTCCGCGACCTCCATTGCAAGTCTTTGCACCTCAATTTCAAGCCATCTTTCTTCCGTTTGCACGTTTCTCTCCTCGACCGTCGTCTTTGCCTTCCACCTCTCCTCCTCCATCATCTTGACCTCATAGAATCGAATCAACTTCTCCTCATTTCTTTTGCCCAACAATGCCCACTTCACCTCCACCACCGCAACAAGCTATTCTTTGTATGGTCCAATACCTCCATTATTTGTTTTATCATATTTGTTTTTGCATTTTGCTCCATCATTCTCATTTCCTGGCTATAGTGTATGGACATCGCAATGTCGTCGAGTTCGAGGATGTGTCTTGCACGTCCAATTGTGTCATGAACTCGGACATCTCATTCGGCTTCATTTGCTCACTGCAACAACAACAAATATCATAACAATTAGCATCCCATTATTCATCATTCAATTCCATCGTAAAACAAAAATGGAAAAAATCAAGAAAAAATCTTGCAGGCATTTCATCGAGAGCAGCTTCCTCAACCCTTGTCTCGTCGGAACTCGGCTCCTTGATTATTGTAGGGGGTGAAGGGGTAGTGGCATGACGGTAGTGCATCATGAGAGAGGGAGGGGATCCTGGCGTTGTGGGAGGCCAAGGTGGAGCGGACAAGGTGAATGCCACCTTCCTATTCATCGATGTCACCATCTTGTCTAACTCCTTGTCTGATAGCCGACGGTCCTATTTACCGTCCGTCGGGGCCAAGCTAGGAGCCTGCAGTGATTGGCACCAACATGGAGGATGGGCCGATGATAAGATCCCCTTGACATTGTCATTTCGGGTCACACATGGCGTAATTCACCATCGCAGCGAGGCGTGGACGTTGGTGAGGGTGGTTTATGGTGTGAGGGGTGGGGTGGGGCTCTCCATTTCGCCGTTGATCAGGGAACTTGATGACGGTCGGTTGGGCGAGCGGCGACAACATTGAGATCTCTTGGCATGGAAGTGTTGAGCGGGAGGGAGTTAGGCTCGTCCATGTTTTTCATGAGAATGCCCCTTCCTAAATCAAAAATGGGCTAGGAGCAAAGTTTTGGGGAAGGGGGAGTTATTGCGATGGATATTAAATGATTTGGAGGAAGGACTGGATCGGTGTTAATTCCCCAAATCCATTTTTTGAGGGATGAAAGCACTATGGGAGAAGGGTTAGAGGTGATCTAAGGCCGGTGCACAATACTGAGTGCACAAGTCGAAAACATCACCTGCCATGCATATTCATGGCAATGAACAACTTACGTTGATCACATATATGGGGTATATCTAAACATGTTCATGGGCAACCCGGACCGACGACCCGACACGAGCCTGGCCCGAAAAACCTGGGCTTGGCCAGGCCGAGCTTGTTTCTTGGGTCGGGCTCAGGCTTCATTTTACAACCCGAAAGAATATTCCGGCCAGGCTCGGGCATCCATTTCTCATCTTTTCGGGTTGGGCTCGGGCTTCATTTTACTGCTCGGGAGAATATTCGGGTTGGGCTCAGGCTTCCATTTCTCATCTTTTCAGGCCGGGCTCGGGCTTCATTTTACAGCTCGGAAGAATATTCGGGTTGGGCTCGGGCTTCCATTTCTCATCTTTTAGGGCCAGGCTTTTGGGCTTTGGGCCGGGCTTACACATGCATAGAAAAAATCATCTGCGCCATCCTTTCGGGCTTGCATTCGGGTCAGGCTCGGGCTTGGGATTTTTGCTTCGGGCTTTCTAAAGCGCAACCCGAAACCTGGCCCAGCCCGGGGTATGATCAGGTTTATGTATATCTAGTCAAAAGCGAGGATGTGATGGAGGTACGAGGACCGCATAAACGATGCTCACACATAAGTGACGATCAAGGAGATGATATTAATCCAATTTTAGCATCCTTGAGGTGCGTAAAAGTCATTCCTCAATCATCTTATAATATCGGGAAAGGTTGTGAGTGATGGTGTTTCTAGAAAATGGACTAATATTAAATCTAGCAGAGTTGCCATATGTGCGGTCACAATATGGAATATGGAACATGATCCATATGTATTTGGACGTCGTGACACTATGCGCAAGCACATAGTTTTCATATGTGCCCTCCATATCTTTTCTATTCTTTTATGATTGTTTGTTGCATCTACTAAAAAAGGCACACTCAATTTGAGTGATTAAAACCCTTATTTAAGACAATATTGCATTATAAAGTGATTACATAGGGGTATGAAAGTCTCTTAGCGACAATCTTTAGTAAACAAATAAATTGTTACTACATAGGATAACCACTAGTTGCTCCTCACTTCCACGATGGTGAATGCAGTGCATGGGGCACATGCATATGTGACGAGTCGTGTCGTCCTCTACGCGTGTCGGCGAGACAATCCGATGACCTCTTATTCATCCCATTTCCATCGGCAATCATCGAGGGGGGGAAGGCCGCATATGTCATGATCCGTCACGGTCCATGACACCATCTCTATGTTGAATTTGTGCCATCTAATGTGCTCCCTCTCCTACACCAAGTATGTCTGCTACCTCTTGTAATGGAGCCAGAACACCATGGACCCTCTCGGCCTGCAATAGCTTCCCAGTGTTGGTATGCTCAACAATTTTGTCGGGTAGGGTGGCCGAGGCGTAAGCCTCATAGTGCTCGTCACATGCCTCCATAAAAGTGAGTCTAAGAGGAGCATGCATTGGCTGATATGAGCTTCATGAGTGAGCTCCCTCCTACTGACGCGGGATCATCTCGTAACTGACAGATGACTCGAACTCGATGATGTGTCTTTTTATCCCATCTCGTCCATTCATTATGGACGAGATCCTCCTTTGTGTCCTCCTTCATGTAAAAGTGATCATCCCCTCCTCTCGGTGATGAGGTCCTCCTCCTCTGTCGTTGCCTCATCCATGATCCACTCCTCCTCCATCGAGACTAGGACCATATCAGAGTCTCGCGTGCACCCATGGATTCCCCCATGAGACGGTCCATGGTAACTAACTCTGGCCCATCCTCTGTTCTTGCTCTCTATATAGTATCAAGATTTCCGAGCTCTTACCACACTTCTTCTTCAAGATTTCCCAGCTATATCATATCAAAATAGCAGTGTACTATATGGAAATAAACTACCAAAGTAGTCTTGGATAAGAAGGATGAGATTTTTATTTCCTTCCACAAATCAATTATTTTATCATCAGTGTTTTTATTAGGTTCCTTCTTCATCTAACGAGGAAAAATGGTGGAAGCATGTGGTGGTATGGTCACCACACCACAACCATATGACCCTTTCCATCTAAGCCCAATAAATTCCATCTTGTTTGGGAAGATTTTCAACATAAAAAGCTAGCACTTTCTGCTCCAATCTCACTTCGATTGTCAATGGTGTTTTCATAAGATCATCAAGTTCCTTTTGTGCTTTCCTAAGGCGACTGTGAGGTTCTTTATGAACTCGTCGGTCCCAAGTGTGCAGGTCCTTATGGACCACATCAAGCTTCTCTTTGTATGTAGGGCATATGCCCTATTGGGCTGCCTTTTTCCAAGCTATTTCAGGATTTCTTCCATGGTCTCCTCCGCGTGCTAACCATCTTGCCTCTAATCTTTTCGCCTGAAGGGTCTAATATCATCCCAATAGTGTTTCCTCAACTTGCAACCGTGACTGGTGGTGAGGAGCACTTTCATGTTTTTCGCACGAGAACGGAACATCGTTAAAACCCGTTGTTACAATCCATCCCAAGCTTGACTGAGCATGTAAGTTCCGTAGTATGTGTTGGGGAACGATGCATGGGAAACAAAAAAATTCCTACACACACGCATGATCTATCCATGGTGATGAGCATCTACAAGAGGGAGAGTGGATCTACATACCCTTGTAGATCGCTAAGCGGGAAGCGTTAAGAAACACGGTTGGTGTAGTCGAATGTCTTCGCGATACAAATTGCCGAGATCCCGCGATCTCATCACGATCCGTCCCGCGATCCAATCACTATCCGTCCCGCGAACTCATCACGATCCGTCTCGCGATCTTGATCACGATCCGTCTCGCGATCTTGATCACTCTTGTATCCCTTGATAGACTCATGGCAAGGCACACACAGGTGCGGTACACAACATGGCATAATATAGAGCCTATGGCTAAGGCATAGGGGACGACATTCGTCCTTTCTCTTTCTTCTTCCGTTGTCGAGCTTTGAGTCTCACTCAACTTCACACCTTACAAATCAGGCGAGAACTCTTTCTCTGGCTGATCCATTTTGAACTCTTTCAAAATCTTGTCAAGGTATGTACTCATTGAAAGTCTCATCAAGCATCTTGATCTATCTCTGTAGATCTTGATGCTCAACAATTAGGTAGCTTTATCCAGGTCTTCCTTTGAAAAACTCTTTTCAAACAACCGTTTATGCTTTCCAGAAATTCTATATCATTTCTGATCAAAAATATGCCAACCACATATGCTTACCAGAAACTCTATAGTTCTCCCACTCACTTTATTGTAAATACAAGTTTCTCATAAACTTTTTATAGACTCAAAAACTTTGATCACCTCATCAAAGTGTATATTCCAACTCCGAGATGCTTGCTTCAGTTCATAGAAGGATCAATGAAGCTTGCACACCTTTTAGCATCCTTAGGACTGACAAAACCTTCTAGTTGTATCTCATACAACCTTTCCTTAAGGAAGGAAACGATGTTTTGGCATCCATCTGCCAGATTTCATAATTGAAAAATGGAGCAACTGCTAACATAATTCCAACAGACTTTAGCATCGCTACGAGTGAGAAAGTCTCATCGTAGTCAACTCCTTGAACATGCCGAAAACTTCTTTGCAACAAGTCGAGCTTTATAAACGGTGACATTCACCATCAATGTCTGTCTTCATTTTAAAGATCCATTTGTACTCAACGACCTGCCGTCCAACGAGCAAGTCCACCAAAGTCTATAGTTGGTTTTCATACATGGGTCCTTTCTCGGATTTCATGGCCTCTAACCATTTTTCGGAATCCAGGCCCAGCATCGCTTCTCCATAGCTCGTAGGTTCATCGTTGTCCAACAACATGACCTCCAAGACAGGGTTTTCATACCGCTCAGGAGCAGTACACATCCTTGTCGACCTATGAGGTTTGATAGTAACTTGGTCCGAAGCTTCATGATCATCATCATTTACTTCCTCTTCAATTGACGTAGGTTCCACAGAAACATCTTTCTGCGCTGCGCTACTCTCTGGTTGAAACAAAGGTTCAACAACCTCATCAAGTTCTATTTTCCTCCCACTCAGTTCTTTCGAGAGAAACTTTTTCTCGGGAAAGGACCCGTTTTAGCAACAAACACTTTATGCTTGGATCTGAGATAGAAGGTTCACCCAACTGTTCTTAGGGTATTCTATGAAGATGCATTTGTCCGCTTTGGGTTCGTGCTTATTAGGTGAAAACATTTTCCACGCAAGCGTCGCAGCCCCAAACATTAAGAAATGACAGCTTAGGTTTCTATCAAACCATAATTCACGGTGTCATCTCAATGGATTTAGATGGTGCCCTATGTAAAGTGAATGTATTTGTCTCTAATGCATAACCCCAAAATTATAGTAGCAAAACGCTAAGAGACATCATAGTACGCACCATATCCAATAGAGCACGACTATGACGTTTGGACACACCATCACGCTATGGTGTTCCAGGTGGCGTGTGTTGTGAAACAACTTTCACATTGTCTAAAGTTGTATGCCAAACTCGTAACTCAGATATTCACCTCCACGATCATATCACGGACATTTTTATCTTCTTGTCACGATGATCTTAAACTTCACTCTGAATTTTCTTGAACTTTTCAAACGATTCAGACTTGTGTTTCATTAAGTAAATATACACTATATCTACTCAAATCATCAGCGAAGGTAAGAAAATAATGATATCCACCACACGCTACAAGACTCATTGGATTGCATACATCAACATGTATCATTTCCAATAAATCACTTGCCCGCTCCATCAATCCGGAAAACGGGGTCCTTAGTCATCTTGCCCAAGAGGCATGGTTCGCATGTCTCAACCGATTCGAAATTGAATGAGTCCAAAGATCCATAAGCATGGAGTTTCTTCATGCGCTTTATACCGATATGACATTTAGCGGTAGTGCCACAAGTATGTGGTACTATCATTATTAATTTTGTATCTTTTGGCCTCAATGTTATGAACATGTGTATTACTACGATCAAGATTCAACAAACCATTCTCACTGGGTGCATGACCATTGAAGGTATCATTCATGTAAACAGAATAACCATTATTCTCTAACTTAAATGAATAATCATGTTGCAATAAACACGATTTAATCACGTTCATGCTCAACGCAAAACACCAAATAACATTTATTTAGGTTCGTCACTAATCCCGAAGGTAGAGAGAGCGTGCGATGTTGATCACATCAACCTTGGAAACATTTCCAACACACATCGTCACCTCACCCTTAGCTAGTTTTCCGTTTATTCCGTAGGTTTTATTTCGAGTTACTAACATTTAGCAACCGAACCGGTATCTAATACCCAGGTGCTACTAGGAGTACTCGCAAGGTACACATCATTAATACGTATATCAAATATACTTCTATCGACGTTGCTAGCCTTCTTATCTACCAAGTATCTAGGGTTGTTCCGCTTCAGCGACCACTCTCCTCATAATCGAAGCACTTAGTCTCGGGTTTGGGTTCAACTTTGGGTTGCTTCACTGGAGCAGCAACTGACTTGCTATCCATGAAGTTTCCCTCCTTGCTCTTGTCCTTCTCGAAACTAGTGGTTTGACTAACCATCAACACTTGACGCTCCTTCCTGATTTCTACCTTCGCGGTGTCAAACATCGCGAACAGCTTAGGGATCAATATTTCTATCCCTGGCATTTTATAGTTCATCACCAAGTTCTAGTAGCTTAGTGACAGTGACTTGGAGAACTATATCAATCACTATCTTATCTGGAAGATCAACTCCCACTCGATTCAAGCAATTGTAGCACCCAGACTTGGAGTTCTTCGGTAGTGCGACGGCGTTGCGGTGGTGGTGGTGGAGCTATTCCAGCAGGGCTTCGTCTAAGCACCACTGAAAACCGATCTAGAGGAGAAACTGCGATCTAGAGGAGAGGTAGCACGTGGCTATTAGGGTTAGCTTTTTCCTCTAAATCCTCTAGTATATATCGGGGTTGTCGTGCCCACCATGCTTCTACTACTATTGCTACCGTTTAGCGATAAAGTAAAGCATTACATAGTGCTTAATGATTGACACGCAGGTCATACAATAATTAAAGACAACCCTATGGCTCCTGCCGGTTGCCGTACTCATCGACATGCAAGTCGTGATATTCTATACAACACATGATCATCTCATACATCACATATATCACATCATGTAATTGGCCATATCACATCACAACATACCCTGCAAAAACAAGTTAGACGTCCTCTAATTGTTGTTGCATGTTTTACGTGGCTGCTATGGGTATCTAGCAATAACAATTCTCACCTACGCATAAACCACAATGGTGATACATAAGTTGCTTTTCAACCTTCTCAAGGACCGCCTTAGTCGAATCTGATCCAACTAAAGTAGGAGAAACAGACACACGTCAGCCATTTTTGTGCAACGAAGTTACACGTCAGTCGATGGAACCGGTCTCTCGTTAGCGTACGAGTAAGGTTGGTCCGGGCCGCTTCATCCCACAATACCGCTGAACCAAAACACGACCAAGGGAGGAAGCAATCTAAGCATCAACACCCACAAACTCTTTGTGTTCTACTCGAGATCTCATCTACACATAGACCTAGCTCATGATGCCACTATTGGGGAATGTTGCATGGGAACAAAAAAAACTCCAACGCATACGCAAGATCTATCCATGGTGATGAGCATCTACGAGAGAGAGAGTGGATCTACATACCCTTGTAGATCGCTAAGCGGGAAGCGTTAAGAAACGCGGTTGGTGTAGTCGAACGTCTTCGCGATCCAAATTGCCGAGCATCCCGCGATCTCATCAAGATCCTTCCCGTGATCCAATCACGATCCGTCCCGAGAACTCATCACGATCCGTCCCGCAATCTCATCATGATCCGTCCCGCGATCTTGATCACGGTCCTTCTGATCTAGCGCCGAACGGACGACACCTCCGCGTTCAGCACACGTACAGCTCGATGATGATCTCCGCCTTCTTGATCCAACAAGAGGGATCGGAGAGGTAGATGAGTTCTTCGGTAGCGCGACGGCGTTGCGGCGGTGGTGGTGGAGCTATTCCAGCAGGGCTTCGTCTAAGCACCACTGAAAACCGATCTAGAGGAGAAACTGCGATCTAGAGGAGAGGTAGCACGTGGCTATTAGGGTTAGCTTTTTCCTCTAAATCCTCTAGTATATATATGAGGGAGGGAGGGGAGGAGGAAGCCTCAAACCCTCAAGGTTTGGTCGAAATTGGAGGTGGAGGAGTCCTACTCCAATCCTATTAGGAGTAGGATTCCTCCTTTCCACTTGGAAACTCTTTCCACCTCTCCACCTTTGGATTTTTTCCTTGTCAAACCACTCCAGCCGCATGGGAACTTAGAGGAGGCTTCGTCCAGCCCACCAGGGGCTGGTTTACCTCCTCCCACATCCCATGTAGCCTCTTGGGTCGAAATACCTTCCCCGATGGTCCCCCGGTACACTACCGGCACTCCCGGTACACTACCGATGAGCCCGAAACTTTTCTGGCGACCAAAACAGGACTTCCTATATATCAATCTTTACCTCCGGACCATTCTGGAGCTCCTCGTGACGTTCAGGATCTCATCCAGGACTCTTAATAACCTTCGGTCCCCACCATACATAACTCTATACTACTGAAACGTCACCAAACCTTAAGTGTGCAGACCCTGTGGGTTCGAGAACTATGTAGACATGACCGAGACACCTCTACAGTCAATAACCAATAGCGGGACCTGGATGCCCATATTGGTTCCTACATATTCTACGAAGATCTTTATCGGTCGAACCTCTGTGTCAAGGATTCAATTAATCCCGTATGTTGTTCCCTTTGTTCTTCGGTATGTTACTTGCCCGAGATTCGATCGTCGATATCTCCATACCTAGTTCAACCTCGTTACCGGCAAGTCTCTTTACTCGTTTCCGTAATACAAGATTCCGTGGCTAACACTTAGTCACATTGCTTGCAAGGCTTATTGTGATGTTGTATTACCGAGTGGGCCCTGAGATACCTCTCCGTCACACGGAGTAACAAATCCCACTCTTGATCCATGCCAACCCAACAGACACCCTCGGAGATACCTATAGAGTACCTTTATAGTCACCCAGTTATGTTGCGACGTTTGATACATACAAGGTACTCCTTCGGTGTCAGTGAGTTGCATGATCTCATGGTCATAGGAACAGATACTTGACATGCAGAAAACAGTAGCAATAAACTGACACGATCATATGCTACGTTTGTAGTTTGGGTCTTGTCCATCACATCATTCTCTTAATGATGTGATCCCGTTATCAAATGACATCACATGTCAATGGCTAGAAAATCTTGACCATCTTTGACCAACGAGCTAGTTCACTTGAGGCATACTAGGGACAAAGTGTCTTCTATTTACCCACACATGTAATGTGTTTCCAATCAATACAATTATAGCATGGATAATAAACGATTATCATGAACAAGAAAAATATAATAATAAACATTTTATTTATTGCCTCTAAGGCATATTTCCAACAGTATGTGATATGTATGATCCTTGTTGTCCCAACTAGGTCGACCATACAACCCAGTATTGGAGATGAACCGGATTTTGAGGGGTAGGAGATACTACTACGTGCTAGCGAGAATTTGAAGATGATACGGATTCAAGCGCAGGATGGTTGGCTCGAATGGTTCAAAAGCCTTTCTTTTTTGGGAGGCATCCCACATGGTATGGTCTTTTTCCTAATAATTGACTTAAGTGACGTGCAGCCATCACAATGAAAAAGTGCATGCCACATTTAACCCTGCAAAATGAAGAAATACCATGCAAGCAATATTCCACATTTAAAACTCGCTATGCAACAATTTTATTAGGTATAACTGTACAAAACCCCATTAGTTGTAGAAAACACATGGGAAAACGAGTTGCAACACAACCAACATACGAAGAGTGTATGCGTGGATATATGAACGCTTGGGTATGTACCGTGTTAAAAAAAACATATGAAATGAGTCAATAACTTGTGCAATATCAGATAAGTTGAAACACCACATGCAAAAGGGAAAGGGGAGATGATCACTATCCAAACTACTTTTTTTTTTTTGAGATATGACCAGGATCCAAACATACATCCAGACTCCGCCTCGTGATTTTCAGTAGCCCACAAGGCCCATGGCGTCCGGCCGTATCATCGTCCCCTTTCCCTTCCCCACCCCCCTCCGATCTCCATCAACCGGAGCCGCCGTGCTTCCTCCTTCCGCCTGCACAAGCTTCGACCCCGGCGGCCGGTCGCGGCGCGTCGCCAACTCCCCCGCCCTTTGCCCCGCTGCTCAGGTCAGGCCTTCGCACTCGCCAGTCCAAGGCTTCCCGTCACATCGTTCCCCGCTCGGCCTTCAATCCGCCCTCTTTTCCCCTTCGCTAAACCCCAGTGGCTGCGGCGCAGCGGCGACTCTGATGACCACCCGTATGTGCAGGCACCTTCTCCCCAGTCTAGCACAGGGAGGGGGCAATGGAAGGACCGTCTGATGGCCAGGTGATTCCAGTCTCCGATGACCCTTACCTCAACAGCTCGGCCGCATCCGCGGACGCCGCCGGTGACAGCGGCTCGCAGCATGTTTCAACGCTCCGGAAGCTTCTGTTCCGGAGGATGCTGGTCGGGGTGAACGACGGCCGCTACTTCCTGGGGCTGTTCCACTGCGTCGACAAGCAGGGGAACATAATCCTGCAGGACGCGGTGGAGTACCGCAGCGCGCGCCGTTCTTCTCCCTCGGCTCCCAAGGAGGAGCGCTGCCTCGGGATCATCCTCATCCCGGCGTCCTGCCGCTCCTCCTGCCATGTCGACTGCTTCATCGAAGAGCAGATGGCCCTGCTGTCCCTGAGCAACTGAAGGGCGTTTCTGAATTCTTACCTCTGGTTTCTCAAGCTATGTAGCTTAGCTGAATCCGTGTCTGGAGCAACTGAACTTTACCTGTAACCAAATTCTGTCATATTGGAGCCCCCCTGCATATCTTTTTCTTATTTCAGCTGGAAGCTGGTACTCCTGCTTAAATCTTCTGTCGGTGTCACTGGCTGTGAATTATTCGATCATCAAGTGAGTGATGCTTCTGATTTCATTTCCTGGTTTCTCAGGCTTGGTAGCTTAGACGAACCTGTGTCTGGAAACCTCCTTAGTGCGAATTACTCCCTCTGTAAACAAATATAAAAGCGTTTAGATTACTAAAGTAGTGTTCTAAATGCTCTTATATTAGTTTACGGAGGGAGTACTTATTATTTATCAAATTCTGTCATATTGGAGTTTCCCTGCATATTTTTTGTTATTTCACACGGAAGGTGATATTCATATTTCAGTTCAGCTCCAGAGAGAGAGAGAGAGAGAGAGAGAGAGAGAGAGATGCTAGTCCTGCTTAAATCTGGCTGTGAATTCATCAATCACCAAGATGTCCCTGCTGTCCCTGAGCAAGTGAATGATGCTTCTGATTTCTCAAGCTATATACGAGTAGCTTAGAGGGATCTGTGCCTGGAGACCTTGTAATCATTCTGCCATATTGGAGTTGCCCTGCATTTTTTTTTTTGTTATTTCAGCCAGAAGCTGGTATTCATATTTCAGTTCCATGGGAATAAAAGTGCCACCCCTTAAATCTTCCTCCATCAATCAGTGTCACTGGCTTTGAGTTGTTCAATCAACAGGATTCTGTACATAAATTCAGTAACTGATGGCATACAGGCTCATACCATATCTTCCGTAAAGTGATCAGGTGAAATTACTCTGGCTGATGCAATCCTGATGCATACAGGATTGCACAACACAGACAAAGAAATTGTTTTGATCTTTTATGTAAATACTCCCTCCATCCCAAAATTCTTGTCTTAGGTTTGTCTAGAAATGGATGTCTCTAAATAGTAAAACGTGACTAGATACATTCATATCTAAGCAAATCTAAGACAAGAATTTTGGGACGGAGGGAGTAGTATTTTTAGTTGATTTTTCATTCCTCTGCAGTGAAGGTTCGTGATAACTGGCAAAATGCCCATGGTGGATCCAATTCTAACAGTAATCACACCGGTTAAACTAGTGCCCTAAAAAAGAACAAATGAGAAACAACAGCCAAGGAATACTTGTATAATTGTATTAGTCTCTCAGAGCTGCTTAGCTGTAATAATACATGAATCAGACAATAGCAGCCAGGTAAAAATAGCAGTATACAGTGTTTACTTTCCCCATCCGATCACAATTTCCACTCTCCAATGAACAGCTAATGGATACATGTGCCGTCGAGCCACTTCAGAGAAGGGCTGAGTGTCGTCACAACAGTCGCCAAGCTATCCTTGTCAGCAACCGCATTTCCCTTGATGTCAAGCTGCACCAGGTTCACGGATTTGAAGAAGAGTATGGCGTCCCAGAACTCCTCCACGTTGACGTTTTTCTTTCGGCACTCCTCGAAGGCTTCACATTGTTCGACTTTGTGTGGAAACGGAGATGAGCACATATACCGTGTTGTGTCGATCGGGTGAGCTCCGATCTCGTTGAAAGATAAATCTAACGCTTTCAAAGAAACAATCTTCGTCAGGGGTTCCAGTGACGTGAAACTGCTGAGCTGGTTATTGCTGATGTTCAGGCACACAAGCTGCTGCAAGGCCTCCAAACCTGAAAAGGTCAAGAATTTAGTTTCTTGTAGACATAGCACCGTGAAGCTTATTCATCAGATACCAGCTTCTAACTCGAGCAATTCATCTTTGGCGGTAGCTATTAGCTTAATGCAACTGTAAATTGTGTTTGCCTTCCAGGTGCCATAGTACCACTACACTGATAAATATGAAAAATGCCCCTAAAGTACAGACTAGAGTTATAAGATATTAAGATCTGACCTTCAATGGATCTGAGCTTGTTATGGCTTAGGTCCAGCATTTGAACCCACAACATGCGTTCAGTAAATCCAATGCGTGTTAACGACAATCTGCAAAGTTGCACATGGTTCAATGGAGCTGAATTTGATATAACTTGGACTGAACAGTACTTCATGAAAGTCTCCATGTCACATGTTAGCTGCAACAAAAGGAAAAGTTAGATAGCTACAAAATAAGATTCATTATAAACGATATAAACATGAAGGGACCATCTTTGACTGCAAAATGCGAACTAATCAAACTCCACCATTTCCGTTGACACTATTATCTTTCTAACTTGATTGACCATAGTCCCAAAAGGTGTTGCAAATATCACATGGTTAATTCAAATTTTAATAAGCTCAAAGTATCACCAGATCAAGTGCGAATTAGTTTATGCAGATTATTATAATATACATTGATTAATTGGGTTTAGCAGAATACGGTTACTAAAGGTGCAATTTGCACTCATTTAACATTACAGCCTCATTATTATAAGTGCGAAAAGGGAAAGGCCTCAACTACATGTGGGATAAAAGAACTCATAAACAACAATGAATCTAAAATTTTCAAAATGATGAAATGAATGTTTTTAGGTGCATGATTCCACAAATATTAGAAGCTTCCATTTTTTTTCCAAGTAAGCTGAGCAATACTAAATTATCTAGATCTTCCATTGAACAAACTGTGTTCAAACATTTTCCATGTTACCTGATCCATTAGGACTAAGCTTCGCTCATCTTCGTAATACCTTTTATGAGAAGGATCCAAATTAATCAAGTCACTGAAGAACCCTAGTGCCTCTTCGCAATATCCCTTCCTTTCAATCAAAGAACTTCCGCGGGATTTTATTGCAGCGCAAGCAAGCAATAGCCGTGCCAGTGTCAACTTGGCAAATTTACTGTGGAAGAGGGTATAATGTGAAAATGGATGTCAAATGCATTAATCAGCTGATGAAAAAGGTAATGTAGAGCCTAACCTATTCTCATCAGGTAAATCTCTGAAAAGGTCGATTTCATCAGATAGTCTTTCCAAATTCCATCTTGACTCCTCTTGAACCAAGGCACTGGTGATATTTAGTTGATCAAAAGCAACACAACTGGGTTTCCTATGAGACTGGAATGATTCTGAGCTACTCCAGGAGATTGGGTCATGAAACAAATCGATATCATGTGCTTCGTCATTATTGTTGCCCAGTTCAATGGTAAATGTAAAATGTACAGGGCAATTGCAGTGAGAGCCACTTCTTGACATGATATCATCTGAGCAGGGTATGCTTACTTCAACAGAAAATTGCTGTGAGGTGCTACAATCTTTGTTTCTAATTTCAAGAGATGTGGCCCAACAATTAGAATACCCGGAGTCGGTTATCACGAGGGGCCTCCACTGAAGATCCTTATCAAACACAAAATCAGAATTTAACTTCACATTTGATGGATTTAATCCTTTGACGGGATCATTGAAATAAAGCACAATGGGTATAATCCCTTCCTTCAGAGAGTAACAACAAATGGAGCTTAGGGAAGAGACCATGTTCTGGTCCTCATTTTCCCTGGTCGGAAATAAACTGAGCTTTGCACCATTAGAAGGCCAAGATGAAATCAGCTGTGGGTTATCAGGGGTAGATGTCTGAGCTAAAAGCCAGAGGTGATAGAACCATCCACTTTGATCACCAGGGTCTGTAAAAAGTGCCTGGATCACAAGTTCAAACTCCTCTGAGAAGATCTTCTGCTTTGACTCAAAACCTTCACTTCGTTGGATTAGCAGATTGGACAGAAGTATACTGCAATACACCACGTGCGATATAGTAGCACGCAACGAAACATATCATAAAAGGTAATCATCAAAACTAGTAAACAGAGGTAATTCTACAATATGAAATAACCAAGGTTGAGATAATACAATGTACACATTACTTAAAACGTGCAAAACTAGTTAAACAGAGTAAGCATCTTCAATTCAGCCTGGATCATAAGAAACTACGTCCTCGGGTTATCCTTTGCTATTTTACATCATACTGACTGAAATTTCTATGGAACAAATATCAGTCTAGTTGCCAATACAGTTGTGCATCTCTCACTACAGGGAAAAAATTATTAAGGGTAGCTTAAGTTGATAAATTATCATCCAGGCACCAAATGGAATTGTGGGAAGAACATCTAGATCAGAACAATTACATACCTACGATTATGCCATGCTGAGTAATTACTGAAATTTTCACCGATCTTATCCATTGTGTACTGAAGCTCTTTCTCGTCTGGCACCCCCATAAATTTTGCAAGGAACCTGTGAAGGGTGGAAATCAGTCCAAGCGCCATCTTAGCATTAACTGCTAACAAAAATATTTTTACCTGCGGTAATTCCATCCGTGGAAATTCCTCGCATCCACCTTTAACAGTTTATCCAAGAGGCTGTATTCACGCTTGAAATCCACAGGGGCAAGCTTTTTATTCAACAACCACTTGCGATGATACCACGCTCCATAGGACTTTGGGTTCTGCCTCAGAGCAAGCTCCACCTTCAAAATTTCAAATTACACAACTGATCATCAAGCAATCTGAGTATCTGACCACTCGAACTTGAAACGACTATAGCACAAAACATAGGACAATCGGATACAATGTTCAGCCCGATGGATCAGAGCTTACCACTCTGAGCTCGGCATCGACAGAAGACTTGATGGCCTCTGGATCAGAGAGCTCCTTGAGATTGTGCTGCAGCGCGAGCTTCCTGTAGTTCCACGCCGTGTAGGCCTCCGGATTTATCTCGAGAAGCTTGAAGCTCAGCCCCAGCGCCTCCTCGGTGTACCTACATACCACATAAACCCGGAAAGGTTGGCTCATCATTGTGGTACTAAGCAGCTTGGCAAAAATCCGGATCTTGCATCTTATGCTGCATTCGCTCCCTCGTGCTGATGATGAGGAAACAAACGGCGAAATCTACAGCAGCGGACAAGAGCACCTAATCTCCCCTGGCGGCGGAGGGGTAAGCAGCTCGTCGGAGTTCGAGCTCGCGAGAGATTCGGGAGGTTGCGGGGCGGAGCCCTAGACCCTAAAGTGGGGAAGAGGAGCGGGAGGAGGAGGCTTACGTGCAGGTGTGGTGGTTGTGGAGGACCTGCACCTGGAGTTCTCGGAGCTTGGCGGCCTTCGCCGCCGCCGCCGCGTCGTCCTCCGGCTTTTTCGGCTGGCGAGGCTGGCCATGCATCTCGTTTCTTCTCCGGTGACGGCTGACGGGCTGAGGTCGCGGGAAGTTGGATCTCGAGCAGAGAAGTCCTACAGGCTAAACCGCTACAGTGGGGTAAACGGGTTTTACATATACGCCCTTCCCATCATCTGTAATTATAATCCGGTTTCTTTCAAAAAAAAATTGTAATCCGGTGATGTGATTGCATAGCAGGCTAGCAGCCGCCATAAAACCTTGATCCCAAACCGAAAGTACCCTTATGAGCTTGAGCTCAAATTAGCTCGAATGAATAGTAAAATAAAAGCAATTAGAACAGAAAATCTGAAATTAAATTTGTTTGTGATAAAGTTTGACAAATATTCTAAGTGTTTGCAAATTTTTATCATGAAATCAAAATGGCAGTTGTGGTCAAAAAAATCAATGCTTCAAAATGCTTTCAAAAGTAGCATTTTCGGAGCATTCATTTTTTTGTCAACCCTTCCACAAATGTGACATCATGATGAAAAATTGCAAGCACTTAGAAAAGTTGTCCACGTTTATCACAAAATAATAATCAAAAGTTTTTTTTACCGTTCATCCGAGCTCATTTGAGCTCGAGCTAGATACTCTGTGTCCATCCCAAACCCCCTTTCATTAAATTTAAAAGATATGAAAATTTGTGAAAATACACCTTGGGACATGGTGTCAGGTGGGGTCCATATCTTCACCGTTCAATCCTTGCTTGCCGCCATGTCCCGAAAATCCACGCCGTAAAAATTGGTTTAACTAAAATTTCTACAAAAATTCACATTTAATATATGCGCACTACACACCTATAAAATTTCATAAAAAATATGCCTTTGTGGGCTAAAAGAGAGACAAGCATATGGATCTAATAGATTTAATGCTTGTCTCATTTTTAGCCCATAAAAGGCATATTTCTTTTCTATTGGAGATCTAAAGAAATGTTACAAATAAACAAAAATATATTTATGAATGAAAACTATACAGGTATCTATAACTTCAAAATATTATTATTATTATTATTTTCAAAAATCCGGACTCCAAACTATCGCACTCTTGTAAATACTTTCAACTTGGAAAATCCACCAAACTTACTATTTGATATAGGGACATGACTTGCATGTGAATAGTTTACACCGAATCCGAGAGGATGAGTGACCAAAAGATGTTTAAGAAGCAGAGGTATAAGGATGAGGCTATCGAACGATTGCCACCACCATGGGCTCACCAATGCCGAAGAGGTTACATCGGCACCTCATGAGTTTGGCAAAATATATCGATTAAGGGTTTCTTTGGTTAGTGTCTTGCGCTCCATGCCCCCAAAAAATGGTGTCTGGTTTTGTTGGGGAACGTTGCATGAGAAACAAAAAAATTCCTAGGCACACGCAAGATCTATTCATGGTGATGAGCATCTACGAGAGGGAGAGTGGATCTATATACCCTTGTAGATCGCTAAGCGGGAAGCGTTAAGAAACGCGGTTGGTGTAGTCGAACGTCTTCGCGATTCAAATCGCCAAGCATCCCGCGATCTCATCACGATCCGACCCGCGATCCAATCACGATCCGTCCTGCGAACTCATCATGATCCGTCCCGCGATCACATCACGATCCGTCTCGCGATCTTGATCACGGTCCTTCCGATCTAGCGCCGAACAGACGGCACCTCCGCGTTCAGCACACGTACAGCTCGATGACGATCTCCGCCTTCTTGATCCAGTAAGAGGGAGCGAAGAGGTAGATGGGTTCTCTAGCAGCGCGACGACATTGCGGCGATGATGGTGGAGCTATTCTAGTAGGGCTTCGTCTAAGCACCGCTGAAAACCGATCTAGAGGAGAAACCGCGATCTATAGGTGAGGTAGCACGTGGCTATTAGGGTTAGCTTTTTCCTCTAAATCCTCTAGTATATATAGGAGGGAGGGAGGGGAGGAGGTAGCCTCAAACCCTCAAGGTTTGGTCGAAAATGGAGGTGGAGGAGTCCTACTCCAATCCTATTAGGAGTAGGATTCCTCCTTTCCACTTGGAAACTCTTTCCACCTCTCCACCTTTGGATTTTTTTTTCTCAAACCACTCCAGACGCATGGGCCCTTAGAGGAGGCTTCGGCAAGCCCACCAGGGGCTGGTTTACCTCCTCCCACAGCCCATGTAGCCTCTTGGGTCGAAATAGCTCTCCGGATGGTCCCCGGTACACTACCGGCACTCCCGGTACACTACCGATGAGCCCGAAACTTTTCCGGCGACCAAAACAGGACTTCCTGTATATCAATCTTTACCTCCGGACCATTCCGGAGCTCCTCGTGATGTCCGGGATCTCATCTGGGACTCCGAACAACCTTCGGTCACCACCATACATAACTCTATACTACCGAAACGTTATCGAACCTTAAGTGTGCAGACCATGCGGGTTCGAGAACTATGTAGACATGACCGAGACACCTCTACAGTCAATAACCAATAGCAGGACCTGGATGCCCATATTGGTTCCTACATATTCTACGAAGATCTTTATCGGTCGAACCTCTAGGTCAAGGATTCAGTTAATCCCGTATGATGTTCCCTTTGTTCTTCGGTATGTTACTTGCCCGAGATTCGATCGTCGGTATCTCCATACCTAGTTCAACCTCGTTACCGACAAGTCTCTTTACTCGTTCCGTAATACAAGATCCCGTAACTAACACTTAGTCACATTGCTTGCAAGGCTTATTGTGATGTTGTATTACCGAGTGGGCCCTGAGATACCTCTCCGTCACACGGAGTAACAAATCCCAGTCTTGATCCATGCCAACCCAACAGACACCCTCAGAGATACCTGTAGAGCACCTTTATAGTCATCCAGTCATGTTGCAACGTTTGATACACACAAGGTACTCGTCCGGTGTCAGTGAGTTGCATGATCTCATGGTCATAGGAACAAATACTTGACATGCAGAACACAGTAGCAATAAACTGACACGATCATATGCTACGTTTATAGTTTGGGTCTTGTCCATCACATCATTCTCCTAATGACGTGATCCCGTTATCAAATGACATCTCATGTCCATGACTAGGGAACCATAGCCATCTTTGATCAACGAGCTAGCCTATTAGAGGCATACTAGGGACATGGTGTTGTCTATGTATCTACACATGTATGTGAGTTTCCGATCAACACAATTATAGCATGGATAATAAACGATTATCATGAACAAGGAAATATGATAATAACCAATTTATTATTGCCTCTAGGGCATATTTCCAACAGTCTCCCACTTGCACTAGAGTCAATATCTAGTTCACATCACCATGTGATTCGCATTGTTATGAATCTAACACCCAATGAGTTCTGGGGCTCGATCATGCTTTGCATGTGAGAGAGGTCTTATAGTCAATGGGTCTGTGACATTTAGATCTATGTGTACTTTGCAAATCTCTATGTCAAACTGTAAACACTGCTACCACACTCCACTTGGAGCTATTCCAAATGGTTGCTCTACTATACATATCCGGATTGCTACTAAGAGTCATCCAGATTGGTGTCAAAGCTTGCATCGACGTAACTCTTTATGACGAACTCTTTCTTACCTCCATAATCGAGAAACATTTCCTTAGTCCTTTAGTTATTAAGGATAATCTTGACCGCTGTCCAGTGATCCACTCCTAGATCACTCTTGTACCCCTAGACAGACTCATGGCAAGGCACACACAGGTGCGATACATAGCATGGCATATTATATAGAGCCTATGGCCAAGACATAGGGGACGATGTTCGTCCTTTCTCTTTCTTCTGACGTGGTCGAGCCTTGAGTCTCACTCAACTTCACACCTTATAAATCAGGCAAGAACTCTTTCTTTAACTGATCCATTTTGAACTATTTCAAAATTTTGTCAAGGTATGTACTCATTGAAAGTCTTATCAGACATCTTGATCTATCTCTATAGATCGCGATGCCCAACAATTAAGTAGCTTTATCCAGGTCTTCCTTTGAAAAACTCTTTTCAAACAACCCTTTATGCTTTCCAGAGATTCTACATTATTTCCGATCAACAATATGTCATCCACATATGCTTATCAGAAACTCTCTAGTGCTCACACTCACTTTATTGTAAATACAAGTTTCTCATAAACTTTGTATAAACTCAAAAAACTTTGATCACCTCATCAAAGCGTATATTCCAACTCCGAGATGCTTGCTCCATCCCTTTCAAGGATTGATGGAGCTCGCACACCTTTTAGCATCCTTAGGACTGACAAAAACTTTCTGGTTGTATCACATACAACTTTTCCTCAAGTACACTGTTAAGGAAACGATGTTTTGTCATCCATCTGCCAGATTTCATAATTGAAAAATGCAGCAACTGCTAACATAATTCCAACAGACTTTACCATCGCTACGAGTGAGAAAGTCTCATCGCAGTCAACTCTTTGAACTTGTCAGAAACTTCTTTGTGACAAGTCGAGCTTTATAAATGGTGACACTTACCATCAGCGTCTGTCTTCATCTCAAAGGTCATTTGTACTCGATGACCTGCCGTCCAACGAGCAAATCTACCAAAGTCTATACTTGGTTTTCATACATGGATCCTTTCTCGGATTTCATGGCCTCTAACCATTTGTCAGAATCCAGGCCCATCATCGCTTCTCCATATCTCGTAGGTTCATCGTTATCCAACAACATGACCTCCAAGATAGGGTTGTCGTACCACTCAGCAGCAGTATGCATCATTGTCGACCTATGAGGTTTGATAGTAACTTGATCTGAAGCTTCATGATCATCATCATTTACTTCCTCTTCAACTGACGACGGTTCCACAGAAACATCTTTCTGCGCTGCGCTAGTCTCTGGTTGAAACAAAGGTTCAACAACCTCATCAAGTTCTATCTTCCTCCCACTCAATTCTTTCGAGAGAAACTTTTTCTCGGGAAAGGACCCGTTTTAGCAACAAACACTTTATGCTTGGATCTGAGATAGAAGGTTCACCCAACCATTCTTAGGGTAATCTATGAAGATGCATTTGTCCGCTTTGGGTTCAAGCTCATTAGGTGAAAACATTTTTCCACACAAGCGTCGCAACCCCAAACATTAAGAAATGATAGCTTAGGTTTCTATCAAACCATAATTCACACGGTGTCATCTCAACGGATTTAGATGGTGCCCTATTTATAGTGAATGTAGTTGTCTCTAATGCATAACCCCAAAACTATAGTAGCAAAACAATAAGAGACATCATAGCCCGCACCATATCCAATAGAGCACGACTATGACATTCGGACACACCATCACACTATGGTGTTCCAAGTGGCGTGAGTTGCGAAATGACTTTCACATCGTCTAGAGTTGTATGCCAAACTCGTAACATAGATATTCACCTCCACGATCATATCGCAGACATTTTTGTCTTCTTGTCACGATGATCTTAAACTTCACTCTGAATTTGCTTGAACTTTTCAAACGATTCAGACTTGTGTTTCATTAAGTAAACATACACTATATCTACTCAAATCATGAGTGAAAGTAAGAAAATAACGATATCCACCGCATGCTACAAGACTCATTGGATTGCATACATCAACATGTATCATTTCCAATAAATCACTTGCCCGCTCCATCAATTCGGAAAACGGGGTCCTTAGTCATCTTTCCCAAGAGGCATGGTTCGCATGTCTCAACCGATTCAAAATCGAATGAGTCCAAAGATCCATCAACATGGAGTTTCTTCATGCGCTTTATACCAATATGCCATTTAGTGGCAGTGCCACAAGTATGTGGTACTATCATTATTAACTTTGTATCTTTTGGCATCAATGTTATGAACATGTGTATTACTATGATCAAGATTCAACAAACCATTCTCACTGGGTGCATGACCATTGAAGGTATTATTCATGTAAACAGAATAACAATTATTCTCTAACTTAAATGAATAACCGTGTTGCAATAAACACGATCTAATCACGTTCATGCTCAACACAAAACACCAAATAACATTTATTTAGTTTTGTCACTAATCCCGAAGGTAGAGAGAGCGTGCGATGTCAATCACATCAACCTTGGAAACATTTCCAACACACATTGTCACCTCACCCTTAGTTAGTCTCCGTTTATTCCGTAGCTTTTATTTCGAGTTTCTAACATTTAGCAACCGAACCGGTATCCAGTACCCAGGTGCTATTAGGATTACTAGCAAGGTACACATCAATAACACGTATATCAAATACACTTGTGTCGACGTTGCCATCCTTATTATCTACCAAGTATCTAGGGTTGTTCCGCTTCAGTGACCGCTCACCTCATAATAGAAGCACTTAGTCTCGGGTTTGGCTTCAACTTTGGGTTGGTTCACTGGAGCAGCAATTGACTTGCCATCCATGAAGTTTCCCTCCTTGCCCTTGCCCTTCTCGAAACTAGTGGTTTTACTAACCATCAACACTTGATGCTCCTTCTTGATTTCTACCTTCGCGGTGTCAAACATCGCGAATAGCTCAAGGATCATTATTTCTATCCCTGGCATTTTATAGTTCATCACCAAGTTCTAGTAGCTTAGTGACAGTGACTTGGAAAACTATATCAATCACTATCTTATCTGGAAGATCAACTCTCACTCGATTCAAGCGATTGTAGCACCCAGACAATATGAGCACATGCTTAACGATTGAGCTATTCTCCTTCATCTTGCAGGCAAAGAATCTTGTTGGAGATCTCATATCTCACAACATGGGCACGAGCCTGACATCCCAATTTCAGCTGTTAGAACATCTCATATGTTCCGTGATGTTCAAAACATTTTGGAGCCTCAATTCTAAGCCGTAATGCATGACGCACTAAACTATCAAGTAGTCATCGAAACGTGAGTGTCAGATGTTCACAACATCTACAGACGATGCTAGAGGGGGTGGCGCACCGAGCGGTGCATTAAGGACATAAGCCTTCTGTGCAGCAATGAGGAAAATCCTCAGATCACGGACCCAGTCCGCAATATTGCTACCATCATCTTTCAACTCTATTTCTCAAAGAACATATACAAATTCAAGGGATCTATAGCGTGAGCTACAACATAATTTGCAAAGACACTACTGACTATGTTCGTGATAATGAGTTCAACTAATCATATTACTTAAGAACTCCCACTCAAATTGACATCCCTCCGATCATTCGAGTGATACATGATCCAAATTCACCAACTCAAGTCCGATCATCATTTGAGTTGAGATGGTTTCAATGGTGAACATCATCATGTTGATCATATCTACTATATGACCCATGTTCGACCTTTCGGTCTCTTGTGTTCCGAGGCCATGTCTATACATGTTGGGCTCGTCAAGTTTAACCTGAGTGTTCTGCATGTGCAACACTAGCTTGCACCCGTTGTATGTGAACGTAGAGTCTATCACACCCGATCATCACGTGGTGTCTCAACACGACGAACTTTTGCAACGGTGCACACTCGGGGAGAACACAATTCATCTTGAAATTTAAGTGAGCGATCCCCTTATAATGCTACCGTCGTCCTAAGCAAAACAAGGTGGATAAAAGGATTAACATCACATGCAAATCATAAGTGACATGATATGGCCATGAACTTGTGCTTTTGATCTCCATCTTGAAAGCACCGGCATGATCTCCATCGTCACCGGCATGACACCATGATCTTCATCATCTTGATCTCCATCAACGTGTCGCCATCGTGGTTGTCGCGCCCACCATGCTTCTACCACTATTGCTACCATTTAGCGATAAAGTAAAGCATTACATAGCGCTTAATGATTGACACGCAGGTCATACAATAATTAAAGACAACCCTATGGCTCCTGCCGGTTGCCGTACTCATCGACATGCAAGTCGTGATATTCTATACAACACATGATCATCTCATACATCACATATATCTCATCATATAATTGGCCATGTCACATCACAACATACCCTGCAAAAACAAGTTAGACGTCCTCTAATTGTTGTTGCATGTTTTACGTGACTGCTACGGGTATCTAGCAAGAACAATTCTCACCTACGCATAAACCACAACGGTGATACATAAGTTGCTTTTCAACCTTCTCAAGGACCGCCTTAGTCGAATCCGATCCAACTAAAGTAGGAGAAACAGACACCCGCCAGCCATCTTTGTGTAACGAAGTTACACATCAGTCGATGGAACCGGTCTCTCGTAAGCGTTTCAGTAAGGTTGGTCCGGGCCGCTTCATCCCACAATACCGCTGAACCAAAACACGACCAAGGGAGGAAGCAATCTAAGCATCAACGCCCACAAACTCTTTGTGTTCTACTCGAGATCTTATCTACACATAGACCTAGCTCATGATGCCACTGTTGGGGAACGTTCATTGGGAAACAAAAAATTTCCTACGCACACGCAAGATCTATCCATCGTGATGAGCATCTACGATAGGGAGAGTGGATCTACATACCCTTTTAGATCGCTAAGCAGGAAGCGTTAAGAAACGCGGTTGGTGTAGTCGAACGTCTTCGCGATCCAAATCGCCGAGCATCCCGCAATCTCATCACGATCCGTCCCGCGATCCAATCACGATCCGTCCTGAGAACTCATCACGATCCGTCCCGCGATCTCATCATGATCCGTCTCGCGATCTTGATCACGGTCCTTCTGATCTAGCGCCGAACAGACGGCACCTCCGCGTTCAGCACACGTACAGCTCAATGACGATCTCCACCTTCTTGATCCAGAAAGAGGGAGCGAAGAGGTAGATGGGTTGTATGGCAGCGCGACGGCGTTGCGGCGATGGTGGTGGAGCTATTCCAGCAAGGCTTCGCCTAAGCACCACTGAAAAACGATCTAGAGGAGAAACTGCGATCTAGAGGAGAGGTAGCACGTGGCTATTAGGGTTAGCTTTTTCCTCTAAATCCTCTAGTATATATAGGAGGGAGGGAGGGGAGGAGGCAGCCTCAAACCCTCAAGGTTTGGTCGAAATTGGAGGTGGAGGAGTCCTACTCCAATCCTATTAGGAGTAGGATTCCTCCTTTCCACTTGGAAACTCTTTCCACCTTTGGATTTTTTTTTTCTCAAACCACTCCAGCCGCATGGGCCCTTAGCGGAGGCTTCGGCCAGCCCACCAGGGGCTGGTTTAACTCCTCCCACAGTCCATGTAGCCTCTTGGGTCGAAATACCTCTCCTGATGGTCCCCCGGTACACTACCGGCACTCCCGGTACACTACCGATGAGCCCGAAACTTTTCTGGCAACCAAAACAGGACTTCCTATATATCAATCTTTACCTCCGAAACAGCTCCTCGTGATGTCCGGGATCTCATCCGGGACTCCGAACAACCTTCGGTCACCATCATACATAACTCTATACTACCGAAACGTCACCGAACCTTAAGTGTGCAGACCCTGCGGGTTCGAGAACTATGTAGACATGACCGAGACACCTCTACGGTCAATAACCAATAGCGGGACATGGATGCCCATATTGGTTCCTACATATTCTATGAAGATCTTTATCGGTCGAACCTCTATGTCAAGGATTCAGTTAATCCCGTATGATGTTCCCTTTGTTCTTCGGTATGTTACTTGCCCGAGATTCGATCATCGGTATCTCCATACCTAGTTCAACCTCGTTATCGGCAAGTCTCTTTACTCGTTCTGTAATACAAGATCCCGTGACTAACACTTAGTCACATTGCTTGCAAGGCTTATTGTGATGTTGTATTACCGAGTGGGCCCTGAGATACCTCTCTGTCACACGGAGTAACAAATCCCAATCTTGATCCATACCAACCCAACAGACACCTCGGAGATACCCGTAGAGCACCTTTATAGTCACCCAGCTACGTTGCAACGTTTGATATGCACAAGGTACTCCTCCGGTGTCAGTGAGTTGCATGATCTCATGGTCACAGGAAAAAATACTTGACATGCAGAAAATAGTAGCAATAAATTGACACGATCATATGCTACGTTTATAGTTTGGGTCTTGTCCATCACATCATTCTCCTAATGACGTGATCCCCTTATCAAATGACATCTCATGTCCATGACTAGGAAACCATAGCCATCTTTGATCAACAAGCTAGTCTATTAGAGGCATACTAGTGTTGGAAATATGACCTAGAAGCAATAAATAAAGTGTTTATTATTATATTTCCTTGTTCATGATAATTGTTTATTATCCATGCTAGAATTGTATTAATTGGAAACATGGATACATGTGTGGATACATAGACAAACACAATGTCCCTAGTATGCCTCTAGTGAACTAGCTCGTTGATTGAAAGATGGTTAAGGTTTCCTAGCCATGGGCATGAGATGTCATTTGATAACGGGATCACATCATTAGGAGAATGATGTGATGGACAAGACCCAAACTACAAACGTAGCTTATGACCGTGTCAGTTTATTGCTACTGTTTTCTGCATGTCAAGTATATGTTCCTATGACCATGAGATCATGCAACTCACGGACATCGGAGGAGTGCCTTGTGTGTATCAAACGTCGCAACGTAACTGGGTGACTATAAAGGTGCTCTACAGGTGTCTCCGAGGGTGTCTGTTGAGTTGGCATGGATCAATACTGGGATTTGTTACTCCGTGTGACGGAGAGGTATCTCAGGGCCCACTCGGTAATACAACATCACAATAAGCCTTGCAAGCAATGTGACTAAGTGTTAGTCATGGGATCTTGTATTACATAACGAGTAAAGAGACTTGCCAGTAACGAGGTTGAACTAGGTATGGAGATACCGATGATCGAATCTCGGGCAAGTAATATACGAAGAACAAAGGGAACATCATACAGGATTAACCGAATCCTTGACATAGAGGTTCGACCGATAAAGATCTTCATAGAATATGTAGGAACCAATATGGGCATCTAGGTCCCACTATTGGTTATTGACCGTAGAGGTGTCTCAGTCATGTCTACATAGTTCTCGAACCCGCGGGGTCTGCACGCTTAAGGTCTTGTGGCGTTTCGGTAGTATAGAGTTATGTATGGTGGTGACCGAAGGTTGTTCGTAGTCCCGGATGAGATCCCGTATGTCATGGGGAGCTCCAGAATGGTCCGGAGGTAAAGATTCATATATAGGAAGTCCTGTTTTGGTCGCCGGAAAAGTTTCGGGCTCATCGGTAGTGTACCGGGAGTGCCGATAGTGTACCGGGAGACCTCCGGGAGGGGTATTTCGACCTAAGAGGCTTCATGGGATGTGGGAGAGTGAATATCAGCCCTTGGTGGGCTTGTGGAAACTCCCACACAAGGCCCATGTGGTTGGAGAAGAAAACCCAATAGGAAAAGGTGGAAAAAGGAAAAAAAAAAGGACGAATCCTAGTCCTACTAGGATTGGAGGAGAGTCCTCCAATCCTAGTTGGTTCGGCTAACTCCTATAGGAGCCTTGGCCCTTGCGCCAGCCTCTCCTCCTCGCCTCCTATATATACTGGTGGATTTTAGGGTTTTGCACTAGTTTTCACAGGCACGTGCTACCCGTTCCTCCAGTGCATAGTTTCTTCTCTAGATCGGATTTCTGCAGTGCTTAGGCGAAGCCCTGCCGGAATTGCTCCACCACCATCGCCGAAGTGCCGTCATGCTGACGGCGAACTCTTCTACCTCTCCGCTCTCTCTTATTGGATCAAGACGGCGGAGATCGTCATCAAGCTGTACGTGTGCTGAACGCGGAGGTGCCGTCCGTTCGGCGCTAGATCGGAAGGATCATGATAAAGTTCGTGGGATGGATCGTAATCAAGTTCATGGGACGGATCATGATCAAGTACGTGGGATGGATCGTGATCAAGTTCGTGGGACGGATCGTGATTAGATCACGGGACGAATCATGATTGGATCGCGGGACGCACGGCGATTTGGATCGCGAAGACGTTCGACTACACCAACCGCGTTTCTTAACGCTTCCCGCTTAGCGATCTACAAGGGTATGTAGATCCACTCTCCCTCTCGTAGATGCTCATCACCATGGATAGATCTGCGTGTGCGTAGGAATTTTTTTGTTTCCCATGCAACGTTCCCCAATAGTTTCATCATGAGCTAGGTCTATGTGTTGATGAGATCTCGAGTAGAACACAAAGGTTTGTGGGCGTTGATGCTTAGATAGCTTCCTCCCTTGGTCGTATTTTGGTTCAGCGGTATTGTGAGATGAAGCGGCCCGGACCAACATTACTCGTACGCTTACGAGAGACCGGTTCCCTCGACGCAACTTGTTGCCTAGATGGCTTGCGGGTGACAGTTTCTCTCACTTTAGTTGGATCGGATTTGACAAAGGCGGTCCTTGAGAAGGTTGAAAAGCAAATTATGTATCACCATTGTGGTTTATGCGTGGGTGAGAATCGTTCTTGCTAGAAATCCGTAGCATCCACATAAAACATGCAACAACAATTAGAGGACGTCTAACTTGTTTTTGCAGGGTATGTTGTGATGTGATATGGCCAATTACATGATGTGATATATGTGATGTATGAGATGGTCATGTGATGTATAGATTATCACGACTTGCATGTCGATGAGTACGGCAACCGGCAGGAGCCATAGGGTTGTCTTTAATTATTGTATGACCTGCGTGTCAATGATTAAGCGCTATGTAATGCTTTACTTTATCGCTAAACGGTAGCAATAGTAGTAGAAGCATGTAGGGCGTGATAACCCCAATGGCGACACGTTGATGGAGATCATGGTGTCGTGCCGGTGACGATGGAGATCATGTCGGTGCTTTCAAGATGGAGATCTAAAGCACAAGTTCATGGCCATATCATGTCACTTTTGAATTGCATGTGATGTTAATCCTTTTATGCACCTTGTTTTGCTTAGTACGACGGTAGCATTATAAGGTGATCCCTCACTTAAATTTCAAGATGAATTGTGTTCTCCCTAAGTGTGCACCGTTGCAAAAGTTCGTCGTGTTGAGACACCACGTGATGATCGGGTGTGATAGATTCTACGTTCACATACAACGGGTGCAAGACAGTGTTGCACACGCATAACACTCGGGTTAAACTTGACGAGCCTAGCATGTACAGACATGGCCTCGGAACACAAGAGACCGAAAGGTTGAACATGAGTCATATAGTAGATATGATCAACATAATGATGTTCACCATTGAAGCCACCTTAACTCACGTGATGATCGGACTTGAGTTGGTGGATTTGGATCATGTGACACTCAGATGACCTGAGGGATGTCAATTTGAGTGGGAGCTTTGGTAATTTGATTAACTAAACTCATTATCTTGAACAATAGTCTAAGTGAACTTTGCATATTTATGTTGTAGATCAATGGCTCGCGTAGTAGCACCCCTGAATTTTAATGCGTTCCTAGAGAAAGCTAAGTTGAAAGATGATGGAAGTAACTTTGTTGACTGGGCCCGTAATCTGAGGATTATCTTCACGGCTTCCCAGAAATCATATGTCCTTGATGCACCGCTTGGTGACCAACCAGAAGACATGACCTTCGAAGACGTTAAGAACGCTTGGGAGGCACGTACTGGAGATTACTCAATAGTTCAGTGTGCGATATTGTATGGCTTAGAACCGGGACTTCAAAGACGTTTTGAACGTCATGGAGCATATGAGATGTTCCAGGAGTTGAAGTTTATTTTTCAGAAGAATGCCCGGATCGAGAGGTATGAAACCTCTGATAAGTTCTATGCTTGCAAGATGGAGGAGAACGGGTCTATCAGTGAACATATACTTAGAATGTCTGGGTATTCAACTCGTCTAGCGGAGTCGGAAATTGCCCTTCCGCCAGAGGCGATCACTGATAGAGTTCTTCAATCACTGCCACCTAGTTACAAGAGCTTTGTGATGAACTATAACATGCACGGGATGAACAAGTCAGTCGCCGAGCTGTTTGCGATGCTAACAGTCGCTGAGTTTGAAATCCAGAAAGAACATCAAGTGTTGATGGTCAATAAAACCACTAGTTTCAAGAAAAATGGCAAGGTCAAGGGCAAGGGCAAGAAGGGTAAAACCAAGAAGGATGGAAAAGCAGTTGCTACTCCTGTAAAGAAGCCCAAGCATGGACCCAAGCCAGAAACTGAGTGCTTTCATTGCAAGGGAACTGGTCACTGGAAGCGGAACTGCCCCAAGTACCTACCTGACATGAAGGCGGCCAACGACAAACAAGGTATATATGATATACATGTTATTGATGTGTACCTTACTAGCTCTCGTAGTAGTGCCTGGGTATTTGATACCGGTTCAGTTGCTCACATTTGCAACTCAAAGCAGGAACTACGGAATAAACGAAGGCTGGCAAAGGACGAAGTGACGATGCGCGTGGGAAATGGTTCCAAGGTTGATGTGATCGCCGTCGGCACGCCCTCTCTTCGATTACCATTAGGATTAGTGATGAACCTGAATAATTGTTATTTAGTGCCTGCGTTAAGCATGAACATTATATCTGGATCTTGTTTATTACGAGATGGTTACTCATTTAAATCAGAGAATAAAGGTTGTTCTATTTATATGAGTAATATCTTTTATGGTCATGCACCCAATGTTAGGGGTTTATTCATATTGAATCTTGATAGTGATGACACACATGTTCATAACATTGATGCCAAAAGATGTAGAGTTGATAATGATAATACCACTTTCTTGTGGCACTGCCGTTTAGGTCATATTGGTGTAAAATGCATGAGGAAGCTCCATGTTAATGGACTTTTGGAGTCACTTGATTTTGAATCACTTGACACATGTGAACCATGCCTCATGGGCAAGATGACTAAAACGCCGTTCTCTGGAACAATGGAACGAGCGAGTGACTTATAGGAAATCATACATACTGATGTGTGCGGTCAAATGAATGTTACAACGCATGGTGGATATCGTTATTTTCTCACCTTTACTGATGACTTAAGTAGATATGGGTATATTTACTTAATAAAACACAAGTCTGAAACGTTTGAAAAGTTCAAGCAATTTTAGAGTGAAGTTGAGAATCATCGTAACAAGAAGATTAAGTTCCTGCGATCTGATTGAGGAGGTGAATATCTGAGTTATGAGTTTGGCAGTCACTTAAGATAGTGTGGAATTATTTCACAGTTGACACCGCCCGGAACACCATAGCGTAATGGTGTGTCCGAACGTCGTAATCGAACCTTATTAGATATGGTGCTTTCTATGATGTCTCTTGCTGATTTGCCACTATCGTTTTGGGATTATGCATTAGAGACAGCTGCATTCACTTTAAATAGGGCACCATCAAAATCCGTTGAGATGACGCCATCTGTGGTTTGGCAAGAAGCCAAAGGTGTCATTTCTTAAAGTTTGGGGATGTGATTCTTATGTCAAAAAGCTTCAGCCTGAAAAGCTGGAACCCAAAGCAGAGAAATGTGTCTTCATAGGATACCCGAAAGAGACAGTCGGGTATACCTTCTATCTCAGATCCGAGGGCAAAGTGTTTGTTGCTAAGAACAGAACATTTCTTGAGAAAAAGTTTCTCTCGAAAGAATTGAGTGGAAGGAAAATAGAGCTTGATGAGGTTATTGAACCTTTACTTCAACCAGAAAGTAGCGCAGCGCAGAAAGATCTTTCTGTGAAACCTACGACGGTAGAAGAGGAAGTTAATGATGATGATCATGAAGCTTCGGATCAAGCTGCTATTGAACCTCGTAGGTCGACAAGGCCGTGTACTACCCCTGAGTGGTATGACAACCCTGTCTTGGAGGTCATGTTGTTGGACAACAATGAACCTACGAGCTATGGAGGAGCAGTGATGGGCCTGGATTCCGAGAAATGGTTAGAGGCCATGAAATCCGAGATGGGATCCATATATGAAAACAAAGTATGGACTTTGGAAGTATTACCTGAAGGGCGAAAGGCCATTCAGAACAAATGGATCTTTAAGAAGAAGACATACGCGGACGGTAATGTCACCGTCTATAAAGCTCGACTTGTGGCAAAGGGTTTTTCACAAGTTCAAGGAGTTGACTACGATGAGACTTTCTCACTCGTAGCAATGCTTAAGTCTGTCAGAATCATGTTAGCAATAGCTGCTTATTTCGACTATGAAATTTGGCAGATGGATGTCAAAACAGCGTTCCTCAACGGTTTCCTTGAGGAAGAGTTGTATATGATGCAACCCGAAGGTTTTGTCGATCCAGAGAATGCTGATAAAGTTTGCAAACTCCAGCAATCCATTTATGGACTGGTGCAAGCATCTCGGAGTTGGAATAAGCGCTTTGATGGGGTGATCAAAGCGTTTGAGTTTATACAAGTTTACGGAGAAGCTTGTATTTACAAGAAAGTGAGTGGGAGCTCTATAGCGTTTCTAGTATTATATGTGGATGACATATTGCTATTTGGAAACAATATAGAAATGCTGGAAAGCGTGAAGGAATATTTGAACAAGAGTTTTTCAATGAAGGACCTAGGAGAAGCTGATTTCATATTAGGCATTAAGATCTATAGATATAGATCGAGACACTTAATAGCACTTTCACAGAGCACATACCTTGATAAAGTTTTGAAGAAGTTCAAAATGGATAGTCCAAGAAGGGGTTCTTGCCTGTGTTACAAGGTGTGAAGTTGAGTAAGACTCAATGCCCAGTAACTGCAGAAGATAGAGAAAAGATGAGTGTCATCCCCTATGCTTCAGCCATAGGCTCTATCATGTATGCAATGCTGTGCACAAGACCCGATGTCAGCCTTGCCATAAGTATGGCCGGAAGGTTTCAAAGTGATCCTGGAATGGAGCACTGGCAAGCGGTCAAGAATATCCTTAAGTACCTGAAAAGGACTAAGGAAATGTTTCTTGTTTATGGAGGTGATGAAGAGCTCGTCGTAAAGGGTTACGTCGATGCAAGCTTGGACACTGATCCGGACGACTCTAAGTCGCAAACCGGATACGTATTTATTCTTAACGGGGGAGCGGTAAGCTGGTGCAGTTCCAAGCAAAGCGTGTAAGCTGATTCTACGTGCGAAGCGGAATACTTCGCAGCCTCGGAGGCGGCGAGGGAAGGTGTCTGGATGAAGCAGTTCATGACAGATCTTGGAGTAGTGCCCAGTGCACTGAATCCAATGAGACTGTTCTATGATAACACTGGTTCCATTGCTCTAGCCAAGGAACCAAGGTTTCACAAGAGGACCAGACATATAAAGCGACGCTTCAACTCCATCCGATATTACATCGAGGAGAAGGACAGAAATATTTGCAAAGTGCACACGGATCTGAATGTTGCAGACCCATTGACTAAACCTCTTCCAAGAGCTAAACATGATCAACACTAGAATTGCATGGGTGTTCGATTCATTATAATGTAAATCACATAGTGATGTGAGCTAGATTATTGACTCTAGTGCAAGTGGGAGAGTGTTGGAAATATGCCTTAGAGGCAATAAATAAAGTGTTTATTATTATATTTCCTTGTTCATGATAATTGTTTATTATCCATGCTAGAATTGTATTAATTGGAAACATGGATACATGTGTGGATACATAGACAAACACAATGTCCCTAGTATGCCTCTAGTGAACTAGCTCGTTGATTGAAAGATGATTAAGGTTTCCTAGCCATGGACATGAGATGTCATTTGATAACGGGATCACATCATTAGGAGAATGATGTGATGGACAAGACCCAAACTACAAACGTAGCTTATGATCGTGTCAGTTTATTGCTACAGTTTTCTGCATGTCAAGTATATGTTCCTATGACCATGAGATCATGCAACTCACGGACATCGGAGGAGTGCCTTGTGTGTATCAAACGTCGCAACGTAACTGGGTGACTATAAAGGTGCTCTACAGGTGTCTCCGAGGGTGTCTGTTGAGTTGGCATGGATCAATACTGGGATTTGTTACTCCGTGTGACGGAGAGGTATCTCAGGGCCCACTCGGTAATACAACATCACAATAAGCCTTGCAAGCAATGTGACTAAGTGTTAGTTATGGGATCTTGTATTACGAAACGAGTAAAGAGACTTGTCAGTAACGAGGTTGAACTAGGTATGGAGATATCGACGATCGAATCTCGGGCAAGTAATATACGAAGAACAAAGGGAACATCATACGGGATTAACTGAATCCTTGACATAGAGGTTCGACTGATAAAGATCTTCGTAGAATATGTAGGAACCAATATGGGCATCCAGGTCCTGCTATTGGTTATTGACCGTAGAGGTGTCTCGGTCATGTCTACATAGTTCTCGAACCCGCAGGGTCTGCACACTTAAGGTCTGGTGGCGTTTCGATAGTATAGAGTTATGTATGGTGGTGACCTAAGGTTGTTCAGAGTTCCGAATGATATCCCGGACGTCACGAGGAGCTCCGGAATGGTCCGGAGGTAAAGATTCATATATAGGAAGTCCTATTTTGGTCGCCGGAAAAGTTTCGGGCTCATCGGTAGTGTACCGGGAGTGCCGGTAGTGTACCGGGAGACCTTCGGGAGGGGTATTTCGACCCAAGAGGCTTCATGGGCTGTGGGAGTGTGAATATCAGCCCTTAGTGGGCTGGTGGAAACTCCCACACAAGGCCCATGTGGCTGGAGAAGAAAACCCAATAGGAAAAGGTGGAAAAAGGAAAAAAAGGACGAATCCTAGTCCTACTAGGATTGGAGGAGAGTCCTCCAATCCTAGTTGGTTTGGCCGACTCCTATAGGAGCCTTGGCCCTTGCGCCAGCCTCTCCTCCTCTCCTCCTATATATACTGGTGGATTTTAGGGTTTTGCACTAGTTTTCACAGCCACGTGCTACCCGTTCCTCCAATGCATAGTTTCTCCTCTAGATCGGATTTCTACAGTGCTTAGGCGAAGCCCTGCCGGAATTGCTCCACCACCATCGCCGGAGCGCCGTCACGCTGACGGCGAACTCTTCTACCTCTCCGCTCTCTCTTGCTGGATCAAGACGGCGGAGATCGTCATCAAGCTGTCCGTGTGCTAAACGCGGAGGTGCCGTCCGTTCGGCGCTTGATCGGAAGGATCATGATCAAGTTCGTGGGACGGATCGTGATCAAGTTCGTGGGACGGATCATGATCAAGTTCGTGGGACGGATCGTGATCAAGTTCGTGGGATGGATCATGATTAGATCACGGGACGGATCGTGATTGGATCGCGGGACGCACGGCGATTTGGATCGCGAAGACGTTCGACTACACCAACCGTGTTTCTTAACGCTTCCCGCTTAGCGATCTACAAGGGTATGTAGATCCACTCTCCCTCTCATAGATGCTCATCACCATGGATAGATTTGCGTGTGCGTAGGAAATTTTTTGTTTCCCATGCAACGTTCCCCAACAACTAGGGACATGGTGTTGTCTATGTATCCACACATGTATCTGAGTTTCGATCAACACAATTATAGCATGAATAATAAACGATTATCATGAACAAGGAAATATGATAATAACCAATTTATTATTGCCTCTAGGGCATATTTCAACAGGTTTTACCTTAATATTTTTTACATTTTCTGTCTAATGAGGCCGCCTATGATTAGGGTTGTTTTGTTGTGGCATGTGAAATTACTGAATAGTTTACAAGCACTATTACATGCATATATGTTCAACAAGGTTGGAAGACACTGTTTGAGGCAACTTAACTTGAATGCCAGGCGATTCCTTTCTTGGAATAGGTTTTCGTTCCGTTTCATAAATAAAGCCATCCTCATGTCCATAAAAAACAAGATGTCTGGGTCACAATCTAAGCTAAACTAGTTGTCAGGATCATCACCAGGCCAGGTGGCAGCCAATCACTCACTCGGCACTTCCAGGATGCTCAAGGGGCGGCGAGCCAAGAGGAAGAAGGCATCTGCGTTGCGTTGGGGAAGGTGGTAGGGAGAAAGACATGTAAAGCGGTTTTTAGAGCACCAACATTTAGTTTTAAAAAATCAAGATCATCACACATGTCATTTCTTTACAAAAGTTTGCACGCAAGTAGAAGACACAAGCATGTTTGTTGCCTAAAAATTCAGATTTTCTATCTTTACTTTCATTTGCTAATTTTTTTTTAAAATTCTACTGTTCTTGCGGAGCGTATGTGCTCGAGCTCCGTTTTGAATATCCGGTGGTGGAGTCCTTTCCATTGATTTTCTAGTTCTTTCCAGTGGTGAGAAAAATCAGGGAACAACATAATCAGTACCTAAATTAAAGGTCCACTTTATTTCAGCCTTTTGCAAGGGTATGGACGAACTTTATGAACAGAGTCCAAGCAGACAGAAATGGACCATTATGTACAAAGAGATGCAGATCAGTAACTAGATTTATTTTCCAGAACAGAAAGAAAATATGGAAACTTGATTGCCTAGAAGCAAACCCAACTAATAATGTGTACAAAGGAGACTCCAAGTCTCCAACCTTATCTGGGCACTGTTTAACAAACACCTAAATTCAATATTTTCAATCGATTGGAGAGCATTATTGTTTTATTTCAACCGGTGACGAGTTTGCTGGGATAGCTACAGGATCACTTCTCATCCTTGCCAGTGTAAAAGTGGCGAAACGCGCATGAGAAGTCCTTGAATTCACAGCCCTCGTCGCGTAACTTCCGGTAACTGCAGAAACTAGTGATTAGTCATGCAGCAAAAGAAGAGGTGAAATGTAAGGTTTTCTGTAACTTTCTTTTGTTAATAATCTTACATCTCACGTGCTTCAGAACCCATGGGGCATTTGGAGCCAACTCCAGATGCAGAGGCCATGGCTAGATCCAAATCTTTAGCCTGCAGAGAGAATGCAAATGATGAAATGTGGGCTCTGTTTAATATGATGATTATGCGCAGTTAGATTACATTATTTCGTTCTTCCGTTGCTAAGGGAACATGTACGACACATGTTGATGTGATTACAAGAATTTCAGACAAATGTTGTTTTACCAAGCAATCCACTTATATTCGACAATCACAACATTTGCGTCCCTTGAATCGTACCATTAATTTGGAGGTGAAGCCACCATCATAATTCCTCGACGATGGCACGCCCGCCATTACTCCAGGAACTGGGTTATATGTGTCGCTGTTGAAATTAGCACCAGAAGGAGCAAACACAGTTATAAACTTCAGATGATTCAACTTATAAGGCATAAACTTAAGGTGAGAATTTTCAGTTAAATAAACTTAAGATGAGAGTGTACTTTTCTATTGGCTCATTACACATTTACACCTGGATAAAAATTATGGTCCATCACCAACAATCTAATGTTTGAAGAATCAAAGTCCGTATTACTGCATCTCAAACCACAATAGGATAAGTGAGGAGAGGATACCTACTCCAGCAGCGAGCACTAGAGCAATTGAATATATCTGTGAGAGTGCTTGCTTTGATCCCAAGATTCTGACCAAGAGCAAAGGCCTCAGAGACTCCAAGCATGCTGATAGACATGGCCATATTGTTACAGATCTTTGCAGCCTTAAAAGTACATATCAAAAGTGAGCTTGAATCATCTGTGCATGAAAAAGTATATAAAGAAATCTCAGTGAAGAGCTGGAGTAAATCAAACTTACCGAACCATTTCCTGCCCCACCGCAGTAGATCAGCTTTTTGCCCATTGCGAGAAGTAACGGCTTTGCTGCTATGTATGTTTCTTCTAAACCACCCACCTATATATCATTCCTTTGTACCCGAGTAAGACACAAGCCCTTCTATTGAATATACTAGTTTTTCGCCCAGCAAAGTCTCAGTATTTTCCCGGTGGTAACAATAAGTTCTGTTAAGCAAGGAACGGTACCATGAAAGTTAGCGTCCCAGCTTCTGCAGCAGGAACACCTCCGGACACCGGAGCATCCAGCAGCATCGGTTTTTCGGCGTAGCCTGAAGATACAGAAAAGCACACATGCATAACTCAAATGTGCAGATACATTTCTAGTATTAAGTTTTGCTGGGGACAGATAAGGATCCAGTTAAGACCATTGATGGTTTCATCTTTCCCAGGCATGCACTGAAGTATTCAGGTTTTCAACCTCTAATTTCAAATGGAGGTTCCGTATGATGGCAGATCATAACCTTTCTTTTCATTTAAACTGCATCTTGACATGTCCATAGATATCTTTCTTGATGTCTGAGGATCAACTGTGGATGAATCTATGTATAACCATGGTCCAAGGCGCCCTCCATTACCGAGCAAGCCGTTCCGTCCACCATATACATCTAAGACCTGAAAAGAGCCTCGTAGCACTAAGCATTTGATCTGGTAAAGGAGTTCGTTATAACTCAAGTTACAACTAGTGCTTGTGAGTCACCACCTTCACATAAAAAATACTAAACCAACTTACATGGGCAGAGGAAGGTAGCATGGTGATTACAACATCGCTCGACTCCGACACTTCAAGTGGCGACTGCTTCGTGGGAATTCCATCCTCCGAGAACTTCTTCATGGCATCCTCATTTCTGAACACCATAGATTCAGTGTTTGTTGGATGGTCTAACAACAGCTTTAAGACAACCACAGAACTACGCTCGTTAGACTGAGCTATGTGCCTTTTAACATATATAATTAGTAAGCAAACCAATTTTGAATAGGGAATAGATGGATGAACATTTGAACCACAAAAGATGGAAGTTGGCAAAAAGGGCTTACATATCATGAACTGACACTCTGTATCCAGCCCTCACCAGGTTCCTTGCCATGTGGGAGCCCATATTCCCAAGCCCTATGAATCCAACGCTCTGCAAAGCATGTCAACACCTCATAAACAAAGAAAGCAATGTAAAATGTGTGTGCATATCCTAAATCAGGACGATGCATGGACCAAAGATCATTAGATCAAAGCTTCTTCCAATTTTATTTTTTTCAACTAAGCTCTGCTCGACTCAAGTTTCAGGTGGCACAAGCAGAGGTAAAGTGGTCAAGCATTCGGATGTGGACACTGCAGCAGGCAAGAACGCGAGATGAACATGAATCGTAAGAGGAGGAACCTCCATGTGGGGTGGAACCGCCGGAGCGGAGGAGAAGCCCCGGGCGCGGAGGCGGCTCTCCCATCCCCATCTCTGCTGCAGCTTGGAACCAAGCCTCCTCCATCCAACACCGCCCATGCCTGCTTGCTGCTGCTATCAGGTTAGGTACCAGTCGAGCGCGAAACCCGGAGTGTTTGCTGCAGGAAACACAAGCAGAGAACATGAGAAGTTCAGAACCAATCCATGCGTCGTCGGAGAGGGGAACGACCCAAGCGAAGCACGGGAGGGAGGGAGGGGATTCACTCACTCTGCCTGTCCTTGCAGTAAAAATCGGGAATTTGATCCAACAGGCTAATCCACCGTCGATTCCGTCGAGGCAATCCAACCAGCGGCCGGGACTTCGTGCCCGAATCGACCGCGGCTGCTTCGGATTGGACGAACGATGCGGCCGGAGCGCGGGTCACCTAATCGCTCATGGGGCATCCCATCTCGCGATTGGAACGGGAGGAAGAAGAACTGAAGAAGAAACCGGAGCTTGTGGGTGAGCAGGTCGAGAGAAGAGAGAGAGATGCCAGGCAAGACTCAAGAGTGCAGGTGGGAAGGGACTCATGCCGGCGTGGCGTGGCGTGGCGTCACATGCATATCGCTTCGCCGGCGCCGAGTCATCACGCGACGGGCTCGCACGCCAAGAGGGAACACCACTGTTCGGCCAAAAATGCTACACCTACGAAAGGTTTCTACGGATTATTTTCACGGAAGAGGACTCCACCAATCTCAGCTCCCAGCTCCCTGATTTCCGCTGGTGGCCCCCTTTCCCTCCTAATCTCCAACCACAATGAGTGTTTGCATTTTATGAAGAGGACGAGGAGTAAGCATAATGGTTTCTGTGCCTTAAAAGTTGATATGATGAAGGCTTACGATAGGATGGAGTGGAGCTATTTAAAGGCGGTTATGGTGAAAATGGGTTTTAGCCCAGCTTGGGTTGGCAAGATCATGCAATGTGTTATCATGGTGACTTTTAATGTGCTCCTTAATGGAAGTAAGCTTGATGAAATACGACCTTCGAGAGGAATCCGTCAAGGTGATCCGATCTCACCTTATCTTTTTTTACTAGCGGTCGAAGGTCTCTCATGCTTATTAAAGTCTAGCAATGTGAGTGAGAACGCGAGGGGGTTCGGGCTGACCATTTAATAAAAGGTTCGGTGGCACGTCAGCGGGTCTCTCTCACAGGGACTATGTGACATCACGCCGGGTCATCACCGGGCGACTCGCCGAAGAGCGGAAGAAAGGGATGAAATGAGCAAGCTCAATTCAACCTGGGGCCTAATGTTGGGGATATAACCCCGCAATATGACCCGCCCTTAAGGCTCCGGTTCATATTCATGGCTCGTGAGCCGGCCCAAGGGTGAGCTGTAAAGTCTACGGCCCAGGAAGATAAGCGGCTCCAGGTGTGGGCCGCAAGGTGGCCCGGACGGAGAAGACCCGGGCGTGTAAGCCGCTCGGGTACAGCTTGGACAAGAAGATAGAGGAAGACTCGTATAGACAATGAGACTCGGTTAGACAATTGTAAAGACCCGTGGTCTTGACCTCCTATATAAAGGCATACCCAGGGCGACTTAGAGATCAGGTTATCGAGAACTAGGTCAAGCTTTAGCTCCCTTGTAATCGATACAACAAGCAATACAAGAACAAGCAAGACGTAGGCTATTACCTCGACTTGAGGGGCCGAACCTGGGTAAACTCGTGTCCTTCGTCCCAATCAACCCCTTTGAGTCCATCACATTAGCGACGGCCTCGAATCCAAGTCCGTTCACCAGGACATCTGCCGTGATAAATACACAATAGTTGGCGCCCACCGTGGGGCTCGCGCTTGGTGGTGTTGAGTTCTCAAAGGGCTCTCTCCCAGGGCTCGAGGGATACGTAGTCGGAAGGATGAGCAAGAGCCGTTGCGGCAGTTCTACATCGACGATGCCGGCTGGGGGCTTGATGCTGAGTCCGTGGAGTATGGATTCCGGGTTCCGTTCGGCGGGATCCATGTTTTCATCGAAAAGGCTGATGGATCTACACCCGGGCCGGACGTCTGCACCAACATCGTCGAACCGGCTCGGTGTCTCCAATCTGCAAGTAATGTGCGGCCTGCCCGCGCCAATCCGGGTCAGAGGCATGTCTTTGTGGGCTTCACTCAAGGTATGGATCTGAAAGCATCCGGGTCACAGGAAACCCTTGTTTATTTAGAAGATGAATCTTCAAGTGGAGAAACAGAATCAGTGTACCAGCTCCGCAACGGTGGCCTTGGGGGCTACGATGATGCATACCCTGAGTCGGATGGCTTTGAGTCGGATGTTATGAAACCTCTGGTTCATGTGGCGGTGTTCATGGCGGAATCAGCCCCAGTCACAAGTAACGCAGCCGCAGGAGCCGCCACTTCGGGTGATAACCCGCCGCCGCCGGCTCAAGTTCTTGTGGAGCTGATGGATGAACTCGCGGCTCTCATGGCCACTGAAGTCACACCAGATAATCAAGCAGCTCAGAATCTAGAGATTGCAAGGATCAAGGGCCGGATGGCAGAGGAACGACAAAGGATGGCTGAGCTGCAGGTCCAGATGGAAGAAGAGGCAGAACGTATCAAGACAGATGCTTTCCGTCTAGGGCTGGAGCAAATGTCAGCAGCGGCGGTACACCGGAGGAGGCATCAATCCCGTCTACGAGAGCGTTATGAAGCGAGGAACCTCTTTAATACCCCTGGCGCAGGGCGAGCCGCGGGCACGGCCGGCGACTCATTTGTCCCAACGTAACCAAGCTTTGCCTGGGGGCTTTCCAACACCAGCGGGTCATTATTCTAACCCGGCCAAGAATATGGTAGCAGCTGCCACCCAGCTTGAGACGATCCCTATCCCGGATGAAGCACCCTTTGCAGAGGATGTGCAGAATGCCATCGGGTACTTACAGACGGCCATGGCCCAGCAGGAGAGATACGCTCATAGCTGGAGCCGTGTCCATTCAACCCCTCTTCCTAGTCGTAGTTTTAGCCGGCGCTACGAGTCACCAGCAGGTTCCAGCAGCAACCATCATAGAGATATTCCAACGGGTCACCGACCGCGAAGAGATACACAGGCATGTGTAAACCATGCGGGAAGCCCGCAAGAGGCACTAGCTAGGCCGGCTTACCAAGAGCCCGGGCCTTCCGTTTTCGTAGGGGCAGGAGTAACCCCCAGGACGGGAGGGCTGCCGTGTCTATTGCCGGCTCTCCAGAGCGAGCGGTTGCCGAAAGACTTCAAAGGTCCCCGCAAGGTCCCAAACTACACTGCTGATTTACCCCCAGAGGCCTGGGTGGAAAGCTATGAACTGGCCATGGAGATGCTGGATGTTAGTGAGGCAGTTTGTGCCAAGTATTTTGTCATGATGCTTGAAGGCCCGGCTCGTACATGGCTAAAGGGGTTACCACCTAATACCATCAATTCATGGGCAGAGCTCAGGGATCGATTCATTAAAAACTTTCAAGGGACGTGCAAGCAGCCTATGACTATTGTGGATCTTGATCACTGTGTCCAACAGGAGAGTGAGTCGGCTCATCATTGGGTATGGCGGGTCTCGACAATTATTCACTCATCAGAGCATATCACAGCGGCTCAAGCGGTGTTGATCTTAGAGAAGAACTGCCACTTTATTCCTCTAAAGCAGAAACTTGGCCGGCTCAAGCGTACGTGTTAGGACATGGGAGAGCTCATGACGGCTCTCATGAAGTATGCCGACTCAGACATCATGAAGGATCCGGGTTCTGATGAGGAAAAGGCTAGTCAAGGGAAGAAGGGCAACCAAGGCAAGGGTGCGGTGAACAATGGTAGCCAGAGTAAGCGCAAGAATCCAGAAGCAGGATCAGAGCTGGTGGCCAACACAAATGCCCAGCAGAATCATCCCAAGGGCAACAGGAGGTTTGGACCGCCCTCGGGCAGGGATAATTTTTCCTCGAACATGGAAGAGTTGCTTAAGGGACCTTGTCTGAATCACAGTTTGCCTGATAGGGCGGCAAATCATACATGGGAGAGTTGTTCTTTTATGCAGAAGTTCAAGCGGTATGTCACACAACCCAACCATCACGGTGGCAGCGCAGGACATGGCAGGTCAGGAGCCGGATTTGGTTCTGGCGGTTCAGCATCCGGTCATTCGGGTCAGGATAATCACGGGGGACAACAACCGCACTCTGGTAATAATAATCAACAACAGCAGCAACAGTGGAATCAGTCCGGTTTTTAGAGTAACCCGAAGCAGCTCAGCTCCGGGCAGTACCATGTCTTCACGACTAGTCTCAATAGACGGGACCAGAAGTTGCGAAAACGAGCGGTCAATGCGGTTACGCCGGCTCTTCCACAGTATCTAAAGTGGTCTGAATATGACATAACATGGAGCCATGAAGATCACCCGCCACGCGTTGATGACCCGCCACGCGTTGATGACCCGGGGCGGCTGGCTTTGGTTGTAGCCCCCCAAGTGGGTGGGTATATGTTGAACAAGGTGCTCATGGATGGCGGTAGCAGCATAAACATCCTTTATTATGACACCTTCCGGCGGATGAAGTTGCGCGACAAGGACTTAAAACCTTCGTCCACTGTTTTTCATGGTGTGGTGCCGGGTAAGTCGACGCATCCGATGGGCAGGATTTCTTTGGAAGTGGCTTTTGGCGATGAATACAACTACAGAGTGGAGTCCTTATGGTTTGAGGTGGTTAAGATCAAGAGCCCTTATCATGCCTTGTTTGGACGGCCGACTTATGCTAAGTTCATGGCTCGGCCCTGCTATGTTTACTTACAGCTCAAGATGCCCGGCTTAAACGATACCATCACCGTTCATGGTAACCGAAACATGACTATTGAGTGTGAAGAAGGAGATGCGGCTTACGCAGAGTCCAGTTGCGCCTAGGAGGAGCTTAAGTTTTATAAGGAGAATGTTGATCCGGAGGATATGACCCCCCTGAAAAAGCCAACGATGGAGGTGGAGCCACCCCTCAAGTTTTCAGCATATGATACCAAGGCAGTAGATTTCAATCCGGGCGACTCATGTAAGCAGTTCATCATTGGAGCTCATATGGATCCCAAATAGGAAAGCGCGCTCATCGAATTCATCCATGAGAATGGGGACATCTTTGCATGGAAGCCCTCTGACATGCCACGTGTACCGAGAGAATTCGCTGAGCACAACCTTAATGTAGATCCAAAGTTTAAACCGATCAAACAGTTTCTACAGCGGTTCAATGAGGAGAGACGCAAGGCTATTGGGGAAGAAGTTGCCCGGCTCTTGGCTGCAGGTTTTATTGTTGAAGTTTCTCACCCGGAATGGTTGGCTAACCTAGTGCTGGTGCTCAAAAAGAACAACACATGGCATATGTGTGTGGATTACACGGACCTTAACAAGGCTTGTCCGGCTAATCCCTTTGCCCTCCCACGTATTGATCAAATCATTGATGCTACAGTAGGATGTGAAAGTTTATGCTTCCTGGATGCTTATTCCGGTTATCATCAGATCAAGATGGTAGTGAAAGACCAGGAGAGGACATCGTTCATTACACCCTTTGGGGCGTTCTGTTATGTCTTTATGCCTTTCGGGCTCAAGAGTGCCCAGGCGACTTATCAACGGTGCGTACAGAACTACCTTCACAGTCAAATTGGCCGTAATGTTCATGCTTATGTGGATGACATCGTAGTCAAATCCAGAAACAAGGAGACTCTTTTGGAGGACCTAAAGGAAACCTTTGACAATCTCCGGGTCTACAAGATGATGCTTAACCCGACCAAGTGTGTCTTTGGGGTGCCAGCAGGAAAGCTTTTGGGTTTCTTGGTCTCTGAGCATGGCATTGAGGCTAACCCGGATAAAATCAAGGCTATTACTTCTCTAGGAGAGTCGGCATGCATTAATGACGTTCAGCGCCTGGCAGGGCGGATTGCTGCGTTGAGCCGGTTTATAAGCCGCCTTGGAGATAAGGCTATTCCTTTATATCAAATGATGAAGAAGACAGACAAGTTTGTCTGGAGTACAGCGGCGGGTGAAGCACTTGAGGCGCTTAAGAAACAGCTGACTGAGCCGCCAGTGTTAGCTGCTCTGGCTGAGAAAGAACCGTTGCTCCTTTATGTGGCGGCTAACAACAGGGCAGTCAGCGTTGCAATTGTGGTCGAGCGCAAGGAGGCTGGGAAGGAGTATCCCATGCAAAGGCCGGTTTATTATATCAGTGAGGTCCTAGCAGAATCTAAGCAAAGATATCCGCATTGGCAAAAGCTGGTATACGGAGTTTTCATGGCCAACCGCAAGTTAAAACACTACTTTCTAGGGCACCAGATAACTGTGGTCAGTTCTGCTCCGTTGGGGGATATTATCCAGAACAGAGAAGTCACAGGAAGGATTGCTAAATGGGCGTTAGAGCTGGGACCTCTTAATTTAAAGTATGTTCCTCGCACGACGATCAAATCCCAAGCTTTGGTGGATTTCATAAATGATTGGACAGAGTGTCAAGCTCCCGAAGAAAAGCCGGATAACACATACTGGACTATACATTTTGATGGATCCAAGCAATTAGAGGGGTCTGGAGCAGGGGTTGTCCTGACATCCCCAAAGGGTGACAAGTTTTGTTATGTGCTCCGGCTAATGTTTCCCTGCACTAACAATGCGGCTGAGTACGAGGCTTTGCTTCATGGTCTTAGATTAGCCAAGGAGATGAATTTGAGCCGAGTCAGGTGTTTCGGCGACTCAGATCTTGTGGCTCAGCAAGTTTCTGGCACTTGGGACTCCAAAGACCCGCGGATGGCGGCTTATAGGCAGGCGGTTGATATTATTGCGGGTCACTTCAAAGGGTATCAGGTAGATCACATTAATTGTCGCAAGAACGAGGCGGCTGATGCTTTATCACGGCTAGGTTCCCAACGTAAGCCGGTGTCGCCTAATGTCTTTTTGGACGTCTTACACCATCCAACTGTCACGATACCTTAAGAGGAAGATTTGGTTGTTCCTGACCCGGAGGCAGAATTGGTGGCGGCTCTGCACGCTATCCCCGATTGGACGATTCCTTATTTGGCCTATTTGACCCGGGGCGAGTTACCTGAGGATGAAGACCTGGCCAGAGAGATCACCCGACGCTCTAAGTCCATGACGATAGTTAATGGTGAGTTGCATAAATGCAGTGTAATAGGGTTTTTTCAACGTTGTGTTTCACCAGAGGAGGGCCGACAGATCTTGAATGAAATTCATGCTGGTGATTGTGCACACCACGCCGGCTCGAAATCTTTGGTGGCCAAGGCCTTCCGGCACGGGTTCTTCTGGTTAATGGCTCACAAGGATGCAGAGGATTTAGTCCGCAAGTGTGACGGCTGTCAGAAATTTGGCCGGGGTGCTCATGTTACGTCTCAAGAACTGAGGATGATACCAATCACTTGGCCGTTTGCGGTCTGGGGGCTGGACATGGTAGGGCCCTTCAGGAGATCCAAGGACAAGAAAACGCACCTCCTGGTGGCGGTTGATAAATTTACCAAATGGGTAGAGGCAGAGCCGGTCAGCAAATGTGATGCAGCTACAGCGGTTCTGTTTATTAAGAATCTGATCTACCGCTTTGGTTACCCGCACAACATCATTACTGATAATGGTACAAATCTATCCAAGGGGGCTATGAAGAAATTATGTGACGAAGAGCATATCGGGCTTGATATTTTAGACGTGGCACATCCACAGTCCAATGGTCAGGCGGAGCGTGCCAATCAGGAAATTTTAAGAGGGATGAAACCACGGCTTATGGTTCCTTTACAGCGAACACCCGGGTGTTGGGTCAAAGAATTACCCTCTGTCTTATGGAGCATCAGAACCACCCCTAACAGGTCCACGGGTTTCATGCCCTTCTTTATGGTGTACGACGCCGAGGCCGTCTTACCCAGTGACATCCGGCATGACTCGCCAAGGGTGGCGGCTTACGTTGAGACAGATAACAAGACGACACGCCAAGACGCATTAGATGCTTTGGAAGAGGCGCGAGAGTTAACAGCGGCCCGATCGGCAATTTATCAACAAGACCTGCGCCGCTATCACAGCCGCAGGGTCAAGACCCAGACATTCCAGGAGGGCGACTTGGTGCTCTGGCTGATTCAAGACCAGACAAATATGCATAAGCTGTCACCTCCATGGGAAGGACCCTTTGTGGTCAGCAGAAATCTCAACAACGGGTCATATTACCTCATCGATATCCAAGATGACTCAGGTACGGCGGGTCAGGAGACCCGTCGGCCATGGAACATCGTGCATCTCCGGCTTTATTTCACCTAAGGGTGTGAAGACCTACCATTGTACACCATCATTGTACATATCACATTTATATAAATAAACAGAGAAGCCTTTGCTGTTTAACATATCCTCGTATGAGAGAAGATGAAACAATATTCCGATTGATACATCAACTGAGGTCGGCGAACGACAGTAGATGCCTATTAGCCAGGCGTTATGCCACAAAATCCGGCTCAGAAAAATGAGTCGCGGCGAGGGCGGTTTCCTACATTTAGCCAGTACAGCTTCTAACGCCTATCCGCCGGAGCTTTGCGTCATATTGCTGAACGGTGGTAGACACCTATTAAGCCGACATTTTGCCACAAAAAAAACCCAACTAAGGTAAATTAGTCATGGCCAGGGCGGCTTCTTACCTTTGGGTACAGCTTGTAACGCCTATCCACCGACGGGTCACGCCGTATTGCTGAGGGGGGCTTCTTACCGACGGGTATAGCTTCTAACACTCTATCAGCCAGCTTTATGCCATCTCCAGCTAACCAGTTTAGCCGCGGTTATGAGAGGTTTTTTACCAACGGGTAGCTAACATCTCATGACCTGCGAACGACGGCTTCTTACCTTCGGGTACAGCTTCTAATGCCTATTAGCCGGCCTAAGGCCATGTAAAAACAGCTAAGGTAAATTAGCTGCGGTGAACGGCGGCTTCTTAACTTCGGGTACAGCTTCTAACGCCTATTAGTTGTTCTTGTAAAAATAGCTAAGGTAACTTAGCTGCGGTGAACGGCGGCTTCTTACCTTCGGGTACAGCTTCTAACGCCTATTAGTTGTTCTTATAAAAATCCGGCTAAGGAAAATTAGCCGTGGCGAGGGCGGCTTCTTACCTTCGGGTATAGCTTCTAATGCTTATCTGCCAGCGTCTACGCCATATTATTACCTCCGGGTGTATCTTCTAAATGCCTTATCGGCCAGGCTTTATGCCATATCTGGTTGACCAGATTAGCCGCAATCACCAAAAGTGAGTCACCGCCTCCGGGTGCAGTTTACCTACTCTCAGCTACAGGTGTGTTCTATGATGACAAGGCAAGTCTAAATGATTCAAAGCATACAGAGACAAATGGCAGCCAAAAGCCGGATCATCTTATTGAAACATCATGACAAGTTTTAGACAAGTTTCATCTAGCTATTACACTCCCAGAGGAGATCAAAATTTCAGACAAGTTTTTCATCCATCACACGACGGGTTAAGCTGATACAAGTTCTTAAAGCAAAAGCTAATTAGCTGACGGGTCATCCAGCACCGACTCTTCTGTGGCCCTGATCTGGAGGTTGTCCAAATCCCAATTGCAGTTCGTTAGAGCCGCAAAAGAGCCTTCGAAATAAGGTGACGGGTCAAGATCTGGAGCAAAGAGGTCCTTACTCCGAGCAGGCGTCAAGTCTTTGCACTCGTACAAAGGACCGCGGACTCTCTTTTGCTCCGGGTCATAGGCTGCTTGATAAGTTGATAGATCAACCTCCTTCGCCAAGACAGAAGCTAACACCCGGGACTCCTTCATACACCGGCTGTAGTCAACGTCAGTAAACTCTGAGCCGTCATCTTTCCTTGAAGGGAAGCCCTCCATCATCTCGGCGGTTGTTAGACCCGGAGCAAAGGCCAAAGCCCGACTGATGCCCGCAATGGCCCCTTGGCGGGCGGCTGATTTCTTGAGCTCGGCGATTTGCTTCGGCATGGTGGAGAAGAGCTCTAAAACACCCTTGAGAGTCGCCGGAATTTTATCCTTATATTGCACGGCCTTGATAGTGCAGATTGCTCCGCAGTATAGTTGTTCAGTTAAGGTGTATATGGCCTTCAACGGCAACAGGCTATCAGAAGCCAATTACCGGCTCCTAGGACCTGTATAAACCGAACAATTCAGATGAGTCGCCAGTCTAAGAGGTAGCCATTTGAAACACAAAGTTGTCAGAAGCTTACCAAAGAGGGCAGCTGACATCTTGCTTATGTGGCGCTTCAAGCCTTGGAGTTCATCCGCCACAGCTATCAGCCGCTGGTCGGCGTCATCCGCCCGTTGGGTCAAAGCAGTCTTCTCAGATTTAGCTAACACCTTAAGAGCAGCAAAATCGGCCTTGATTGTGGCCAGCTCCTTAGAGAGAAGCCGACACTTTTTGTCGGCGACGCTGCGGGCCTCTTGTTGAGCCGCCAGGTTGGTCTTCAGGTCCATCAACTGCGACCCGGCTTCATTTAAGGCTTCCCGTGACATATCAAAATATAGGATAAGTCGCCAGAATGGAAATCGTATCAAATGATGAAGGTTAAAGACAAAGTTATACAAGTCTCAAGCAGATTGCAAGCAATATGTTTGACACTTGGGGGCTAATGTATATTTGGTCTTCGAGAAATCAATACAGTTCCGGCTCATCTTCATCAAAGTTAATCCGGAACTTGGGGGCTACAATATGGCTCTTCAAATTGACTTATAATAAAAGCTCCGACTCAACGATTATCAAGTTTGAGTCGGCCCTTGGGGGCTACAAGTGGTTCTTCAGGCTATCTACATTAAAGCTCTGACTCAACTTTATCAAGTTTGAGTCGGCCCTTGGGGGCAATGGATTTGAATTTTCTACAGAGGATCATAAAAGACCCAGTTCAACTCTTAATCTAGAATTGAACCGGCCCTTGGGGGCTAAGTAAGGTTATAGCAAGAGGAGGAGTACCTCATATTTTGTCTTCATCAAGTTGACTAGCCGAAGTTCTAGATCTCGGCTGGTCGAAAGCCGGTTCCTATACCCGACGTGGAGTTCTTCGGCCGTCATCTTCTCAAAACAAGAGTCGAAGTCCAGCTTCTTGGAGGACTCGGCTGACTCTTTATGCCTGGTCAGCACGTGAGCCGGAGGAGACTGAGGAGCAGAACCGGTGATCATGACTTCCGGAGTTGCAGTGGTCTTAGCAGGACTTGGCGGTTTCGAAGGACCCCTTAGAGGGCTCTCCGGGATGATATCTTCAGCAGCCGGCTCAGTGGAGGCAATTGGCGGATCTACATCCGGTTGTGGCTCCTCCGGTTGTTCTTGCTCCGGCTCTTGAGCAGAAGGGCCGGGGGAGGGCTTGTTGGTCTTCCGACGCTTGGCTTGAGCACTACAAGATAGAAAGATCAGAATCCAAAGGATATTACCACCCTACAAAGAACCGGATGTTATAGTGGAAAACACTTACAGCGGGTTGATCTTGGGAGGCGGCAGAGCGGTCGCCGAACAGTCGCCGGAAGAGGGTGATTTCTGAGATGAAATTTAAGAAAGATGAGACAACACCAAGGTTATAAAGAGAAATGAATCAAATAGGAACACATACCTCTGCGGGGCGTTTCTTTGGAGCCGGCGAGTTCAGCAAGCCGGACATAAGCTCAGTGGAGCCGACGCTCCGGGTCTGGCGACGTTCAGCCTGTTGTTGCTTTTTCAAAAGAAAGTCGGGAGCCAGGTAAGCGAGAGGATGAGAAAGAGGAACTTTTCTGGTAACCCGCCGCGGCTTTCAGGGGACAAAATACTCTAAGCCGGAAGAAACATAGTTTACCTCAGGGGCATTGGCGCGGCTGGTCTCCACATCATCCTGTGAGTAAAACAAGCATTGGTAAAACAAGAAGGCAAAATATCAAGCAAATAACTAAAATTTTACCTCTGAGCTGGATGACTGTGGCGGGTCGAACCATTCCCCTCGCGGGGCGTCTTTCTTTGGCTTCTTGGCTGGGGCCTTCTTCTTGAGCTTCTTCGGAGGAGGGACGTACTCCTTCTTCCAAAAATCAGAGTCGGCCTGTGAAAATAACCCGGAGAAGAGTAATAGATCAGCAAGGTACAAAAATAAATCCAAGAGACGGATGGAAAGAAATTGACTTACATCTGGAGCCGGATTGTTGACGTTAAAAGGCGCCAGGCCAATGGCGCTGCATGAGCCGGAGGCTTCATGGACAAGGCTCCGGATGACAGTGGTGATGTCATCCTTTGTCAGGGTTGATTGACTGAAGCATAAGGAGCTGTCATACTTGCCTCCATATCCACACATAAGCCGACTTCTATGGCTTAAGGGCATAATCCGCCAAGAAACCCAGCAGCGGATCAAATCTAATCCGGTCAGGCCATTGGCCATGAGCGCTTTGATCTTCGCATGAGCTGGCTCATACCTGGCACGTTCTGAAGCTGAGAGCCGGCCAGGAAGTTCTGAATCTGTCCTGAGCCGGGAGGGACGATAACCCGGCAATGGGCGCTCATTTTCAGGAGAGGTGTCCTTGCAGTAGAACCAAGTTTTGTTCCAATCCTTCGGATGACTCGGCATCTGCGCAGCCGGAAAGATGATGTCTCTGCGTCGTTGAATGGAAATACCGCCAAGCTCTAGACTCGGACCGCCTTTCATTTCGGTTTGGCGGTTGGCGTAGAAAAACTCTCGAAACAAACCCACAGACGGCTTGATTTGCAGGTAGACTTCGCAGAGCACTTGGAAATTGCATATGTTTGAAACGGAGTTGGGGGCCAAGTCTTGAGGGTGAAGCTTGTATAAGTGGAGAACATCACGGAAGAATTTTGAGCCGGGTGGCATGAATCCTCGCTCGATATGGTCAGAGAAAACTACTACCTCTCCTTTTTGGGGCGAGGGTCGTGTTTCGTCACCCGAAACCCGCCAATGAAGGACCTCCTTGGAGGGAAGAGTGCCCGCGCCAATAAAATCCATTAAGTACTCTTCCTTGATGCAAGACCCGACCCAGTTGCATGAGTTGGAGGCGCCAGACATACTGGTGGCTTAAAGACTATGCAAAATTAAATACGCGGCGAGTTAAGAGCAAGAAGATATCTGTGACGGTTTACAATTTTAAGGGCTCTACAAATACTATGCCATAGTCTGGCTGATGAGAGCCGGAGAGGCCTGGCGGTTCAACAAGGAAAGGAGGAGCAAAAATCGGCTAAATCCTGAAAACAGGTTTCACAAACTACCGCTACAATTACGGATCTACAAAGGCAGGAAAAAAGATTCTTATTCTCGACCTAGCGAAGAACAAACGAAGCAGAAGAAAGAAAACAGAGCCGCGATGATCTGCGCATTACGCACAGCCGTCCCGTACACGGCGGTGCGGCAAGGATGCGCGCTAAAGGCATCAACGACATCGGAAGTACACCGGCGATGGTGCGGACGGAGCCCGAGCGGCGGCGGCGGAGCTTCCGCAATCCCTACTACGGTGGCGATGGATCTAAGGAGGAGCTTGGGCTTACCGATGATGGAGCGGCTGACGCGGAAGAAAAACTGGAATGACACAGGTTGATGCAGCGGCCTGGTTGACGACGATGCGGAGACGGTGCCGAAGCAGAGTGCGCTGGAGCGGAGGCGATGAGAGGAAGAAGATGAAGAGCGAGCGGGACAAGGAAAGGTTTTCACCTGCAACAGGTCTTATTTAAAGGGAGAACGAGACAGGCGCAAAAATCTAGGCGACGGAAACCATTTGACCGAGACGGAGGCCTCGATTCTCGGGCTGACCATTTAATAAAAGGTTCGGTGGCACGTCAGCGGATCTCTCTCGCAGGGACTATGTGACATCACGCCGGGTCATCACCGGGCGACTCGCCGAAGAGCGGAAGAAAGGGATGAAATAAGCAAGCTCAATTCAACGTGGGGCCTAATGTTGGGGATATAACCCCGCAATATGACCCGCCCTTAAGGCTCCGGTTCATATTCATGGCTCGTGAGCCGGCCCAAGGGTGAACTGTAAAGTTTACGGCCCAGGAAGATAAGCGGCTCCAGGTGTGGGCCGCAAGGTGGCCCGGACGGAGAAGACCCGGGCGTGTAAGCCGCTCGGGTACAGCTTGGACAAGAAGATAGAGGAAGACTCGGATAGACAATGAGACTCGGTTAGACAATTGTAAAGACCCGTGGTCCTGACCTCCTATATAAAGGCAGACCCGGGGCGACTTAGAGATCAGGTTGTCGAGAACTAGGTCAAGCTTTAGCTCCCTTGTAATCGATACAACAAGCAATACAAGAACAAGCAGGACGTAGGCTATTACCTCGACTTGAGGGGCCAAACCTGGATAAACTCGTGTCCTTCGTCCCAATTAACCCCTTTGAGTCCATCACATTAGCGATGACCTCGAATCCAAGTCCGTTCATCCGGAAATCTGCTATGATAAATCCACGACAGGTAGATACAAAGAAGAGGAGGGAGGACTGGCTAGAGGGCCGGCCAGGGGCATCGGGTACGAGCGCAACACGGATTCATTGGAAGAAACTGTGGAAGGTAAATGTGCCGGACAAAATTCGTAATTTTGCTTGGCGTTTGGCCAGAAACTCAATTCCTACGGAGGCAGTTCGACATCATAGGAAGATGGCTGACGATGATGTCAGATTTGTAATGGGGCTCAAGATACATGGCGACACGCACTTATAGATTGTAATTTTGCGAAATGTGTTTCGGCACTGATGGATGAAGAGATGGTCGAGCATTTGATAACATGCAATATTCCTGATGCACGCATATGGCTTGTTGAACTGATGGAATCTACAAGTGAAGCTGAATTTGTGAAAATACTTGTGACCTTGTGGTCGATTTGGTGGGCTCGCAGGAGAGCGCTTTATGAGCAGGAGTTCCAATCACCTCTGACCACTTTTAGCTTCATTCAGAGTTACTTAGCTGATTTGGAGTTGCTAGCTACGTGCAGGCCTATGAAGCAAGGGGCTAGTACACACGAAAGAGTTCCAGCAACCACAAGAACAGATAGAAAATGGAAGCCTCCAGTCCGGGGGTATTTGAAAATCATGGTGGATGCAGCTGTGAGCCGGAACAATGATAGAGCTGCCTTTGCTGCGGTATGCAGAGATGAACTTGGAAGTTTTCAGGGAGCATCATCGGTGGTGATCCGCGATATGGTACATCCAGAAATACTTGAAGCTTTGGCCTTTAAGGAGGCCCTGTCCTTGGCGAGTGATCTAAACATTCACAAAGTACAGGTAGTGACAGACTGCATGTCGACTATTAATCATCTCAAGGGCTCATACAGGGGATCCAGTTCTATGGTTATTGAAGAAATTAAAGCTCATATAGGAGATTTTGAAGCAGTTGAAGCAGGCCACGAGATGCGAGCGAAGAACTGGGAGGCGCATGACTTGGCAAGAGCTTCTGTTACCCTAACTGTGGGGCGCCACTTGTGGCTCCTACAGACCCCTGATATAGTTTGTATGCCACATTTTATTTCGACTGAATAAAGCTGGGTAACACCTCTCAAAATAAAAGCTATACTTCAGTCCGTAACAATAAGTCTGTAGCATATGTCCGTAAGTGTAGCATCTCTGCTGTTCGGCAGCCCGGATAACGTTCAGACAGTACAGTAGTACAGATTAAAATACTGGATTACCTTGGGACTCCACAGAGCATCCACAGCCGGAAGTACCGAATTCTATTCGGTACTCCGATCAAAATCATTTCTTTCTTTTCTTTGCAGTGTGATCAAAATCATTTCCATACGCACTACTGCTTGTATGAATTTGAGCATCTACAACCGGAACCGGAAGTACCAAATTCAGGTACTCCCACTAAAATCATTTTCTTCTTTTCTTTGCAGTGTGATCAAAATTATTTCCATACAAACTGCTGCTTGTATGAACTTGTTGCGTGAGAACATCTACAACTGGGAGTACCAAATTTCGGTCCTCAAACGTGTGTTCTCTGCAATCGGATATATCAAACCGTATCCTCTAATGCATATTGTTCTCATAAACGTATGTACGTAGCCAAACTTATGTGGACTAGCAAAAATTGACATATACTCTACTAACTTCGATAAGAGCGGTAATGGGAGAAGTTTATCCACGCCCGCCCTTTGCCGTTGTCGTTGCCTTTTTCGTGATCCGTGTGGCAGCAGCGGTCGAAGGCGTAGAATGGATCAAGGAGGGTCTGCTTAACGCCATAGCCGTCCCATCCATCGCCTTGGCCTTCTCCTCCTTGGGGGTAGTTTGGCCATGACACGGACCGTCTGGCTTTCCTCTTTTCTCATCTCCTTCATCGTCCTTTACCGTCGCTTCTTGGCTATGCGGGCACGGACTGCGTCATGTAATGTTGTGATGAGGACATGACTACGTTGGATACGACCAAAAATGTTGCATACATGCATATTTGTGAGGTGATTTCATATAAGAATTATGCAATAATTTATTTACGTTATCCGGAACAAAAACACTTCACCTATTTTTGTTTTATGCCTAAATGCAGAATGGTAGAACACTTGTATGAACCACGTGTGATGACAAAGGAAGAGGAAATGGTTGGGTGCTATTAAAGAGGTCCTATAATGTCAAAGGAAACAATTAGGTGTTTTTTAAGAAGTTATCTCACGTCACTTTTAGCCCAAGAGAAGATAGAATCCAAGTCTTTCACGTTCTGGACTCAGATTCGGACTGCATAGACACACCTGTCTCAAAACGCCAACAACTTTTTCATACGGACTCGGAATTGGGTGATTCTTTTTATGCTGGAAACTAAATGTCATGCGTTCCAGCCCAGTTGGAATCACCTTAAAGTTCGTCCGGATCGCGGAGATATCGATGAAAACAATCTGACGTTGCAGCAGAATCCGAGTCAAACTACAAGTCCAAAGGTGTTGCATCACCTCCACTTGGGCCCATGGGCCTTGTACGACCTAGGGTTAGTTTTAGGGTGTCTTGGGACGTCCTCCCACCTCCTTGGCCGCCACCCCTTGCTCTATAAGTAGACCAATCTAGTATCTTTTTCTTTGGGTTTTGTTTAGTTAAAAGTTAGCCATTGCAACTTCGTGTACTTCGTTTGTGTCCAACGACCAGACCAAGACCGCTTTCGGAACCCCACCCTTATCAATACTTCATATATATTCGCAATATTCAGATTGCATTATCATATTATTGCTTGTTCTTCGATTGCTTGCAGGAAAAGACCTTCGTGGTCAGGTTGATCATGCTCCGGTGTGGTCAATAAACTCTTGGAGATTGATTTAGCGATTGCTAAGGCGCAATGTCGTGCACGTTTGTAGTCGGATCGTCAAAGTCGTCTCCACCAAATCGATAGTTATCATCTCATCGAAAGATCGGGACCCTCATCTCTATCAAGTGGTATCAGTTTTCAGGTTGCTCGGTGAGAATTTCTAGTTATTCGTAGATTAGATTTATTTTCCTTACCTATTGCCCAAGAAAATGCCACAAAAAAAGTTAGATTTATTCATCTTTTCTCCAAGACAGTCCGAGCCTTTGCAATTTTCTTTTCAGTACTTGCATAGTTGAATTATCGGTTGCATCGTCGTGTCGAGTTGCTGGTCTTAGCGTCTAGTCTTTTAGAGTTTCGAGTTCTATTCACAACTTGTCACGCCGCCGTCGCACCATCTTCATCGCTGCTGCCATATACCACCACCACGCCACCGTCATCCCTTTCATTGTCACCCACCATCATCCATCAATTTTCATCACATGCTACCATTGTTCATTGTCATTATCACATTTGAGGTCGTTCACATATGCACTTGATCCAATCTACGTCTTTTCTAATTTGTTGGATAGAAAAAAAAGCGAGAGAGCAAAAAAGAAAAAAAAGTGAGAGAAAAAAAAGAGTAGAAAAAAAAGTTAGTGAAAAAAATAGAGAAAAAAAACAAATTTGGAATCTATTTTACTCAAATCTCGTATCTAAATTCGGAGTTTAATGTGCTTTGCGCAGTGTTCAGTAAACCAAGCGTATCTTCCTCATACGAACTCGGAATTGAGTGATTTTTTTTGCATACGAAAACTTGAGTCAGTAGCATTCTTGCGAAAAAATATCAGAATTTTGACATATTATCTTACATAGGAAAGCTGTAGAGAGAGTTTTGGTACATCCTGCTTGCCGATCATTTGTCATCATTATCTTTACTGTCATTGTGATCTTCACTTATATCTTGCTGTCCATAGCTAATTCATATCATTCGTTGCTGGTATTTGTCCTATGCCGTGACTCCATTAGTATTCTAGCCTCGCGTCTCTAGTACGGTCTAGCCTAGGACCAGCACAATACCGTCGTTGAGCATTTATTCAACATTGCATCTCTGAATTGATTATTGCTAATCTTTTGCTAGCCTTCCAAGCTCTACATATTTCTACATCATGTATACATACGTTCACCTGGTAATCACTTTACCCAATCTTCGGAGATATTGACACCGTCGGTTGCCGGTCGCCACCTGCTGCATAATAAGAATTTGTAAGACATTGATATTTGCTTCACTGTGAGCGTTTTACCATCACATCCCAGTAGTTCATAGGAACAATATACTTGAATCTTTGTTTCTTGTTTCTACTAGTCATGACAAGATCCAGAGTTGTCAGTTAATGGGTTTCTTCGATCGTGGGAGACGTGCCACCACAACAACCGCTACAAGAGTTGCGAAGAGATCCAAATGCACATGATTAGGTTAATGTTTCTATACCATCATTTAATGGCCGTTTTAGACCTGCTTTATATATTGAATGGGAGTTTGAAATAAATGATATATTTTCTTCCCATAATTTTGTTGAACATAAGAAAGTTAAGGTCGCGGTTGGTTCTTTCACTGGTTATGCTTTAGTTTGGTGGAGCGAATATTGTCGGTTACACCATGATATTATACCTACTACTTGGGATCATTTAAAACTTGCCATGAGACACACATTCGTTCCTGCTTATTATACTCGTGACAAGCTTAAAAAGTTACAATATTTAAAACAAGGTAGTGTGACCGTAACGAAATATTATGATGATTTACAAACGACCTTGTTGCATTCCTCATAGAAGAAAGTGAAGCAGATTTTATGGATAGATTTTGGGGAGGATTAAACCGTGATATTTAGGAGATACTAATACATGAAAAGTGTTATTCTATGGCTCGTTTGTTTCGTCTTGCTTGCAAAGCTGAACAGGAAATAAAACACCGTGATGCCCACAAGGAGATAGAGCACAAGGTGCACATTCCAAGAGTTGATACAGTTGTTCCTTCAACTACTAGGCATACTATGTCAACCAAATCAATTCTTGTGAGGGCTACATCACCTTCACCATGTAATACGTCACCATCGAGAGTGCCTACATCATCTGAGTTGATCATAAGAGATAAAGGCAAAGGTATTGATCTTCCACCTCCATATGAGTATGATGAATTCCTTGTCAATTCCAATGTACCCTGTGATGAGCTACCCATTACTTTGATCACATCACCTATTTTAGAGGACTATGTTCATAATTTTACTTCGTCATGTGATCAAATAACTACAATATCAACAATTGTGAGTGCACCCATTGAATTAACTATTGATGAGCAAGAACCGTGTGAATCAGGAAATAAATCAAATTTGGGTCAAATATGTTTGAAAATAATTCTACCGGTGTTTAATCATTTTGGTATGACCTCCAATCTTGGTGATAATTCCGTATCAAATGACATGTTGCATGTTTGCTTATTTAAGCATGTTGTAGCATCTAAATTTGAAACGATTCACGTTTCTTTACCAATATTGGGATGGTTTAATGATGAACATTATGAATCTTTTGATATGAATAAGGACTTCACTTATATGTGCAAACTGAGTTGCAATATTGTGATGCCTTCTACTTCTTGTCATAATCTTTTGGCTTTATATTTCATGACATGTGATGAGTGCCCTTGTATATATGTGTCACATGTGTCACAACTGAGAACAATAAAATTGGATGACATATACATATACAATGTGTACGCCTTTTCTCTTTTGGTAGCCACATTTCAGATTAAGCAACACCGAGGGCGACTTTGTTTTCAAGAAGGGGAGGATGATGAGGACATGACTACCTTGGATACGACCAAAAATGTTGCATACATGCATATTTGTGAGGTGATTTCTTATAAGAATTATGCAATAATTTATTTATGTTATCCGGAACAAAAATACTTCATCTATTTTGTTTTATGCCTAAATACAGAATGGTCGAACACTTGTATGAACCACGTGTGATGACAAAGGAAGATGAAATGATTGGGTGCTATTCAGGAGGTCCTATAATGTCAAAGGAAACAATTAGGTGTTGTTCAAGAAGTTATGTCACGTCACTTTTAGCCCAAGAGAAGATAGAATCCAAGTCTTTCACGTTTCGAACTCAGATTCGGACTGCATAGACACACCTGTCTCAAAACGCCAACAACTTTTTCATACGGACTCAGAATTGGGTTATTCTTTTTGTGCTGGAAACTAAATTTCATATGCGTTCCATCCCAGTTGGAATCACCTTAAAATTCGTCCAGATCGCGGAAATATCGACGAAAAAAAAATCTGACGTTACAGAAGAATCCGAGTCAAACTACAAGTCCAAAGGTGTTGCATCACCTCCACTTGGGCCCATGGGCCTTGTACGACCTAGGGTTGGTTTTAGGGTGTCTTGGGACGTCCTCCCACCTCCTTGGCCGCCACCCCTTACTCCTATATAAGTAGATCAATCTAGTAGCTTTTTCTTTGGGTTTTGTCTAGTTAAAAGTTAGCCATTGCAACTTCGTGTACTTTGTTTGTGTCCAACGACCAGACCAAGACCGCTTTCGGAACCCCACCCTTATCAATACATCATATATATTCGCAATATTCAGATTGCATTATCATATTATTGCTTGTTCTTCAATTGCTTGCAGGAAAAGACCTTCTTGGTCAGGTTGATCGTGCTCCGGTGTGGTCAATAACCTCTTGGAGATTGATTTAGCGATTGCTAAGGTGCAATGTCATGCACGTTTGTAGTCGGATCATCAAAGTCGTCTCCACCAAATCGATAGTTATCATATCATCGAAAGATCGGGACCCTCGCCTCTATCACGTTGCTTCGTGGGCTGCCACAACCGCCTCTACGTTGCGGGCTACTGTTGCCGCCCTCTGATGCTGCTTCTCAGGCTGCCACAACCGCCTCTGTGTAACGGGCTACCGTTTAGCCTCCGACGCTGCTTCGCGGGTTACCATTGTAGCCTCCGATGTTAGGGGTACTGAAGTCACATCCGCTTCACACTGCGCTTGCAACCTCACGCGGCGGCCTTGCGTGCGTCTCCTTTTTGGATTGGTAACGGCTCATGGGGACGCATGTGGCATTTGTTTTCGGTGCCCAACGCCACGGAGATGAGATGCCACCTAAATGGTTTCGGTGGCATAGATGGGTCGCGACATGTGGTGGTCATCGCAACTGGCGAGACCTTGGTCATGTGCCGAGATCCACTGGCCCTCGATCTGAGCGGTTTTTGGGAAACAGATGACCATCGTCTCTCGAAAGATCTCGGGAGGGCGCACTCCTCCTGGTAGCATGGGAGAGCGGCGCAGACAACCATCTGGTCCTCAGTGTTGCAAGGGATGAGCTCCCAGTCCTCGGATGTGGACATGTCGGAGTCGGATCCAGTGGTCGCCAGGCAAGAGAACACCGGACAGTGGCGGACCTAGAATCTCAACCTTGGGGTGCCACGGTTCAAAATTTACACTAAACATCATCATAATCTCAAAATATAGTTCTAAAATAGCATCAACTTCATAGATATTTAGCATTACATGCATAACAGAACTTAATTACAATTTTGGAGGGGGTGCCATGGCACCCATGGCACCCCCTAGATCCGCCCCTGACACCAGAGAGGAGCTTGGTACTATGGGATGTGAGTGAAGTGGAGTGGAATGCGGCTAAGGTTTTGTTCAGAGTGCGAATAGGGTCAAATTTATGTGGGGTCGGATGGGCTAGAGTGGACCGTATCCGACGTGGCGGACATGTCCAAGCACGTCCGGGCGTCCCCATATCCACACCACATATGGGCATGATATGGGGAGCGCCGGTCAGTCTAGCCATCTGGGCCGGTGGCATTTTTCCGTCCGGACACTGACCATGCAGCCCGCCCGGGTTCTGATGATTTCTTTTAACTCATCGATTAAGAAAAGGAGTTTGTAAGACAATAACTGCAAAAGCGGCACAAAGGTAGCCGCATTACATTACTCAAGTGTGCAACCCTTTCCTTCCAAGTGTCAGAACCAACAATAAGAGACCATTAAAGCTTTTCTTGACTATGCATTATTTATGAGGACCCCCTCCCACCAAGATTTCACCGTCTAGAAACATTGCCAAAGCGGCTTAATAACATTAAGATCAAAGTCATGATAGCACATCATTCCAAACTCGAAGCGAGAACCGACAGTTGAAGAGCAGGTGAGCCATGAATTCTTGATCTTAGTTGCAAAGAGAGCACATGTCCCATTTTGGCCACCCTCTCCATTGGAGTCTACCCACGGTCCAAATCCTATTTTGGATAACTAACCAAGCGAAAAAAATTACATTTGGGCGATGCCCAAGCCTTCTAATCAATGCCTTGCAAGTTGGATCAGATGAGGCCGACGGGTTGAGACTTGTAGGACGATGTTGTATAGTTCCCATCATTCGTGAGATTCTACATGATCATATCTTGAACACCCGGTTGGATGGCGACATTTTCAAGTTTCTCCCAAAGAATGGTGAATTGCTGAATGTGCTCGAGCGTTAGGACTCTCCGAGTGTTAATCTAAGCAACCCAATATCTCTCTCTCAAATCCTTGTCCATATGCAACCTTGCTTTCGGAATATCTCAAGAATATTTGGTGCAATTTCTTTAGGCCTAAGCCCATCCAACCATGACAACTCTTAAAATTTAGCTTTAGTTCTGCGCATAACTGGACTTATTCAACGCATGGACCCGAGCAAGAGTGTTGTTAGCAGTCTTGTTCAAAATGCTCATGGCAATGAATTCATCAAAACACATCATTGGATCACAAAGAGTGAAAGTCCGGTGTTTGACCGATCATCGAAGACATGCTTTTATTATAGGACATGATCGCCTTAACAAACTGGTGCTTGAACCAATTTTCATCTGTTTCCTTTTTCCCATGGCCTCTAAGAGAAAACGCAAGAGTCATCAACCTCCAGTAAAGATCATGATCTTCATGCTCATTCATCACAAACTCATCGGCTACATCAAGAATGACTTAAAAATTGGAGCATGAATGCTCAAGCTTCCCCTGTACAACGAGTTGATGTGCTTCCATACATCTTTGGCAAGCACAAACATGCAGATTTGGGGAAGCTCCTCGGGGGGGGGGGGGGGGGGGCAAGGCCTCTTAGAGAATGAACAATACAGAAGCGTTGAGTTGCTTGTCCACTTCTTCTCTTGGTTTCAAGTTTCTTGGATCATACAGATGATAGCCATCTTCAATGATCCTCCAAAGTTGGTTAGAGGAGCATAGGAGGGGGCCGTGATGCAAAATAAGAGGCAAGGGAACCGGACCACCATAGGTGATAGGTGGAGGAACCATGACACTAGGACCCAACCCATTTTTTCTTGGGAAGAATTAGGCTTCAAGCCACTAGTAGTAGCATTAGAGGAATCGACATCCGCTTCTAAGGAGGCAGTGTCAATGACCTTCTCAGGAACGGGAGCGATGGTGGCTTTCATGCCTTCGAGAAATATGTCTAACATGTCTTGTACCTTCTGCACCATCGATGGTTTAAGTGTGTCCATGGCCTGATTTAAATCACTTCGGGTGACAATGGTAGGGTCTACGGCCATAAGAACATCTGCACCCCTTAACTCGTCGTTCACCATACTCTTTAGGTGGTAAATCCCTTAATAAAGAGACAAGGCTCCAATACAAATTGAAAGGATTGATATGGTCGACAAGAGAGGGGGGTGAATAGGATACTAACAAAAATTTAATTTCTTTTCAAATTTTAGGCTCAACAAAATAGAAGGTTGTCTAGGTATGCAACTTTGTGGACAGCCTATATGACAAGCACAACAAAAAACAACAACCAAATAACAAGCACAACGTAAATGACCAAAATAAAGACATGTGGAGTCGATGGAGAGGAGTGTGTGTTCCTGAAGTTCCCTCCTTTGGGGAAGTACATCTTCGTTCGAGGGTGTGGAGCCACAATGCTCCCCAAGCGTCCCAAAGACTCATCCTTTTCTCCTCACGCCCTCGCACAATGCAAGGTGATGTGAATCTACTAGCAGATCCCTGATACGTCTCCATCGTATCTACTTTTCAGAACTCTTTTGCCCTTGTTTTGGACTCTAATTTGCATGATTTGAATGGAACTAATCCGGACTGATGCTGTTTTCAGCAGAATTGCCTTGGTGTTATTTTTGTGTAGAAATAAAAGTTCTCGGACTGACCTTAAAATTTACGGAGAATATTTTTGGATTTAATAAAAAATACTGGCATAAGAATCAACCAGAGGGGGGCCACCCACAGGCCACAAGCCTGCCAGGTGCAGCCACCCCCTGGCCACGCCTTGTAGGCTTGTGGGGCCCCTGCTGCTCCACCGACCTCAATTCCACTCTTATTTATTCCTATTTGCGGAGGAAAAAAATTAAGGAGAAGAGTTCATCGCGTTTCACAATACGGAGCTGCCGCCACCTCCTGTTCTTCCCCGGGAGACCAGATCTGGAGTCCGTTTTGGGCTCCGGAGAGGGAAATTGACGCCATCATCATCACCAACCATCCTTCGTCAGCAATTCCATGATGCTCTCCACTGTTCGTGAGTAATCCCATCGTAGGCTTGCTGGACGGTGATGGGTTGGATGAGATTTATCATGTAACCGAGTTAGTTTTGTTAGGGTTTGATCCCTAGTATCCAGTATGTTCTAAGATTGATGTTGCTATGACTTTGCTATGCATAATGCTTGTCACTAGGGCCCGAGTGCCATGATTTAAGATCTGAACCTATTATGTTTTCATGAATATATATGTGTTCTTGATCCTATCTTGCAAGTTGTAGACACCTATTATGAGTTATGATCCGCATCCCCCAGGGTGACAATAACTAGGATCCTTTCTGGTGATTACCGTAGCTTGAGGAGTTCATGTATTTACTAAGTGCTAATGCTTTGGTCCGGTTCTCTATTAAAAGGAGGCCTTAATATCCCTTAGTTTCCATTAGGACCCCGCTGCCACGGGAGGGTAGGACAAAAGATGTCATGCAAGTTCTTTTCCATAAGCACATATGACTATATATGGAATACATGCCTACATTACATTGATGAATTGGAGCTAGTTCTGTGTCACCCTATGTTATAACTGTTGCATGCTGAATGCCATCCGACATAGTTATCCATCATTGATCCATTGCCTACGAGATTTCCACATATTGATCTCTTCTTAGTTACTTCTCCGTTGTTACTGTTACAATCACTACAAAACTGCTGTTGTCACTTTTGCCACTGTTACCGTTACTTCCATACTACTTTGCTACTGAATATTTTTCTGTAGATATTATGTCTTTCAAGTGTGGTTGAATTGACAACTCAGCTGCTAATACTCGAGAATATTCTTTGGCTCCCCTTGTGTCGAACCAATAAATTTGGATTGAATACTCTACCCTCGAAAACTATTGCGATCCCCTATACTTGTGGGTTATCAAGACCTTTTTCTGGCGCCGTTGCCGGGGAGCATAGGTCTATTCTTTGAGTCACTTGGGATTTATATATATTGATCACTATGAAGAATCTGAAAGATCCAAAAACCAAGATCTATCCCTCTACTACGAGGGGAGGTAAGGAACTGCCGTCTAGCTCTACACTTGATTCACCTTATGTTCTGAGTAAGTTTGTGACACCATCGCCTGCTAGTAATTCTGATATGTCACAAGTAATTGAGGATGCCACTTCTGCTATGCATGATGCTTATGATGATACTTTGCTTGATAATATTGTGCCACTAGGTGAATTTCTTGATGAACAAATTGCTAGAGTCAATGCTGATAATTATGATACTTTTGAAACTGATGAAATTATTGAAACTGAACACTATGAGACACCTGCTAGACCTAGCTCTCGTAGATATGAATTGCCTGATATTCCTAAGGGTTATGTTATGGAAGGAGAGGTAGCTAGGGACTTTCTTGCTTGTAAGGATAGAGATGATCTTAAGAAATTAATATGCAAGTGTAAAGAAAAATCTTTGAATGCTAGAATGAAATATGACCCTAAGTTTGTTACTTCACCTATCTTTGTTACTGATGAGGATTATGAATTCTCTGTCGATCCCGAGTCAATTACTTTGGTTGAATCTGATCCTTTCCATGGTTATGAATCTGAAACTGTTGTGACACATCTCACTAAATTGAATGATATAGCCACCCTATTTACTCATGAGGAAAAAATTCGTTATTACTATATCTTTAAGCTGTTTCCTTTCTCATTAAAGGGTGATGCTAAGATATAGTTCAATTCTCTTGCTCCTGGTTGTGTGCGTAGCCCCTAGGACACGATATATCATTTCTCTGAAAAAATATTTTCCTGATGAAAGGACCACGATGTCGCCTACAGGGGGAGGGGGTGAATAGGCGTTTTAAAATCTTTTACGGATTTGGCTATATCCTAATGCGGAAATAAACTAAGCGGATACTTTTCAAGCACAAATCCTAAATATACTAGGCTCATTAAGTGCACCAACAACATAGGATAAACAAGATGAGAACAACGAGGATATGAGTAAGCACAAGTAAGTTACACAAACTTACTCAATGTATACCACAAGATATGGAAATGAATGTTACAAGCTAGCAATTCACACTAAGCACAAGATATATCAATAGTAGCAAGTATGAGTTGTGGATTATAAAGTATTGGCCTAAATAATCTCTATGATATGGTAACCAACACAATATAATGAGGAAAACAATATATATAGTGAACGCAAGGTCAAGTGACCAAAGTAAACCACAAGTAGTGGCTAGGGTTAGAAATACCGAAGACACGAAGACGAGGATGTATCCCGATGTTCACTTCCTTGGAGGGAAGCTAGTCACCGTTAGAGAGGTGGATGTTACCACGAAGGCACACCAATGCCACGAAGACTCACCCTATTCTCCCCTTGAAATATCACCACGAAGGCGATTCTCAACCACTAGTGGTTGACCTTGAGGCGGCCTCCAAACTTTCACAAACTTTCCGGGGGACAAATCACAAGTTGATTCCTCACCGGAGCACTCCTACCCCCTTGGAGTCTCCAACCTCCAAGAGTAACAAGATCAAGGGGGAATGCTCAAGACTTGCTCAAACCATGAATTCCTTTGGTCAAGAGAGGGAGAGGGAGTGGATCTATCACTTGATTGGAAAATCTCTCAAGAACTCTCACTAATCTCTCCAAAATCTGAGATTTGGTGTAGGAGAAGTGAGAGGGAGCCACTTTGGTGTTCTAGGGTTCTTTTGGATTGAGTGGTCAAACCCTCCACGAAGTGGTGAAGGGGTATATATAGCATGGGTGAAAATATGGCCGTTGTAGTGTAAGTGTCTGTGTTGGGCCGGACATCTAGGCCAAGGGCCGGACATCCGGTGGCTCTGAAGTGTGCACACGAACACAGAAAAATAGAGTCAAGGTACAGGGCCCGGACATCTGGCCAAAGTTGAGGCCCCGGACAAGGCCTCGGACATCCGGGGGACACAAACAACATTTCGTTATAGTTTCTGGACATCGGCGGCCCGGATTTCCGGGGAAGATCCCGGATATCCGGGGGACACAAAACCTGTAGGCACCCCAAAAGTAAAACATGCATAACTTTCTCATACAGACTCCAATTTTGATGATCTTGAGCTTGTTTTGAAGCTAGTGAAAAACTCTAGGTCCTCACATAGAGAACCACCCAAGATAAGACAAAATGGAAGGTGCAAAGTATGCACATGTTAGATCATATACGTTAGGGAACCTAGTTGGCTATGTATTGCTTCGGTAAATAGGATATGAGTGGAATTGTGTATAGAAGATGTTGACTTGAGCAAGTTCATTACGAACCCCTTTGATCCCTTCTTAATAGTGTGGGATCCCTATAACTCAAGAATCATAAAAGAGCTACACTACATAGCTATCAAGAATCTATACTTGAGTGTATATGTTTCTTCGGTGGTCATCACCCCACAACACTAACACCAAAGGAACTAATACCTTTGACTCGAGCCTTTCTCTTGAGCTTGATATTGATATTTATTCTTGGCTCAAGTTGAAGGCAAGACATTGGTGAAGTCTTCAAGTAGCTCTTCCATACATAATGTGGGAAGCTTTGCTTTGTATTCATCTTTACTTTGTCCATCATGTGATCATCAACAAGCTTCAAGCATGTGATCCTTCAGGATGGTTATCGTGAACTTGCCCTTGTCAACCATGACCATGAACACTTGATGTCATCCTCTCATGGACACTTGGAATATCTCTCTTGATACGAGCCCATGAGAATAACCTAACCCTCATAAACATAGACAACACATAGCATGGGTTAGTACACAAAGTGCAATTGACAATTTCTTATCATACCACAAGATCCTATGTGATGCGTCGTTTGCACTTGTGTGTTGACCATTTAAACTTTGATTCTTTAATCATTATCTTGGTCAACCTTTATCTTTACTCCATGCTTAATCTTGATGCCTTGAAGGCCATATTGAATTCTTCACTATGCTTCATTTCTTCAAGACATGATTACCCATATCTCAATTATCATATGACCATATAGAGTTTATCCATGAAAACCATATTGGTCATCATTTTTTATCCTTCATGCACCATCACAATCTCTTGAGAGGCACAACGAATTCTTCACATGAATTACTTGCTTCAAGACATAATCATTCATGACTCAACATATGAGCACATCATGATCCTATCTTCAAGCCATATGTAGAATTATTCTCTTTAATCATTCTCTCAAGATCATGCTCTATCATGGCTCAAGCTTGATTCACAACTATATGTATATGACATTCACTTCGAATCCATTCAATCTCCTTCTTGCATCAACCATGGAACAAACATCTTTCAATTCATCCAATATTCTTCATGCATTGCAAATGGAACTTTCCTTCAAATGTATAACTTAATGCAAACATTAGTCCATTAGGATTGTCATAAATTATCAAAACCACACATGGGGACTACCTGCACTTTCACCTGCCCATAAGAAACAAGCTGCCTTGCAGGAAATATTTAACTTGTGTAAATTGAAGAAGAGAGTCTCCCACAAGCTTGGGGGAGGCTTATCCAATTACTAAATGCTTTGCCTGATCATCCTCTGAACAAAAATGAAACACTTGATATCTTTTATAATGGACTAACATATGTTTCTAGGGACCACCTAGATAATTGTGTTGGTTGTGTTTTCAGGGAACGAACTATTGAACAAGCTGAAATACTATTGAATAATATATTGAGCATTGATAATGATTGGACTATTCTCGAACCACCTCCGAAGCCAACTCTGAAGTAAAGAGGTATTCTATTTCTAAGTCCTGAAGATATGCAAGAGGCAGAGAAATCTATGAAAGAAAAATGTATTAAAGCTGAGGATGTTAAGAATCTACCACCTATTGAAGAAATACATGGTCTTGATAACCCGACACAGGTAGTAGAGGGGCTGTTATTCATTGCAAGAAGGGCAATGTCACTTTTCATCTTAATGGTAATGAGCATACGGCACACTTTCTGAAGAAACAACCTCAAGTTCATAGTATCAACTCCACTAAAAAATTATGACGATTATTATTGGAGACTTTGAATTCCCTCTTCCCACTTTCAAGAAGAAATATGATATACTTATTGTTGGGGACATGCATATCCCCATTGAGGTAACTTAGTGTTATTCGAAAAGTCTTCGGTTTCATGTTATTCAGAAGAAATTTGTTAATAAGACTTGATCAACCTTATTGATGGATACCTTTTGATGAGCATGAGATGGATGAATTTAGAAAGCACAACTTTCTATACCCAACCTTTACCTTCTGCTAGTTAGAGTGAATAAAGTAAAACATGCTATTATTTTCCCGTTATTTGAGTTTTCCGTGCAATAGAAAAATGACCTGAAAATAAAAGTTCTTCAAATGCCCTGAAAATGGAGTATGATTTTTTTCGGAATATTTAAATATATTTGGCACTGAGCACGTTGCAGGGGGCTGCACCGGTGGGTCACAAGCCCACAACACGCGGCCACCCCCCTGGCCGCGCCTAGTAGGCTTGTGGGTCCCACATGGCCCCTTCACTTATTCCAGCACCCATCCACTGTTGGAAATATGCCATAGAGGCAATAATAAATTGGTTATTATCATATTTCCTTGTTCATGATAATATTTTATTATCCATGCTATAATTGTATTGATCAGAAACATAGATACATAGATAACACCATGTCCCTAGTATGCCTCTAATAGACTAGCTCATTGATCAAAGATGGTCAAGGTTTCCTAGCCATGGACATGAGATGTCATTTGATAATGGGATCAAATCATTAGGAGAATGGTGTGATGGACAAGACCCAAACTACAAACGTAGCATATGATCGTGTTAGTTTATTGCTGTAGTTTTCTGCATGTCAAGTATCTGTTCCTATGAACATGAGATCATGCAACTAACTGACACCGGAGGAGTGCCTTGTGTGTATAAAACGTCGCAACGTAACTGGGTGACTATAAAGGTGCTCTACAAGTATCTCCGAGGTGGTCTGTTGGGTTGGCATGGATCAAGACAGGGATTTGTTACTCCGTGTGACGGAGAGGTATCTCAGGGCCCACTCAGTAATACAACATCACAATAAGCCTTGCAAGAAATGTGACTAAGTGTTAGCCACGGGATCTTGTATTATGGAAATTAGTAAAGAGACTTGCCGGTAACGAGGTTGAACTAGGTATGGAGATACCGACGATTGAATCTCGGGCAAGTAACATACCGAAGAACAAAGGGAACAACATACAAGATTAACTGAATCCTTGACATAGAGGTTCGACCGATAAAGATCTTCGTAGAATATGTAGGAACCAATATGGGCATCTAGGTCCCGCTATTGGTTATTGACCGTAGAGGTGTCTCGGTCATGTCTACATAGTTCTCGGACCCGCAGGGTCTGCACACTTAAGGTTTGGTGACGTTTCGGTAGTATAGAGTTATGCATGATGGTGACCGAAGGTTGTTCGGAGTCCCGGATGAGATCCCGGACGTCACGAGGATCTCTAGAATAGTCCATAGGTAAATATCGATATATAAGAAATCCTGTTTTGGTCACCGAAAAAGTTTCGGGCTCATCGGTAGTGTACCGGGAGTGCCGGTAGTGTACCACGGGACCATCGGGAGGGGTATTTCGACCCAAGAGGCTACATGGGCTGTGGGATAAGGAATACCAGCCCTTAGTGGGCTGGCCTAAGTCCCACAAGAGGGCCATGTGGCTGGAGTGGAAGGAGAAGGAAAAAGGCCAAGGTGGAAAGAGTTTCCAAGTGGTCAATAAGGAAGGAGTCCTAATCCTACTAGGATTGGAGGAGGACTCCTCCTCTATTCCTTGCGCCAAAGGCCAAAGGGCTGGACCTTGTGGGACAGCCTCCTCCCTCTCTCGTCCTATATATACTAGAGGTTTTGAGGGTTTTGAGACACAGAAAAACAGCCACGTGCTGCTCTCTTCGCTAGATCGTAGTTTCTCCTCTAGATTGGTTTCAGCGATGCTTAGGCAAAGCCCTGCTGGAACAGCTCCACCACCATCGCCGCAATGCCGTCGTGATGCCAGAGAACTCATCTACCTCTCCGCTTCCTCTTGCTAGATCAAGAAGGCAGAGATCGTCATCGAGCTGTACGTGTGCTGAACGCGGAGGTGCCGTCCGTTCGGTGCTAGATCGAAAGGACCGTGATCAATATCGTGAGACGTTTCGTGATGAGATCGCGGGACGGGTCGTGATGAGATCATGGGACCGATCATGATGAGATCACGGGACGGATCGTGATGGGATCGTGGGATGCTCAGCGATTTGGATCGTGAAGACGTTTGACTACATCAATCGCGTTTCTTAACGCTTCCCGCTTAGCGATCTACAAGGGTATGTAGATCCACTCTCCCTCTCATAGATGCTCATCACCATGGATAGATCTTGTGTGTGCGTAGGAATTTTTTTGTTTCCCATGCACCGTTCGCCTATAGTGGTATCAGAGCTAGGTCTATGTGTAGATGAGATCTCGAGTAGAACACAAAGAGTTTGTGGGCATTGATGCTTAGATTGGTTCCTCCCTTGGTCATGTTTTGGTTCAGCGGTATTGTGGGATGAAGCGGCCCAGACCAACCTTACTCGTATGCTTACGAGAGACTAGTTCCATCGACCGACGTGTAAGTTTGTTGCACAAAGATGGCTGGCGGGTGTCTATTTCTCCTACTTTAGTTGGATCGGATTCGACAAAGGGGGTCCTTGAGAAGGTTGAAAAGCAACTTATGTATAACCATTGTGGTCATTGCGTAGTTGAGAATTGTTCTTGCTAGATACCCGTAGCAGCCACGTAAAACATGCAACAACAATTAGAGGGCATCTAACTTGTTTTTGCAGGGTATGTTGTGATGTGATATGCCCAATTACATGATGAGATATATGTGATGTATGAGATGATCATGTTTTGTATAGAATATCATGACTTGCAGGTCGATGAGTACGACAACCGGCCGGAGCCATATGGTTGTCTTTAATTATTGTATGACCTGCGTGTCAATCATTAAGCGCTATGTAATGCTTTATTTTATCGCTAAACGGTAGCAATAGTAGTAGAAGCATGGTGGGCGCGACAACCCCGATGACGACACGTTGATAGGGATCAAGATGATGGAGATCATGGTGTCATGCCGGTGACGATGGAGATCATGCCGGTGCTTTCAAGATGGAGATCAAAAGCACAAGTTCATGGCCATATCATGTCACTTATGATTTGCATGTGATGTTAATCCTTTTATGCACCTTGTTTTGCTTAGGATGACGGTAGAATTATAAGGTGATCCCTCACTTAATTTCAAGATAAATTGTGTTCTCCCTGAGTGTGCACCGTTGCAAAAGTTCGTCATGTCGAGACACCACGTGATGATCGGGTGTGATAGACTCTACGTTCAGATACAATGGGTGCAAACCAGTGTTGCACACGCAGAACACTCGGGTTAAACTTGATGAGCCTAGCATGTACAGACATGGCCTCGGAACACAAGAGACCGAAAGGTCGAACATGAGTCATATAGCAGATATGATCAACATGATGATGTTCACCATTGAAACCACCTCAACTCACGTGATGAACGGACTTGAGTTGGTGAATTTGGATCATGTATCACTCGAATGACCAGAGGGATGTCAATTTGAGTGGGAGTTCTGAAGTAATATGTTAATTGAACTCATTATCATGAACATAGTCAGTAGTGTCTTTGCAAATTATGTTGTAGATTACTAGCCCACGCTGTAGCTCCCTTGAATTTTATATGTTCTTAGAGAAATAGAGTTGAAAGATGATGGTAGAAATATTGCGGACTGGGTCCGTAATCTGAGGATTGTCCTCATTGCTGCACAGAAGGCTTATGTCCTTAATGCACCGCTCGGTGTGCCACCCCCTCTAGCGTCGTCTATAGATGTTGTGAACATCTGACAAGCATGTTCTGATGACTACCTAATAGTTTAATGCATCATCTATTACGGCTTAGAATTGAGGCTCCAAAATGTTTTGAACATCACGGAACATATGAGATGTTCTAAGAGCTGAAATTGGGATCTCAGGCTTGTGCCCATGTTGTGAGATATGAGATCTCCAACAGGATTCTTTGCCTGCAAGATGAAGGAGAATAGCTCAATCGTTGAGCATGTGCTCAGATTGTCTGGGTGCTACAATCGCTTGAATCGAGTGGGAGTTGATCTTCCAGATAAGAAAGTGATTGATATAGTTTTCCAAGTCACTGTCACTAAGCTAATAGAGCTTTGTGATAAACTATAAAATGCTAGCGATGGAAATAATGATCCCCGAGCTGTTCGATGTTTGACACCGCGAAGGTAGAAATCAATAAGGAGCATCAAGTGTTGATGGTTAGTAAAACCACTAGTTTCGAGAAGGTCAAGGGCAAGGAGGGAAACTTCATGGATGGCAAGTCAGTTGTTGCTCCAGTGAAGCAACCCAAAGTTGAACCCAAACCCGAGACTAAGTGCTTCTATTATGAGGAGAGCAGTCACTGAAGCGGAATAGCCCTAGATACTTGGTAGATAAGAAGGCTGGCAGCATCAACAGAAGTATATTTGATATACATGTTATTGATGTGTACCTTGCTAGTACTCCTAGTAGCACCTGGGTATTGGATACCGGTTCGGTTGCTAAATGTTAGTAACTCGAAGTAAAAGCTATGGAATAAATGAAGACTAGCTAAGTGTGAGGTGACGATGTGTGTTGGAAATGTTTCCAAGGTTGATGTGATCAACATCGCACGCTCTCTCTACCTTCGGGATTAGTGACAAACCTAAATAAATGCTATTTGGTGTTTGTGTTAAGCATGAACATGATTAGATCGTGTTTATTGCAACACGGTTAGTCATTTAAGTTAGAGAATAATGGTTATTCTGTTTACATGAATAATACCTCCAATGGTCATGCACCCAGTGAGAATGGTTTGTTGAATCTTGATCGTAGTAATACACATGTTCATAACGTTGATGCCAAAAGATATAAAGTTAATAATGATAGTACCACATACTTCTGGCACTGCCGCTAAATGTCATATTGGTATAAATCGCATGAAGAGACTCCATGCTGATGGATCTTTGGACTCATTCAATTTTGAATCCGTTGAGAC